>CM053617.1:32694822-32769532 GCA_028646535.1 Procyon lotor | reverse complement strand
GAGGAGCCTCTTGATCTGATTCTCAGTTGTCTTTCCCTAAGAGGAATTGCACTGCCCTTGCCAGGGGGCCAGGCTCAGCTTAAGCAGCCCAGGATTGGTCTTTGTGGCTTTTTTTCCCTAAAGGCTTTCAGTACAGCTTTGGATCTTGCAAATGCAAATACAAATGCCTATGCCTCAATCTCCAGCCCTGGTAACTGAAATTTTGCACTTCCCCCACCAATTCCTCAGTGTGCCTCAAGGAACAGTAGTCAATTACTCCTGTCCCCTGGTTTCTGTTCGAACTTGATGTTCACCCAGCCTGTGACCAAGCATTTTTATCTCAGGCACCTGACCCCATTTTGAGTCTCCAAACTTTATGGACGCTTACAGGGTGCACCCATGCCATTCCTCCTGCGGGATGGAAGGGAGTCTCCCATTGATCTGCTGCTTGCTGGGCCCCTGCTTAAGAGCTGTCACCCAACCCTGCAGTTCCCGGTTTATGGCAACACCGAGCAGAAAGCCCATGCCTGGGCTCACTGTTTCCAGCCAGCTTCTCTGCTCTTATGCTTGAGAACTCTGCTGCAGTCAGCCGCCCCTGTTCTTTTTGTGACCCCAGGGATTCTGAACCACACTGTTGCTCCTAGGATTGTGCCATTTCACCTCTTAAGTGCTTTTCAGGTAAACTACTAAAAGTTCTGATTTTGCACTCGGGTGCTTATAACACTTTCTAGTAGCTGGCTTACAGGGTCTCCCTCCTCCCAGGGTTTATCTTCCTAATATCACCTCGGATTCATGTCTCTGCACATCCTACTTTGCAAAAAGTGATCACTTTTTTCTTTGTAGAATTGTAGCAAGTCTTTTCTCAGATGTTTGGTTGATTTTGCATTTTCAGAATGATTTGATAAATATAAGCCTGATTTCCAGGGACCAGATAAACTAGGATTCCCTAGTCTTCTTCTGTCTTGGAGGTCTCCCCTTGGTATAGTTTTTAGTCTAGAAAGGCAAAGGGCCAAATGAAGGAACAGGTGGAAAGAAAAGCACTTGAGATTCTTCTTAGCACTGCTGGTGGGACAAACTGGCATGTCCTTACTTTGGGGAAGCGCAGGGTTCATGTGACATCTGAAGCTTCAGGAAGCATTCCTTGAATTGGGATTCTCTCTCTTGTGCCAGCAGCAGACCAGGAGAGCCACTGTGTTTCTGGTCAAACAAAAAAGGCAAGTAGAGAAATCATCCCAGCTCAGAGATGTTTTCAATGAGTATCCTCAGTAGGTTGCCCATATAACTAGCTAATTACACTGTTTTTGGACCTCAGAACTCACCACATAAATTTTTTTTTTTTTTCACCACATAAATTTTCATCAACCTTCTGTTGAGCTTAAGGTCTGATCAAAGGTTACTAGCAGAACAGAACTAATAGAAGTAGTACTGAGAAAAAGTAATGAATCCACTCAATTTATGGACAAACATGTAGGTGACCTGGATGGATATCCTCTCGTTCAGGGTGATCATATAAATAAAAGCTAGTGTTAGATCCTTGGAAAAAGTCCGTATCGAGATAAGGAAGGAGAAATAAATAACTAGCAAGATTCAAAAGAATATATATGTGTATACATATCTCTGTTTCCATATCCATATCTATGCTAATCTGTATATTTTCATGAATATGAATATATAGATCTATAAATCTATATGTGTCTATAAAAGTTGGTTGCCTTATACAGATTTTGTGTGCTGATGAGATTTCTCAAAGTAAACTTTATTGGTGAAAGTTATGTAACCAATTTTAAGACTATTAATAAAAAATACAGAGACAAATGCATATTAGCATCAGACAAGATGCTTCTAGGTGACATTCTGATGGCATTTGTCCTTACAGGAGGCGAGTAGCCAGCTCATGTGAAGGAAGTAGGCCAGGCGCACTTGCGTGTGTGTGTGTGTGTGTGTGTGTGTGTGTGTACACACCATTTTTACTTATTGCCCATTCAAGTCAGTAACTTGGGACTGACTACAAACTATAAAAGTAGATCTTAACGCTTTTTTTTTTCTTGACTTGTTCCCTGTTGCTGTTGAGACCTATTTTAGGACAAGAAATGACTTCACCACAGGGGCCTCTTGTGTTTAGGATTTTCTTTGCAGAGATGCGAGAAAACATTGCCTCTGTCTACTGGCTTTAGCACATTTTTTTATTTTCTGTTAGAAAAAGAGTAAAGAAATGTCAAATAGCCAAATATGTTCATCCCTATCCATAGCTGTGTCACCATATATGGATTTTCTCAAAGCAAAATATAAAAATGGCCAATGCTTTTGAAGTAGGATTGGCAGACTTGTTATGTAAAGGGTCAGACAGTAAATACTTTAGGCTTTGTGGGTCACACAGCTTGTGTCACAATGACTAACTGCCCTTGTAGGACAAAACCACCATAAGCAAGGTGTAAATGAATAAGCACTGCCATGTGACAGAAACAAGCAGCAATCCAGGTTTGTCCCTTGGGCCATAGTTGGCTGACCCTGACTTAGTGAGTATATGGACTTTATGGTACTAACTTTGAAAAAAAATAAAAGGTAAAATGAAAAGACACAATTTTGTGGAGAATTGAAGCTTTTTATACTGGCATAGAGAGAGGGAAATTTAGATGTTTTTAAAGAGTACTATAATCCAATAATGGAAATACCATTTTTTTTCTTTAGAATCATTTCAGAATTGGCACTTCCGGGAAATAAGCCATGTTCCAGCTACAAGTTTCCAACACTTGACACCTTTGTCTTATTTCAGGAAATCTCTGAAGAGTCATCCCAGTTCCAGAGCTCCTGATGGAATCAGATGGTGCCCCACAGAGACTGAACTGCAGGTCAGTTTTTCCCCCAGTCTAATCCTTTTTCTTTCATTTCTTTTGGGAATCGTTCCCAAGTCTCCACAAATCATGGTCTCAAATTCTATTTCCAGGGAGCTGTACCTAAGATGATCATCACCTAGCTTTATAATTAGCATTATTTCTTATTTGTTTTATATTTATTATTTTTTAAAGATTTTATTCATCAATTTGAGGGAGAGTGTGCCCATACATACGGGCAGAGAGAGAGAAGCCAACTCGCTGCTGGGCAGGGAGCCTGACATGGGCCTTGACCCCAGGACTCAGAGACTGAGACCTGAGCTGAAGGCAGACACTTAACCAACTGAGCAACCCAGGCACCCCTATTTCTTATTTCTTTTAGATACGATTTTTCTTTTCATTGAGGAATTAAATATCTTCACCACAATTCAAAACTCTTCCCTCTCACTATCTCTATAGAAATCCTCAATCTTTAATTCAGTGTTTATAATTCCTGTGAAAATTTTTGTATTTCAGTATTTATTTAGGACTCCATAAACATTTATGTAGTAATTTTTATAGATATTTAAACTCTATATGTGGTATCATAGAATATACTCTGCAGTTTGATTGCTGTTTGTGCTTAAAATTGTTTTTTGGGATTTGTATTTGCTGATATAATTAGCTCTTTAAAAATATGATCTAAAAAAATAAAAAATAAAAAAAAAATAAAAAAATAAAAATATGATCTAAAGCAAATATGTCAATATATTGACAGCTGATAAATTTTAAATGAAGCACATGCATATCTGGTATATTATATCCTGTGTATTTCTTTACATTAAATCTTGAGTAAACAGTTTTATAAAGTAAATTAATGCAGAGAAAAATAATGACTGCAATCGACTGCATCCATCCTCTATTCCTTTCTAGTCAATAGAGTCCACTTTGTATTACCCAAAAGCTTTTTGTCGTGTGACTCAGATTGACCTATCTAGCTCCATCTGCAGGTGCATGCTGACCTGCTCCCTTGCTCTGGATTTATATCCATAGAAAGCTAGTCCTGAAAAATGGTCACTAGCAAAGGTGCTTTCTGGTCAATGGCTAACTATGTAAGCCATAGGCCCCTTCTAGATGTATTTTCTCCATATTAAAGGTGGCAAGAAATTCTACGGTATATAAAGCTATTTAACTTTTATTTAACTGGTATTTCCCAATTTTCTTTTTTTCATGAAATTTTTTTACCTCAGAGCCCCTAATTACCCACAGAACCAGCGTACTGCAAACACACATTGCGATTACCACTCTAGTTACATTTTGTTTACTCATTGTCCATCCTCAAACATTCCATGAATTATTGTGTCTCTGTGTTTTGCCCTTTCTGGTACATGTGTTGAGGATGTTTGTTTTGTGTTTTTTTTCATCCGCCCATTACAGTGCTTCTTGTCCTTCTAAAACAATTTAATATATCACCTCCACTGTGTGGCCTAGGAAAGGCAATCAATCCCTTGTCCACTAGAAAAGATCCTTAATTAATTAGAATCTCAGCTCCTTGAAAGCTGGGTCACCATTAGCCCCGTTCACTCAGTGACTGACCAGTACCTAGCACAGAGATGGAATTCAATAAATGTATGTTGAGTTTCTAGTGGGCAGATGGGTGGGTAAATATGTGTTCTCGTGGAATTAGTGCACAATTAGCATATTATATTGAAAGAATTTGTTTAAACATCCCTCACACTAGACTGTGCATTCCTTAATGGCAAGGACTGGGCCTGATTTATGTGCATCTGCACTGCTTAACACCATGACTGTCATGTAACAGATGCTCAAGAAAAGCTATTTGAAATTCTGGAAAAAGAAGGGAAAAAAATGTAGGCAGAATCCAAAAAATGTATATGAAGGTCCAGCCCAAAATACTCTCCCAAACAATGTAAAGGGAGGAAGAAGTGAAAAGAATCTGCTCAGAACAGCTAGCAAGGAAGGAAGGAAGGAGGGAGGGAGGGAACAGCTAACCTATTTCAAAATAAATGTGTATAAATTATCTTTAACTCTTTCATGCAATTTTCTTCCTCTCCCATTGCTCTTGTTTTTGCATAGAGTGACTCTTAAAGATGACTTAATCAGAGGCCCAAGGGTCAAATCTCAGAAGATACTTCGTGAAAAATACTGAGTATTTTTATACAATATCTGTAAGGTATTGTATACTTATAGGCAGTTCCAGGTTTGTAACATTTTGGCCTAGCATGAAGATTGCATTCTCTCAGAGGCATAGTATATTCAGGGGTTGGATGACTTCTTCCAGATAGGGGAAAATCCCACAGTCCAGCAATCAGTAGGAGCAAATGTGTTCAGAAACTTTGTAATTGGCTAATCTGTGGTTTTCCCGATTGTCATTATTCTTGCTTAGTTGTTTTACTTGTTATTCTTGTTCGCTTCTTGTTAACTTCTGCTTCATCACACTTCATAATTCTTTCTTTTTATCCAACTATTTCACCCATCACTTCTGCTGGAACCCAATACTATATGGCAGAAACCCTCCCTTATATTTTCAATCTCCTCATAGAATTCTTCCTCTGACTCCATGTCTTTAAAAGAGATCTTCTATGAAGATGTCATCCCTTTACTACTCTCTCTCAAATAGATCGCATGCATACCACACACCTGCAATAATTTGGAGTAGAGAAATGAGTTTGGCATCTACATCATGGTGTTGTTTTTTTCTGGACCACCTCTCTCTTCATACTATGTGATAGTCTCTATTGCTTGAGGTTCATGCCAGCCAGCTAGAGCAGTAACTCCCTCTTCTGTATTGAGGCAAGCTATTCACTCCAGTCTCCTTCTCTTAGTGTTTTCTTCCTTCATCCCTACCCATCCCAGAGACTGAAGTAGGAGCTCTTCCTGTATGCTTTCATAGAGCCCTATAATTTTCTAAGAATGAATTAGCATATAGTTCTGAATCCACTTATGTGTATTCCTTAGTAGAATATAACTCCCTGAGAGTCATTATTGTCTTTCTTTTTTTAAATTACTATGCCTACATATTTGGCAAAATGCCTGCCCCCAATTTTACTCTAGTAAATATTTGTTGAACAACTAAAATATTTTAGGGTACAGGTCAATAAGATCTGGGTCTCTATCTCAGACATCTTTAATGTTGTTGTTATTTTTCACCAGTAATCCTCAGGTCTCCATAAAGCTTTCTAATTAATACTGGTTGCTGTGTTTGCCCCGATTTTGCTCATTTATTTGTGTCAGATAGCTCATCATACTACATGACTCTTTTTCCCCACTAATTTCCTGGATCTTGGTTCAAGTTCTATGTTCTGTCAAGGTTAAGCTATCAATCTTTAGAAGGTGAGTTAAGGGAGAATAGGTAGGTAACAATTCATTCTGCTTAGAGAGGACATAGAATCGAGTAAACTAGAAACTTGTTATTGTCTCTGATCACTTTGAAGAGACCTTCAAAATTGCTACCTTCTAACCCTACCAACCTGGTCTGTTATCACATCCCAACTCCACTACTTGAGCACCTTTCCTATCAATGTGCAGGTCACTTCACCGTAAACTCACAGGACATTTGTGTTCTAGTTTGGTGCTGGAGGAATAACCAACAAAAATGGCCCTATAATAACAAATTTGGTTCATAAAGACTGTTAGGTAGCTTCCTCAATCCCACTGCTCCTTTGAGATCTTCCTAAATCCACATAAATTCTGGAATTATCCATGTTACTTTCTATAAACTTCAAACTCTTACACTAACTCCCAGTTTTTGGGGAGTTACATCTGTTTATTCAGTGTTGAGTTCAATCTTTGTTCAACACTTGTAAAGTAACCAGTTGCTAGCAAAGCTTATTATTGGTAAAGTCAGCCCTCTAAATAATCTGTTCCCTCCAGTGACCCATAGATTTCAAACCATGTCTGCCTTACTTGAAACTTATCTTGATTCTGATGGACATGAATTAAACTGAATTTCAATTTAAATCTTATAGTTCAGCATTAACTCTTACTTATAATTTTGTCCTAAGCCTAAGCTATTTAAATAAAGAAATATACAAGGAGCCTAATTTACAACCTATTGCTGTATTCCCAGATGAGATAGATGCACCATCACCACTTGCAGCCTCTAAAGATATGGCAATAAATATTTCATTCTCTTGACCTATCCCTGATCACACAGGGTCTACCCAATCATTTGTCCTTGAGAGAACTAAGAAGAAAAGTAAGGGCTTAGTTTTCTTTCCAAATGAAGAGTTTTAATACCCATATTCAGTTGTAACTTGCTACGATGCAGCTGCCTAGCTAGACACTGACCATTCACCGTTGCCCTCATCTACTCTGCAGGATGGACTGATGGTTTCTATTATGTGGTCCAAGGAGAAGAACCCTTTGCTATTTTGTTGCAATACCTGCCTTTATTTTCCAACTCTGGCAGACAGAATCTGGAATCTCTTAATTTAGCTCCTTCATCATCCTCTTAAGAGGGCATCTATGGATGGTAGTCTCAGTTGTCATCAATGTACTGAAATATTTTATTTACAATGCCATCTCTATATATCTTTTTTTATGCTTTCTGCATAGTATTTGGCAAAGAATAATATTATAGTATGATTCTTTCTGTATGTATCACATAAGGAAACAGCATATATACTGATAACCCATTCTAGGTAATAAAATTATTCTTTTATCCTCCCTGAACTACAGATCATATTCTCCTCAATTACTTCCTGAATTACTTGGCTCTTGCTTTTTACATTCAGATGGACCCTCCTTTGGGACTCAGTGGACTTAGTCACACATTCATATTCTGTTCTACCCCCCCTGAAATATCAAGTGTCACTCTATAAAATTCTTCCCTGAACAGCTTGTTCTTTGATTCCCAGAATATCAACACAGTAATGTTTCAAAGCTGGCCAGGATATAAATATGTGCCACTTATATTCTTAAAGAGCACTACTTATAAAATAAGGGCTTTAAATCATTATCAGCGGAAAGGAGCTACTATTTCAAGGCTGAAAACTTGACTATGTAGTACATCTAAGGATTCTATATAACTCATATGATGACCAAAGCATCTTTGCTAATATGAAGATGTGGGTGTTTTGTAAAACCTAGGTAATAAAAATGCACCTGGAAAAGTCATAAAAAGAACAAACCAAAGAAGAAAAATTGTGATAGGAGGGCCATGGACATATATGGAGTATGATAAATTTCATATATTGCATCCCAACACAGAGAGTAAGGTCAGTTTTTTATATGAAGCCACATTAATTTGAGCTCAGATACATTTTTGAATTCTGGCTCTCCACCTAATAAATTATGTGACCTTGGGAAAGTACTTTAACTTCTTCAACCTATAAAATAAGGAGTGGTTAGTCTGTAAAAAGTGTAACAGAGTTGGTATGACTGTCAAATAAAACATTCTGTGAAAAAATTTAGCAGAGTAGTTAGCACATGTCAGGTGATCAGTCATCATTAGCTTTCTATAGTACATTAACTTCACAAAGAAAATCCTTTAATATATTTCCTAGAAGACATCCTTATTAGTGACAGAATCATTAAAAATGATAAAATAAGTATATGGGAAACATAAGGAGAAATAATTGCATTGATGAAAATGCTTTATGCCTACACATAAAGCACATTTTTTCTTAAGTCAGCATAAAGAGGAATGATTTTTACATTATTTCTACAAAATACTCATTTATTCAAAACTATGGAATAGTAGAAATAGCAAAACACACAGAACCAGGAAGCTTGAACAAGTCCTAGACCTCCTCTGAGTCTCAACTTCCTCATCTGTAAAATACCTAATTCACTGTTGTCTTGAATGGGAATTAAAGATGTGAAATGATAGGTGACAGTTCAGTGCAAACCACAGAGTACTACACAGCACATGGCATGGTTTAGGCAATCCCATCAGCCAGCATTGAATACGTGCTTCCTAAGGGTTTTTTCTGGCCTTGGTTCTGGCAAGCATTTTAGGAAAAAAACGCTACCAGATAAAGGTCTGTAATTTCAACATACTTTGTCCATTGGTATACCTAACTAATGGAAAGTTAAATAAAAGTGTAATAACTGATTTTTATTAACCTAGTGAAATACCAGACCGAAAGAGCTGGCATTTTGGAGGAAGGGCAGTTACTCATGGCTGGAGTGCATGGATGTGTCCTCAGACCATTAGATGTTGAAACATGAAAAGCTGCTTATGGGGGTTACAATGAAAATGTTTTTTCATCTGAGATGTTTTCTTGAGTAATTCACGTTTTGCAACCTCCATTTTATGTCTAACCCATGCTTCATCCAAAGTGATCATGGTTTTGTTTAGACACCTTTAATTTTCAACATAGTGCTTAAACACCTTTTCTTTTCCTAAATTAAAAAAAAGGTCATTCAGAAGACCCATACAATAAAAGTTTAGTGGTATCTCTTCCCTAGTAAAGTCAATTGATGTAATAGCAGAAGATCCATCAAGGAATGGGGTAAATTTGGCCAAATTTGGCTCCTATCTAGACTCTAAAGGACTGCTTAATATATCCAAGCTGTGCATGCTTTTCAGTGCTTCATAAAAGACCTACAAATATTTTTCTAATGCCATAGGGCCTTGCAAGATTTTTCAATCTCTTTGAATTCCTGTATAAAAATAGACAGCAACCACACAGTGAAACCAAGCGCACACGGGCAACATTTACAACAAAACTAGGTTCTTCTCTATGAACTGCAAAATATGCCAATAGCCACAAGACACGCATTGCACCGCTGTTGATGAGAGAAGAAAACAAAGGAAGCAAGAAGGGTGGCTTCTTTCGGAACTTAGAGCAGAAGTAACCTTGAGAAGTCAACAGATAGTCTCTGTAAAACATAATGGGCCAACTTGAGAACAGCAGCTGCCACAGGCAAGGGAAGGGGTTGGCTCTCCGTGGACTGGGTGAGTGCTGGGGGCCCAGGGTAAGAAGCAATAAAGAAGTACAGCAGCCCAGCTCCCAAGGACTCTCAAAATAGACTCTGTAGGAATCTGTTTTAGGGCAGTCCCTCATTATGCAGAAACCTCTGGGAGTTGAATTAAATTAAGCAGGACAGGACAAGAGAGAGGAGACATGAGAAGATCTGTGTAAAAGTGGGAGAGGAAAACATGGCCAGGAAATCCCAGAAAGCAAGGCACAGAAGGGGGAGCTCTGCGAAGTTGTTAAAGCTGTCCTGAACAATTTTCTTCCTTCTAATGGATCAGAAAATTTTCACAAAAAAAATCCAGAAAAGCTTCAAATCACCGTACACCAAATGGAAGTTTACATCTCTTTCCTGTAAAATAATAGAGGTAGTAACAGAAAACACTCTCATATTTGGCATAATAAAAAAAGTATCAAGCTTAAATCTCAATAAAAGCTGTTGTAAGAAAAGAATGAGAACCAGAGCTCAGTTCCTCACAGGCTATGAGAACATACTACATAGATAAGCCCATGAAACAAGCTAAAATTGTCACTGGCTATTTCAAAATGAGCCAAAAGACATTAAGAAAATATAGGACATGAACGGGAACATATGAATAAGAATTAGCAAAACTCATAAGGTGCTGAACTCAGGAAAGGATAAATAATAACATTAGCAATTAAGGTGACTGGAAGAAACGACAAAAGAAAGGAAAAACAAGATAATGTCTTAAGAAATGGAAGATAAAAAGGAATTTTTTTTAAAGGTTTTATTTATTTGATAGAGACACAGTGAGAGAGGGAACATGAGCAGGGGGAGCAGGAGCAGGAAAAGGAGAAGCAGGCCTCCAGCTGAGCAGGGAGCCTGATGCGGGGCTCCATCCCAGGACCCTGGGATCACGACCTGAGCCAAAGGCAGAGGCTTAATGACTGAGCCACCCAGGTACCCAGGAATTTTTATAATTAAAAAGAAATGAAACAATAAAAAAGTAATTGAGACAGTGATAAATAACAGTGATGAGTTTAAAAGATTGCCCTAGATAGGCATCTCTGAAAACAAAACCAAAGCAAGAGAACAGGAACCCTTGCTTGAAATTTGAAAGGAAGAAAGGAAGAGAGAGAGAGAGGGAGGGAGAGATAGAGGGAAGGAGGAAGGGAAGGAAGGAGGGAAGGAGGGGAAAGGAGGGAGGGGAGGGAGGGAGGAAGGAAGGGAGGAAAAACAGATTTGAAATTACATTATTGACAAACTATAACATATACTTGAAGACCTCTACCTAGAAATAGCCAATATCAAGACATATTCTGATACAATTACTGGATTAAAAATCAAAATAATAAGCTGGGACACCTGGGTGGCTCAGTCATTAAGCTTCTGCCTTCGGCTCAGGTCATAATCCTGGGGTCCTGGGATTGAGCCCCGCACTGGGCTCCCTGCTCAGTGGGAAGCCTGCTTCTTCCTCTCCCACTGCCCCTGCTTGTGTTCCTTCTCTTGTTCTGCTCTCTGTCAAATAAATAAATAAAATCTTTTTTAAAAATCAAGATAATAAGCCTCGTTTAGAGCTGTTTTAGCAAAAGTGCACAGGGGTTGACCCAACCCAAAGAGTTACCCATTCTCACCCAGTCATAACCTCCCCCCGCCCCACTATCAGCATCTCATGCCACAGTGGCACTGATGAACCTGCACTCACATATCGTTATCACCTGGAGTCTATGGTTTACATTAGGGCTCACTCCTAATGTACATTCTAATGGGTTTTTGCAAGTGTTAAGTGACATGTATCCACCATTATAGTATCAAACAGAATAGTATCACTGCCCTAAAAATCCTCTGTGCTCTTTACCCCTCCTTCCCCCATCTCCTGACAACCACTGATATTTTTACTGTCTCCATAGTTTTGCCTTTTCCAGAGTGTCATATAGTTGGAAAACATACAGTATGACTGACTTTTCACTTAGTAACTATATCTTTATTTTCATGATTTGATAGTTCTTTCTTTTAAATACTGTATAATATTCCATTGTCTGGATGTACCACAGTTTGTTTATTTACCCACTCACTTACTAAAGGACAACGTTTTTGCTTCTAAGCTTTGACAATTATGAATAAAGCTTCCATAAGCATTCATGGCAGGTTGTTTGTGGATATGTTTTCACTTCCTTTGGTAAATACCAAGGAACACAATTGCTGAATCACCAGGTAAGACTACAATTTGGTTTTGTATCAGACAGTGTTAAGTTGGGGTGCCTGGGTGGCTCAATGGGTTAAAGCCTCTGCCTTCAGCTCAGGTCATGATCTCAGGGTCCTGGGATTGAGCCCCGCATCAGGCTCTCTGCTCAGCAGGGAGCCTGTTTCCCCCTCTCTCTGCTGCCTTTCTGCCTACCTGTGATCTCTTTCTCTCTGTCAAATAAATAAATAAAATCTTAAAAAAAAAAAAAAAAAAAGAGCGTTAAGTTGTCTTCCAAAGTGGCTGTACCATTTTGCATTCTCATCATTAGTGAATGGGATTCTTCTTGCTTCACATCCTTGCCAGCATTTGCTGTTGTCAGTGTTCCAGATTTTGACCATGCTAATGTTACTGAAACCCAAGTTTGACTGCTTGCCACTTGAAAGCCAACTCAAGAGAGAAGTGTTGGAAAGTAAAGGTTGCTTTGTTCAGGAAGCTGGCAACCTAGGGAGATGGCAGACTGATGTCCAAAGACCATTGTCAAGATTCTAGGTTAAGGAGTAGAGTCTTCAAAAGGAAATTCAGGGTAGAAGATTACATACATATTGATGAAAAAGACAGAGAAAATTGTGCCTATTTATGAAGAAAGATGGAGCATGTGCACTGAACATACATACATGTAACATATATTGTGATTTTACTTGAGTGTAGAGACTTAACATCAGAAACAGGCAAAGGTGAACTCCTGATATAAGGAAATTATCTTAGGACAAGGAGAAGGGGCTCTGGGCATGGTCTGAGAGTCAGTATAAATATAATGGGGTCTTGTACTCCTTATTTTTAAAAATTAATTAATTTTATTTTTTTAGTGTTCCAAGATTCATTGTTCATGTACCACACCCAGTGCTCCATACAACACATTCCCTCCTCAATACCCACCAGCAGGCTCAGCCAATCCCCCACCATCCTCCCCTATAAAACCTTCAGTTTGTTGCTCAGAGTCCACGGTCTCTCTCGGTTCATCTCCCCCTCCAATTTTCCCCAATTCACCCTCCCTTTCCTTCTCCCAATGTTCTTTATGTTTTTCCTTACGTTCCACATGTAAGTGAAACCATATGATAACTGACTCTCTCTGCTTGACTTATTTCACTCCACATAATCTCTTCCAGTCCCGTCCATGATGATACAAAAGTTGGGTGTTCATCCTTTCGGA
Source organism: Procyon lotor (assembly GCA_028646535.1). NCBI lineage: Eukaryota > Metazoa > Chordata > Mammalia > Carnivora > Procyonidae > Procyon > Procyon lotor. The sequence continues at coordinate 32,756,442 of CM053617.1, read as the reverse complement.
TGGAGGCATAATATTCCATTGTATATATGGACCATATCTTCTTTATCCATTTGTCTGTTGAAGCGCATCTTGGAGCTTTCCACAGTTTGGTGATTGTGGTCATTGCTCCTATGAACACTGGGGTACATGTGGCCCTTCTGTGTACTACATCTGCATCTTTAGGGTAAATACCCAGTAGTGCAATTACAGGGTTAAAAATAGAGCTACTTTATGACCCTTCAATTGTACTCTTTATTTCATGTCAGAAATGCAAGGCCCTGGAGTGCCCGGGTGGCTCAATGGGTTAAAGCCTCTGCCTTTGGCTCAGTTAAGGATCTCAGGGTCCTGGCATCGAGCCCTACATTGGGCTCTCTGCTCAACAGGGAGCCTCCATCCCCCCCCCACCCCATCTGCCTCTCTGCCTACTTGTAATCTTTCTCTCTGTCAAATAAATAAATAAAATCTTTAAAAACAAAAAGAAATGCAGGGCCTTGCTTATTCATAGGCTGAAATATATCTAGTTGACCTTGTGTCCAGGCTTCTGCAGAGACAGCTAATGGATTTTCTTGAGGGGTCTGAAAGACACAATATCTATGCTATTATTTTCCTTCTAAGCACCGCTTTCATGACATCCTGCAAATTTTGATCATTTGCATTTGCATTTTCATCTAGTTCAAAATATTTTAAAATTTCTCTTGAGATTTCTTCTTTGACCCATGTATTATTTAGAAGTATGTTGTTTAGTCTCCATGTATTTTGTGGTTTCCCAGTTATCTTTCTGTTATTTATTTCTAGTTTAATTCTATTGTGATCCAAGAGTAGATTCTGTATGATTTCTATTATTTTAAATTTATTGATGTGGGCTTTTTTTTTTAATAACTTAGAATGTTTTCTATCTAGGCAAATTCCTATGTGAATTGAGAAGAATGTATATTCTGCTATTGCTAGATGAGTAGTCTAGAAAGCTGAAAACTTTCCCTCCAATATCAGGAACAAGTCAAGAATACCTACACTTCCCACTTTTATTCAGCACAATATAGAATTCTACCCAGAGCAGTAAGGTAGGAAAAGGAAATAAAAGGCATCCAAATGGGAAAGAAAGAAGTAAAATTGTCACTATTTACATATGACATGATATTATATATAGAAAACCCCGAAGACTCCATCAAAAAAACTACTACGACTAATAAACGAATTCCGCAAAGTTGTAGAGTACAACATCAACACACAAAAATGTGTTACATTTCTATACATGAATAATGAACTATCAGAAAGAGAAATTAAGTAAACAGTCCCACTTGCAACTGCATCAAATTCAATAAAATACAATTTAAACAAGGACATAAAAGATCTGTATGTATATTAAAAACTGTAAGATACTAATGAAAGAAATTGAAGACACAAATAAATGGAAAAGATACCCCATGCTCATGGACAGGAAGAATCAATATTGTTAAACTGTCCATACTACGCAAAGCAATCTATAGGTTCAGTGTAATCCCCATCAAAATTCCAATGGCATTTTCACAGAAATAGAACAATCCTAAAAGTTGTATGGAACCATTAAAGACACCAAATAGCCAAAGAAGTCTTGAGAAGGAAGAACAAAAAGCTGGAGGCATCATGCGTCCTGTTTCAAACTATATTGCAACTATAATAATTAGAATAGTGTGGTGCTGGCATAAAAACAGACACATAGGTAATGGAACAGAATAAGAGCCCAGAAATAACTTATGAATATATGATCAAAAAGTTTATGACAAAGAAGTCATGAATAGATAAAAGGGAAGGGACAGGCTCTTCAATAAATAGTGTTGGGATAATTGGACAGCCACATGCAAAGAATGAAACTTTAAAGTTTCAAAGTTAAGATCTGAAACCCTAAAACTCCTAGAATAAAACAGGTGGTAAGCTCCTTGACATAGGTTTTGGTGATGATTTTTTGAAATCTGACACCAAAAGCAAAAGAAGTAAAAGTAAAAATAAATAGGGACTATAATCTTACATCTCAGGCTGATTTCATGGGTGTTCAGAGTGTTCTGGTAGATATTTAACTCTCTTCTGGGGACTGGTTGAAACAGGGTCTCCTATTTCTCTGCCATCTTGCCCCCTAATCCAAATGAAGGAGACTAAACCAAACTTAAAAGCTCCGGTACAACAAAGGAAACAATCAACAAAATGAAAAGGCAACCTACTAAGTGGGAAACAATATTTGCTAATCATACGTCTAAGAAGAAATAATAACCAAAATGTGTAAAAGGAAAAAAAAAACTCCTATAATTCAATAGTAAAAAAGAAAAAAATCTCATTAAAAATGGACAGAACATCTGAATAGACATGTTTTGTAATAAGACATATAGATAGCCAATAGGTACATGAAAAGATGTTCTGCATTATTAATCATCAAGGAAATGCAAATCAAAACCGCAATGAGATATTACCTCATACCTGTTAGAATGATTGTTATCAAAAAGATTAGAAATAACAAGTGTTGCAAAGATGTGGAGAAAGAGAATCCCTGTGTATTGTTGCTAGGATTATAAATTGGTATAGCCACTATGGAAAACAAATTGCAGAGGTTCTTTAAAAAATTAAAAATAGAAGTGTCATATGGTCTAACAATTCTACTTCTGAGTATTTATCTGAAGAAAGTAAAAACAGTAACTTGAAAAAATATATACACCTCCATGTTCATTACAGCATTATTTACAATAGCCAATATATGAAGGGGTGCCTGGGTGGCTCAGTGGGTTAAAGCCTCTGTCTTTGGCTCAGGTCGTCATCTTGGGGTCCTGGGATCAAGCCCCGCATAGGGCTCTCTGCTCCGCCTGCCTCTCTCTCTCTGCCTGCCTCTCTGCCTACTTGTGATCTCTCTCTGTCAAAAAAAAGAAAAAAAAAGATACTGAAACAACCTAATGGTCCATCAGGGAATGAATGGGTAAAGACATTATGAAACACACACACACACACACACACACACACACACACACACATACACACACACACACACACACAGAGGATTATTATTCAGCCATAAGAAATGAAATATTGCCATTTGTCTGGAGAGCATTATGCTTAGTGGAATAAGTCAGAAAGAGAAACAAATACCATATGATCTTATATGTGTAATCTAGCTCAATCAATCAATCAGTCCAAACTCATTAAGTTAGGAAGTACAGTACAGTTAACCAATTGGTGGTGCCAGAGGTGCAGGATGAGGGGGTGGGAGAAAAGGGTGAACTGTCTTGGTGTTTGTTTGTTTGTTTTGCTTGTTTCTTTTAAATAAATTGAATAATAAGGGGGAAAATACAACTAAAGAGACACAGTATGTTGTTTCAGGCTGCAACCCTTATTTTCAGAAATTATTAAGTGTCCCTAGCCGTCAGTCTAATACAATGTCTTGTAGAACTCAGATTTGGCTTGGATACTTTCTCTTCCTAAAAAGGGAGGTAATGATGGGTTTTAATTGTAACACAATTAGAGCTTTTGATATCAAATTAATTTTCAGTGATAGTGTTGTTCTTGGCAGAGAGTGCAGAATTTATGAGATTAAAGCCCCGTGAGTATATGCACATACCCATATAGCTTTTTATGCAAATTGAAATCCCTGCTTCATTTTCCAGTTCTAGAATCAAGATTAAGGATAATAAAGCTTTTTAACTTAGCTAAATTAGTTAAATGCATTTTATTACATCAAGCCATACCTTATTATAGGCCATAGTTGCCAAATTCTCTCCACTTTAAATAATTATTCACAAGATAATAATTGCATGAAATTTGTTTGTACAGAAAATATGGAGCCATGGTTCTAAATTAGAATTACAGAATTCTAAAAAAATTTTGAGCCTGTATCATACCTGTAACCATCGATGTACTTGTTAAGTCCATATGCTTAAGCTAGTATGAATACTGAAACAAAATCTGACTTTTGTTAGTTAAAAAGTTTTTTATATTTTTGCCAATAAAAGCAAGTAGATTTGAATTTTGATTCACCCCATAGAGATTGTACTAATTTTTATCCCCACTAATAATATATCAAGGTTTCTCTTTTCCCATACACTGATCCACACTGTGTTATTGGGTTTTTACTGGTATTATAATAAAAAATTTGGAATATTTTTAATTATTAAAATTTAACTTTTCATTTAAAAAAGAGACATAGAGGTGTTACAAAAAATTACTAATATCTGATATACACATTACCAATATTCCTCTGATATTAACATCTTACATAAACACAGTACAATTACCAACATCAGAAAATTAATATTGGTGCAAAACTGTAATTTATATGCCTTTTCAAAATTTCACTAAATATTCTACTGATGTCTTTATAAAGATCTAGGTTAAATTTGGGATCTGTACATTGTGCATAGTTGCTATGATACCTTAGTCTCCTTGAATCTGGAAGTTTCTATATCTTTTCCCCCCTTTTATCTTTTATTACCTTAACATTTTTAAAGAGGACCAGCCAGATTTTTTGTATAATGTCTCTAATTTTGGCTCTCATCGCTTCTTGGCCTTTTGGCTAAGATCAAGTGTAGTATCTAATTTTGGCTCGCCTGTCTCTTTACCACTAAATTCTGTGGTAAGAATACAGTAGAAGTAACATTGTGTGTTTCATTGTATCGCAAGGCACATGATGTGGGCTTTGTTCCACTACTTATGATGTCAAATTTGCTGACTTCCTTCAGATAGTACCTGGTAGATTTTCCTCTATATTGGAATTCCCCTTTCCAATTATTGAGTATTTTCTGTGGGATACTTTGAGACTGTCTACATATTTTTAAATCATGCATTCACTCACTAACTTTAGAATGTGTTGAAGATAAAGAGTGATTTGCCACCATTCATTCTACATTGGGTAGCTGGAATTCTGCTCTATGGAAGAGTTTTCTTTCCCCTCCTCTTTAGTCAGTGCTTGTTGATTGATTGATACCCTTGTTTATATCAGTCTGGACTCGTGGAATGTTATATTATTGTATGGTTAGTAATTCATTTTGCTCACTATTTTTTTTTTGTTGCTCAAATAGTCCCACATGTGGCATTTTAGTTTCTTTCTCTAGTCTCTGTGGCCTTTTAACATGGCCCCATTATTTTTGAGTCTTTGCTTTTCTTTTTTTTTTTTTTTTTTGAGTCTTTGCTTTTCTTGTATTATTAGTGAGAGTAAGCCACCTAAATTTAACTCAGTGAAACTTTCTAAACTTTTGTCCATTTTTCCATTTAGTTGTTATTTTTCTTATTGATTGATAGAAATTCTTATCTTACTAAGACAATTATGATTTGTGAAATATAAGTGGTCGTTTATGTTTTGCCTTTTTTATGTTTTTGCATTCATAATTTAATAAAATTTTCCAAATTTTAAGACTTCTGGGTTTTGTTGTCATAACTAGACAAGCTTTTCTCACTCCTTTATTATAAAACATTTTTCCCTGTACAGTATATTTTTACATTAAGTATATTTACAGATTTTCTTATCTTTACATCTTTTCCATTTGAAGTTTCTCGTAGTATAAGATATTAGTTACATATAAATCTTTTTCCCTCTAAATGGTTATTTTGAGAAAACCGACATTTATTGTTTAACTCATCATTTTTTAATTTTTTAAAAAATTCTATACTTCTCTAATAGTAATATTTTGTATATATTTGATTTTATTTCTTCTATTACTTTATGTCTGTTACTTTGTATCACATGCCTGTATTCTAGTCTTATAATACATTTTAATACACTAATCAGGTAACCTCTTGTCACTTATCTTTTTCATACTTTTTTATTTTTATTTTTTTAAAGATTTTATTTATTCATTTGACAGAGAGGAGAGAGGTCACAAGTAGGCAGAGAGGTAGACAGAGAGAAAGAGGAAAACAGAGAGAAAGAGGAAAAAAAGCCCTGGGATTCGAGGTTCGATCCCAGGACGCTGAGATCATAAACTGAGCTGAAGGCAGAGGCTTCAATTCCCAACCTCCGCTGAGCAGCCTGGGCGCCCCTCATATTTATTTATTTTTTTATATAAAATTTAGTTTGTATTTTTTAAGTTAAACATCAGTTATTATTCCTGAGATCACATTAAGTTAGGAAGAATTAACAGTTGTACAAATATGAGTCTTCTTATTCCATATCACAGTAATTACTTTCTATTCAAGTTTCGCTTTCTGAGTCTTTCAGGAACATTTTATTCTCCATATTTGGAGAGTACATTTTTGTTAAGTTTATTAAGTCGTATTTTTATTGCCATTTACATTATTTCCAATGGAATATTTTCCATTATATGCTTTTTATTTTTGTTTATAAAAAAGAAAATTTTTTATTTCCACCTCTGGATTTTATATCTGGAAATCAATCTGAGCTTCTTCACTGTAACTGTTTTTACCAGTTGGATCATGGGTTTTTCTTTTTCTTTCTTTTTTTTAAATTTAATTTTATTTTTTCAGTGTTCCAAGATTCATTGTTCATGCACCACACGCAATGCTCCATGCAATACGTGCCCACTTCATGGGTTTTTCAATGGTACATTCACATTAGTGGCAAATTGATAAAAGTAGGATTTTGTTTCTCATTTTCGTATGTCTAATTTCTTTCACTTGTCTAACTACAATGGCTAATGCTTTCACAGTGCTATCATAATTATGGTAATAGTGGCCATCCTTGTCTTAGAATTCTAATGAGAATGATTCCAATAGTTCCATGATTAAAAAAAAAGAATTTGGGGTTGACATGGGTGTATTTCATCATGTTTAAAAAAATCCATGTATCCTTTTTTTTGTAAACAAAAAAGGATGCTCAATTTTATCAAAGGCTTTTCAAAATTTATTAAATGATCTATGTTATTCTCTCATCATCCAGCATTATGATAAAATTAATAGGTTTCTAAATGCTAAAACGTTCTTGATATCATGTCATACGTTTCACTTGGTGATGCCATAGTCTTATTGTTTTAATATGTAACTAAGTTGCGTTAGATAATATTTATTTAGCATTTTCATTAATAATCTCAAAAATACTTGGTTCTGTTTATAAATTCTTTGCTGGATTTTGATGTCATTGTAAGGCTAGCTTCATAAAAGAGACTTACATGGTTTCGTTATATTAATGAAAAATTTTTAATAGCTTTGTGATTTTCTGATCTATAAAGGTTTTGGTAAAATTTCCCTGAGAAATGTCTGGATTTGCTGATTTTAGATAGAGGGATAATATTTTCGCCACTTTATTTTTTCTTAGTGAGTGGTTTATAGGTATTCTGTTTGTGCTAGGGTCAATTAAACTAGTGAAAATTCCTAAAAAGGTGTTCTGTTTTTTCCTGGAATTTCAATTGTTTTTGCAGAGTTGAACAATATAGTTTCTTGTCGATGTTTTAATTTTCTCCAAATATTATCATCATTTGTTATTTTTGTATTTGTATTTTCTATTAACCGATTAGGTTTGCTCATAGCTTCAGTGTTCGATTTATTTATTCTGCCACTTTTTTGCTTCCAATTGACTATATTTTGCTTTTATCTTTATTGACTCTATCCTTCTGCCTTCCCTTGGTTGTTCGTTGTTTTCATTTTTCCTATCTTCAGTTAAAACTTTATCCCTTTACCTCATAATTTCTGATATGAATGACTTTCACGGTTGGGGTTTTTAGGCATTCTACAATTTGGTTTTACATTTTTTTTTCTTAAATTATTTCAGAAAATTTTTTATAAGCTCCTGGTTTTAAGAACTTTTTGATATTTTGTTTTGTTATTATATTCTGGTTGCAGTTCAGTGTAATCAAAAAATACTTTATTGTTTCTACTTTGAAATCCATGGAGGCTTTATTTGCATCTTATTATTTGCAAACTTATGAATATTCTATACACATTTTGGAAAAAGGCGTTAAGTCATTGTTTTCAAGGAACACAGTTTCAATGTTTATACTATTTTAAGGTTTTAAATGAAATTTAGATTCATTTCATTGAATTCCAAAATATACCTTGTGATTTTTTTTTTTTTTTGAAAGATTGGAGGGCAGATAATTTCAAGATCAATTGGGAGATAACTTATTTTTCACAAAGTTTATTATTATTTTTTTAAATTTAGGAACATTCCCTTTCTGTCTCATTCAAAATTTGTTTCACATTTCTCAGGGAAAACTTTTTCTGTTTGATTTAGATGTTTTCATAAATTCTGTTTCTTTGCTTTTAAATATTAGCTATTATAGTAGATATTACTAAGTTTCATAAAAGTTTTAAATGAAAAAGTTAAATGAGAACCTATAATCATAGCATATATGCTTAACTTTTTGTAACTTTTCATATGTACACAGACACATACATGTGTATAAATATTTTATTTATTACACAGACTTTCTTTATATGAAATAATAAATTGATCCCCACTTGATTGCCACTTAGGCTGTATAACATTTTGCTATTACGAACATTTTAGCCAAGTAGAAATGGTTGTGTGCAAATATAAGTATGTGTGTGTACACACACTCAGACACATATACAGAAAGTGCCTGTTTAATTCCAAGGCCTCATTTCTATCAGAGAAAAAAAAAAAACCAAAACTTAGAATGCACGTTTAAAATTGATAGCGTTGAGAACATGGACACTTAGTGCCATATTGCCCCCAAGATGCATTGTATTTTGAAGTAATGTACTAAGTGGATCTGTCTATAACTAGTCCCATTTCTTTTTCAGCCCTCCTGTAATCTCTTGGAATGAGTGTGTATGAGGAAATGGAGTTTAGAACAGTGACCCAGATCCCATTCCTATATGGCAGTACCTATGGTGCACATGACTTACATTTTACAGTAGCTATTTTTGTAAGGCTAGGGCAAAACACTTGCTTCAAGAGTGTTTTTTTACTATATCTCCAGCAATAACAAAAATGTCTGTATCAGACCAGCTACATCAAAATGTCCTATTTTGCCAACGTAGTCGCCCTTGCTGGTGTTAGCATTTATTATGGATTTTCTTTCCTCTGTGAGGTACGGTGCTTCGCATTTTTCCTGCTTTCATCATGTATTCCTATCATAATTAGAAAAATGCACTGCAAAATTGCACGATTGTAAAGACAGAGTCTAGAGATACCGTAGATAGTGGACACTGGTGAGCTGTTACCTCTACAGCCCCCCACCCACCCACCCGTACTCTGAAGGATGACCGACCGACTGAAGTAAAATGATTGCCTCCAGATTTGCAGGCAAATCTGGTCCTCTTCACCTAAATCCCTTTCTGGAATAGAGCTGCCTGTTTGGAGGATTGTAAAGATTTCAGGTTGACTAAGTTGGCACACAGGCTATTATTTGTTACCCCAATTCCCAACCTCTGTGGCCATTTGAAATATAATTTTATAATTTGGTCTCATCTATGATTCCAAAACTCATTGCCTCGATCACAGAATCTCCCAGCCGCTTGGCACTGGACGCCTGGCGATCGCTCAGGCCCGAGGAGAGGGTCACCAGTCTGCTTCTCTTATCATTCCTCATTCAGGTTCCACAGAGAGCTCCCTAGAGGAAGGGTTCGAGAAATGGTTGTAAGCAGCACATGAAATTTCACGGAGTGGGGTAACATGAAAGCTCAGACACTTGGGGGGATTATTCAGCGAGAATCAGAAGTTGTCATAGGTACTTTGCAGAATTTAGTATTTACATCCTAGACGGTGACTCCCCAGTGTATACCCAGCGCTCTGGGGTTGTCTTGCGGACAGGCATGTCACTATCAGACACTGGCATCAAAATAATCTGAGTAGATGGAGAAGAAAGTGATGTGTTGGTTCGCAGTTGTGCCTATCACAAGTAAAGGGAAAGACTCCTTTTGCCTTAGGAGATCAAAATGTCAAGCTATAGTAGCTGTGACTGTTGCTGTTATTCATGGAAACCCACACTCGAAAGAGGGAAACACACAGGGAATCACAGAAAAGGGAAGACTAAGCCTTCATATAGGGTGTTTGGATTCACCCCAACTTTAGACCCCTGTGGTCTTCTAGGGAGGATGAGGTATAGATGGTCCCTCCTCATAAGCTGACTAGAATCCATCTTTACAGAATTATCTCTCATCTGGCCGTCCCGTCTTCTTCCAGAGTTCCAAATAGCACCTTCCTGAGCATGGCAGCTTTAAGCTTTTTCTTTTTGTGGGGGCGTGGGAGGGTTTACGCATACACTGTTCCTCTATGCATAATGTCTTTTCCCACCTTGTTCTTTTTTAAATACCCACTCATCTTTTTTTTTATTTTAATGCTGGTGATATTTATTATAAATACTCAGTGAGCTAACATCTTCATTTAATCCGAACAACTTTTCGAAATATTATTTTTTTATTGAAGTAGAGTTGACATACAATATTATGTGAGTTTTAGGTGCACTACAGTGATTTGACAATTATACACATCATGGAATGCTCACCAGGATGAGTGTCATTACCAGCTGCCACCGTATAAAGTTATTACAACATTATTGAAATATACAACCTATATTTCCTATGCTGTACTTTTCATTCTTGTGACTTTTTTTTTTTTTTTTTTTTTGCAGTTTGATTTCAGTAGTTTATTTTGGAGACAAAGCAGTGACTTATTTATTTTACAACTGGAAGTTTACACTTCTTTCTCCCCTTCACCTATTTTGCCCATCCCCTCCCTTCCCCTCCCCTCTAGCAATTACCAGTTTGTTCTCTGAAATACCTATCTCGAACATACAACATGACAACTCTAGTTGCCTAGACACAGAGCCCGAGAATGGGATTGTTTGCTCATCATTTATTAAAGGATGCCTTTTAGGGAAAATCTGTAAGGAAGTGAGAAAAGCGGTGGTTCAGTGAAGGGGAAAGATTTGAGCAAAGATAGGGTCTCAGGTAATGGAGAATGTCCTGATGGACAGGGACTCTGGATCTCTGTCTCCACCTGAGGCAAGGGGTTTGGTGTTTTTTTATTCTTAGAATGGTCAGCCTTTAGCTCTGGAACGCCTCCTGGGTAAATAGGGGCCCATAGGCTGAGGGAAGTGCCCCCAGAGAAAGGGGACAGTGGTGAGTCCTTCGCGTCAAATATTGATGGTAGCTGTCAGATAGTTCACCAGCCTGGTCAACAGGCTCTGGGTAGGATATTAACAGTGTGCTGTTTGTGTGTGCTTGCTTTGATCTCTCATGTGTGGTACTGTGACAAGCAGATACGAGGAAAAAGTTGGTGCAAGAAAAGAAAAGGCACAGAAATCAGTGTCATAACCGGGTTAGTTTTCTTTCTGTTGTTCTCATAAAGATTTTCAAATTGTGGCTACTGTGGCTGTTACTTGAAAGTACTTATTTTTGTCACAGATCAGCATTTTTTATTTGCGTTTCATAAAAATACATATTTTTTCAATTAATATCCTCCAGGTAAATGGAATTCTGCCTTTTAAAGTGCTTTAGATACATTGCATTTTGTTTTCCAGCTAAAAATAAATAATCCATTTACAGCATTTTTCAAGGAATGCGTAGCTGTGTTTTCACCAGATATCTCAAAGCAGTTCCTGGTAAAATTCCACCAAGATTGAATGGGACAAAGTCATTCCAATTTCACTAGATGGTATGCCTTTTTAAAGACAGACCTAAGGCACTAAAGTAAGAGGAGATGAACCATCTTCCTCAAATATCTATTGGTTGATGAAAACCAAATTCATATGGATTTCCTGGGAACCTATCCTGGGGTTTGATAATCACATTAACTGTTGAGAGGGCTAGAGAAATGGTTCAATATCTACACGTTCAGTATTTCCCCCCACATCTTCAAGAAAATCTTTACTAGCTTGCCAAATACTCTCTCTGGGTAATAAAAGAACAATATCCTAAAGCAAAGAAGGATCTTAACTCTGTCACTGTCCCCATAGGACAAAGCTTATATGCTCAGCACAAACACAACTTGGATGGCACTGATAAAAAGGAGCAATTTTAGAATCAGGAAATAGGATTCTTAAAGTGTTATTTATTAAAATTATCGACCTCCGAAGATAATTTCCGAATAGAACCCTTCCCCTTCGTGCCTTTTTCACCAATCTAATTGTTAATTGATACTAGATCCAGTGGTTTCTTCATTAGATGTAGACACAACCTTCTGTTGGCAGGAAACTCCAATGGCCACTTGCAAGGAAAAGGAAGAAGGGCAGTAATACCTGCTTCTATTGAATTTTCTGCCTTTTACTTATGAAACAGCTTTACAAAATACTTTAACCACTGGTTAATGTATACTTTAACCACTTGGAGCTCCCCCCAGCATTCCACTAAACAAATGCAAATTAACTTCTTAGTCACTCCTGGGACTGGAAATCCTCCCAAGACCAAAATATACCCTGGGGTCTCGTAGAGCATCAAGACTGTGGAGAATTCCCTCTTTTTTTGTGGTTACTCATCTTCATTGGAAACTCTTGAGGTCAATTTTGTTACACTGTGCCACTTCACCACTGCTGCTGGCACCCTCTTTGAATCATATTTGTGTCACAGGCTTCTTTGGGGATGCTAAGACCTCGGGGTCCTTGGATCCACCTCTCTCTGGTGATTATATATTTGTTGCCTCTGAAATCTTGCCATCTTACCAAAGAGCTACCACCAAAGAGTTTGTGAGCCTTCCCCTGCAGTGTGATGCCCTCAGCGGCTCTCACCTCATCTTACTGCAGAAAAGAGCCACTTGGTTCCTGTTTCTCTCAAAAGGACTCTCTTCACTATAAATATCAATCTCTTCAATGAGCATAGGCTTTTTCAAAGGTAGGAATGTGTATTGACTTCAAAGTGTTTTTCCTCTTCCACCCTGAAGAAAAGAGCAAGATAAGAATAATTTAAAAATAGGGGCTCCTGGGTGGCTCAGTGGGTTGGGGCCTCTGCCTTCAGCTCAGGTCATGATCTCAGGGTCCTGGGATCGAGCCCCGCATTGGGCTCTCTGCTCAGCAAGGAGCCTGCTTCTCACTCTCTCTCTGTCTTCTTCTCTGCCTACTTGTGATCTCTCTCTCTGTCAAAATAAATAAATAAAATCTTAAAAAAAAAAGAATAATTTAAAAATAGGGATACCTAGGTGACTAAGTTGATCAGGCATCCTACTCTTGATTTCGGCTCAGGTCATGATCTTAGGGTCATGAGACCCTTGTTTCACTCTGTGCTCAGAGGGGAGTCTGAGATTCTCTCTCCTTCTCCTTCTGTTCCTTCCCCCTACCCCCCAGGAGCATGTGTGCTCTCTCTGCTCTCTCTCAATAAAAAATAATAATAAATTTTTAAAAATAATTAAAAATAAAAACCTACTTTAAAAAGTATGAATTTAGGTAATGAGTTGGGAATAGGGTGAGATAGTTTGGAAACTACAGATAGACAAAAATTGGTCCCTCATATATCCTCTTATCTTGATGAAAAATAAAATACAATAGACAACTTTTAAAAATTATCAGTTACCCAATTAGGGGAGGAAAAAAGCATAATACTAATTCAGTTTTATATCCTTCTGACCATTTGTTTTCCGTTGCTGGTGGAATATATATCAATGCAACACAAAATGGAGGGAAATTTGGCAAATATCTGTCTAAATTACAAATGCTCATGCTTTTACCTGGTAATTCTGCTCTTGTAAATTCATTTTGCATTTCAGACTAATAGGAAGGGAAGTATCTGTAGAGCCTGCTTTTAGGCAACCACTTGAACAATGGAAACCTGAGGAAGTTAGAAGGGCCTACAGAGACCCCCAGCCCCCTGGCTGAATACAAATAGGCCCATTAGGCAATCAACCTCAAAACATCCATTAACCCTAGCTGACCAATGTTAATTACACCCTGACACAGGTACCAAAAAAGGAAATTTCCATACATTCCCATAACTCCTCATTTCCCCCTTAACTACAGCCCCCAGCCACTGCCTCCTCAGTCTCTCCTTTGTTGTCCTGCCCACTGCTCCCTTGTGGTGTATTCAGGACACTTCTATCTCCTTTGTTCTATCTTGGGTGAAGTCTGTCACCTCTAGTGCAGCCATCTTCCACCAAATGGGGCTCCTCTCCCCCACAGTATTTACAGGGATATGCAGTGCAGCATTTTTGGAAATAACAAAAGGTAGAAATAACATCAATAGTCAGCCAGTTCAAAAAATATGGTACATTCATATAATATAGTACTTTGTATCCATAGAAAAGGAGAAAGGTCTTCATAATCTAATAGAGTGCTCTCAAGACATTAAAGCAATATTTTTAAAAGTTTGGACTTTAGGGACGCCTGGGTGGTTCATTGGTTAAGCCTCTACCTTCGGCTCAGATCATGATCTCAGGGTCCTGGAATCGAGCCCCACATCGGGCTCTCTGCTCATCAGGGAATCTGCTTCCCCCTCTCTCTCTGCCTGCCTCTCTGCCTACTTGTGATCTCTCTCTCTGTGTCAAATGAATAAATAAAATCTTTAAAAAAAAAAAAGTTTGGACTTTAAATCTGGATGTTGACCAAGGGAAACTTAACCCCCCTGCATATCATTTTTCTAATTTGAAAAATGAAGATGGTGATCTTGTTCCCCTCATAGGGTTGTTGTGAGGATTGTATGAATAAATACTTGAAGAGGACTTAGAATAGGAGCTGACATGGACTTTAGTGCTATTTCCATTCCTGAAACAAATTAGTTGGGGGGGGGGTTTCAAATTAAGGTGAATGGTATGCTTCTATTTATGCAAAAATGGGAAATACAAGGGCACATTTTTACTTTTGTTTCCATGTGATACATTGTGAAGGTTATACAGAGAACCATTAACCCTGGTATTCATGTGGGGAGAACTGGATTGGAGGGAAGAGGAAAAGAAACTTATCGATGTATGTCCTTGTATGCATTTAAAATCAAGAATAGTGTTAATTCATTATCTATTCAAAATTAAGTAGGTAAAAATAAGTAAGAAGTCCTTCCCTGCAGCAAATTTAAAAAAGTTCACTGTTTATGCTTCTAATTCTTTTGCTGCTGTATGTGGGAGCAGTTATTGCCAGCCGATGGAGATGAAACTCCCAGATGTCTTTTTGGTCGTCTTTGAGCCCACACTGCTGTTGTTAGGGTGCCTCATTAGAGCTTCACGGTGGCGGAAATCAAAGCTCCCCCGTGTCCTTTACTTGTGGGAGTGGGGGTGGGGGAACTGGTTTTATAGGGTTTGGTTGGGGAAGATTAGTTTTTTTCTAAAAAGGGCTAGGCTGCCCCTTTCTTGTTCTTTTGCTAGAAAAAAACAGGCTTTCCCTGAGTTGTTGTTGTTGTTGTTGTTGTGTTGCTTTCCACATTGGCGTTTCTGGCTTATCTTTTTCAGCTCCAAGTCTGGCTATCTGAGGCCAAAAGAAAATATAGGGAATTCCTTAGGATGTCATTTTTCACATTCTGAGGTATCTAGCTGGTCTGCCTTCTCTTGATCTTTCTGAGTCTTCTTATGTTTATTTTAAAGAATGTCCAGGGTTTTTATTGTGTTTAGCATGAGGAATATGGGAAAGTATGCCTATACCATCTTGAAAACAGAAGTCTCATATATTTTTAAAATATCTTCATCGGTCAATTTCTTACTTGGTAAATCTTGATAATTTATATTTGTGATGGTATTCTGATTTGGCTAATTTTCCAGTATATCCACACAACAAATTATTCTGAATAGGAAAACTATTAACATAGTTTTGACATGACATTGACATCGCAGAATGTATATACAACCATCTTACTCAACTGTGATAGTTTCAGTAGGATTTCCTTAATTTTCTCAGATATCCTGGGAATTTTTTTTTCCTGTTGATAGAGACTACTATATTTTCTTCTAGCTAACCCACTGATCAGTGCTGTGGGATACAAAGGCAAAAGAAAAAATTAAATTTCCTTTCTACTTACAGCCCATTGACAAGTCCTTGAAATAGAGAGAGTGAGCCTCTGGGAGCTCAGTTTCCTGAATATTGACAGTTCCCTAAGAGCAAAAGGCAATCTTGCTTAACATTGTCCCAAGCCCCCATGATCTTGTGAGTCTACATTAAACATATGGAAATTCCTTTGGAAACTTTCTTTGTTTCTACCCTGCAAAATACATGTTGGCAGTCATCCTCCAAGCATATGGCTCACCAGTATACATCTGATGATGTGGGAAACAGAGGCAGAAAAAAAAATTATTAAATTTCTTTGCTACTTACAGCCCATTGACAAGTCCTTGAAATAGGTAGAGTGACATTACTCTAGGAACACAGCTGCCTCAGTGCTAATACTTTGCTAAGGGCAAAAGGCAATCTTAGGCCAACCCCCCAGATCCTGTAAATCTACTTTAATATATAAAAATACCTTTGGAAAGTTCCTTTATCTCTACCCCCCAACATACATGTTGGCAATAATCTCCCAAGAATATGACCCACCAATACACACATCTGAAGGGTCTCATGACTCAAGTTTTATGAGAGAGTAATAAATGACCTTTTCCCAACAATACTTATCCCCCTCAAGGTCCTGGAAAACTTGCTTCCAAAATTCCTTAGAGACTTACATTATTCCTAACGACCCCCCCACCCACTTGAAAGTATATAATGGGCCACTCCTCATGACTCCAGTGTAGCTCTTTCTGCCCACTGGTCCTATGCTTTAATAAAACCACATTTTTGCACCAAAGACATCTCAAGAGTTCTTTCTTGGCTGTCAGCTCCAAACCCGTCAGGTTTTTGAAGTTTCTGTTTTATTTCATTGCACTGGAGAAACTGCAGAAGAATGTTAAATTATTTTAATAATGTCAAACTGTTCCCCCTAATTTAATCAAACATTGTGTCACTTCCTCATCTCTCCTTCATTCCCAGCCCACAGCCATCAGCAGTCAAATCCTATGATTAAGGAAACCTGTCATCCTAATATTTTCACATTTAATGGGACTTATTTCCCCCCTAAATTTACTGGTTCTACATGCTTCAATACACATTCATGATCGGTCTTTCTTTCTTCAACCTCTACACCTTTTTACCTAGGAAGACCCTCTAGCAACTCTTTTGTAGCCTGCTGAGTTAATTCCTCTTCCATTCTGCAACCTTCACACATTGGTTTTATCAGGGTTCTGCCCATACACCCCTGCCCATCTCCTCTATCCATGTGCTTTTCCTTACTTTGAGAATGTCTTTGTTGAAGAACATGGTTAAGCTATCATTGATATGCTGAAATATGTATATGGAAGTCATTGACTTCTTTGTACACAGGAAATAAAGAAAATTGACCATCATCACAGAAAAATAGAAAATATACAGAAGTTAGTATAAGAAATAGACAATCCCTAAGGCACTGTTCACCACAGATCTCTTGCCTCAGTTCTGACACATATGCCAGCTATATAATTTCCTTCCAGCTGTCCCAGACGTTCTCAAACCCAAAACATCCAAAACTGACCTCTTATCTCATGCCCACAAGCCCTTACCTCCTCTTCTACTCTTTCTTTCAAGTGATGGCAGTCAAGTGGTTTTAGTCAATTCCATTAATGTAACTCACTGCTAGTCTCCTGAGCGAGACTTGAAGCCTCTCTCCTAGCACGTGGAGAAAGTGTCAGGTCTCAGATGGACACCAGCACACTGCAATGGGATCATACATAAAAACATGTATTGCAGATGTGGTTTCAGCATTCATGCTTGTTCTGAGGACTGTAGTCAAGGCTTGAGCGATAGAGCAAGGACCGTATATTTGAACCATAGCCCAGAAACTCATCCCTTCTACTCTGTCCTGCCTTAGCCTTCACACAGGCTAGGCAACAAGGACAGGTGGAGAAAGGTGCTAGAAGTTTGCTTGGGGTGTGTGTGGAGTGATGGGGTTAATGCCTAACGAGCTGGAACTCTAAGCAGAAGAGTGTAGTCAGTAAGAGCACAGACTCTGGAACCCAGGCTCTGAAAACCATACTGCTTATGCTGACTCACCTCTCTGCTATGTGATTTTTGATGGGTTATCTAAACTCTGAGCTTTGGTTTTCTCATCCATAAAATGTAGGTTATTATAGGACCTCTGTCATAGAGTTGTTTCAGGGATTAAATGAGTTACTCTGTGCAAAGCATTTACAACAGTGGCCAGACATGCCCGGCTCTTAAAAGCTTTGGCTCTTTATTTCTGTGGTGTCGGGGCTCCTTGCTGCCTGATTGATGGGCCTAAGAGAATAGTGAACTGTCTTGGAAAATCAACCTCCTTGTATTTTTTTCTTCTCACTAAAATTTGTGATTTCAAGAACCTAGAGACCATTTTGGACTGTCCCCTTTCCATCTCTCTCCCCTTGGGCTCCTCATATTTCCAAGCACGTATCCTGCTGATGTTATTTCCTCGATCAGTCTTTCTTTTCTATGCCTTTTGCTACTATTCTATTTAGGACTTCATTGTTGGTCATCTGAATTACTATTGTCACTTTCTTTTTCTAATCCATCCCCTTAAAATCCATCATCCACTGAGCTGCAATTCTGACCAAATGCTTTCCCTTTAAAAACCTCTTGCTGGCTCCTCGTCAGCAATATAGTGAAGTCCAGGCTCCTGTCCATGGCACATAAGGCTCTTCCCATCTCTTATCTCCTGTCTTTCCACATGTCTCACACTATGTGCCCCAACAACACTGAGCTACTTGTTCCTTGCAAAAACCCTGCTGCCTCTTGCATCTATAGTTTTCTTAGGTGTCTGGCAATGATGAAATGGACTGAGTGCATGTGTGTGTTCATAGGCAGGGACAAAAATGTAGATTTGAGGGTGACTTCCTGAATTTTTAAAAAATTTTTCTTTCTTTTCTTTCTTTTTCTTTCTTTCTTTCTTTCTTTCTTTCTTTCTTTCTTTCTTTCTTTCTTTCTTTCTTTCTTTCTTTCTTTAGGAAAGGGAGATAAGTGGTGGGAGAGGTAGGGAGGAATTGTTGAGGGAGAGAGAGAGAAAATCTTTTTCTTTTTTTTTGAGAGAGAGAATCTTAAGCAGGCTCCACACCTAACACAGAGCCTGACATGGAGCTTGAGATCATGACCCTGAGATCATGACCTGAGCCAAAAATCAAGGGTCAGATGTTCAACCGATTGAGCCACCCAGACACTCTCTAAATTTTTTTATTAAGTGCAAGATGAAGTGACAAAATGAAGCACCATCCTCTCAAAGAATACCCCTGAACTCCAGTCTCCCAGCTGGATTAGCTGTCCCAGCTCCAGACTCATTTATCTTTACTTGTATGGTTGCATTATAATTATGCTAGGCTGAAGGATTTGAGAATATCCACTCCATGCACGGTATAGCATAGATTTTCAACGAGGAGTGGGGAAACAAATGAAACTGAAATGACTAAAGAATCTTAACCACAACAATGACCAGAAGAATCTTAGCACACGTCCCCAGGAATGAAATACCTATTCTTTTTTCTGTATTTTCTATTTACTATCCAAGCAACAAAATGGGAATTATTGTTTTATGCTATCAAGTCTGCCTTATCTATTGATAGCTCACAAATAAGCTATTGATATTTAGCATATAAAACAATTTTCCTACTAGATCATTGTGTAGAATGAAAATGGTGTGCATTTTTAGTAAAGGAGGGGGTATTCTGGGTTATATTTTAAATAATAAAGTCTTAGAAGTGATCACTTATAAATCATAGGAAGAATGTAAAAATTAGAAATTAGACATTTAGAAAAATGGAAATGTAAACATAATGAAATATTATTTCAGTCTTAATAGCTTGACAAAAATTATAGTGCTAGACACTGCCAAATGTTGGCAGAGATGTGGATATCTAAGAACCCTCATGCATGTCATGAAGTCTAGCACAGCCAGTCAGATTATATATATTACTCAAAGTAAATAGTACATGTTCAATGTGAACCTGCCCTTCTACTTCTGAATATATAGCTTTCTGTATATTCTATAGACAGGGATTTATTAGTGAACATGGATAAGGATGTTCAGTGTTCCTTTGTCTTCGGTAGCAGAAATTTGGAGGCCATCAAGGGGTCTGTATGGAAGATATGCATAATAAAATACCATGCCATAACCAGTACCACATGCACATAGACACTAGTGTGGGTTGACCTAGAACTCAAAGTACTGCTTGAAAAATGTAATGAGGGGTGCCTGGTGGCTCAGTTGGTTAAATATCTACTTTTGGCTCAGGTCTTGATCTTAAGCTCCTGGGATCAAACCTCATGTCGGGCTCCCTGCTCAGCGGAGAGCTCTGCTTCTCCCTTTCCCTCTCTCTCATTCAAATAACCCCCCCCCCCCAAAAAAATGTAATGAGCAGAATGAGATCTATAGCTCAGTGTCATTTATGTACCCCTCCTTGCCTCAGTTTCCTTATCTGTAAGGTTTAGATAATGATAGTACATTCTTACAGGGTTTTTGTGAGCATTAAATGAGTCAATGCATGAAAAGCACTTAACTAAATGCCTGGGACATAGTAAATGCTCTATAATACTAGATAATACTCATCTGATTTTTATTACACAAATTAGTGACACATGCAAGCAACACACAATCTCACATTTGACATAAATGCATACTAATAAAAATATACATTAAATCTTCAGATGTGTTGCTTGTGGAAATGAGAAGTGGGGTAAAAAAATAAAAAAGAGAGAGATAGCTATGACAAGAGGAAGTCACATGTCAGGAATTGAGGAACAGGATTAAACCCGCTGCACCTGTGATCCCAAAAAAAGATAAAAAGAAGATATCGAAAGGATATCTTCTTGGGAGCATGTAAGTTAAGGTGATTTCATCTACAAGTGGAATAATGTTCCTACAAATGAGTTAACCAATAGGAGGTGTTATTATCACTCAAAATAAATATTTGGAGATAGACAGTCCCAGGGTGGGTTCTGTTCTCAATGATAGTACTCTTCTGTCTCCAATCTTTAAAGCTCTGGTTTTCTTTCACACTCTGACTTTGCTGTCATGGTCATAATAGATGCCATATCTCAGAATCCAAATGGGAGGGAAAGAGAAGGACTCACTTAGAGCATCTCTTTCTTTTAATCAAGAGGGAAACTTTGCCAGAAGGTCCCAAAAACAAAAACCATACCATCAGCTCAGACTAAATTCATTCCTCAGGATGGATTAGTCACAGCTATGAGGAAAGAGAAATCTAGTGTCTGATGTTGATGGCCTCTTTCGTGAAGCTTCCTATTGGCAGAAGGGGTCGAGAAGGACTTCTGGCTAGGTCCCCAAGAGTGTCTGCCATATGAGGAAGAGGACATTGGATATATAAATAGTGGATTGAGCCCATGCTTCTTGAGTTAAAATCACCACTTTACCACTTATAGGTCTTCAAACTTATGGAAATAATTTAACCTTTCTGTGCCTCATTTTCCCTATCTGTGAAATAAAGATTAATAATATTCACCTCCTAAGTATGTACTCAATAGATGTTAGCTATAATTACTATTTATTAGTAATTATTTAAGTGATCAAGGGATTTGTATTCTTTTGGTTCTCCTTTAGGATCCCAGGACTATCACTTAACTCCAATGGCTATCCTTATATATTAATGTTCTTACCTGGGGTGATATTGCCCCTTAGGAGATATCTAACAATGTATTTTTATTGTCACAATTGTTGGTAGGTGGCAGAGTCCTATGGGCATCTAGTGCCAGAGATACTACTAAGTGCCTTACAATGCACAGGACATACATCATATATCCTATGCATACAATGCATAGACTCCACAACAGAGAATTATCCAGTCCAAAATATTAATACTGTCAAGACTGAGAAGCTCTTTTATGTAGGTAACCAAGACTCAAATAGGTAAAAAATAAACATTTTTTAACCACCTATATCAGTCATCATTTTTTGTTTACAAAAGAGTTAATGGCTCCTTCCTTATAGCATTGTTGAGAAGATTAAAAATCCAACATGTGTACAACATGTCAAACAGAATGAGTTAACAGTTCACATCATTGTGGCTCAGTTTTTTTTAACTATAAAATAATGGCATAATCATGCTTCAAAGTAATGTCATTTGAGGATTAAACAAAATATGCTTAAGGTTCCCAGCACACAGTAGGTAACATTAAGTATCAGTAGCTTTCTTTCTTCTTTTCTCATTAATCTTCAAAGACAGAAATTTGATACTTTTCAGTGATTAGGTAATTAAGGAGCTACTGAGAAAAAAAAAATTAACAATGCAACTTAAATAACAGCTGGATCCCTAGAGCTGAGAAGTTCTTTCACTCTTCAGTTGTGACAAGAGAGCACTCATGAATTGTATTAGATCAATTAGGCTGTAGTAAAAATTTGTACATCCAGTTCCAGAGTCAGAAGCATGGATTACAAGAAGGGAAAAAAAAAATCAGTACTTATCCTATTTTTCATTTGATTTTTACAAGGTCATTACTTCTTAAATGGCATTTATGAAAATTTGTAACATGGAAGTTCCACATGCTTACTGGTCAACCCACTTTAAATACCCTCGTGCATATTTACTACATAAAACCCATATTATTTATGTAATGAGTCTTGGTAATAAAACAGCAACCAGTGATTCGTTTCTCTGTGTTATTTCATGCAGTACACTTTTGAGGTCTGAAATATGGAAAGTTATCTTCTTTCAAAAGGAAATATTACAGAGAAGAAAGGCACTATCGGTGTGCAGGTTGAAACCAAATGAGACCTGAGGCTAATAAAAGCTCTGAAGCTTGACTTTGCAGACATCCTCACACCTTGCCTAGTTTCCAACTCAGACAAGGCCTAATGGCCAACATAAACCATGCTCAGATCCCGTTACCACTTAAAGATTTCAAAATTGCCACCCAATAAAATGGAAGAGAACCTGTGCATCCACATGTAGGAAATAAAGATAAAAATTGAGTGAAAAATGTGTTGGTTAGCATTGGAGGGGGCAGGGAATGGAGGGCCCAAAGCAAGGCACCAGATATAAGCAGTAAAATGGAAGAGAAAAGCTCACTCTGACCATTCTAATTGCCATGGAATTGAGCCAATAGGGTTAACGAAACCAGTGAGAGTTTTCAGTGTCTTAACTTCTGTGATTTGTACTGTTTTGTTTGCTTTTTATTTTCTGTAATGATTACTAAAGCAGATATCCAGTAAAACGAGAAATCTGCAAAGCACAATAGAGTACATGGGTCATCTTAGCTGACAAAATAAATACTAATGAGTTCTTTTTCCTTCCTTTTCTGTTTATCTCTAGTGTTAAAGAACTTACAGCTATCAACCAACCATTATCTCCTTTACATTTTTACATACATTTTTCTCTTAGGGATTCTACTTTATATTGAGCTAAAACACATTTCTTGTTTTTTGTTTGTTTGCTTGTTTGTTTGTTTTTGTTTTATACATTGGTCCTAATTTTAACCCTGATGTTCACATGACAGACTTTAAGTAGTATGAAGAAAAAAATCTGTATTTCCAGTACATCAGTTTATCTCTTGGCTTAACATTTCTGTTGCTTGTGATATATTGGGTTTCCTTACTATTCCGACTGTATTCTGTTCAAACCTTTCCAGGTGGCTGTGATTTTCTTAAAAGAGTCATACCCTGAAGAAAAAGAAATATTTTAAGGGTGGCCTGGAGTGGCATTCCTTAACTCTCAATGTTCTAATCACTGGAAGGTCTTGTTAGGATGTAAATTCTGATTCACTAAGCAGGGCGAGGCCCTAGACTCTTTATTTCTAGTAAGCTGACCTGAGATGCTAAAGCTGCTAGTTAACCAACAACCATTTCAGTAGTGATGGTCTAAGAATACAGAATAGAATATATTTCCTCATCCCGAGTACTATTCATCTGTCAGTGCAATATAAGACACAATTTGTTATGCATGTGGAAATCCTTTCACCTTTCTTGTAATCTGTCAAGAGTAGTTTTTCATTTATTTGTTCATTTTGTTTTAGCCATATTGTATGTTCTCAGTAACATAAACGTTACTATTCAGGTAAATAGAGCTGACCATCTTTCATTACTCCAGGCAACCTTTGAACCAACCTGCTCACTTTGCCATTGGTTTCAATTAGCCTTTAAATTTTAAAGCAAAATTTACTACCTTCCTGCACTCATCGATTATCTTGAAGCAACCCCATACACCCAAGTGCTCAAGACCAAAAATTTGGAAGGTACTTAATATTTCCCTCCACATCATATCCTTAGTCAATGAATTTATTGTCAAGGCCTGATGATGACACTTCCTAACTACCTTGTAGTATTACACATGCTGCAGATATTAGGTTAAAGGTGCTTCCTCCAAGGAACCTCCCTCTTCCTTATGACCCACATCCATATCAACACCCAATTCCTTCCCCTCGGTCCTCTCAGAAATACCCAGGCTTTGTCTCTCCAAACCTTAGCATATTTGTGATTATTGAGGCTTTATACATTTTCACTTTCCACTATCACTGCCGAGACCAGCAGAGTCTAGAACAGAGAAAAGTTCTGAGAAGAATCTATTGAATATTTCAATAAATACTGAAAATCTGTGCTTGATTTAGTATTGTCTGTCTGTATCTAGGTGAATTGCATTGACATTCATTTGGAATGAACCCTAACTTTAGTTGCTTATCACAACAATTATTTTGAAGTAATAAATTATTTTGCAGTTATATAAATGCTTTTCTATAAATGGAGATCATTAAAAATGACTTTTTCTATTAATATGTGAAATCTTTTTAAATTATGCTTTAACCTGATTAGTGTTAGTAGATAGCATTCACATATAAAATCTTTCACTTGCTTCTAACAACAAAAATAAAACAATAATCACAGCCCAGCATATTTTAGATTTTAAATGATTATGCTGAAGGCCAGTTTTTGTTGATACATAGAAGATGGATGACCTATATCATTTTCTGGAACCACTTTATCTTTGCTCTCACCAAAAAAAAAAAAAAAAAAAAAAATGTTGTGCTGGCATCAGTTACCCATGAAGATTATGAGCCAGGGGTTAGGATCTACTATCCCTGTCTACCCAAGACTTAGGGGTTTCTTAGAATGGAATTTTCAGTGCTAAAACACGGACAGTCTTGGGTAAACTGGAGTGATTGGTCATGATAGTCAGTGTTGGCTAGATCTGGGATCTAGCATCCTCTTCTAAGACCCACATAACTCCAAAGTCTGTAATAGCCAGGACTGTTAAAGGAAGTCACAAAAGCTGGGGTAGCTGCTTTCTTGATACAAAGAAGAAATTTGATTTGACAGGCATTTTTGGCCAATCTGGACCTCTTAAAAGATTGACTCCTTCTTACTTTGTATTGGGCTCATTGCCATCAAAGTCCAGCCATGGTGGAAAGACACACTTTTTTTTTAAGCTGAAGACTTACTTTCCTCTATTTATGAAGAACCAGATTCTATCCTTTTCTGTAATATCAGCCATGGCAGCCATCTGATGGTAATAATTTAACCATCTGCAACTGCAATCATTTAGTAAACTGTTTGCAAAAAATAAACCATAAAATGAAATGCAAATTGGATGAATTCAGAGGCACATATTTCTCTAATTAATATTGCTTCCTTAGGGAATTATAGGTTCCCTTTGGCAACATTCATTTTACTGAAATCATCTCTGAAAATGCCATTTAAAGAGTGGAACATTAAATTTTTAGAAGGAAATAACATGGTTTCTTCAGAAATGTCTCCACCTTAAGTCTGTAGTTTCAAAACAGGGTTCTTTCAAGAAAAGAAATTTAGGTACAGGGTCTGTTTTCAAAAGTGAAAAAAGAAATATGGAATGGCTTCCTAATGCCTAATGGATGAAATTCAAAGTGTTTAGTCTGGTTTTCAAAGGTCTCTTGAGGTGGTGTGGAAATAGCCATTCCAAAGTCTTTTCATCATCTCCCTGGAAACTTTCTCCATTTCTGCCTGATGGGTCACTTATGTGCAGACACTAACAGCATTGTGTCTTGCACATAGTAGGAACTGAACGACGATTAGCCAAAGCATAATCAAGGCAAGGCCCTAATTCTTCAAGTCTATGAATCCTGAGAGAGGTAAGGAAGATTGGATGGATAAATAAAGGATGGAGAAATAAGTGGAGTTGAGTTTTTACTCATGAATTGTTCCTTATACAGAATATATTATTTTTTCTGTTTATATATGCTCATCTTTTGACTAGAGCTACTCTGATGTCTTTTAGTTTGGACATGTTATCATTTAACAAATTATTGTTTTAAGTGTTCATACATATGGTGTAGGGTATGTACTTTTTAAATCATTTTATTCATGCTTCCAGGCCCCCATTTAGACCTTAAACCTCTTGAGATTATTGTCCAGTGAATGCTGCTGAGTATATGCATATCTTGTTTTACCACATTTTGCTTTAATGGGCTATGCAGATACTGTGCTTTTACAAATTGAGGGTTTATGGCAACCCCACATCAAGTAAGTCTATTGGTGCCATTTTTCTAGCATCTGCTCACTTTGTCTCTCTGTCACAGTTTGGTGATTCTCACAATATTTCAAGCTTTTTCAATAGTATTTTATTTGTTATGGTGATGAGTGATCTGTGATCTTTGATGCTATTATTGTCATGGTTTTCAAGTCCCATGAATTATACCCCTATAAGACAGCAAACTCAATCACTGAATGTGTGTGTTCTGACTGCTCCACTGATCAGCTGTTACCCCTTCTGTCTCCCTCTCCCCAGGCCTCCCTATTTCCTGAGACACAAAAATACTGAAATTAGGCCAATTCATAACCCTGCAATGGCCTCTAAGGGTTTGAGTGAAAGGGAAAGTTACATGTCTTTCACTTTACATCAAAAGCTAGAAATGATTCTTAGTGAGGAAAGCATGTCAAAGCTAGGCCTCTTGTGCCAAACAATTAGTCAAATCATGAAAGTAAAGGAAAAGTTTATGAAGGATATTAAAATTACTACTCTAGTGAATACATAAATGATAAGAAAGCAAAAAGTCTTATTGCAAAGATGGAGGAAGTTTTAGTGGTCCGGATAGTTCAAACCAGTCATGACATGCCCTTAAGCCAAAGCCTAATCAAGGCAAGGCTCTAATTCTTCAAGTCTATGAATCCTGAGAGAGGTAAGGAAGCTGAGAAGGAAAGTTTGAGGTTAGCAGAGGTTGGTTCATAAAGTTTAAGGAAAGAAATGTCTTCATAACATAAAAGTACAAGGAGAAGCAGCAAGTACTAATGTAGGAGCTGCAGCAACTTATCCAAGAGATCTAAATAAGATAATTAATAAAGGTGACTATATTAAACAGGTGGCTATACTAAAAATTATACCATTCTGAAAATCCTAGGGCCCTTAAACATTATGTCAAAGATTTAATATAATGGTAACTCTGCTTGTGCTCTATAAGTGGAAAAACAAAGATTAGATGATAGCACATCTGGGGGCACCTGCGTGGCTCAGTGAGTTAAAGCCTCTGCCTTCAGCTCAGGTCATGATCTCAGGGTCCTGGGATCGAGCCCCACATCGGGCTCTCTGCTCAGCGGGGAGCCTGCTTCCCCCCCCTCTCTGCCTGCTTGTGATCTCTCTCTCCCTCTCTCTCTCTCTCTCTCTGTCAAATAAATAAATAAAATCTTTAAAAAAAAAAAAGATGATAGCACATCTGTTTAAAACATAGTTTTAAGCCTATTTTAAGCCTGCTATTGAGACCTACTAGGAAGAAAAGAAGATTCCTTTCAAAATATTACTGCTCACTGACAGTGCACCTGGTCACCAAAGAGCTCTGATGGAGATAGACAATGAGACTAATGTTTTCATGGCTGCTAACATAACGTCCATTTTGCAGCCTATGGACAAAGGGATAATTTTGACATTCAAGATTTATTATTTAAGAAATATATTTGTAAAGCTATAGCTGCCATACATTGTGATTCCTCTGATGGATCTGGGCAAAATAAGTTGAAAATTTTCTGGAAAGGATTCACCATTCTAGATGCCATTAAGAAAATACATAATTTATAAGAGGAGGTCAAATACCAACATCAGCAGGCATTTGGAAGAATTTGATTCCAACCCTCTTGAGTGACTTTGAGAGATTCAAGGCTTCATGGAGGAAGTAACTACAAAGGTATTGGAAATAGCCAGAGAACTAGAATTAGAAGTGGAGGCTGAAGATGTGACTGAATTGCTGCAACTTCATGATAAAAGCCTGGCGGATGAAGAGTTGAGTCTTATGGGTGAGCAAAAAAAGTGGTTTCCTGAGATGAAATCTACTCCTGGTAAAGATGCTCTGAAGATGGTTGAAATGACAAGAAAGGATTTAGAAGAGCCCATAAACTTGGATAAAATGCCATCAGGATTTGAGAAAATTGACTCCAATTTTGAAAGAAGTTCTGTGGATAAAATGCTGTCAAACAGCATCTCAAGCTACAGAGAAATTGCTCATGAAAGGAAGAGTCAATCAAAGTGGCCAAGTTCACTGTTGTCTTATTTTAAGAAATTGTCACACCCATTCCAGTCTCAGAAACTACCACCCTGATCAGTCAGCAGCTATCAACATCAAGGCAAGACCCTCCACCACCAAAAAGATTATGACTTCCTGAAAGCTCAAATAATGTTAGCCCTTTTCAGGAATAAAGTATTTTTATTAAGGTATGCACACTATTTTTAGATGTAATGCTTCTGCACACTTAATAGACTACAGTACAGTGTAACATAACTTACATATACTGGGAAACCAATAAATTTATTTGTCTTTCTTTATCATAATATTCACTTTATTGCAGTGGTCTCTGAAACCAAAATGCAATATATTTTAGGTATGCCTGTGTTTAGAAGTTTTATCCCAGAATTTGTCCATGTTATCATTGCCAAGATAAAAGATTGTCTCTGATTCTCCCCCTCACATGTTCTACTCTGTCACTCCTTTCCTTTTTCCTAGCTTCAAAATATCCCAAACTAGGTTTTCCCTTGCCCAAAGGATTTTATGGTGAAAACTTGCCTCTCTCCACTCCTTCTTTTCTCTGTTCTATTCCCTAACTCAAATTCCAGTCTAAATATCTAATTGCTACCAAAAAAGTAGAAGAATTTGTTTAAAATATAAAATGCTCACCAGGATTAATGACACACCTGGAAGTATTTTCATTTTTAAAAGCCCACTGTTATACCAAGTATGTGTCTATACAGTGAATTTTCAAGTACTGGGAATTGATAGTTTTCAAACAGTTTGATGGTATGGATGAATGAATGAATGTACATGTATGTGTGTGCATGACCTCCTGGGCACAGCTATTTCTCTTCTTTCATTGGCAGAGTCTGAAACATGAATGAGGATTAAGAGGTGAAGAGAAGGCATGGATGAATAATGGCTAGTGATAGAGAAAAAACTTAATTGAACCTTCAATTAAGTGGATTGTCAGTGGTAAGGAGGAAGTTTTGCTACATCTTGCTTTTATTCAAAAGGGAGAAATTTAAGGGAAGAAAATAATCACAGAAAGATCCTTTTTTAATTCTTAGGAGTACTCTACTGAGGTCAGAATATATTCACTTAATTGCCTACATTTTCTATTTCCTAAGTTCTGATAATTGGAGTAGATGTCCTAAATGATGATCCTGTACCCCAACATGGGCTGAAATGATGAGACAATGAGATAATGTGGGTGAAAGTATTTTGTGAATTACAGTACACTGTGCAAATATCAGGAAGACCTTTTAACACATACCTATCTCTAAAAATTAGTATTTCTTTGTAAAATAGTGACTCCCTCTTTATGGAATTATTTAATGTGGCTAGATGGTGATGTTTTAAGAATGATTTCGAAAAAGTTCCTTGAAGGGTCAGAGGTCTGTCTAAAATCACTTTCATTATTCCTTCCATCTCTGATATTTTGTAATATATTATAAAATGAGTGGGAGAAATACTATTTCAACAAATAGACTCTTGAACATGAAACAAATGTAATTGCTTACTATTAGCACCCTACCTGCTTTCTGCCAAGAGATTTAGTCTTGAAACTGCCAGGTGATGTAATCTATGCCAGTGAATCTCCATCAACTTGGGATGTATAAATCAATTTCAGGTCTCTGCTTCTCCATACTTGATATTCCCTTTTCACTAGTCATTGATCTCTTGTAGACATCAAGTGGCCACCACTGCCAGTCATTACAGTGAGCACTAAGCCTGGAGGATTAGCTTCCAGGATTGGCTCTCGAAAGGGAGTAGTTCCCTGAGTACTGGTAGGATGCCCAGTGCTAGCCCATAGCTCATGTACCCATAGCACAAGAGATCTTTGTTACTGGTGGAGATGAATGGGTAATGGTGGGCTCTTCAAAAACAGACTTATTTCCTGTTTAGCTCCCTCTACTTTAGGGATCATCTGGGAGATTGATGGAAACTCACTGCACCTCAAGACAAGCAGCCTATCATAACATTTTTCTAAAGAACTGCACTTTGTGGCACCTGGGTGACTCAGTCATTAAGCATCTGCCTTTGTCTCAGGTCATGATCCCAGGGTCCTGGGATCGAGCCTCACATCAGGCTCCCTGCTCAGCAGGAAACCTACTTCTCCCTCTCCCACTCCTTCTGCTTGTGTTCCCTCTCTCACTGTCTCTCTCTGTCAAATAAATAAACAAACAAACAAACAAACAAACAAACTTTGAAGAACCTCACTTTGTCTGGTACCCAGAACTATATTCAAAACTGCACTCCAACTGGTATGGTACAGCTACTGACAACGGAGGAGATAGATGCTGGCCAGAGCAGTGGAATGGCGTCTGTACCCATTATAACCCTTTACTTCATGGCTCATGGGGAGTCTTCTCAGAATGGTGCTAAGAGAAGGGCTGGAGAGTGGCAGGCACTCAGGGCCTAGGGCAGCTGCTGTTTTTCTGTCAATCAGAAGGATTTCCAATTTAAAAAACCAGTTGAGACATATTGGGCACACCAGCTAGGTATTAGTCCTGCCAGTACCCTGGTCGTCTCTGGAAAGACAATAGATCCACATTCTCCACTGCCATTCACAGCTCCAATCCTTGGGAATCTTTGGTTTCCCTTTCCATAAAGGTCAGGGGCAGTGGTTTGAGAACTCACTCTAAAGATGTAAACATAGGGGAATTACAGTATAGGCTAGCTTCCAAATCCCAACTTCTCCATTTACTAGCTGTGTGACCTTAAGGAAGTAACGTAATTGTATGTCCAGTCCCTTATTTGTGAAATCAAAATAACAATTCCACACATATGGTGTTATAAGGATTAAATTAGTTAATATATATAAAGTAATTAGAATGGTGCCTAGCACAGTAAATACTATGTAAGCATAAACTACCATTACTTAGTCGCTCTTGCCCAAAGATATGAGGAGTATCTGTGAAACTACTAATCTCATACCTTATCTGGTAGCTAGTACTGTAGACCCCATCATATACATGTATACCTCTAACCTTTATGGTTTCCTCTTGTATTTCTTTTATAACCATTGTTGGCACTTAGTCCAGTGAGGACGAAAAAGTCAAGGTTCTATACTGCTTTTATTTTCATATGCCTTCTTTTAATTCTTCCTTTTTTAAATTTATGTTGATGTTTTTTAGAATTTTGACTAATCTTTTTCACTATTCTGGAACAAGGGATGGAAGAAGTTCTATTTCATTGTGTCTATGTGACAGTCTAAATGATCTCATTCTCAGAGCAAGACTAATTTAGTCTCACAGTATAGAGAGCCATTGCACTGAGTGGTGCTCTCTATTTACGAGAAGGAAACCTCCATCATGTAGCTTTGGAGGGATGAGTGTCAACAGTAATACAGTATGGTGTGCAAAATAAGGCATCCATTCATACTCATATTAATGGAGATTTTGGCTCCACAGTTCTCTGCCCCATGCTAAAGCAATGTTCTCAATCAGTCAGTTGTTTGGGTTTATGATCTCTTCCCATCTTCTTTCCACCACAGATGCTACAGAATCTTCATTCTCTCAGATTTTTAAATAACTGGCAAAGTCCTGGAGTGAAGAAAGAGGTAAGAGATGCATACACTGGAATTGTAAACAGTCAGAAGGAACTAATTGACCTAGAACAGTAATAATACCTAAGAGGGAACTACCTATGTGAATACATACCTAGGTCATGTATGAGTTAAAGGAAGAGAAATTACTGAGAATCTGCTTTTGGTTTCTCTAATCTAAATGTTACTAATTTAAATATGAGTTACTGACTCCTATCCATTGTACATTGAGATGGGGACCACAAAAAACATCAAGCGAATCTGATTTTCTCAGTAGGTCTGGCAAAGATACTGGGAGTGTGTTGACCTTAAGAACATAGCATATGAATATTCTTTGTGACTTTTTTTCAGTTGTTATGTGTATTCTGCATAAAAAATGTAGTACATTTTCAGTCTAGTGTTGGGCTAGATATTTATTTGATTATCATAAGAGACAAGATATGTTTTATTGTCCTTTGTTGTCCTTCTTTGTTGTCCTTCTATCCAGCTCTGAATGGACCAATACCTATAAACCCTCTCCTTCCCTGCTATTCTATGAGAAATAACATGGTACAATCTGTCAGAAGTTGAGTCCTGAATTTCCTGAGCATCTAAATACTGATTCCTTCTTTCTGGATGTGCTACAAGAGTCATCCTTTTATTAGAATAGCAAAATTAAGGTAGCATTTGAGTGATTAAAATATAGGAAGAAAAACATTAGGTCTTTACCAAAAGGACCAGTTCTCATTAGTTTCTCTCTCTCTACATACATATGAAAATATAATATATACAAATAGATAATATATATGAATAGATAATAGATACAAATATATCCATATATAAATATATGAATACATGGATATGTCTCTTTATATGAGTATATATTCATTCTAGATCATATATTTTTAACATATGATGACTCTTATTCTAGCTCTAAACCTCAGATTCCTCATCTTTGGAATGTAGTATTTGAACCAATTTATTACTCGTCATCTTCTAGCCCTCTAAGTTCTATGGCTCTATGTATCATGGTAAAGTATTAATTTTTTCAGCAACCAAGAAATGAAGTTCAGTCTGGCTCAGTACATTGTGAGAAAGTTGTAGATGTTTTATTTCCCTTCCCACACTACATGTTATATATAAGTATTTCATGAAAGCCACCAATTGCTGGAGAGGCAGTTCATCATGATAATTCATTAGTAGTATTTGCTCAATGTAATAAAACTCAGTGTTTTATACTGTTCAAACAAGGACTGTTTTGTATGTTATTTTGATATGGCTTTATGGGGATATTTTTGTTCAACAAATCTATAGGAAGATGCAAGGGCTCATTGTTTGGGGCTCAATACAGTCCTGGCTGGTGGTTCCCTTTATATAGCAGTGTATTAACTTAGCATATTAAGGTATAGTTCATAGATTTTACCTCTCTCTTTCTACTTTATCCTCTTGAATGTCTACTCCAGATTATAATTATGTCCCTAAATCTCAGGATCATAATGCACACCAATTGCCTTACTATAAATCAAATCTGCAAAAGCCAGTTTTGTTTAAGGATGGCTTTTGCAGGTTGGAAAAGACCTTCCTGAGAGTATTTAGACTGCACAATATGGAACAATGGGTAATGGTTGGTCTCAAAAAATTTCTGAATTTTTTCTCCCATGACTTACTTGGTTGCCATAACATCTTGTAATAATCATCTCTATGAATGAGGGAGGAATAGAGGGAAAGAAGAAAGGGAAGAAGAGAGTTGGAGGAGAAGTACGGGAAGGAAGATAAAGAGAGAGAAAAAGGAAGAAGAGGAGGACAAGAACAAGAAGGCTTATTATTTTCTGAAGAAATCTTTGTAAGTGTGTGGACTGGAAAAGTGCCTAACTGAAACTCTTGAGGGATTCCAGAATCCTTTGACCGAGTTTTGCACTCCAGGAACCAACCATTTCAGAGAGAACAGAAAAACAAGACTAGATTGATGAAGAAGCTGCAGTTCAATCGAGTATGTGGTCAGCATGCACATTAGCAGATCTTTCCTTAATGGAGGTTTTATTTATTCATCCCATAAATGTATACTATGAGACAAAGTAGGTATTCTCCTTGTTAATTTTTAAGACTTCCAGCTGTGGTGTATTTGGGAAAGGTGCAGTCCTAAAACTAGCAAGCAGATCAGTGCTAGATGATTTTCTTACCCAGTGAATTCATGTTCCGTAGTACTCTTTTTTGTCTATCCAAAATGGCTGGAGAGCTGAAAATATTAATAAAATGTACTTATTTATTTAACAAATATTTACTGAACACCTCCTACCTACTTGGCACTGTCAGGCAATAAAGTTATCCCTAACTTGACAATCACAGTGTCAATGGATATGATGGCAAATTTTATGTCAAATTGCTTGGGACATGGGGTCCCCAGATACTTGGTTAAACATCATTCTGAGTGGGTCCGGTGAGGGTGTTTCTGCATGAGATTAACATTCAAATGAGCTCATTGAGTAAAGCAGATAGCCTTCCCCAATGTGGGTAGGTCTCATCCAGTCAGTTGGAGGCCTGAGTGGAACAACAGGCTGAGTAAGAAAGAATTCTTTCTTTTCATCTGGCTGTCTTCAAACTGAGACACTGGTTTTTTTCTTGTACTCGAACTGGTACATACATGATTGGTGCTCCTAAATCTCAGGCCATCAGTCTTGGACAAGAATTCCAGCTTGCAGACCACGTGTGGGTTTTCTCAGCTTCCATAATTAGCTGAACCAGTTCCTTATAATATCTATCTATCTAGCCTATTCTGTTCCTCTAGAGAACCTTGACTAATACAATAGAGTTATACAGATATACACAATCCTAACTCTATATCAATAATTATTTGTAAATCATGCGATAATGAATAAACAGAGTGCCTTGGGAGCCCATGAATGGAAATGAATGCTTTATTTGAAGGTCCACAGGGAAGGATTCATAGAGAAGGTGACATTGAGTGGCTCTTTTTTTTTTATTTTTCTAGGCAGAGGTAGGATATTATGTTCCAGGTACAAATATACGAGTCATCCATTTTATCCCTTTCTTCAAGGAATGATGAGAGGTTCGGAATGATTAGATTTTATA
The DNA here is from genome assembly GCA_028646535.1 of Procyon lotor. NCBI lineage: Eukaryota > Metazoa > Chordata > Mammalia > Carnivora > Procyonidae > Procyon > Procyon lotor. The sequence goes on along the minus strand of CM053617.1, from coordinate 32,721,627 downwards.
CTACATCGGGAAATGTCAGAAAGATGCATGGGACATTTGCAAAGTGAAATGTAGTCCACAAAGAATGCAAGGCATGCTTGTCTAGTCAAACCAGACCTATGTTTTTGGAAACTGAGCATTGTTGCTTGCTTGCCTAATTTACCTATAATGAGTAATCTTGTTACAAGTTCATAAGAATTCTATCATCTGTAAAATATTCCCCACCTTTACCTACTCAAACTCCTATCATTTTTTTTTAACCTGGATAACTATAATCCAGAGACAGAAAACTGGATCTTCTGTCTCTGCCAACACCTTGATTTCAGCCTTGAGACACATTAATGAAAGGATTTAGATGAGCACTTCTGGACTTCTGACCAACAGAAACTGTTAGAGGATAAAATTGTATAGTTTTAGCCTGCTGGGTTGTTACAACAGCACTAGAGAATTAATCCACTACTGTCTGGTTTTACATAAGAAAGCTTATGTTATAAAAAAAAAATAATAATGTAATTCTCGATGGGAACATATTAGGAAATATAACAAAAGCCTGGCCCAATGGAAACAGTATTTTATATTAGAGTCACAGGAGTAGAGAAACAAAAAGTTGTCTGGATTTAAACATTGGGAAGTAAGAGTTTCTAAGCTGGTGGTAGGTCATATTCTAGGAAAGGAAAAGTAACATGTCCATAATTAGTCTTTGGTGTCAGGCTTAAGCAACTGGTAAATGCTGTTTTAAGACAAGGAGAGCAGTACCCTCCAGAGAGCACAGGCTGAGTGGGCAAGATTTTCTGCCATTCAACCGACGGACTAACTAACTGACTGTATACACACACACACACACACACACACACACACACACACGCATATATATACTTAGATATATATAGCTATATACACACATATATATAAAATTTCTTGAAAGAAATACTGTGCTTGTGGGAAAAAAAAATATCCATTTAACTTTTTAGATATACCGCTCCTGAACTATTCATGTAATGTTCTTTATGTTGAGCTTCAAAAATGTTCTAATACTTTTTTATATTTTTATATTTCAGCCTCTGAAAATCATAGATTTGCCCTTGTTTTTCCACAAAAACTCTTTAAATTCATTTATTCAATCCAGAAGTACATACTGTGTACACTGAATAAGAACATTACTGTTGAATAGGAGCACAGAGTAGATACAATGAGAGACTAAGAAATGTTTGTCAGACATGGAATTAGGGAAGAGCAGTAGGGTAAATGGCCAGACACGAATTTTGTGAAGATCTCGGTCTCCATCAGCAGAAATTGAATCTTAGAATACAGGGGGGAAAAATTACATTTCTATGACTTAAGGGTTTCAAAATACTCATGGGATGGAAGCCAGACAGTAGGTGATGTGTCTATCCACGATTTTGCTAGGGAGCTACAGCAATTTAATTAAAAAAAAGAAATTGAGGGCGCCTGGGTGGTTCAGCAGGTTAAAGCCCCTGCCTTTGGCTCAGGTCATGGTCTCAGGGTCCTGGGATCGAGCCCCTCATCGAGATCCCTGCTCAGCAGGGAGCCTGCTTCCTCCTCTCTCTCTGCCTGCCTCTCTGCCTACTTGTGATCTCTCTCTCTCAAATAAATAAATAAAATCTTTAAAAAAAAATAAAAAGAAATTAGATTATTACCAACTCTGGATTCACTCCAAAATTCCAGTCATATTCTCATTTACCTACTGAATATCTCCTCGGATGTCTCACATTTAAAGACTTCTTGAGTCTTTCAAGTTGATATTACTTAAAAATTGAACAGGCCCAAAGATAAACTGATTATCGGAGCTCATTCTCCAGCTGCCAATGGCATGGAACATCCAAACCAGAAATCTGAAAACACATGTAGACTTTTTTCTATCTCTATATAACTCCAGTTCCTAGTGATTATTATAATGATTTTGCCTCTCTAGCAATTATTATATCCACCTTTACCACCTGCCTGTTGCTACTAGCTTAGTCAGATTTAAGTATGGTTTGTATTTCTACAGTTGTCACTTACCATGTTACTCTACCTCTCACTCCAGTCCCTTCCGATCTGTCCATCACACAGCTGACAAGATGATCGTTCTTAAAGGGGAATCTGCTAAAGCCACCGACCTTAGGTAAATTCAAAATGGTTCCGCCTATCCTGCAAGGTCTTCCTTTCCTCCCCAGCTTTAGGTTACATTATAATTCCATTCACAATGTGAACTTATAGAGGAAAGTAGTCCCTATAACTACACTAAGAGCTGATATTTAGTTTCCACTGTGTCATAAACTCTGATAAATACTCTATATACGTTATAATATTTAATTCTTAGCATGTCTCATTGCACCCCATTTCTGCCCCTCTAGGCCAGCAACCCAATTAAGATCTCAGACACTATTCATAAAGCCCAGGCCCAACTTAAATAGGGCCATCCAGAATAGACAGCGAGGTCTTAAAAACTTATTGATTAGGATCTAATGGAAGGCACAATTTGGGAGGCCTATCATCTCATATTCTGGGGTCAGGCTAAAAGTAAAAATCATCTAAAAATAATATACCAGTTGGATGAGAACTGGAAGAGGATTTGCTTTTTCAAATCTGTGCATTGATTTCAACAACAACTTTTGGTATTATGCATTTTTATTCTAGGTTAGGAAATAAACAGGATATTTAGGTGACTGCACAATATATATAGATTACATAGGATTCAGACAGAGCCATGTGTAAGTCTTTATAATTTACTTTTTATGACTTTCAATATTTTTCTTATTGAGATAAAATCTAATTGTGAACTACATATATTTTATGAGTATAGTATAATGAGTGTTGACACATGTAATCCACATCCTAATCTTGATTGCTATTACAGTGCTTTGTCATAAATTTTCAAGTAGGTAGTGTAAGTCTTTTGTTTTTCTTCTTCCAAGCTGTTTTGTCTAATTTAGGTGATGTGTATTTCCATATGAATTTTAGAATCAGCTTGACGATTTCTTCAAAAAGAAAAATCCTCCTGGGATTTTGATTGGTATTTCAATTAATTTAAAGACCAGTTTAAGGTCATTGACATCCAATCCATAAATATGGAGTACCTTCTTGTTCAGTTAGGTTGTCTTTAACTTCTATCAGAAATGTTTTATAGCTCTCAATGTAGAATTCTTTATTTTATCAAATTTATTCCTAAGTGCTAAATGCTTCTGAATATTATAGATTTAAATTCCTTATTATAAATTGTTTATTCATAATATATGGAAATATAATTGATTTTTGTATATAATTGGTTTTGTATATTGAGACTGTGTCTTGTAAATATTGTTAAATACTATGATCTAATTTTAGTAGTTCCCCCCCTTTTGGATTCCTTGTGATTTTCTACATACACTATCATATCATCTACAGATAAAAATAATTTTACTTCTTCCCAACTGTAATCCCTTTAGTTTACTTTTCCTGCCTTATTGAACTAGCTGGAACTTATGGTACAATGTTGCATAAAAGTGATACCAGTAGACATTTGTTTTTTTGTTATTGATCTTACAAGGAAAGCCTGCTGTATCTTTGCCTTAAATATAGTGTTAGCTATAGGCTTTATATACTGTTTCAGACTGAAGATGTTTCTGTTCAACGTCATGTTGAATTTTGCCAAATGCTTTTTCTGCATCTTGTTAGATCATCTATGATTTTTTTTGACCTGTTAACGTGGATAACCAACCTGAATAACCTTCCAACAGTAATTATATTCCTGGCATAAACCCTACTTGATTATGTAGTTTGTATCCTTTCTGTGTATTGTGTAATTGGTTTTCTAATATTTTAAGTTTATTCTTCATCTATAGTAATGAGGGTGTTATGATTATAATTTTTGCTTCCTGTAATGTCCTTGTCTGTGGTCTCATAGTTTCACTGGACTGCAGTTGGCAAGTATGCTTCCTCCTCTGTATTTTGAAAATCATTGTGTAAGGTGAACATTATCTCTAACACAATTCACCAGTGAAATTATCTGTCCTGGAGGTTTTATGTATTGGAATTTATTTTAATTACAAATTTAATATATTTTAACATATAAAGCATTCCTGTTTCCTATTTCTAGGTGTGTTGATTTTGATATTGTTTTAAAAAATTCTACCCATTTCTTCTAAATTTTGAATTTATTAACATAAAACTGTCATGATATTCAATCATAATCTCTTTTATTCCTGAGAAACAGTAGTATCTTTTATTCCTAACGTTGGTATTTTATTTTTTTGTCTCTTCATCTGTCTTGCTTGGAGGCTTAACAGTTTGAATTCTTTTCAAAGAAAAAGCTTTGCGGGGGGTGTAGGGGGGCACTTGGGTAACTCAGTTGGTTAAGCTAAGCATCCAACTCTTGGTTTCCATTTTTTTCTGTTAAATTCAACTTCTGATCCTTTTAGGGACTGGTTTCTATTGTCCATTTTTGTTGTTGTTTTGATTGTGTATGACTTTTTCTATATCTTTTTATGTATTTCTAGCTCTCTATATATCTAATGATATGTTTTATGCTAAATATTGAAATATGTTGTAGAATTATATTGTTTCCTGTAAAGACCCTTATGTTCTGGCAGACAGCTGTATCCCTGGCTGATGCTTTTGGCTGTCAAAGGATATTTTTGTTATTTGTTAGCATTGTGGAGGTCTTCTTGGTTTTTCTCTTAGTCTTAGAGAATGGCCCAAACTCTATGACATGTTTCCTCTTTCCAAAGATGATGACCCATCTGGTATTGCATTGGAATGGCCAAGGCTAATCAAGTCTCCCTGTTCTGGCTGGAGCACTGAGCTTTCGGTCTCCTAGAAGCTCCTTTCTTCTGGGCTTCCTGGAGTATCGGTCTGTTCCTGCACAGTCCGGCAGCTTTCTGCTCTCCTAAATCCTACCACATAAATCCTGACTGCTTCCGCATCACAGAAATCTAATCTATTCTACCTCTATTTAACAAAACTCTACTTGGGCTTCTCCACCTTGCACCACAGTAAAGGAAATACCTCTAATTAGAGAAGGGCAAATTCCTGCGTTTCTTTTAAGAATTATAGATACAGGCTTCCTACTTTATCAATGGATGGAAATAGTTGCTTCATATGTTTTGTGCAGTTTTCCAGTGTGTGTGGCAGAAGGGCAAGTTCAGTGCCAGCTACTGAGCATAGCTGCATAGCTAGAAGTTGAAGTCTCCCTCAAGCAGACGTAGTTGACTTCAAGTACATGGTTTTCCATTATATATCAAGAACTGTCATCTAAGTCTCCCTAACACTTTAGGCTCTGAAGACTCGGAGAAAGCTGCCTTGTCCACCTTCTAGAGACCACCTGCATTTGTTGGCTTTGGCCCCTTCTTCCATCTCTCAAAACCAAAAGCGTAACGTATTCAAATCTTCGTCACGTCGCTCTGACACTCTGCTTCTGCTCTCACATCTCTTTCTTTCTCTAACCCTTTGGCCTCCCTCTGATAAGGGCCTTTAGGATTACATTGGGCCCAGCTGGATAACCAAGATAATATCCTCATCTCAAGATCCTTAATCGCCTTTGCAAAGCCCTTTTTGCCGTGTAAGGTAACATGTTCACAGGATTTGACACCATTATGACAGGTGGAGATAAAATGAGGACCCCGACCGGGAATGTGAAGAGTCACATTCCTAAGAATGATTTGGTCTCTTTTGGTTATTATGAAGAAATTAAACAAAGAGATTCCTCTTTACTTATTTGAATCTGTGAACAAATGTTTCTTTTCTGTTTCCCCTCCTCCCTCCCTCCCTCCTTCCTTCCTCTCTTTCTCTCCTTTCCTTCTTTCTCTCCTTTCCTTTCCTTCTTTTTCTTTCTTTCTTTCTTTCTTTCTTTCTTTCTTTCTTTCTTTCTTTCTTTCTTTCTTTCTTTCTTTCTTTCTTTCTTTCTTTCTTTCGAGAGAGAAGGGCAGAGGGAGAGAGAGAATCTTTAAGTAGCCTCCAAGCCCAGATTGAAGCCTGATGTGGGGCTTGATCTTATGACCCTGATATTATCACCTGAGCTGAAATCAAGAGTTGGATGCTTAACTGACTGAGCCACCCAGGCATCCCCTATTTTTTTTCTTTTTAGAGTTTTCTGTTTCTTTCTCATTCCTTTTCAAGTAGTCTTAGTCAGAGACTATAAACCTTGAACTAATTAAGAGAAAATAAAATAAAAATCTAGGGTGCCTGGGAGGCTCAGTTATTAAGCATCTGCCTTTGGCTCAGGTCATAATCCAAGGGTCCTGGGATTGAGCCCTACATTGGGTGCCCTGCTCATTGGGAGGCCTGTTTCTCCCTCTTCCACTTCCCCTGCTTTTGTTACCTCTCTCACTGTCTCTCTCTCTCAAATAAATAAAAATAAAAATTTTTAAAAAGAAAAAATCTTCATATATAAGTCCCCAGGCTCTGGGCAAAAATACATGAGCAATAAAATCCCAAACTATCCAGATATTGGATGAGAGATATTGATTTCTAGATGTTCAGATTTATAACTGCTCCACTGAGCAGCAAAAGGATATTGGCATGTTTCCTCTTCTTTCCTGAGTTTCTGGAAGCCTGTTGGAGTCTGTTGCCTTCCTCCTGATCATTTCTTATAGAACCTAGTTGTCCATCAAGTTGATATGTTATAACCTTACCAGAATTTGGACTATATGCATGAATGCTAATGATACAAAGGAGTATGAAAACAAATGAATGCATCTAGTTACAACTATACAAAAATTTATATGGCTATAGAAATGGGATAGAAATGAAAAAAGCAGAAGGAAAACATTCTAGGCAGCAGATACTTTCTGATTTTATTTATTCATTTAACTTTCAACTCAAGAATTCTTACTGGACTCCTAACATGTGCCCTATGTTATGATGAATACTAAGGAATCAGATTTTAAAAATACAACTTGTACCTTAAGGAAGTTGGCAAATAAGCAGGTCAGACAAACAACAGTTACAAAATAAATGACAGTTTTTACAAAGGCTTTCACATAAGGTATAGTTGTAAACCAGAGACAGGGCTTTTAATAAAGACTGGTGTGTCAAATATAGAGCTTCCAAATAAAATTAAGTCTTAAAGAATGTATAGTAGTTCTTCCTGTAAGGTTAGGGAATGATTTGTGAAACAAAAAACAGTAAAGTACAGAGGTATGGAGTCAAATCGTTGTAGAGATAAACGTGGGGAAATGTTTCTCACTGAGGATGACTGAAAGAGACTCTGTGTGGTGAGGATTGGTAAAATGACACTCTCAGGCAAGTAAAAAATGTAGAGGATATGTTAAAAACTTGGGTTTTGAATTATTTTCTTTGATATTAACTACCTACTTTTTTTTTTTTTTTAAGATTTTATTTATTTAGTTGGCAGAGAAAGCAAGAGAGGGAACACAGGCAGGGAGAGTGGGCGAGGGAAAAGCAGGCTTCCCCAAGCCCCTAATCAGGGGCTTGATCCCAGCGATCATGACCTGAGCCGAAGGCAGACACTTAACAACTGAGCCACCCATGTACCCCAACTACCCACTTTTATAATACAAAAATAATAGAGGAAAATGGTTGCTGAATTTTGGAGCCATGATATATGTCTCCTTCTGGCTCTCTGCAGCTCCTTAAATGGGAGGCAAGCTCATTAGCACATTCCTTTACTCCTCATAGTACCTTCTGCATTATCTTGGAGGTACAGTTGCATCTTGATCCATAAAGATTTTCATTTCCTTCCATTGGACTGATACCAAGGAAGAACAAATTCTCCAAGAACACCATTTTGATAATGTATTCATATTTAATTTTAAGTTCCATTTAGAAGTCATATGTGGCATTTTCTATGTATTTTATGGGATTGTAAACAACTACTCCCAGTGTCCATGTAAACAGGTGGTATTATAAACATTCACTTATTCTTTGAAATGCCACTTTCCACTGGCAACCTCATCTCCCCACCTGGAAACTAAATATAAAGCATTAGGAAGTGAAAACTTTTTTGAATGTGATAGCATGAATTAGTAATTGAAGGCTTTCCTTGAAGAGTGGAAGGAGATCGACCTTTAGAGTCAGACAGATCTGGTTTGCTTTCCAGCTTTGTTACTTTATATATGACCTTGAGCCAATCATTTCACTTCACTGAACTCCAGTTTCTTCATCCCTGAAATGAGGATTATAATAATGTCTGCCTTGCTTAGGGATTGTGTGGCATGGAAATAATATATGGACTGCACATAACACTAATTATTCAATAATTGACAGCTACTATTATCATTATGGTCATTTTCCACATTGAAGAATTTAGTCTCTTTCTCTTAAAAAGTATTAATCTCTAATCCCCTCTGTAAAGCTTTCCCATAAACTTGAAGGAGTGGGCAGTCACCGAAATAATTACATGCATACACTTTCCTTCTGCCAGCTATTCCTAGTGATTAAACATATTTGCATATGCAAATTAAAACACTGTGTACTCATTACTTTAAATATGTTTCTCATTAGGTAAATGAAATGCTTATTGAAGATGATTTAAGGCTAAAAGCAGAATATTGTCAAAACAAGCTGCAGGATTATTTTTTTAAATTTATTTTTTAAGCATGGCAGCACCACTTTTACTTTTAACCATGATAGATAGATAACATATTTAAAACGATATTACCTATATTACCTGGTTAAAAGTAATAAAATATGTATAATAATATTTATTTTATTCAGTGTTTTTTGTCAGTATATATACTAGTCTATAACCAAATTCCACAAATAATTATGGTTCTTCTAACTGCATTATAGATGTGATTTAAATTTTCTGTAAATGCCATTCTAATTATACCAGAATAAATCAAAAATTTTCTCTTTTATGCTTGACCACAGAATAAAACAGAAAAAAAAGACAAGGTCAGAAAATGCTCTTTTTGAAAACTGAGGCCAATAAAATTCTATTTTTAAAAAAAGTACAAAAATTAAAGAGAGGGTGCCTGAGTTGCTCAGTCAGTTAAGCATCTGCCTTTGGTTCAGGTCATGATCTTAGGGTCCTGGGATCAAGGCCTGAGTGGGGCTCCCCGCTCAGCAAGGAATCTGCTTCTCCCTCACCTCCTACCACTCCCCCCTGCTCATGCACAGGTACTTTCTCAAATAAATTAAAAAATAATAAATAAATAAATAAATAGTAAAACAAAATATCCACCGGCAGAGCATCTCAACCAAAAAGACTTGAAAATTTCCCAAATGTTATCAAAATAATTGGACTAGCTAGTTTTCATTGTCTCTCTCAACACTTCAGTCAACATCTCACTTACTGATTCTATCTCAACATATGCACACCTTTATTTACTTTCCCTGTTACTGAAATAAACAAGCAAAATTATCTTCTGGTTTCCTCTCCTCCCAGGTGACTCCCCAAACTCTTTTCTGATGATCTTCTATATACTTTCACATATAAATTCTGGATCTATGTTCATGATTTTCTGTCTTCTCAACTTTCTTGGAGAAATCTACATTAACTACTTCCCAGTTTCCCATGTCTCAACCAGTGAGCCCTCAACTCACCTGGGTTCCTCTGCCTTCTCCCTTTTCCCATCTCCAATCTAAACCATTCTGTACTTAATGACCTATTCTGGTTGGAGAATACAGTTGTAAAGAAGAGCCAATTGTTCCTTATTAATTTAATTTATGCATTTAATGCACCAAGCTCCATACAACTTGCTTTTTATTGTTGGTTATGAGATTGACTGCCTGTTGTGGTGTCTTTTTTTAGAGACCTGAATACCCTCATGTATAGGCCATACTATCCTGTTAATAAAGGTCATCTTCTTGGAGTGTAATTTTATAATGGTAGTTCCTTGGACTTTGCCATTCCAATATGAGATTATCTGTTAGAGCCATACCTGAAACCAATAAAGATTTCATGTGAGAATACACATTAAACAGGAAAGAAGGAAGAAAGGAGATGAGAGTCTCTAGATAATCATTAGAGAATGAAAGAACCAGAGAGAGTCTGTGTCCTCTCAAGCAAGATGCGACCTGAATTCACACCACCAATCCCTGCCCCTCACTGTGCTGCTTTGTTTGCTCCATTGATATTTATCCTCCACCATGTTAGATCTTTTAAAAGGCTATTGAAATTGCTTAATTATGTCATATCTGAATCTCATGAGTTTTTCCCCCTTGGATTTCTCTCACCTGGAAAGAAAATGTCTGGTTTCTTTTTCCTTTTTTTTTCTTTTGTCTTTTTTTCTCTCTCTCTTTTCATTCTTTTTGTTGTTGTTGTTACTATTTTTTTTTTCTACTTTTCTCTCACTTAATTCCACAGCATCTCTTTCGTCTGGGTTTTTAAATTCTAATTTAGTTCAGTCAGTTCAGGCATTATGTAGTATAAATGCACTACCATTTGAAAAGCTTTTATTGTTCTTGGTGCACGCTCTGAAGCAGAGGCAACACAAAGTTGGGCTTGTGTGGTGTTTGAAAAAAAAAATCACAAAGGGTACTATGGCACATATGTGCTATTATTTCAAGGGCTCTGTAACCCCTCTATTGTGGTTTTGGTTTTTAATCCCAAATAGCTTAAGTATTGATCCAAATCAATCCAAAATCCAAAACCATCAGCTATACAGATGGATCTGTATAGCACTCTATAAACTAGCCTGCAAGTTCCTAAGGAGTTGTTCTGTTCTTACTGAATTCCTATGATGACAATATAAAAAAGGGGGGAAAAAGTTGGAAACATCTCCTAAAATGTTTTAAATGGAGCAAAGTTGTACTCTTATTATAGCCCTATACAGGTGATGTGAGTTCTGAGCATTCCATCTAGAGAGAGTATGTGAAATCTGTGAATGCCTGATTAATTGTATAGTCAACTCACTCAATTCCAGAGTCTCACAAAAGATCACCCTCCTTGAAGGGAGTTGGGAAGATTTCTTGGGACAGATGTCCTGTAAGTGCACCGACTGTTCTTCTATTAGAACTGTTCTTCTATTATGCCAATTCTTCATTGTCACTGTACATAAAAGTCTAGGTCCTTTGCCATCTCTAATTCTGGAAATACATTTATTGGAAAAAAGCTCATGCTAACTGTGTCTTGGGCTTCTCAAAGATATTGGCTGATTTCTTGTCCTCATATGAGTCTCTTTGCTTGTCAACATCACATTCTCTGTTTTCCAACATTTTGATATAAATGCAAAGGTTATATCTAAAAAACAAGGATGTTATATCTAACATACTCCAGAACAGAAGGACTTCACGTGGCACTATTGAGCTCTATATTATTTCCAAGAACAGGAACACTTTGGTCTGCTAAAACTTCTACCTGGTGTTATTTAAATGATGGCATTTTTTGTGGAGGTTAGAATCACAATGATCCAGATTCCCCCCTTAGGTTTACATCTCACTCTGTGAAATTAGAACTGATGCTTAAACTCCTGAAACTAAGCATAGGTAGGGTTTATCCAGTCAGACAGGGGATCCAAAGAGAAGGAACACAAAGAAAAAGATTTATTTGGATGATGTGGATCCCAGCCAGAGCCCTAGATAAGAAGAAGCCTATAGTCCTTTATGTAAATTTTTCCTTTAACATTGATTCTAAATGTTTTTGGATGATCTTCATCATGTATTCCTTGTTTCATTTATTCAGTCATAACTTATTAAATGCTAACTCTGAACTAAAGACATAAGGATGGGATCACTTTCTATAAAAAGCTTATAGTCAAGGCATCAAACAGGCACTTTATCAAACACATAGAGGAGACTGTTGAGTCAGCCAATCACTGTAAAAAAACCAATGGCACAGTCAATTTAGGGTAATTTGAAGAGGGTTAATTTACAAAGAGACTATTTATAGAGGTGCAGTCAGGGGGAAAACAACACTGATAGTTCAGCATGCTGCAGCCAAGATGGTTGTTATCACCCAAAAAGATAGGAAGAGTAAATGGTGAACAGAAACAGAAGTTAATAATTCCACAGAGGAGGCAACCTTTAGAAAAGGCTTTGGTCATGTAAAACAAAAGAGAAGAGTCCAAAATAACTTTGAAGGAAAGCCAGGGAATAAAAAAGATGTCATTCTTCCTCTAATCTCCTGGAATGACTCCCATTGGCTGACACAGGCCAGAAGAGAGAATAAGAAAGCCCATCCTTATATCTGTGCAAGTCAATCACCTAGGAAATGAGCTAAAGGAAGAAAAGTGAAGAAGAGTGCCTTTTACTGCAGTGCACTAAAAAGGCAGTGCAAGCGAAGACATCCTTTATAGTTTACCCTTGTACTGCTTAACACCCTGTCTTTCCCTTCATCTGGAGACAAGTTTTTAATTAAAAAAAAAAAGTTTCTATTCTAGTGATAGAGAGTATGGTCACCCCAAATTGTACCACTTTGGCATATGGATATTTTTTGAGCTGAAGGCAATTAGGATCCAGTAGATTCAGGAAAGGTTTTTGGTTGTTGTTGTTTTGTTTTGTTTTTGGGGGTTTTTGTTGTTGTTGCTTTTTTTTTTTTTTTCTTTTTTAACTGTCCAAAGAATTTAGATAGAGGGCCAAAACTAGAGATAGCTTCTTCTATCAGAAGCTTATCTGCAGGGCATGGCAAACATTTGTTTACCAGACATTTTTTCTTTTCAACTTCCTGTGAATTGTCTTCCTTCCCTTGGAAACCCCAGGCCCCTCCTCTCTTCCCCTTAGATAAGGATGGCAGATAAGCCCTAATTGCCTGACTATCTTTGAGTCTCTGGTGTCTTGGTGGCTCCTATACTTACAAACTTAAATTTTTCTCTTGTTAAATTATTTTATGTCAAATTAACTATTAGATCAGCCAAAGAACCTAGAAGGGAAAAAGAGAAAAGTGTTCTGCCTCTATAGCATCCCCTACATTATGATTTCAATCAGTTTGGTCCTCCTAAGACCTGAAACAAATCATCTACTACTGGGGCTCTTGGCAAAAGTCATGGGGATAGAAGTGGGAGAAAACTGGAATAGAAACATCAAGTAACATAAAATGCATCTGCTGTATTTAGTGCACAATTCTGTAGAACATACATTTTATTGGGATCACATAAAATATCATATATCAGAAACATCTGTGTATGTTGCTGCTAAAATATGAAAAGGTCCAGGGCGCACCTGGGTGGCTCAGTGGGTTAAAGCCTCTGTCTTCGGCTCAGGTCATGATCTCAGGGTCCTGGGATTGAGCCCCACATCACATCGGGCGAGCAGGGAGCCCGCTTCCCCCTCTCTCTCTGCCTGCCTCTCTGCCTACTTGTGATCTCTCTGTGTCAAATAAATAAATAAATAAAATCTTTAAAAAAAAAAATATGAAGAGGTCCACCACATACTTCTGTCTCTTTCTTTATGGTGTACAGAGTAGGGTTTGGCAACTTATCTTTCACTTTGAAAGGGATATTCCATCATGCTCCAGACTACTACGTCCTTAGAAATGTTATCAGTATGACAGCATCCTTAACTTTCTCTGGGTCTACTGAGTCTAGCAGTAATATATTGCCTCGTAATGCCACATACCAAGTAACCACTCTCAGGGCATAATATGACAAACATTTCTTGCTAAGTTTACGGATCAGCTGGGGTGGCTCTACTTTCACCTGTGTCAGCGTGAGGGTGTCACTATTGAAGTGCAGCCTCTGCTACCCAGCTATCCCGTCCTTTCCCTGGTCTTTAATGTGCTGATGGGAACATGGTCTGGTGATGGGAGATGAGCAGGATGCCAAGGAGAAGCACACGAGTCCTCTTAAACCATAGGTCAGAACAGGCATTCTGTCATTTCTGCTGCCATGCCAGGGTAAGGGATGTGGCCGAGTCAGAGGTCAGTAGGTAGCAAAGAATATTCTACCTTTATGGAATGAACACAAAAGTCACATGGCAAAGGCTTAGAAAACGGGAGGGGTAAAAATTTGGGACAGTAATGTAATCTACAACAACGAGCCAAATGGTATATAATGTCATCAGTGACATGGGCCAGCATTACATTATATGGGATATCAAGAAGATTAAAGTCATGGAAGTCTATATATGACATAGAAGTTGGAATGTTGAAATAGCTCTGGGACATGACAAAAATCATATACTGCTGTCTCTGCCGTTAAAACTAAAATTACTGGTAATTTCTTTTTTTTTTTTTTCTTCAAGAATTTATTTATTTGTTAGAGGGAGAGAGATCACAAGTAGGGAGAGAGGCAGGGAGAGAGGGGGGTGGGAAGCAGGCTCCCTGCTGAGCAGAGAGCCTGATGCAGGGCTTTGATCCCAGGCAGAGGCTTTAACCCACTGAACCACCCAGGCGCCCCTACTGGTAAATTTCTTAAAGTAAGATCTTACAACTTTTACAGTGGATAGGCGATCTCTTCCAATACTGCTTAATCTAGGCCATAGTAACTTTTCTTATAAGGAGAAGCAAAAAGATGATACAGGTAAGCTTGTAAGGCAACCTCCCACTTACAGATTTTGGAAGGCTCTTTTGTAAGAGAGAGCTGCTTTCTTTAAATGAGGACAGAACTGCTTCTGCCAGCAAGGGGTTTACAGAAAAATTGGTCGACTCAAGCTTCTAGCTTTACCTATGTCCACCTAAATATCGCCATCTCTTTTTTAGGATCTCATATTTTTCCTTGACTTAGTTTAAAAGACTTGGTGAGATCGAATAGGTGCAACTTTCATCATTATTGTCTTACTGTCTGCAGCTCTTATCCCCAGACCCTGGACTTCATCATTTCTGTCGGGTGACTATAGTAGGTACTATACCATACTACATACAAAGAGACTTTGTCAAAGCTACCATGGAGCACTAAAGTTTTCATACATATTTTTGGTTATTCATAGATTTTATTTTCTTTTTGCTCTTAAAGATGCTCCCTAGCATGATTAGAAAACTCATGATTCCATAAGTTTATAATTGCTATTCTTGCCATAGCAACTAATGATCACATTCAATGATCCTCCAGTACCTTGCCTTCTACCTTCTTTGCATCTAATATCACTACCCCTGATATTGTGATTAATCATGATGTAATTATATGCACTAGATAATTAATATCCCATTTCCTTCTGTAAAAAGCAGATTAACTTTGTACCCTCAAATATATGATTAATTAAAATTCAAAATCTCATTTTAGAGATCCGTTTCCTGAAGGCTCTTAAGATACCCATTACTGTATCAGTTAAGGCCTCAACAGAAAACAGATGGCATATTCAAATCAGGATCATTTTTTCAGAAGTTTATTTACAAGAGGCTGTGGTAGATTGAAAAAGGTTATCAGTTCTTTGAAACTCCACTGAGAGAATTTCCACTCTCTTTGCATTTGGAGTAGCCTGTGACGACTTTGATCAGGAGAGTATGGCAGAAATGATGCTATTTGAGTTCTGGGCCTACTGGTAGGATGAGCAGCTTCTATCTTACTTTAACCAAACCCCAAACCACTGTTTAAGAAGTAATGCTAGCCTGCGGGAAAGAGCACCTTTCCAACCATCCCAGTCAAAGTGTTGGAAACGTCAGTGCAACCTTCGACAGATAAGAAGAGTTACCAGGCTAATACCCGGTTAAAGTCACGTGGGGAAGAAGACTTGCCCAGTTAAGCCCTGCCTGAATTTCAGCCCCACAGAATTGTGCAGTATAACATAACAGTTGTTTGAATCCACTAATTTTGAGGGTGGTTTGTTATGCCGCAACCAGATAAGAGGAACAGGAAACAGGTCCCTGACCTGACAAAAAAAACAAGACTGTTGGAAATTGGCTTGGAGCATGAAGTAGTTCAAGAGATTCTGTGCAAGTTGGAAGGGCTTCACGGAGCCTGTTCATGAAGGCCTAGCAGACACAGGAGAATGTTATCGAAGGCTGGAGGGAAAAAGACTGTTTTTATGTTGTGACAGTAGGTAATGCACTTTGCCCCTGGGAGCATGGAAAATATGCAAGATATTTCACATGCTTGTGGAGGTTGGAAAATCTAGAAAGTGGTAATTTGCATTTTCTGACTACCTATCAGAAGAGAGGGATTTAAGAAGGGAGAAAAACAAAGAGGAAATTTTAGTTTTTAATTTTTAAGCAGAATTCAGAATGCCGACAGAAGCCAGGGATGGTCTTTCTAACTTGCAAAAGGCTCCAGAAGTAAGAACTGGCCTCAAGGCAAAGTTCAAATCCAGGGTCTTAAAGTACCACCTCAGGGTAAAGATAAAATCAAGGCGTGGCTC
Source organism: Procyon lotor (assembly GCA_028646535.1). Taxonomy (NCBI): domain Eukaryota; kingdom Metazoa; phylum Chordata; class Mammalia; order Carnivora; family Procyonidae; genus Procyon; species Procyon lotor. The sequence goes on along the minus strand of CM053617.1, from coordinate 32,705,538 downwards.
GGAGGCCCTTCTTAAGACCTTGGGAAGATTTAGCTTTTATGAGCATTAAGGTTATGCCTTATAGGTGGTTTCAGATATAAATGAGGGCTTATAAGAATACTAAGCACAGTGTTCCAGCTATGGGTTGAATCGTGGTCCCCTCAAATTCCTATGTTGACATCCTGACCTGCACTACTTCAGGAGTGTGCCTTTATTTGGAGATATTCTTTTTACCAAGTTAAAATGAGGTCACTAGTGTGGGCCCTAATCTATTATGACTGGAGTTCTTTTTTTTTTTTTTTTTTTTAAGATTTTATTTATTTGACAGAGAGAAACACAGCAAGAGAAGGAACACAAGCAGAGGGAATGGTAGCGGGAGAAGAAGGCTTCCTGCCAAGCAGGGAGCCCGATGCGGGGCTCGATCCCAGGACCCTGGGATCATGACCTGAGCCGAAGGCAGATGCTTAATGACTGAGCCACTCAGGCGCCCCATGACTGGAGTTCTTATAAAACAGATAATTTGGAGAAAGACACACACACATATGTGAATGTCAAGGCAGTGATTAGTGTGATGCCTGTATAAATCATAAAACACCAAAGATTGCCTGCACACCACTGGAAGTGAGGAGAGAGGCAGGGAACAGACTTTTTACTTACCTCAGAAGGAACCAACCCTGCCTTGATCTTGGACTTCTGGCCTCAGGAACTGTGGACAATAAATGTCGAAATTACCTGGTCTGTGGTACTTTGTTAAGACAGCCTGAGCAAATTAATACAGTTCCACATCAGCCTCACAGGGAGCCCAGGGATAGAAAAGGTTATCTGTAAGAGACATGTGAGTGCAGTTGTGTCTAATGAAGTGAATTACAACTGGACAAGAAGGGAAGCCAAAACATTTTTTAAATGACTTAGATTGAAAAGGATTGGGACAGGACAAAATGAAAGGAGAGACCCTCACTCTATTAGGTTCAGGTAATAAGCTGAGAAATCTTCTCAGCTGCAAACACCAGCAATTTCTTATGGGAAAGGATGGATGAGTCACAGGGTAGAGACAAAAGCCACAGGGAATCAACCCCAGGTAGTAGGACTGGGCCTTAATTAAGAGTTGACCAGATGTGCCCTGCTGGGTTTTTTGAAATTATTATGGATCAGTAACTATTGTGTTACTGATTTCCATTTCCCGTCTTTTAGAACAGAGGTATTGATTATGATTATCCTTTCTTTTTTGTCACCCCATTATAAGTTTTGACATGTGAGTAGAAAACATCTATTTTCCTACTAGAAGGAACCATACTCAAAGAACTGCACTGAAGGAGTTTGCTTTACCTGGGCCTAAATGAGATGATAAGATCCTGAACTTTAAGCCAATGCCAGAATGGGATGAGACTCTGGGGCTCTTCATGTTATAAGATTTCCTACTCCTTTAGTGCCCACAGTTCTTTGTCATGCCACTTTGAAGAACGAATAGGTAAACCAGATGAAGAGTGGTGGGCAGCAGAGCAAAGTTTATTAAATGATAGAAAAGTGATAGTTCAAAGCTCCAGAAGAGGGAGGGGACCAGAGTTCCTAAGTCTAGGGGTTTCTATGGGCTTGTTGGTGGGCTGTTTTAATCTGATTAACCCTCCTCCGAGTGCCTGTCATCCAATCAGGTTTTTGTTATGTGGAAAAGGATGGAGAGCTCCTTCCAAGCGGGTATAAAATCCTCTTAAGGGTGGTTTCCTCTTAGGGCAGCATCCCTTATCCCTGCATGTCTTTCTTCCAACTATCTTTCATCATTAGAACATTCTACAGGTTATAGGAAAATGAATAAGTTGTGGCCAGAACATGGACTGAGGTATGTTCTAATTGGCCACACATCCTTTGAGATAACTGCCCATTGAGAGTTGAGGTCTTTTCCTCTCCCCTTGAACCGGGGAACCCTGTGACTGCTTTGACTTAAAAAAGCTCGATAGAAATTGCACGTTGTCAACTGGTAGGTGAAGGAGACATATAGGTATCTCCTTCTATAGGCACCATACATAATCTCCCTCCCTTAAGTGTGAGTAGGACTGTGAAGATGATGGGCTATCCCCCCTGTGATTCTATTACATACAGAAGCGAAGGGATTTTGCAGAAGCAATTAATCTACCGCGTAAGTTGATTTTGAGTTAATCAAAAGGACTCTATCCTGGGTGAGCCGGAGCTAATCAGGTAAATCTGAAAAGGGAGAGGTCTTTTATGAAGAAAGATTCAAATCATCCGAGAAATTCTCTTGCCGGTTCTTGAATTGCAGCAAGCTGCATTGTCCGTGGGTGTATGGCATGAAACCCATAGCACTCAGGAGCCCAAAGAATAGTCAACAGGAAAACAAGAACCTTGGTGCTATACCCACAAAGAAGTGAATTCTTCCAATGACCTTAATGAACTTCAAAGAGCATCCTGAGCCTCAAATGAGACCCCAACCCAGCCAATATCTTGATTTCAGCCTTGTGAGACCCTAAGCAGACACCCTGCCATGCCGTGCCTGGACTGACCTACAGATCTCTGAAATAATAAGTTTGTGTTTTTTCAGCATAAATTTATAGTAAATGATTACACAGCAGTAAAAAACCAGTACAGAGTTTAACATGAAAATAGGTTGCTGCTGTAACAGGTAACCTAAAATATGTTAGCAACTTTGCAACCAGGCAATGGGTAGAGAGTGGAAGAATATTGAAGTCAATGAGAGAAATTCTCAGGTGCCTTAAGCAGACTTTTAATAGAGATACAGACATTAAGGATGTTACCTGTTGGGGTGCCTGGGTGGCTCAGTGGGTTCTCAGGGTCCTGGGATCAAGCCCCGCATTGGGCTTTCTGCTCAGCAGGGAGCCTGCTTCCCCCTCTCTCTGCCTGCCTCTCTGTCTGCCTGTATCTCTTTCTCTCTGTCAAATAAATAAAATCTTAAAAAAAAAAAAAAAAGAATGTTACCTGTAAGGATGCAGAGGGCAATGAGAACAATACTGGAAACTGAAGGAAGGAGATCTTTGTTGTACAGCATCAGAAATCTCCCAGAACTGTTCCTATAGTTATGTTGACAGAAGTCCTAAGTGATGAATGGAAATATATAACTAACAAGATTTCTAAGCAAATTGTGAAAGATTCTTCCTGGTGTCTTGCTGCTTATGGTAAAATGTGAGAGACATAAACTGAAGGAAAACTTGTTAAAAAATAAACAGGACTTAATGATTTTGAAAACTCAGCCTCTCTAGGTAACAAAAATGTAAAATAGTATTGCCAATAGCATGGCATAATAGTATGGTTGAATGTTCTGTCTTCTATGTGAAGGTCAATCAGGTGTGGCCACAAGAGAAGACAAGAAGATCAGGAAAGCAAAAGCTCATTCTATTTGTGGGTCCTTAGAAAGGGGATCACCACATGCCACACTGGATCACAGGGAAGCACCATGTTTGAGTCAGGTGGCAGAACGGAGGAGCAAGGGGAAAATTTAGGGCAGAGCCTTCATTGGAATTTGTGCAGTAAAGGTAGGCAGGACAGAACCAACATCTTAGGAGTGGCTTTTTGAACAAGTCCAGTGGACTTTGAACTAGGTGGGGTGGTCTCCAGCTGCCTGGTATCTGGCTCTGGGATGATGTAGCAAAGGAGTACTGTCTGCTGGGGTGTAAGAGCCAGATAGAGGAGGCATAGCCCTGGATTGGTTAGAGTACCTACGAAAGGCACACTCCTTTGCTCTAAGAGTTGGCAAGTCCTGGGAAGGGAAGTCTCTCCTGGGCCAGAAAGGTTTTTAAGATGTCAAAACATCATAATATATAGAAAGTGAAAAATACAAACAGTGCACCGAATGTGTGACTTTACAACCTTCTGCTAAATCTCAGAAAGATAAAAAAGATTGGTGGGGATAGCTATAGCCTAATGGAGTGAAACCCAGTAGAATCCATTGAAGACACCAATGTTCTTGAGACATTTTTTTTTTCAGCAGAATACTGCTAGATTGGATTGAAAGGGACAGTCAGAACTTGAAATGAAAGAAGGCTTGCAGACACCCAGAATTTTATTGGCAGTAAGCAGGCTGATAAAGCTACTCCATTTCCAATACTTGCTACTTTTCATGGAAAAGGAAGGATGACTCAGAATGGAAACAATAGCCCAGAGGGCAGAGCCTAGGAACTCAGAGGATTATTCTGAATCTTTGAAACTGAGTCCAAAAAAATCCAAAAAAACCATTTGCCCGACTGTATAACAGAACTTCCAGGAACCAGTTGCTCCTTAGCACCTTCTGCGTTTTTTTTCCCCTTTGAACTGGAATATCTGTCACTTATCAAACACTTGTCTCACCGTTGTTTGATGAGAGTGTTAGGGCTACAGAATGTGTCTCTTTAGTTTCACACATCCACATGTGGAGAGAAACTGTGCTCCAAAAGCTGAATTTAATGGATTATTTATTACCTGGAGTTTCATATTTATCTGATTTAGATGATTTGGATGATGAGTTATTGGACTTTGAGTTAATGCTATAATGAGACTTTTGAGAACCTTTGGATGGGAGGTGAATGTATTTCTCACTTCAGAGGGTTATGAATCCTTGGGATGACTGTGATAAGCAAACTTCTAATGCAGTCCCTAAGATTCCTGCCCTTAGGTGAACATGCTCCTTATAATCTCATTCCCTTGAGTGTGATTGGGACATGTGAATATGAAGGTAGATTTGTTATGTAGCAGTAGAAAACTAATGAAGCCAGATACTAACCTCATTTTTAAGAGGACTAGTAGCTTTTTCTTGGTCCAGTAAAGCTGTATAAGAGAGAATCTCTTTAATCCATGCATAATCCACCATGTAAGAAATTTGACTATCCTGCTGGAAAGACAAAGTGGAAATGCTCTGAGACCACATGGAAAGGGGAAGGGCCCATCCTAACCTAGCCTTCCAGCTGGCCTTACCAATGCTCCAGGGATATTAGTGAAGTCCTTTTAGATACCCAGACTAGTCAATATTCAGCTGAATACCACCAAATGAAGCCAGTCAATGTTACATGATACAAAAGAATTGATGGCCAAACCTTTCCAGAATTCCTACCCCAAAACATTATGAGAAAAAGTAAAATGTTTGTTAATAAAGCCACTAAACTTGGGAGAAGTTTGTTTTGTAGAATGGATATCTTGAAGAGGGGCTATTTATAGAAATAACAGTGAGGGGGCTCCTACGTGGCTCAGTCAGTTGAGCATCTGACTCTTGATTTCAGTTCAGGTCAAGATCTCAGGGTCATGGGAGCAAGATTCAAGTCAGGTGCCACGCTGACTTGGAGCCTACTGAGCGTGGAGACTGCTTGAGGTGATTTCTCTCCCTCTTCCTTTGCTCCCCCCATCTCTCTCTCTCAAAAAAAATAACATAAATGAAGAAAGAAATAAGAATGTGGCATGATCATAAGACATAAAGCCATAACTCAAAGCTAGTAACCAGCTGACTTATAAAAGTATTCTGCTAAAAGGATAGAGGAGGAAGATTTAGTATAGCCCTGTAGTGAGTGGTTGTTTATAGGAGACTACTTTGAAGGAAGTACTGATTTGGGACTGAAGATTACGGTTAGTCCAAGTAGGAATCCATGGGGATGAAACCCCTGACTTCACTCCCTTTTCTTCCTCTGATCTCCTGCCCTGGCTTCCAATTGGCCAAAGCTCCACAAAGTACAGATTATGATAGTTCCTTGTAGCTTATACAAGTCAGCCTTCTGGGGCCAAAATAAGTAGTAGACATGGTGGAAGGAGCATAGGGAAGATATCTAGCCCATCTGTAATCCCTACTGTGATAGAGGCACGCAAGATGTATAGACACTAAAGACCAACGAGTGCATCTCAGGGACTAGAAATTCAGTGGGCTCTCTTGAGTTGTTACTTGAAAGATGGGTGAGAGTTCTATAAGTGAAGAGTTAAAGAGAAGACAATTCATTAAAAGAGAACAGCAGGAAAACCCGTGGAGAAAAAAAATAAAGATACCATATTTTATTATAGTTCTGGGTAATTAGAACAGAGCAATTAGCAATAGCATTTACCACAACACACCATTACTATTTTTGTTTATTGCTAAACCACTTATTGATGAAATAGTTTGAGTGTCAGTTTTTCAACAATCTAGCACATCCCATCTGTCATGTAATTGATATTTTCGAAGCTGGAGCTTCAACAAATGGAATCCTTTGGGGACACTTGCTTGCTCTTGTTCTGGTACTCACACATTTTTTCTTCCTCCCTTTTATAAATGGTTTATTGACAAATCAACATTTATGAAAAAGGAAAGAAAAGCCAGCAGGATTCAATGGCACAGAAAGTTGATACTGTGATCAGAGATCCAGCTAGGAGTTGAGGAGCAATTTATTATTCTGGACCTTTCCAGCAGAGCTGCACTTGTTATGAGGTTTTTGTTGGGTCCCTTTCACAGTATTCGTGAGATCCACTTACTGAGCAGGATGGCAGGTCCATTGTCACAACTGCTGAGCCCATGAAGCAAAACAGATATTACATCTGTAAAATGAATGCAGCAATCAAAATTTAATTAGATCCCCTTTCAAAAGATAAAAGTTAGGGGAAAAAAAATTGTTTTTTCTGCACCAGGGTACTGATGCGGCAGGGACACAACAGGAGATGCCTAGCTTGTTGAGCCAAAGGTATGAAGAAGTAGATCTGTGTTTGCAAATACTTCACTTTACATGCAGCTTCCATTAAAAGCCATAAAGGTTCTACATTCTGCCAGATTTAGTAAACACTTCTGTCTAGTGTCTGTGGTCAGATGCACAAAGGCAATGGATTGCTTATCTGCTTAGGGGCTATTTTCTGTCATCTTCTCTCAGCTGTTATGGGTCTCTATTGGCAAGAAGCCAAATATTCAGCGTGCATTTATTTGTAGGACAAAACAGTTGCAAAAGGCCTGGCCTGTTAACACAATGACTGTGATTGCTCCCGTTGGGAGGCAAAATGGGGTGGTTCTGGGTTTGTCTTTTTGTTTGGTTTGGTTTGGTTTTTTTTGTTGAGTGACTTTAGCTGAGAGCACTGAAAGAATTCTTGTATAGTATGCTGAGGAAAGTTTTTAAACTTATTCTTTATGCATTTCCTCGTATTTAAGCATTTCTTATCTACCCGGACATTTAGAATATCTTTATGCTCACACCATTTATCGTTAGAAAGAAAAACATGCTTTTATCCCTCCCATCACTACAAGGCAAAAGCAATGTCTTTTTTTTTTTTTTTAAAGATTTTATTTACTTATTTGACAGAGAGAGAGAGAGAGATGACAAGTAGGCAGAGAGGCAGGCAGAGAGAGGGAGGGAAGCAGGCTCCCTGCTGAGCAGAGAGCCCGATGTGGGGCTCGATCCCAGGACCCTGAGATCATGACCTGAGCCGAAGGCAGAGGCTTTAACCCACTGAGCCACCCAGGTGCCCCCAAAAGCAATGTCTTATATTAATATTCTGGTAAACAAATTCAACCATAGAACACATCGAATACGTAGAAAACGTAGCATACGTAATGTACAAAGCCACGTTATCTTCACACACCTCCCCATGCATCATCTCTCACCTTTCTTCAGAGATGACCATCATTATCCCTTTGGTGTGAGTAGAGCAGATCTGGATAGGCCTGAAAGCTTGCTTCGTTCCTCCTTATGGTGTTTATTTAGCCAGCAGATCTTAGCCAACCCTAAGAGAAGAAGATATTAATATCAGCTGATGAGCTCCCAAAGTTTCCTCTTTCTAAAAGGACTGTTGCTCCACTGGGAAACTTTCATTGGGATCTATTATTTGGCTCGATGTTCCATGCAAGGCCTTCCAACTTTCCTATAAATTTGTGATATTATATCAGATAAAGGGCTAGTATCCAAAATATATAAAGAACTTCTCAAACTCAACACCCAAAGAACATATAATCTGATCAAGAAATGGACAGAAGATATGAACAGACATTTCTGCAAAGAAGATATCCAAATGGCCAACAGACACGTGAAAAAGTGCTCAACATCACTCGGCACCAGAGAAATAGAAATCAAAAGCACAGTGAGATACCACCTTGCACCAGTCAGAATGGCTAAAATCAGCAGGTCAGGAAACAACAGATGTTGGCAAGGATGAGGAGAAAGGGGAACCCTCCTACACTGTTGGTGGGAATGCAAGCTGGTACAGCCACTCTGGAAAACAGTATGGAGGTTCCTCAAAAAGTTGAAAATAGAAGTACCCTATGACCCAGCAATCGCACTACTGGGTATTTACCCTAAAGATACAAATGTAGTGATCCGAAAGGGCACATGCACCTGAATGTTTAGAGCAGCAATGTCCATAATAGCCAAACTATGGGAAGAGCCTAGATGTCCATCAACAGATGAATGGATAAAGAAGATGTGGTGTGTATGTGTATACACACACACACGCACAATGGAATACTATGCAGCCATCAAGAGAAACGAAATCTTGCCATTTGCAATGATGTGGATAGAACTAGAGGGTATTATGCTAAGCAAAATAAGTCAGTCAGAGAAAGACAATTATCATATGATCACTCTGATAAGAATTTGAGAGGCAGGGCAGGGGGTCATGGGTTGGGTAGGGAAATGAAACAAGATGAGATCAGGAAGGAGACAAACCATAAGGGACTCCTAAACTCATGAAACAAACTGAGGGTGGCTGGAGGGTTGGGAGGGTAGGGATAGGGTGGCTGGGTTATGGACATTGGGGAGGGTATGTGCTATGGTAAGTGCTGAGAAATGTGTAAGCCTGACGATTCACAGACATGTACCCTGGGGCAAATAATACATTATATGTTACTTTTAAAAAAATTTAAAAGTAACAAAAAAAAAAATTTGTGATGTTATGGGGTATAGTTATCTCTCCTGAATTCCTTCTCATGAGATATCAGTGCCAGGAATAAACAAACCTTTCTGTGGGGTATTCTGCCTATTCTTTTTCCCCAATCAATTTTGCATTTATGTTTCATGGTACTGGATACGTGTCTGCATAAAGTGTGTATTTTTTCAAACATTTCCATACCATTTGTATCTATCTATCTATCTATCTATCTATCTATCTATCTATCTATCTATCTAAATCTGTATCTATATCCAGCCATAATAATGTAAAAAAACAAATAATGTTATTATGATTTTATTTTTTACATACAAGGTCAATATAAATTATATTCCCACTAACTTTGTATTGGGGTTATATTACTATATAATACAATATTATATAGTAATATAATACTATATTCACATTACTATATTCACATTAATCATCATTGTGATATTTCATATTTTTTCCAACCTGATGAGAAAAAAACACATCAATTTTTGCATTTTCCTGGTTGCTAATGAAATTGACCTTATAGCTTACTGGACATCTTTTTTTTCTGTGAAATTTTCTTTCATTCCCGTTGATTATTTCTTAATAAGATTTATTAACAGTAAAAATGTGGCTAACAAATTTTCCCAATGTCATTTATTTGCTAGAGCACTTTCCCTCATAGACTTGAACTATGAGTATTATCATATAATGCATTCTTTGGTGTCAGCAGATCTATTTCTCTACTCCTTGTTCAGTATACTCATATATTTATCCATTCTTGTGCTAATGCAAGAATGTTAAAATTACTCCAGCTCTTAACATTTTCACATCATAGTACTCGTCAGACCTTATTGTTCATCTTGATTTCACAACATACATAGAGTTTCATATATAGTATATGTATAACCATCCAAATTTCTTAACTATTTTGTTGAGATTCTTTCTTTTCTCCCAAATATGTTTATTTTTTTAGTGTTACAAGATTAATTGTTCATGCACCACACCCAGTGCTCCATGCAATATGTTCCCTCCTCAATACCCACCACCAGGCTCGCCCAACCCCCCACTCCCCCAAAACCCTCAGTTTGTTGCTCAGAGTCCACAGTCTCATAGTTCATCTCCCCCTCTGATTTCCCCCCATTGCCCTTTCCCTTCCTTCTCACAGTGCCCTCCATGTTTTTCCTTATGTTCCTCATGTAAGTGAGACCATAAGATAATTGGCTCTCTCCACTTGATTTATTTCACTCCACATAATTTCTTCCAGTCCCGTCCATGTTGATACAAAATTTGGATATTCGTCCTTTCTAATGGAGGCATAATATTCCATTGTATATATGGGCCATATCTTCTTTATCCATTCATCTGTTGAAGGGCATTTTGGTTCTTTCCACAGTTTGGCAATTATGGCCATTGCTGCTATGAACATTGGGGTGCATGTGGCCCTTCTTTGTAATGCATCTGCTTCTTTGGGGTAAATACCCAGTAGTGTGATGGCAGGGTCATAGGGTAGCTCTATTTTTAATTTCTTGAGGAATCTCCACACTGTTTTCCAAAGTGGCTGCACTTTGGAAAAGTGCAGCAATCCCACCAATCAGTGTAAGAGGGTTTCCCTTTCTCCACACCCTCTCCAACATTTGTTGTTTACTATCCTGTTGATTTTGGCCATTCTAACTGGTGTAAGGTGGTATCTCAGTGTGGTTTTGGTTTGAATCTCCCTGATGGCTAAAGATGATGAACATGTCTTCATGTGTCTGTTAGCCATTCCTATGTCTTCTTTGGAGAAGTGTCTGTGCATGTCTTCTGCCCATTTTTTTATGTGATTATCGGTTTTGTGAGTGTTGAGTTTGAAGAGTTCTTTATAGATCTTAGATATCAGACCTTTGTCTGTAGTGTCATTGGCAAATATCTTCTCCTATTCTGTGGGTTGCCTGTTTGTTTTGT
>CM053617.1:32660458-32694322 GCA_028646535.1 Procyon lotor | reverse complement strand
TTTATCTTCGTGTATGGTGTAAGAGAATGGTTAAGTTTCATTCTTCTACATATAGCTGTCCAATTTTCCCAGCACCATTTATTGAAGAGACTGTCTTTTTTCCAGTGGATATTTTTTCCTGTTTTGTCAAAGATTATTTGACCATAGAGTTGCGGGTCCATATCTGGGCTCTCTATTCTGTTCCACTGGCCTATGTGTCTGCTTTTGTGCCAGTACCATGCTGTCTTGGTGATCATCACTTTGTAGTAAAGCTTGAAATCAGGCAATGTGATGCCCCCAGCTTGGTTTTTCTTTTTCAGCATTTGCTTAGCAATTAGGGGTCTTTTCTGGTTCCATACAAATTTTAGGATTGTTTGTTCCAGCCCTTTGAAGAAAACCAGTGGAATTTTGATTGGGATGGCATTGGAAGTATAGATTGCTCTAGGCAGTATAGACATTTTAACAATGTTTATTCTTCTGACCCATGAACACGGAATGCTTTTCCACCTTTTTGTGTCTTCTTCAACTTCTTTCATGAGCATTCTGTAATTCCTCGAGTACAGACCCTTTATCTCTTTGGTTAGGTTTATTCCCAGGTATCTTATGGTTCTTGGTGCTACAGTAAATGGAATCAATTCTCTAATTTCCCTTTCCATATTTTCATTGTTAGTGCATAGGAAAGCAACTGATTTCTTTTTTTTTCTTGTTTTAAAATATTTTTTATTAACATATAATGTATTATTTGCCCAAGGTACATGTCTGTGAATTGTCAGTCTTACACATTTCACAGCACTTACCATAGCAATACCCTCCCCAATATCCATAACCTAGCCACACTCTCCCTACCCCCCTGCCTCCCAGCCACCCTTAGTTTGTTTCGTGAGTTTAGGAAGCTTTTATGGTTTGTCTTCTTCACCATCCCTTCCTGTTTCATTTCTCTCCCCCACCCCTCCACAAACCCCCACGCTGCCTCTCAAATTCTTCATATCAGAGAGATCATGTGATAATTGTCTTTCTCTGACAGACTTATTTTGCTTAGCATAATACCCTCCAGTTCCATCCATGTTGAAAGTAACTGATTTCTGTGCATTGATTTTGTATCCTGCCACATTACTGAATTGCTATATGAGTTCTAGTAGTTTGGGTGGAGTCTTTTGGGTTCTCCAAAAAAGTATATGGGTTCTCCATATAAAGTATAATGTCATCTGCAAAGAGAGAGAGTTTGACTGCTCAGGAATCATGAGAAGAGACTTAGGGAAATAAATGACACCATGAAACATTCCAACGTCAGAATTATTGGAATCCCAGAGGGGGTAGAGGAAAACAGAAGACTAGAAGATATAGCTAACCAATTTCTGAATGAAAATTTCCCCAATCTGGAGAATGGAACAAATGTTCATGTCCTAGAAGCAGAAAGGACACCAGCCAAGATCAACGAGTTGAGATCAGCGAGACACATCATAGCGAAATTTGCACATTGTAATTTTAGACAAGAGGTCCAGAGGGCAGCTAGGGGGAAGAGATTCCTTACATACGGAGGAAGACCCATTAGAATAATGTCAGACCTGTCTACAGAAACCTGGCAAGCCAGAAAGGCCTGTCATGATGTATTCAGGGCACTAAATGAGAAGAACATGCAGCCAAGAATACTTTATCCAGCAGGGCTGACATTCAAAATGGATGGAGAGATAAAGAGCTTCCAAGACTGGCAAGGATACCAAGCTGGTACTCCAGGAAACATTAAAGGGGGTTCTATAAAAGTAGGAAGATCTCTTGGGTGACTTAGAAAAGAAATTTACAATCAATAGAAACAAGGACTACACAGGCAACATGATGTCAGTAAACACTTATCTCTCAATAATCACTCTCAACATGAACAGCCTAAACACTCCCATAAAATGGCACAGGGTTGCAGAATGGATAAAGCAGCAGGACCCGTCCATATGCTGTCTACAAGAGAGACATTTGGAACCAAAAGGTACATCCAGACTGAAAGTGAAAGGATGGAGAACCATCTTTCATGACAATGGGCCTCAAAAGAAAGCTGGGGTAGTGATTCTCATATCAGATAAATTAGATTTTCAGCTATTTTGTTGAGATTTCTTATTGAGATTGAAAGAATATTATTCATAAGAGTAGCATAGTTTTTTCTGTTAGTTTTATGTTGATCTATTTAATTTACTCTTATCTAAATATTTATTGTAGCTATAATCTTTTTTCTTTTACATTTTTAAATTAGTCATTGGTGATATATACTATATATACTTTCTCTACAGTATAGGCATCCCATGATAATAATTATAAATTTCTGTAAAGGTAATCATTTTCTCTTCAAATAATATAATTTTTCTTATCTTTTGATATTTATTATTTTTTATTTTTCTCTTTTTCTTTTCTTATATTTGCATTGATATTTAATATTAAAATAGTAGTGGTAATAGCAGTCATTCTTGCTTTTTTTCCATTTTGATATACAGATTTATTAAAACTTGAATAAAATATTTTTTTAAGAAATAATTTTTAAACCTTTGGTAAAAAGTAAAGTCAAAGTGTTCCTGTGTTCCATATCCAGTCAATACTTTGTACTCTCCAGTTCTCTAATTATTTTCAACTGATGAATTTGAAATTTTATTACATATTTCAATTGGTCATAGACTTAAATATTAAGTTTCTAAAAGGAAACATGGGGAAAAAAAATCTAAATGACCTGTATTTGGCAGTGAAAGTTCAGATAAAACATCAGCACAACACATAAAAGAAAAAAACTAGTAATTTGGACTTTATGAAAATTAAAAACTTCATCTTTATGAAAAACATAAGATAAAGAAATAAGCCACACAGTGGGAGAAATTATATACAAAACATATATCTGTTTAAGGTCTTGTATCCAAAATATACAAAGAATTCTTAAGTCTCAATGATAGGAAAACAGCAATTTGACTTAAAAATACACAGAAGATTTGAACATACACTTCCCTAAAGAAGATATATATACCTGTACAAATCTAATAAAATGACTAAAATCCAAAAACCTGACAACTTCAGTTGCTGGCAAGGATTAGCAGCAGTAGGAGCTCTCATTTAATGCTGGTGGGAAAGAAAAATGTTACAGACATTTTAGAAGACAGTAAACAGTTTCTTACAAAGCTAGACATTGTCTTGCTACATGATTTGAAAATTTTATTCAAATTTACTCAACTGATTGAAAACATGCGTGCTTTCATGCATGCTTTCATGCATGTTTTGAATTACATGCAGTTTGAATTACATTCAAACTTGAATGTAAATGCTTATGGTAGCTTTTTTCATAATTACCAAAAAAACTGGACATATTCAGTATGAACTTCTCCATGTGAATGAACAAGCAAACTGAGGTATATCCACATAAAGTGAATATTTTTCATCTTACTTGTAGGCTACTAAGCTAGAGTGCCACATTTTCATGGATGCTGATGTTATGCCCAGATTTTGAGATCCCCAGAGACCACCAGAGCCCAGTCTGATGCAAAAGCAAAAGAGCCTTTATTCGAGCTAGCTCGAGCTCAGTCTCCCACACTCACCCACACAGCGGCGTGATGTAGAGAAAGAGAGCGAGTTTCAAAAAGTGCCACAGTTTTATAGGGACCAGTGGCCAGTGAGATTGTAACATACACAGAAAGTTGCATAGTCATATTAGGCCACACACGGGTGGCCAATTGAATTACAATTTACCCTATAGTAGCTGTTTGAACTAACCTATCACTCTGGTCAGAATTGGTGCTCAAGTTTGGCAGGCAAAAGGCGGGGTTTACATCCTTTGGCGGTTAGGGGTTCCCCATTCCTATCAGCTAACTCAAACCAGCTCAAGGGCGGGCTAGGCAATGTTCTGACATTCTGTGATCTTTCTCAGGAGCAGGTCATATAGGGGTTATACACGAGATGGCAGGTGTAGCACAAAATGGAGTTAGCCTTACTCTGTTCTTTCACTGATGGAGCATTTAAGATTCTTGTTTCAAAGACAAAGGATTCCATAGCGTCATCATGAGCTTCATATTCACCTTGGTTCCTCTTGATCTCAGGTATTATCTGGGCAACATACAGCAGCTCAGACAAATGCTATGCATGTGATGAGTTTATATCACAAAGAATCTTAAGTTCGGAAAATTCAGCCTTTTATAACGAGATGTAAAATAAATGGCCCAACCTTTGGTCTAGCTGGAGACTGTTTTAATATGCTGGATAGCAAACGAATCAACTGGTAGATACTATATTGCTATCTGATCTCTACATTGGCATGGTTGAAAAGGGGTTTGGACAAAAGCTGTCCATGTCTCTGCTCATAAAATTGCAGAAACATGAGGGGCGCCTGGGTGGCTCAGTGGGCTAAAGCCTCTGCCTTAGGCTCAGGTCATGGTCTCAGGGTCCTGGGATCGAGCCCCGCATCAGGCTCTCTGCTCAGTGGGGAGCCTGCTTCCTCCTCTCTCTCTGCCTGCCTCTCTGCCTACTTGTGATCTCTCTCTCTGTCAAATAAATACGTAAAATCTTAAAAAAAAAAAAAAAAAGATTGCAGAAACATGAGAGACCCATGGAGAACTGGCTCAAAGAAAATAATAATTAGGCATCAAAAATATGTAACCTCTTCAATTACTTGGGCTTACAATTACAGCCTATCTAATATTAATCCACTCCTTCAATCCTGGGTTAACGTTGACATTCTTACTTTTCATTTCTAAGAAGACTTGCACAATGCAATTTTTTATTTCCTGTATATGATATATACACTTACAATAATAACTCATTATTTTAACTCCATTTTCTCAAGTATCAGTTTTGATTGCTAAGTTTGTCACCTTTCTTTCATTTTATAATTTTTTTTCATATTTTGTGATTTTTTTGTTGTGTGTTTATCTTTTATTTGGTATTCTCTATTTCCCTGTGTAATATTTTCAAATTATATATTTTTTCCAACCTTGATTACAGTAATCTTGAAGTATGTGGCTTATACTGATTAACTTCTACTGCCTTATTTATTTGCAGTGAAAAATCCCTATTCTATTTGTGTGTTACTGTCTGCCTTTATAGACTGGTACTCACAAACTATGTTTTTGTCCTAATGGAACAATCTCTGCTGTTTCCTGCTTCCTACAAATTGAGGAGGAAAAGAAATTCACATTTCTCATTTCTTTGGATTAAAATTTTAAACCACAGTTTTAGACATTTCTACCCCTAAATATTCTTATCATATATATTTTCATGTATGTACACACACACCCTTATGTATTTACCACAGACTTGGTAGCTTAAAAGCGACAGGATCTTTTTTCTCATAGAACTGGAGGCTGGAATTCCAAGACCAGAGTGCCAGAGTAGTCAGGTTCAGGTGAAGGCCCCCTTGTAAGTTGCAAACTGACTTCACGTGGTAGAAGATCTGGGAAGCCAGGTGGGGTCTCCTTTATAAAAGCATTAATCCTATCCATGAGGGCTTCACCCTCATGACTTAAAAGCTTCCCAATGGCCCCACCTCTTGATACCATCATACTGGGCATTGGGATTTCAACAATAAATCTTGAGGAGACAAATATTCAAACCATAGTAGAAAAAAAAAATTGGAAATATGATTAATGAATAAAACACTGTCAACTCTGAAAAAAGGTACATCTTTTAAAGAAATATACATTTCCTTAGAGTGAAAAAATACGTTGTAATTATAGACTCTGTGGTTATTTTGCAGCAGATTAAACACAGGGAGTGATAAATTAAAAATCTGGAAAACTGGCTTGATTATCGAGAATGCAACAAGAAAGACTTACGAATCTGAAATAGAAGTTAGGCTATATAAGTGGGTGGATCATAAATACACACTTAGTACCAATCCGATTTTCAGAAAGAGAAAATAGAATAGAGGATGTATATATAACTATTTGAAAATGAAATGAATGAAATTTTTCTTTTTTTTTTTTTTTTAAAGATTTTATTTATTTATTTGACAGAGAGCGAGAGATCACAAGTAGGCAGAGAGGCAGGCAGAGAGAGAGGGGGAAGGCAGCAGGCTCCCTGCTGAGCAGAGAGCCCGATGCTGGGCTTGATCCCAGGACCCTGAGATCATGACCTGAGCCGAAGGCAGAGGCTTTAACCCACTGAGCCACCCAGGTGCCCCATGAAAATTTTCTTTATTGAAAGTTGCCAATGAGTATAAGGCAGAATAAATGAAAATAAATACATGAAAGCGAATAAGTAAGTGAATATATTATGATAAAACTGTAGAACTCCAAAGAAAAGGTCGTTATAGCAATCGCAGGGACATAAATTTTGTACAGATACACCAAGCTTCTCAATAACCTCATTACAAACCAATAAATGAAAATAATAGCTTGAAAATACTAACAGAAGCAGTTATTTTTTAGAGATTTGGGATTCTTTTTTGTGTCTATGCATTAAAGCGGATGGTTTGGTTACAAGTAACAAAAGCACACATGCTCCATTTTAAGCAAACAGTGAACATTTATTGCAAGGATGCTAGGTGTTTCATGAAAACTCAGGAGCCAGCATGTACTGCAGGGCCTCCAAAGGATACAGAACCAAAAATGAGGAGGGAACTGTATGGAGCAGCTAGTTTTCATTCTCTCATTTTTCTTTTGCTCACTGGCTCTCTCTGCTATGCATGCCCATGGATGATCTCCAATGTTCTGTGAGTATTGATTTGGGGTTACAAATTTAGCAAGTATATGAATTCACAAATATGGAATTCATTAATAATGAGGATCGATTGTACAATTCAGTCTCAGAATTTCATGTCCCATGTTGCCTTGTATATTCTCTTGAATAATGTCAAAGAAAACTGTAAGTCCTCAGTCATGATCTCTGGCTGTTTTTCTCCCTTAGAGAAAACTCTTCTAAATGTCAATCATTATGTTGACCTCGTTAATGTTGGATGAACCAGTGTTCTGTATTGTGGATTTTTTTCTGGAAAAAAGAAGAGAATCATCTATATATATAACTCTTATATCATCACTGTGAAGTTCAGTTTAAATCTGTTTGGACTGGGGAGCCTGGGTGGCTCAGTAGGTTAAAGCCTCTGCCTTCAGCTCAGGTCATGATCTCAGGGTCCTGGGATCGAGCCCTGCATCAGACTCTCTGCTCAGCAGGGAGCCTGCTTCCCCCTCTCTGTCTCTGCCTGCCTCTCTGCCTACTTGTGATCTCTCTCTCTCTCTGTCAAATAAAAAAAAAAATTAAATCTGTTTGGATTAATATTCATCACCTTAGTGATGTATATGTTAAAGAAGACATGACTTAATATGAAATACAACCATTTATCTAAAAGAGTATAACAGCTTAATTCCATGTTATATTTATTCAGCATATTTTCAGTTGTGGTGACTTTTTCTATAGCTGTTTTTATGGACTACAGTCTCCAAACTTTGGTGCAGCACTTTAAAGTTTAATTTCATCTTTATTATGATGAGCAAATTGTCCCTTAATGATTTTCAATCTGCAAAATTTGCATTAAAAAGTCTCATTGACCATTAGAAAGTAATGTGCAGTGTGCTCTCATTAATTCTTAATTGTGGCTTTGGAAAAAGAGTAATGGCACATAGAAGATTTCTACCTTTACAAAAATGTGTATGTCACCATTGAAGAATAAATACAGGGGGCGCCTGGGTGACTAAGTTGGTTGAGCGTCTGCCTTTGGCTTGGGTCATGATCTGGGGTACTAGGATTGAACCCCACATTGGGCTCCCTGCTCAGTGGGGAGTCTGCTTCTTCCTCTGCCCTTTCCCTACCCCACATCCCCCCACCCTTATTCTCTCTTGTGCACACTCTCTGTCAAATAAATAAATAAAATCTTTTTTAAAAAGTAAAAATACAAAAATTATCCAGTCGCTATCCTCAGGTTTTCCCCAATTTAATTTGTTTGCACTTGTATTTTTAAAAGTAATATTATAGTAAGTTAACAAAAGAAAGGAAAAAGTTACCCATGAAGACATAATTGGAGGCACCTGACTGGCTCAACTGGAGGAACAGACAACTCTTGATCTTGGGATCATGAGTTTAAGCAGCACATTGGGTATAGAGTTTACTTAAATAAAAACAAAAATAAAAAATGAAGACATAGCTACACTTAACATTTAAGAATGTCACAAAAAATATATAATTTCAAAAGGGAATGTAAATGAATATAAAAAGTGATATACCATCAACAAAGAAATTTTTTTTTTCCAAAATTATCAGTTACATATTTTATGTTAAAATTAGGAATAGTCCACCCAGGGAATGCCCATTAAAATTACTAATAAAATAAATTATCAAAATCTGTAGAACTTAATAGTGATCAAAACTTGCCTAACCAACTAGATGAAAAGGAAACAAAGGTATAGCTAAACAAATAATGAATTGATTATTTATTGGTTATGGGAATATGACTGATAATTTCATTATTCACTGATCATATGGTTGTATACCTAAAAAAAAATAAAGAGATTGTTTAAGAACATTAGTATATTAAAAGGAGTTAGTGTCTGGTTAGAAGATAATCATGTGGAATCCTGATTGTGTAACACGTGTCCCAGCAATAACCAGCTAGAAAATAAATGAAACTAAGTGAAAGAAATTATAATAGCTCTGATACCAACTAAAAGTATTTTGAAATACCCATACTGAGAAATAAGTCTTACTGAAAAGAAAAATCCACACATTCACTAAGATAGTAAATCAGAGTCATGAAAATGGGAAAGTGTAAGTAGAGTGGTGAGATCAGACATAGAGTAATATTTTTTTGGTGAATAATGTCAGCTGTCCTACAGCTTTACTTTTTTTCTTTTTTAAGATGTATTTATTTGTTTATTTTTAGAGAGAGAGATCACAAGTGAGGAGAGGGGCAGAGGGAGGAAGAGAATCCCAAGCAGACTCTCTGCTGACAGGAGCCTGGCATGGGACTGGATCCCAGGCCCCTGAGATCATGACCTGCGCCAAAATCAAGAGTCAGCCACTTAACCCACTGAGCCACCCAGGCACCCCATCTTACAGTTTCTCTTAAGAGGTCTGTAAGCAAGGGCGCCTGGGTGGCTCAGTGGGTTAAAGCCTCTGCCTTCGGCTCAGGTCATGATCTCAGGGTCCTGGGATCAAGCCCTACATCAGGCTCTCTGCTTCCCCCTCTCTCTGTGCCTGCCTCTCTGCTGACTTGTGATCTCTCTCCTCTCTGTCAAATAAATAAATAAAGTCTTTAAAAAAAAAAGATCTGTAAGCAAACACATTAGAGAGCAAAACCAGAGAACATCTTAAGCCTCTTCTTTCTACGTTCCCTTCTTTCACTATCTTTCTCCTGTCAAATCTTTCATGACCACACCTTCTCCACACCTTCATTTTTTCTCCCTAGCATCACTGTGCTCCACAAATTTCCAATCCCGGAGATGCACTCTCAGACCTGATCTGATAGTATCTCCAAATATAATGGGCAACCCCTCCCTTCTGGTTTCCCAACTTCAATCCCCAAGTCTGCTAAGTAATATCTATTTCTTTCCATCATGTACTCTCTTCTCTTTTTTTTTTTGAATAAAAATCATAAGTATATTTCAAAGTCAATGTATAATCATCTGTCACATGATATTTTAATGGTGTAGGGACCCTCTGTTGTATGAATATTTACTATTACATCTAACCAAGTCTCAGTTGTTGAAAAATTTGGTTTTTTCCACTACTACAAAAAAACTGTAAAACAAGCAGCCTTGCAGTTAATTATGCTGAAAGTTTGACCATACGCTTAATTACTTCCTTAGGATAAATTTCTAGTAATTGAATTTTTGGTTCCTTGTTTACACATATTGTTAAGGCTTTTGATACACATTATCAAATTACCCTGCAGATAGCTTGCATGCATTTAAATTCACTTCAACATAGACTGAGTGTTAGTTAAAAAAAAAAAAAGTATCTCATTGTTATTTTAATTTGCATTTCACAATAAGGTATGAAATTGTTTGATAACTTTACTTCTGCCAATAAAACGTAGCCAGTTACCTTCATAGCATTTGTTGATTAAACCAGTTGAAATTGAAACTTTTAACAACATAATACGGTATACACAAATACACATGCACTCCATACACATAGATTTCCTCTGCATTGAATAAACACACGTGTCCACACATATTTCAGATCACTGGCTGATCACTTAAAAAATTGAATAGGCAGATGCCTAACTCTTAAATAATAGTATTAGCAACATAAAGCAGTGTTTTTCTGTCTGTTTTCTAGCCCCTGATTGTGGGAGCTCAAGATCAACATTTTCCCAGCTACCATAGAACAGAACAGAACAAAATGCATCTGTGAGTGTATATTTTCTTAGTAGTATAGAAAATCTGAGCTGTGATCAGAAAAGTTTGAAAGCCACTGATAGAGACGATCTGTAGCATTAAATGTACTAATTCATGTAGTGAGCTTTCTATAACACCTGGCATAAGAAAAGCACTCAGCGCCCATTTTTTTAAGGTATGATCATTACACACAGGCATTTGTTTAAGGCTTTTTTTAATGAAAATATTCTTTTATTTTCATAAAGATTTGCATAACAAATCTTTATGATTTGTTATATATGTTATATATATGTTATATATACGTTATATATGAAAACAAACCTTTCATAAAGGTTTGCATAACAAACCTCTTTAGAGCTTTAGCACTGATGACTTCTACAAATAGGTGGTCCCTCTTGAACTTAGGGCTTCACTACATGCTCTTTGAAAAAAATCTGGTTTCTATTAATTAAGTCATGCTTGACATTAGGGTTGTGAGGACAGGCTTATCCAGACAGTAATACCCAACTACTTATGGGCATGAACTGAAGCTGGAAAGTCTCCTGTGTACCACTGACCTTCCAGATGGGGCATAAGTATTCTCAAGAGCCAAACTAGCAGAATTCTCCTCACTTAAGTCCAAGGTTTTTACCTTGTTTGTAGGAAGAAACAGGGATCAAAGAATAGGTGTCTCAGTAATTTCAAGATGCTTGAGTAGATGTAAATGATAAATATTCATATTCTTTAGATAATTATATATATATCTCAACTCATTTTTCTAGTTAATACTATTCTTTAAAAATACATATTCTTAATCGATTTAGGAGTTAGAATTGTGAGCATTTTGCCTTTGGAAAGGATGTGTCTTCCTATTGATATCCCTAATTTAGATTTAAATGAGACCATTCATTTTTCAATGATTTGATGCTAATAATCCTTCTTTGCCTAGGAACAGGCTTAAAATACATTAAGTCTGCATTCTTAACTTGAGCATCCACCACATGGTAAATGGATTACAAAAATTATGCTCATTAATCAAAGGCCCAAGGCATAAATAACCAAAGCAGGAAGAGTGGCAATGGGCACATTGAGAACCACCGTTAGAATGACTCCCTCTTCTAGTCCAAACCATCTTCTTAGCCAGAAGGGTGTTGATCTATGCACTAGGGATCCTCACAAGGTATTGGAATATAACATATTATATTATATTATGATATATATCATATATGATATATATTTTTTCAGATTATATCAGAATATAATCTGATCTGCATGACCAGATCACTTTTTACATCTCCATTGATAATTCTGGCATTTTATTCTCTCACAGTCATGCTCCAGTTATAATCTATGATTCCAAGCTTCTCAAATATTTCTTTTTCTATCCTGCCTCTGGACCCTAACCTCTGCATTTCCCCTGTGCTAGGTCTGTGTCTCTGCAGATGTGAGATATGTACCATAAGTGGTGTGAGAAACCATTTTAGACTGATGCTAAGGGCTTTGGCTATCACTGCATCACAGTATAAGAAAAGTCATATATCTTCTGATTAGATGGCATTAATGAGAAAGTCTCACTTTTATACTAAGTGTGTTTATTTATTTTCTTAACATGAAGATTGCTAATATCCCCTTTTAAGTGGAGTGGAAAGTCTTAGGCTCAGAACTTTCTGCAGGAGGAAATAATTAGCAAAGATTTAATTACATGTTTTGTATCAGTCTATTTGTTTTCAGAGACACCTTCTGTCTACAATCCATGATCTTGATTTTCTTCTTGTGAAGTTGGTATAAACTTGTCTTTTAAAACAATTTTAATTTAAATTATAAAAATAAGTTGAAAAAATAAATATTCAGTAGATAACATTAATGAATATATATTAATATGGCAAAAGTCATGAGCTTGGTAGGCATACGAGTAAAGTTTTAGAAATCCTGACAGAATAGTCTTCCCCACACTCCTTCTGTATCTTCAGTTCTCATCTGAAATATCACTTTGTCAGAAAGACATCACCGACTCTCTCTAAAACCTGGTTCCATTACCTCTTTTTGGCCGGAAGTTCTCCCTCTCCTTTTCTACTCATCTATCAAATGATTTATTCCTTTATTCCTTAAAGTTGTCTATTTACTTACCTTTGTCCCCTTCATCAAATTCTGTGAAGGCAGGTATCATTCAAAATGTCACATGATAAATATTTGTTGAATCATTAAATATAGAATTTAGATGAACAAGCACTTGGGCTGTTAAAAGGGTGATGTCATGATTAGTTTCTAAAACATGGACTCTTATTGTTTTTTTTCCCCCAAGGCTTAGTTCTTCCTTTGAGGAAAAAAAAATTACTTACAATTAATCTTGAGATAAAGAGGTTGTAACTCTAGACCCACTAAACAGTGGGTATAGGAGAAGGAGGCTAATTCCAGGCTTGACTCACTAGCTTTAAAGGGATTCACAATAACCCATCAGCCTGAGTTCACAAGCTCAATGTTTGGTTGAGCTGAGTACTAAAAACCCAGGTACTAAAAACCCTGTCATACTAAACATGTGGTTGGAATCGGGACAGAAAAACAACCTCCCTTTTGATAATTAGTCTCAGAGTCTTTGCAGTTGTTGTTGGTATCTTGCTGATATTCCAAGCATGTTAGACATCCATGAAAAGAAGCTGATCTAGGGTGGGTGTGACTGTGAACAGACACTTATAAACCAGGGCTATGAATAGAAATAAATGGCAGAGATTTAAGAAATCCCTAATTTGTATGGGAGTGTGATGGATGCTGAGGGAGTCAGTTAGCCTGGGTAATTGCATTCAGAGAATATCTGTTATTGGAGAGATGACAACTTATCAGTTAGTCAGTAATTGAGAATTTGATTAGTCAATCAATAATTTACTACCTTAACTGTCCATAAAATATTTCATTGCAAGATCTTAAATGAATTTTGAAATTACTGGAGCTAATTAAATTTCTTTCTTAGGCAGTGCCTATGAAATCATAATATTCCTTTATTACAGCAAACTAAGAGCTATTTAAAGAGAAAGGCCACTGCACAGAAGGGAAAAGATATATGATACATTTCATGTGCTTAATATATATAATATTGCAACATATAAATCAAATTATTATATTTTGCAACATAACGTATCTCTTAACAAACAGATTATCCCCACAAATATATGTGGGTTTTTTTTTAAATTCTCACCCTATTTGAAGTTAAAAAAGGTAGAATGTTGTTTTAAGAAGCCTAAGTTGTCACCCCTGGGAACCACTATGTTGATGAATATACTGAATTTGCAATTGATAAGATATTTGTGGACACATCGTCTAATCACAAATATTAAAATTTTACTTATTTCAAAACTAAAACTAAAAATAGAGCAAACATGGAAATGATGCATGATCCCATATCACTTTAGAGATAGGTAGAAAGTTTCATTTGTTCAACAGTTATTTTACTGGGGCACCTGGGTGGCTCAGTTGGTTAAGTCACTGACTTATGGTTTCAGCTCAAGTCATGATCTCAGGGTCTTGAGATCCAGCCCCGTGTTGGGCACTGTGCTCAGTGGGGAGTCTGCTAGAGATTCTGTCTCCCTCTCCCTCTGCCCTTCACCCTGCTCGTGCATGTTCTCTCTCTCTCTAAAATAAATAAATCTTAAATAACAAATATTGATCAATATATGTATCACGTACTGTGCTATGTGGTCTGGGCTTCTTAGAAGTTGAATTTTTCATTTTTATCTTTTATTGGCAGAGTTTAATTTTCCTATGCTTACTTTGGAACATATGGGATCTCAGGAGATCACTGTAATAGGGACTGGTAGCTATCTCTCTTCTCCTCAGCACACACCTGGACTTCATTTTTCTCCCTTGTAGTTAGATGTGACCTAGCCACTGCGATGTGGACAGTGGAGTACGAGTAGCAGAGATTGATGCCTGGCCTATGAAAACTTCATATTTTTTACCCTCTACCAATGGGATACAGATAAGTCCTGGGAGATGAAGGATACTAGATCCTTAATCATTGAAAATGGAACACCTCATCAACAAGAAGAACTCAACTCTTGTTATATGGAAAAAGAAAAAAAAAAACTGCTTTCTGTCACTTTGGACGGTTGTGTAGTTTCTCTTAATGTGCCTCATCAGAATACGAGGCTAATAATTATAGCCACCATTAATGGTTACTGAGAAGAAGAAAGGGGTTTATACATGTACAGGGATTAAAGCAGGCCCGGATAAAGAGGGTTGGCTATTTTTATTACTATTTCTCAGAAGATCCTTAAGAATCTAAGAAGAAAGCTAAAGTGGACTCATGATGTTGCACAATGAAGTAAAATCTCTGACAATCTCAGGCAGTTGACTAGAGGAGGTGTGACTTTTATATAAAAGAGGTATAGGATGAAGAACATGCCTTCTGGTGAGAAAGTTGACAATATACCAACCTCCTCACAAGATGCTGTAAAATTCTCAATTCACCATGGATTTCTATATTTCAAAGATTGTCTGATATGGTTAAACCTTTCTGTGGGGAATAAATTCCCCAAAATACCTGGAGACTCACACGTTGTTGTGAAAAAAGTAATACAAGGAGCGACTGAGTAAAAAAGAACAAGGGAAGGATTTCAAGGGGAAGAAGAAAAAAATGCATCAGCAGTGTCAAAGCCATGAAGAGAAAACTTGAAATCCCGAATCCTTCGGGGAAGGAGCAGAATTGAGGTGTCATGGGAATCCAGAAGGTACAACAACAACCTATGCTATTTTTTTCCTTATGTTGTCAGGGTAAATGAACTGGAGATATATTTTTCAAGGGACCAACATGTATGAACATGATTATATTCACGTCCACTAGTCAGAGAATTGTACATTCATGATGTGTCTATGATATCGTCCACTCTTGCCATGGCAGGTATAATTATAAGAAAGGGGAGCATTTAACATCCATCTTGAGACAAATGCTGAACCGCCTTGTAATAGTTACATCGATTTATTTAACACATATTTCCTCAAGATAGTAACCTTAGGTCCACAGTATAGAAATGTTCTTATTGTGCTCTCACTTATTAATTTTTATATAAGGAAGCAAAGCACTTTAAGAAATTTTCTATTAACCACTTTGACAGCATTTATCTGAGTGATCCCAGTTCTGAGAAGTCAAAGAAATTTTTATATTTCTCATTTTCATTTCACTGAAATCATTCTAAGTATTTCTAAGGAATATCCTCTTGGATTTTTAGATCTTGCTATGACAAGGTTTCCTTGTAAGAACTGGGAACTTTTGCAGTTCACGTTAGAGAAGCTTCAGAAGAGCAGGAGTACAGGGGGAGTGGTGAGAGGCACTGGGCTTGAAGGGAGCCACCTTGGATTCAGTGTTTAGCTCTGGCACTAACACAAGTGGTTATAAGGCTATTGCCCCCCATATTGACTTTGAAGTTCTCATTTTCAAAGTGGGTGGGGGAGGCTAGGTATGTTATTTATTACTGAGCAGCAATCAGTGTCTTTCTGAAGTACTGCTCCTCTTTCATCTGATGGGGATCTCAATTACATGGGGTGAACATGTGACCTGAATGGAACAAATCAGAATCAGCCCTGGGATTTTGCTTAAACAATCAGAGAGGAGGTCCTCCTTCTCTGAGATGGAGTTGCTCTGGCAATTAAATAAGCTAAGAGGTGCATCTGGTGATCCGTGTCTAAAAATGAGTTCACTGCAGATGAAAGCAGAGCCAAAGGTGAATAGAGTGAAGTTATATCTTCATGAAAACACTTGACCTCCTAGAGCCAGCTGTCTTTGTGTCTAACTCATCTACAGACCACCTGGTTATGTCGGTGATTCTCAGCCTGGTCTCCAATGCAGTAGCAGCAGCAGTACCTGGGAACTTATGAGAAATGCAAACTCTCAGGTCCTAACCAAACACCTATTGACTCAGACTCTCTGGGACTGGGGCCCAACAATCTGTGTTCAAATAAGCTCTCCAGGGGATTCGATGCCTGCTAAAGTTTGAGTACCCAAGGTTATATGAATTGCTGTACTTCATTTGCTATTTTTATTTTATTTTTATTTTTATTTTATTTATTTGACAGAGAGAGATCACAAGTAGGCAGAGAGGCAGGCAGAGAGAGAGGGGGAAGCAGGCTCCCTGCTGAGCAGAGAGCCCAATGCAGAGCTTGATCCCAGAACCCTAAGATCATGACCTGAGCCAAAGGCAGAGGCTTAACCCACTGAGCCACCCAGGCACCCCTCTTTTTTTTATTTGTTCATTTGCTTTTTAAATCTCATATACCCGATATCTATATCTAATCCATCTATCTACCTAAAAGAGAGTCTATTCCCAATGTAGTGTGCTATTCATACATTCACTGGTTCATTTCACAAAACTGACTAAGCTCTTGGCACCTACATTATGTCTCTAGAGGATAAGAATGAGAAATGAGAAGTTTTCTCATTTCAAAGAACTTGCAGAATACAAGATAACTGGGACTAATAAATACTTGAGCTGCCACTCTTCTACACTCATGACAGTCACTCTTAAATAAATGATTCTCATAGTTCTTCCCAATAAAGTACTTCGGTCAGGCAGGACCAACCTAACAGTATTGGCTCAAGATGATACATGAGCCATCTCTGAGAATGAGGAGAAAACAAACAATTTTATTATTAATTTTTAATATAACACATAAATTGTATTTTGATATAAAGTGGTTTGGGTCACAGATGTATATAAGGTATCTTTTCAGGGTAAGTCAGTAAATTGTTGGTTAATCTTCTTGGAACGAGATGCTTTATATTATATTACTATTATACACATATATATCTTCATAGCATTGAGATGTTCTTTATTTGGAATTGTATTTCATTTACTCAAGGAACTTTTAAATATGTGTGATGTAGAATAAAATACCAACTTTACAGATGTGGGTATTGATGCCAAAGAAAATGCTCTTGCGTCTATATCCTCTGCAAAGTCACTGTACTCCAGGTTACCAATGGTACATGATATGATAAAACTTCTAATATAAATACACTTAGAAGTCCCAGAATGACGGCATAGAATGTCAGATCTTGTGGATCAGGTTAAGAAGACAGTCATTACCAAGGAAGTGGAGAACGTGGGTGGGACACAATGAATCTAACATGACCCAATTTGTATTTGGATAAGGCCATTCTGGCTAAGCAGATTGAAAGACACCAGGGTCAAGGACAATAGATCAGTTAAGTGCCTCTAGCTGCTAACTGAAAAAATAAACAAATACATAAATGAGTGAATAACTAAATGAAAAGAGTGCTTTCTGCTTTTTGTTAGACATTTTTTGGCAAGAGGAGTAGGCAATTTGAGCTTTAATTTTTTAAACTTGTGGCATCTATATTCTCTCCCCTTTGGACAGGGTCAGAGTGGTATGTTGGAAGGTACCTTTGATTCAATGGTTCTTGAAAGACCAGGATAAAGCTTAGGGGTGCTAAAGATGCAACAAACAACCATCAGGATTGTCAAAGAGGTCTCTTAGTTTCCTTCATAATTTTCCAATCCAGCTTCTCGAAACTAAAACCTAGTCAAGAAAAGGGGAAAAAAAAAAATCCTGTCCTGTCCAGGAAGAAAGCTGTGTTTTGAGTGCTATGTGCCCATGGGAGATTAGAAGACAATATAACATAATGGTAAGAGAGTTAAAGAAGCCGGCCACAGGAGTTAAACAGAGGCCAATTACAAAGTGAATTTGCTTCGTGTTTCCTCTGGAAACGGTATGACATAGCAGTGATGGAGTAATCTCATCTCAGATTGCCAGCTGATCTTCAGGCATTCTGTTTGACTCTATGCGCTTTCTGCCCCAGGATTATCAATCTCTTCTTTGGTGTAGGGATTCTGCTTCAGGAAATTGGAGAAAACGGACAAAAGTGGAGAGAAAACATGGAGATAAAGAAAACCAGTCATCCAGTTCTGTTTCATACCTTAGACTTACCAACAATTTCTTAAATATGATGCCAAAAGCGCAAACAACAAAAAAAAACAGATAAACTGGATTTCATAGAGATGAAAAAAAAAGTGTTCATTAAAAGACACTATAAAGAGAGTGAAAAAGATAACCCACTGAATGGGAGAAAGTATATGTAAATCACAAATCTGATAAGGCTTTAGTATTAATATAAAGAATTCCAGTAACTCAACAGCAAAAGACAAACCAAAAGAAAAAAAATGGGTATATAACTTCAATAGCTATTTCTCCCAGGAATATATAAAAATGACCAACAGTCACATGAATAGATGGTAGCATCATTAGTCACTCAAATGTGAATCAAACGACAGTATGATGCTGCTTCAGATTCCCTAGGATGCCTATAATAATAATTTTAAAAATATTTAACAAGTGTTGGATAGCCTGTAGAGTAATTGGAAGCCTCATAAATTGCTGGCGGGAATGTAAAACAGTGGATCTACTGTAGAGAACACTTTGGCAGTTCCTCAAAAAGTTAAATATAGAATTACCATTTGACATAGCAAATTCACTGTTGGGTATTTACCCTCAAAAACTGGAAACAGGTGTTCAAGCCAAAACTTCATACGAATGTTCACAGCAGGACTATTAACTAAAAGAAGGCGGAAACAACCCAACTGTCTGTCAGTTGATGAATGGATAATCAAAATGTGGTATATCCATACACTGAAATTGTGACCATAAAAAGGAATGAAGTAATCATACATGCCACAATGTGAAAGAATCTTTAAATCATTATGCTAAGCAAAAGAAGCCAGGCAGAAAAGGCCACATCTTATATGATTCTACTTATATGAAATATCCAGAATAGACGAGTCCATAGAGACAGAAATCAGGTTAGTGGTTGCCAAGGGTTGCAGAGAGTGACTGCTTAATGGGTATGGGTTTTGCTTTGGCAGTGATCAAAATGTTCTGAAACTAGAGAGTTGATGTTTGCATTCACATTGTGAATATAGTACGTGTTACCGAAGTGTACACTATAAATAATAAATTTTGTCATCTGTATTTTATAACACACACATACACACACATATTATGAAAAAAAAAGTCATCTGGTTTTTAAGACCAAAACTGTGAAAGATTGGAGATCCCCTTCCCCCCCCCAAAACCCCAGAATACTAACAAATTAGACTTCCAGTGTTTTATATATATTCATACACACAGAAGATCTCTACAGAAGGGAACAGATCTTTTTATTTACACACAGAGTAAAAATAATTGCCTGACTCCTCAAATTCCCAGGACATGACTCATTGAGAGCCAAACATTACCTGAACATGCAGCAGGATTTTCACCACAGGAGAGGGATTCCAAAATTTAAAAACTCAGAGTGTATACAGAGCTGCTGGTGTACCTGCCATTCTATTCTCGTCTCTGGAGATAAAGACAGAAACCCTATCTTCCCTTCTGGAACATAAACAAATCCTGTCTGCAAGGGGAGAGAGAGGTCTCTACCCTAAAATGTAAGCAATTATCTCCGGGGAGATTAAAAAAAAACAAAACAAAAAAAAGCCATCTGTAGACTCTCTTACCTTTAGAATGGAAGCAAAGTAGCTCTGGAGAAGAAAAAGACAAGTGTCCTCCTGAGTCTGTCTCCCTCAGAATGTGAGCAGATGACATTCTTTGTCCTTCTATCCTGTCAATTTCCATAATCCAGAGGTGTGGATCATTTTGGAACAAAGGGAAAAACTAGCTAGGACTGTCTTTCAACTCAGGTCGAAAAAAATAAAAGCCGTCTGTCTGATCTAAAGTTCCATTTCAGTTTCTTTCTCACTATGCATCCCTCTTTCCTCTTTGAATACTTCCAAGGAACTCATTACTTTCTGGAGCCACTTACTGTATCTTTGAAACAAATTCATCTTTTAGACAGATTATGTGCTGGATTTTGAATGTACTTCGGTCATTGAGAGAAAAGGGTTTGTTATGTATAGAATATAGATATATAATAGTATTTAATCTGTGAATGAATAGTATTTAATAACTTCTAATATTTAATATATAGACCAGTATTATTTAGCAGCTTATGGAAACCACTATTATAATATGACATTAAATTAATTCCTAATACTATACAAACCTTTACACTACCTCCCAGTTTCATTTTACAATCAAATATTTGATGAACTGTAATGGGTATTTTTCTTCATATTTTTGTTTCCATGCTATAAAGAGTAACACAGAGTTTTATACACTTTTGCTTTGAAATCTGGCCAAATACAATTGGCTCTGAAAAGTCTGGCCCAAAACGCACATTTTGGCAAATTTCTATATTAATCGACCTATTTTTAATTGTAGAGTGAAGAGTGGTGCTGTACCAGAAAACAAGACAAAACGAAACAATTTAGTAAACAGACCCCTTGGGTCATAAGAACTTGTGATAATTCAGGCACCTCTCTTTAATGCTCCATTAAAATGGAGGTAGCGTCTGCCCTCATAAATCGAGAACAGAATTGCATGATAAATGTTAGAATTCAGAATTAAGATTGAAGAGTATTTACAGAACCTTTTCTTGCCCCTATGATATTTCCCTGACCCTAAAGAGAGAATGTATTGGGAGCTCAGTGTGCCGTAAGTTAGGACACCCTTAAATGGTGACGCATCACATAGCTGAACCCCATTTGTCCTATTCCAATCTTAAACTTGTGTAACGTGGGAAGGAGAGAGATCTCTTTCTAGGATGCAGAACAACAAAGGACCATTGAGGTAGGCCCAGTTGATGACCCCTATGCTCCTCTTCTTTCAGTAAGTCAGTAACCTTATTAAGGTAGTGGAAAAGGGACAAAGATTGTCAGGGATCAGGGGAAGCTTGCACATGACAAGAGAGCAAACCAATTAGAATGATCTGGTCTAGATTAAAAGAGGTGAGAAGGGCCTTGATTGAAGTGTGCAGAATCATGATGTGTATAATATGAATGGCTCACACTCTCTGCTCTCTGGCCTGTAATCATAGAGTAATATAATCTTAGTGATCTGTGATCACAAAGTGCTTATAGTTCATTCATCAGCTCTCCTCGTAACATTAACCTTTTCCCTACCTTATTGACATGAGACATGATAGTCAATGTTCTAGTTATCTTCAAAATAAGAATGGACAGGTTTAGTGGGACAGGGAATTGGACCTTTTTTAGGGGGAGAAGATAACTTTTATAATATGAATACATATTTTATGCCCAGTGTCCCAGATCAGAGACTACACAGTCATTTGAACATGGAACGATGCTCCTTCAGTAAGTAAAGTACAGCCATTCTTGAGAGACTGGGAGATGAACTTGTTTATGATTTCAGCTTATGTTATGATTGTTATGATTTCAGTTTATGATTTTGCTTTTCTTATGGCACTCTTTATCATCCCATATATCTTGGCTTTAAAGAAATGCCTTGAAGGAAATTTTCCTGACCCCCTCACTCAGAGTTCTCCACCATATTAAGCTCTAATATTATACCATATGTTTTCCTTATGGACCAGATCAAAAGGCATGACTATATAATTTTGTGATTACTTATGTTTTGATCTCTCCTTTACTAGACTAAAAGGTCCATGAGGGACTAGGACTACATCTGCTGGCCTAACTATTGCATTTCTAGCATCTATCACATTTCTTTTATATTTAGGTGCCCAGTAAATATTTACTGCATGAATGAAAAAGTTTATTAATTCTAAGTAAATTTTACAGGAGAAAACACAGGAGACATTCAACTGAGCTGCTGGCAAAATGAATATTTTTAATAATGATGGGAGGAAAGGGACAAAGTTTAAGGCATAAAAGTCAAGTCTTAGGGGAAAAGGTAGTCCTCATGTATAGTATTCTTTTTATTCAATCTAAAAGGTGTTGGGGGAAAAAAATCATGTTAAGCCCAGGTTATTTTATAAATAGTTACTCCACTGGAAAAGGTGTTATGGAGAGGTTCTATATCAGTCAATGTAAATAGCTAACTAATTGTCTGTATGTGTGATACTGTCTGAGGAAGAGGAAGTTTAAGTTTATAATCTTATTTACTCCCTTTACATAGGAGTAGGAAAAGAAAGACAGGTGACACAGTCTAATAGTCCAATAACTGGACCGTGAGCAAATAGACTAATGATATTTGTTAGGAAAAGGGGTCTGACCTATTGAATAAGGGGGTCTTTTTTCAAGGACTGCTTGTAATGGAGGAACAGGAAGGAAGAGGAGGAGGAGAAAAAGAGGAGGAAGAAGCAGCAGCCAGGGTATAAAATGGGGATGATTCTAGACTAAGTGCTTTCTACTTCTGTAACTAATTAAGAGACCTTATATTTTCTGGACCAGTGAGTGTGTGTCCAGTGAAGAAAATTTTAAAAAGAGAGCGAGAGAGAGAACAAGTGAAGAATTGCCTCGGTTTCCTATAACTTGGCATGCTTCTTCTGAGCTTCTTGACCGTATTGTTGAGATTACTAATAGGGTTGTGTATAGGGTAAGATTCCTCATTCATATGAGTCTTATTTGATATCAGATGCTTTATGTTACCTCACTATTTATGACCCACTTCTACCAAAGCACATTCCAACCATAGATGTCCCTGTGCAATATTGACTCTGGCCCAGGAGGCATTTAAGAAAACCTCTTTGGGTAAGAATTCCAAGAACATTTTGCTTTCCTGACAAAATGAAACATATTTAGAAAGTGTATTAGACTCTTGCATTTTCCTCTTCCTGGAATGTAGATATGATTCCTATAGCAGCTGGTGCTGTTTTGTTACCACAAGAACAAAAAATGTGATAAAATCCAAGAGATTAAAATAAGTACTAATCTTGATATATAGAAGATGCTAGAATAATGTCATCAGCCACAAAACTGTGGAATTATTATGAAAGATAAGCAAATCTCTATTTAAGCTACTGTAGCCATTTTTGGTTACTTACAGTGAACAGAAACGTATTTCTAAATTATAAAGTACCTATTAAAATGACAGAATCATCCCAGTTAATGTTTTGGAAGATCAAATAAATTTTAAAGTGTTATAGAGAAAAATCTCAATAAATCCATGTGATTATTCAGAAACCCTTAAAATAGTTCAGAAGTCTGTAATAAAAGACATTCTCACAAAGGAAATAGTAGTTTTCTTAACTATGCATTTCAAATATTTTTATCCACTAAATAAGCTACTTCATCTATGCAATCTGTCTACATAGAATTTATGCTATATATACCCTATTCAATATATATACACACACACACACACACACACACACACACACACACACACACATTTACACACACACACATATATGTTTTGGGGTTTTGTTTTTTGTTGTTTTTTTGTTGTTGTTTCTGTGAGCTTTCTTCTCAAGAAGCTCGAGAAATGAAAAATCTCTCAGAGGGAACTTTTATTAACTCTTGATTTTCATATTAATTGCACTTGACAGGACAAGGCCATGTTTTTCATTTAAAATTTATTTTTTGTTTCACAACTACTTGAAAATTTCAGATTGCATCAGATTAACTATTTCTTTTTTCCCCCCTTTTGTCACCCCACTTCATTTCATTATGTGGGTTTGGAATCAGAAAAATTAAATTTGATTCACTGTTGATTTGACACATATTCTTTTAACCTTTGTTCCATAGTTTACTTATGTCTGAAATGATGGGAAAGATTCCTACCTGATATTTTAAAGATTAAAAGAGAACATCCATTTACAGAGTATCGTTTTCCCTTTTGTACTGGTAGAAATAAATGCAAAGTTGGTAGCTGAACTCATGAATTTCGAACTGTGATTAGTACTTAAGTTTTCCATTGTTCACTCAAATGGAAATAGGGGAAAGGTCAAAGAATCAGAGAAGCATCAGCTGAACTCCATTAATTTGTAAGTAACTGAATCATAAGAGAAACATAAATGACATCCCCAAATGGCTTCATCATTATCTTCTTAGAGGTATAAAAGTCACATTGTCTTTTGTAGTAGGCAGCACTTATATAGAAATGAGGGGATCAAGAAGCAAGTATAATATGGCTTTCTGCCTGGATGTATTGACCCTAAGATCTCTGTGTAGGGAGCTCTGTGCACATGGTCATTGAAACTTCAGATGAGACCATAGTTATGTAATCACAGAAGAAGCGGCTTCTGGGGCTCTTCCCTGGGGATCAGGATCAGACATAGGATTTATTCAAACATGCTCGGAAGTGCACTTTTCCCACATCAGGGAGAGAATATAAAGAGGACAGTGTAAAGGGATCTTTCTCTCTTTTTTTTTTAAAGAAAAAATGGATTTTCTGGCTTTTGGAATACCTAGATTTATGGAAGGTTCAAATGAGAAGAGATATTAGAAGTCATAAATTCAAAAGTCTTCATTTTACAAATGAAACGTATAGAGTCCAATGAGAAGAAGTAATAACATAAATCACATTGAAAGTAGTTAATGGTGAGCAGGAGAACCTAGGTATTCTAACATCTGGCTCTGTCCTGGTTTTACTTTATTTCTTGCCATTATGTTAGAATAGTTTCCCTTTCTAGGTGAATGTTAAGCCATGGATAAACATTATAGGCAAAAAAACACCATATATGCTTCTGGAGCAAATAAATAATATTGTAAATAATATTACCTCTATGAGGTGGCTTTGCAAGAAGGATAGAAAATAGAGGATTTGAATTTTCTTAGTATTATAAATGGAATATGTGGTCTTTGAGGGGCAAGCCACTGGAAATGTTTAATATGACTGGGCTGATGCCCTAATGCCGCTCTCATTTTATGTGTTCCCCTGGCTTAGATTGAGCTTTGATGTTCTGAGTCTATCCCAGCTTATTTGCAGGGACATCAGTCGGCCTGATTGATCAGGGTGCTAACTCTAGTTCAATCTTTGTCAGTCTTCACTCAACATTTCTGAACCTCTGTGTGATTTCAATGATACATCTTCAGAACCACCTAGAAATTGGTAGCTCCACTTGAATTAGTAGGAGACTACTCTAAGTGAAACACAGTCACAAAAATATGTGAAGATCACAACTCACCTGGATCAACTTCAAATTTATCAACATACATTAGACATTATAGTTTGATTCATGTTGGTCCCATAACTTGGATCTCTTGAACATTTGTTACCGATCCCTATCCCAATTCTCTCCTTTCCTTAAGAATACCACTGAAGTCTTACCATGGTCTACACACACAGCAGGGTGACAAGTAGCGATGATATTGTATAGTATTCTGTACTATCAAAATAGCTTTATAACTCTTCCAAATAAAGCCAGTTTGTTCTGGGGGCAGGGGGTAGGGTGTATAATTCCAACTACACTGATTGTCGTAATCAGCTTCCTATTGTAGACACAGCATTCCATCACATTCCATTTATACTTATCAAGGACTTTTGATGATATCATGAGCTGCACAACAATGATTATTTCCCAATATCTTTTCTTTGTAAGATTTTTCCTTTATAATGGGTTCTGGGGGCACCTGGGTGACTCAGTGGGTTAAAGTCTCTGCCTTTGGCTCAGGTCATGATCTCAAGGTCCTGGGATCGAGCCCCGCATTGGGCTCTCTGCTCAGCGGGGAGCCTGCTTCCCCCTCTCTCTCTGCCTGCCTCTCTGCCTACTTGTGATCTCTCTCTCTGTCAAATAAATAAATAAAATCTTTAAAAAAATATAATAGGGTTTTGATTTTTTTAAAGATTTTATTTATTTATTTGACAGAGAGCACAAGCAGGGGGAGCAGCAGGCAGAGGAAGAGTGAGAAGCAGGCTCCCCCCTGAGCTGGGAGCCCAATGTAGGGCTCTATCTCAGGACCCTGAACTATGACCTGAGCTAAAGGCAGACACTTAAATGGCTGAGTCACCCAGGCACCCCAGGGTTTTGATTTAAAGGCAGTATGATATGCCTAACTAAAAAATTTACATTTCCTAGCTCCCATTGCAGGCAGGCATATCTATGCACCTAAATTCTGGCCATTGAGAGATAAGAGGATATGAAATGGTTCTGACTTGAAAGAGGGATCTTGAGTGGGAAGAGAAACTGGGATGGAAAGTTACTATTCTTGGAGGATAATGGACATGCATGATACATAAATGCATGCATATATACAGACTTCGAGAAAACAAACACAGGGGAATCAAGGAATGATTAACAAGAGAGTATCTTAAGAGACAAGAGCATGAGGCCACACTTCGGGTTAGCCCAGGCAGTGTCTATATAGTTTCCTTTGTGATTAGTGGATGGCAGAGCTGTGACTAGTGGATGACTGGTGACTAGGAATGTTTTCAGTTTCTCTTTCCCTGAGGTCATTTTCTAATATGATAATTTTAGGCTCCACCCCCTAACATTGTATATTGAGTGTGTTGGACAGAGATAATTTGTTTCTTAGCTTATAGGTCACTGGGCCACTTGAACTAATGAAACCATCACAGATATTGAGGAGATAAAATTTTGAAGTTGCTATGTATGAAGAAAAATTTCCCCAAAGGCACTGATTATGGCAGACTTTGCTTTAGTTTACAATACACATTATTTCCTGTTACCTCATTACCAAAACTCTAACCCTATCTTACCATCACTGGGGTTACCCAATATCAGACAATTTTTCATATATTGAAAAAAAGAAGCCACTTTTAACTTTCTTATCTGTTACTAACAATTTCAATTATTTCCTTACTGATACTCTGTATCCAGCATTCTTTTAACCTAGAATAAGTTCTCATATTCAACCATCTTTATAGGTATATAAAAATTAACTACTTAATGATCATAATTCCTTGTGAAGTTTTCTTTTTTAAGTTTTAACATCCAGATACACACCTGGCCCTACTTTGATAAACACTGCCACAAATATACTAATTAACCTACTAAGTTATTATTCTTTAGTAAAAATATGGATCAGTTTGTTCCTGAAATAGAGGATGAAACCAAATAAGTCAGAGAAAGACAAATACCATATGATTTCACTCATATGTGGAATTTAAGAAACAAAGGAGAAAAGAGAGAGAGGGAAAAACCAAGGAACAATAGGTAAATTTGGATAAAATGTTTTGCATATAGCACTAGGAATTCAAACTTTCGTTTCATCCTATAAAGAGCAAAGAACATAGTATCAAGTTACTGGTGTAAAACAACCCTAAGTATTCATGTGATTTTTTTTTTTCTAGTTTTGCTTTAGACCCAGGTTAAAATCTCCATCATATACAGAAGATGGCAAATTAGTAAAAGAGCATATTGTCATCTGTGGTTGACTGCATGCTATTTGCTAAATGCTCTTATTACACTAACACATCTTTATGAGTTAGAAGTTATTTTCCTCTTTATATAGGTTATTATACCAAAACCAAGAGATCAAATCACTTCTAAATTTTTACACATCCATAGTGTTGAAACCAGAATGAGTAAGCTATTTTTTCTAATTTAATATGAGAATTAGTTATTTTCACTACTTCAGATTTATTATATAGAAGAGAGATTGTGGCGTATTGTTAGGAATAAGAGTAGACGGGCACTTGTTGGAGGGACTGAGACCAAGAACTAGATCTGCACCCTGAAGTAGGGCAGGAAACAGGAAAAGAGTCATAGCTGCTGTGAGGAAGGGGATTTGATCGGATGAGTCAAAAATGTGGAAGATGCTATTGGAGGAGATTTAATGTGGCAGGCAAGGTTCTCAGATGACCACCATGATATCCACATGCTGGTTTTACAGCCTGGATAATCCCTTCCCTTTGAGGTTCTGGGAAGAACCTATTATTTTCTTCTAACCACTGAATATGGCAGAGATGATGGGATGCCACTGCCTTGGCTAGGTTACATATATAGCTAAGGTGAGGGGATTTCATTCCCATGATTATGCGAGTTATATGAGACTCTGTCTTGAGACACTAGCATAAGAGACACTCCTTCTTTCCTTAAAGAAGCCTGCTGCTGTGCTCTGAAATGCCTATGGAGAGGGCTATTTAGCAGGGAACTGTAGGTTGCTTCTAAGATCTGAGGGCCTTAGTACAGTAGCCACAAAAAATGAATTCTGCCTACAACCTCCATGAGCTTGGAAGCAGATATTTTATGCAGTCAAGCCTCCAGTTGAGAACACAGCCCAACCTACATCTTGATTGCACCCTTGTGAAATCTTAAACAGAGCATTTAAGGGGTGCCCAGGCTCCAGCCCCAGAGACACTGTGAGATAATAAATATGGATTGTTTGAAGCCATTGAGTTTGTGGTGACTTATTGCAAAGCAATGGAAAGCTAATATAACTAGTGAAACAAGTGGCACTGAGAGGCCTAGTTCATTGTTTCTGGGTAACATGACAGGAAGATGGTACTAATTGGGACCTCTTTTCTGGAAGGACTAGAGTACTAGATTCTAAATAAATGACTCAAGAACAATGTAGGATTTGAGTTATCTGCACAAGGGCACAATACAAGAGTGTAGAGTAATAGTAAAGGAGACCCAAATGAGCACATTTGTTTATGCATTCAGAAATATCTACTGATGACGTAAGTAACTGATAGAGAATAAATGAACTAGAAGAGAGATCTGAAGAAATTACCCAGAATGAGGCAGGCAAAGGAAAGAAGATGGAAAATATTGAAGATAGGTGAAAGTATACTTCTCCCTTTAGATCTATGAATCATTAACTCTGGGGTAGGGTGTGGCAATCTGCTTTCCCTGCAACGTGTTCTGATGTACACTATAGTTGACAAAACATTCATAAAGATTTTTATCACTTTAAAAAAGTGATAGTTTATGAAAACAATGGTCTTAATTTTATTATTCTCTTATCTTTTGGCAACAATCTAAAAAAGAAAAAATAATGTATGCTCAATATGTATAACATAGAAAATATGAGCACACTTAAAACTTTGTTGGAAGTTATAGACTAGGGTGCCTAGGGACCTCAGTAAGTTAAGCGCCTGCCTTCGGCTCGGGTCACGATCCCAGGGTCCTGGGATGGAGTCCCACATTGGGGTCCCTCCTCAATGGGGAGTCTGCCTTTTCTTTTCGTTTTCCCTCTGCCCCTCCACCCACTCATTCTCTCTCTTTCTCTCTCTCTCTCTCTCTCTCAGATAAATAAAATCTTTTTTTAAAAAGTTATGGACTAAATGTTCATATCCCTCTAACATTCACATATTGAAGCCCTAATGTGATGTTATTTAGAGATGGGCCTTTGAGAGGTAACTAGGTCATGGGTAATAGAGACCCTATGATGGGATTATGTCCTCATAAGAAGTGAAAAAGAGCTAGCCTTTTCCCCAGTATGTGAGCATACAGCAAGATGGCATACAGGACAAAAACTGTAAACCCTCACCAAGAACCTGACTGAGCTGGCTCCCTGATCTTGGACTTTCAGACTCTAGAATCCGGAGAAATAAGGATTTGCTGTTAACTCAGGCAGGCTGTGGTCTTCTGTTGTAGTGGCCCAAACTGACTAAGACAGAAGTAAAGAGAACTGGTTTGTAAGTGAATCTGAAGAAAACAATAAAGGATATGGGGAAGTTTTGAATTTTTACTTTGTTTTAATGTCACATGGCCATAAAGTCATTAGATAATATATATAAAGCAACCGTTTTTCTTTTTATCTGAGTAGTGTAATGGGCATTTCATTTTATAACAAACCTTTCTGTTTTAAAATATCACTGTTCTCTTGGGACCTGAAATTTTTATTCTGTGGATTTTCATTTGACACTGTAGTTAGTTAAATTGTATATTCTTTGATGTGTGCCAGAATGACAATGGATTGGAAACTACCCAAAATGCAGGCATAATTAATGAATCCAACTGATACAATATGTAAAGTCAAAAGAGTGGATACTTCCTCCACACACACCTATCCAACAAAATGTCAGATTCACTTTGTTTCAGTGCTTGCTTAATATCAAAGATTACAAGTACAGGACATCTCAAATAACTTTTAAGTGCTGATTTTTTCTTTTTAATACATTGAATACTTCTTGCATTTTAAAGACAGTTTTTAAGATATATCCTAAAATCTTGAAATTAGGAATCAAATCCTGGCAATAAAGTTAATCAGGTAGAAAATAAAAACTGGAAAAACTTTGCATCATTAAGTTCATAAAACTACTTTTATAGAATTTATATAACTACTTTTTGAGCACCTAGATGACTTAGCTGATTAAGTGTCTGACTTCAGCTCAGATCACGATCTTGGGGTCCTGGGATCGAAGCCCAGTTGCAGGCTCCCCACTCAGCGGGGAGTCTCCTTGTCCTTGAGCCCCTCCCCCTGCTCATACTCTTTCTCTCTCAAATAAACACAATCTTAAAAAAAAAGAATTTTTATAAATATTTTTTTAGTGTTAAAAGTCAGAAGTCCTGCTTTTAAAATTATTTCTGTAGCATTGAGTATTTTAAATATTAGAAACTGGTGCTCTTCCTAAACTTGCTTCATTTGAAAAACAAATATTTAACAATTTCCCTAGTATAGATCCCTTTTGAGAAAATAGAGGTCTATAATAACTTTGCTTGTGTGGTGTTACGGACTGAATTGTATTCCTCTCCCGAATTCATATGTTGGAGGCTTAACCCTCATGTAACTCTATTTGGAGATAGGGCTTGTAAGGAGGTGATAATAATTAAGTGAGGTCATAAGGGTGGGGCCCTAATCTGATAGGATTGGTGTCCTTTTAAGAAGAGGAAGAAACACCAGAGTTCCCTCTTTCTGAAAGCACCAAGAGGATCCTGAAAGGACACAGTGAGAAGGCTCTATCTGCAAACTGAGAAGAAAGGTCTCACCAGAAACAAACCTTCCTTACGCCTAGGTCTTGACCCTGCAACACCAGAACTGTGAGAGAAAAAAAAAATCTGTTGTTTAAGCCACTCAATCTGGGTCATGGCAGCCCAAGCCAACTAATACACATTGATGAATCCAGAATAATGCCTGGGACAAGGAAGATGCTGAAAAGATACTTGTTCAATAAAGAAATAAAAGCAACATTCTCAATACTCAATACAACCACAGATGTCTTGACTTCACATCTTGAGGATATATTTATTTTCTATAGTAGTCAATCCATAAACATCTAAGGAATGCCACTTTAGGCTGTTTTGTAAACTGTGCACGTGTATTTTAAGTGTGTAACTATGCTTACATAAATTATGAAAAGTAAATTCTTAGAATATGAAATGTCTTTGTATTACATTCAAAATATAAGTAAGATAAAATAAGAGTAAAAGAATTACCCTTGACCCACACTGGGTTCTAACATTAGAGCCTCACTGCAATATTGTTTCAAGTACTAGAGCAGGTACACAATGGACCCTTGAGTCCAAAGCCCTGTTTTGCCTACAAGAACACAGGAACTGGACAACAAAAGGGTTTAATGTCCATTTAATATCCTGGTTTCCATACCAAAAGCAGTTTATCAGTGACTTCCTCTCAAAACCCATTAGGGCCCTTTACTGAAAGGAAGCTAGGCACTATGTAGGACCACATGGACAGCAGTTGAACAGTAAAAGTACCTGCCACATAATCAGTCTTCAGTTCCAAGTGTTTGGTGATTGCTTTTTGAAACTATTCTGGGACCAAATACTCATGAATCATGGTTTGCTCAAGAAAATATTTCAGGGGTGCCTGGGTGGCTTAGTGGGTTAAAGCCTTTGCCTTCAGCTCAGGTCATGATCTTAGGATCCTGGGATCGAGCCCCACATCGGGCTCTCTGCTCAGCAGGGAGCTTGCTTCCCCCTCTCTCT
The DNA here is from genome assembly GCA_028646535.1 of Procyon lotor. Lineage (NCBI taxonomy): Eukaryota > Metazoa > Chordata > Mammalia > Carnivora > Procyonidae > Procyon > Procyon lotor. Next base: position 32,662,477 of record CM053617.1, on the reverse strand, counting down.
CTGCCTGCCTATCTGCCTACTTGTGATCTCTCTATGTCAAATAAATAAATAAAATCTTTAAAAAAATATTTCAAGGATTTAATGCAAGAAATTAGGTACTTAAAATATACTTCTATGGGATGACATAAAAGTCAATAACAACGACAATCTCTGGGAAGCAAGAGGTTTACAAATTTTTCTTTGTGAGCTCATGTTTTGATTTAATATCTCTTTTAAAACTTCCAGCTGACGTTATGAATTTACTTGGATACATTAATTTTCTCTTTCACTGCCTTGCAGTTTAATCCCTATGATGTCACTTCTACTTTCCCTGATAGTGCTACCTGGCAGTTTTCTGCAAAAACACTGGTATATTATTTTCCCCTTCAGTAAATTCCAGGTTGTCCTCAGTCTCTCCTGGCTATTTCATTGCCTCTTTCCTCCAAAAATTCCCCTTCCCACATTTAAACAGAACTATACCTTTATTTATCTCCCCTTAGTATTTGCAGATGTTGATACAGTATATATATCATTCTCTTGTGGTCAATTAACGTGCTCATGTTATAGTACTGTCTGAATAAAGTCACAGTTAGCAAAATATATGATGAGAAAAAAAGTCAGGTTACAGTCAATGGGCGTTTGGGGCAGAGCTGTGTTTATGAGACTTGTCTGTACTGAGGTCGCAGCAGCTGTGGTGTGATTCCCATAGTAGGCTGTGCACGTTTCTCAGACCTCTAAATGCTTCTGCACTGACTGCATTTCCCTCTCCATTTGATGCTAACAGTCTTCCTGTGCAGTGGGCAGCACAACTATTACTTTGGTCAATTTACAAGTGAGAAAACAATACATTACTTGATTATGCTGTGAATAATCAATAATCACATAATCAATAATCAATAATCAAGGAAAATTGTGAATCATTCTTCGATGTATTGACTCCAAATTAAGTTTCCTTTAGACATATTTGTTAGCTATAACACCACATATTAAATATATATGTGCATACTATATGTGGATGTATATATGTCTATGTACATATTCTAACTTGAAGAAATGGACAGTGCAAGAGACACTGAAGATGTAATACAAAGAGTGCCATTTACAATGACACAAAAACTCACTATTTAATGCTCTCCGAGGAAGTTAGAACCTCAAGTTATTTTGATTCAGCTTTACCGCTCAAGAAGTATCCAAACTGAATATGAGTTTCCTTTGTTATAACAACTCTCAGAGAACTCGAATCGTTAAACCCATTATCTATAATCCACAATAGACAAGATTCTAAAATCAAGAGATTAAATGATTTCTTAAGATAATAAAAAATTGGGGGCACCTGGCTGGCTCAGTTGGTTAAGAGCCTTCGGCTGGGGTCGTGGTGGTTCCAGGATTGAGCCCTGAATTGGGCTCGCTGTTCAGTAGGGAGCCTGTTTCTCCCTCTGCCTCTCCCCCATGGTTGTGGTTCCTTCCTTTCTCTCTTTCTGTCAAATAAATAAAATCTAAAAAAAAAAAAAAAAAAAAAAATTGATGGCGAAAACTAGGCTAGAACCTGCCTTTAAAATACAAATCTTTGACAATTTCACTACAATGTATTTCCTTGACCAGAGGAAAAGTTAGTCTTTTTCAACTCTTATTGATGTGCAAAACAAACTCAATGAGCCATTAGTAGGAAGTTGTACCATTAACTGAAGTGGAAAAAATCTGGAAGAGAAACAGGCATAGGGGTAAAAATATAAGTTTTTTTTATGGACATATGGGAATACATAAGAAAATCTAGGTACTTGTGTATTCCTGTTACTATATTCCTCTATGCAATTGTTTTCTTTTAATATGTTAAAGAGCTGTCCTACTGAATGAAGATATACAAACCTACTTTATGATATTTGCATGTTATTCCATTATAAGAATGTGCCATACTAAATTTAAATAGTTTCCTATTTATGGAAAGACAGGTTTTACTCAGGTTTTTGTTACTATAAATAATACTGCAGTGAAAATCCATGTTCCAATAACTCAACATACTTTTGTAAATATATCTAGCAC
>CM053617.1:32644511-32659958 GCA_028646535.1 Procyon lotor | reverse complement strand
GATTATAGTATTTTGACCTTAGCTCTTACAACCTTTCTGAACTCATTCATTATAATAGTATTTTGGTGAATTCCTAATGTCTCTTTATATACAAAATCATGTCATCAACAAATATGGTTTACTTCTTCTTTTTCAATCTGAGTGTCTTTTTTCTTTTGTCTAACACCCTCACTAGAATCTCCATTACAAATATAAATCAATGTTGCCAGAGCAGATATTCTTGTCTTGTTCCTGATCGTAAGTGATGAGCATTCAGTCTTTGCCTACTAAGTATGATGTTATCTCTGGGTTTTTAAAACATAATAAATACACTTTGTCATGGAAAAAAAAAATATTCAGTCTGGTGAGTTTTGTCCCTGCTGATACTCTTGCTCATATTTTTGTTATAAGAATCAAATAACAATTGGACTGTAGTTTTTAGTGTCATATATTATGGGAGAAAATAGTAATGGAGAATATATATCAATAATACATTGGAAAGGAACAGAAACTTTTAAGAGCATTTGCTCTTCTTTCATTTTATGCTGAAGATATGCAAGGAGGAGTAGAGAGGATATCTATGCTGCTGGAAGCTAGGTAGTACTTGTCTGAGGGCAAGTAGCAATCTGAGGTGTGGCTCAAATTTTCTCTGTCAATATTGGAGCAAACATATTGAAGAAAATTCAATTTTCTTGAAAAGAAAGAAAGCAGTAAAGCAGTCTTTCTTTGTAGGCCTACATTTTTTTTCTTCAATATCAATGTTAAAAGCAAATAATGATAAATGAAATCATGATCCTTGTAATAGCAAATACCATACACAGAATCATGCTAAATGATATAAATACATCGCCTCATTTCGTCCTAACAACAACAACTTAATTTACACCCACTATGTGCAGAGGAGGGAAATGGGACTCAAAGCGTGAGGAAGTTTTTCTCAGACTGCTTGTGAGTAGCAGAAAGCCACACTCACATCTTTATAACACAGTGGTTCAACAGGGGGCAATGTTGCCCTAGAGAACTTTTGGCAAAGTCTGGAGAGACTTTGGATGTTATAACTTGAGAGGCATCTATGAGCAGAGGAGGGCAGAAGTGCTGGTACATAGTCCACAATGTTCAGGCTAGCTCTCTCTTCACAACAGAAAATTATCCTCCCCAAATATCCAGAGTAGTGAGGAAATCCAGAGTCCAAGCTCAGGTTGCATAGTGCATCCATTAGGAAATTCTGAATGCCCAGCCTAGGAGTTCTATCATTATTTCTACTACACAGAGTAGTGATGAGTTATCCATGTACACTCTAATCCTTGGGAGGGAAAATTTCCTGTTCCGACACTGTATCAGGCAAATCTGTCTTTATTTTATCTTGAAGCCCAGGTTAACTACTTGAAATTCTTTGCAAATTGCAGTGTTTAACAAATGAATTTTCTGCATCTGGCATTCCCTTAAGTCCATTAAACATTCATGGGAAAGGGTTTCACTTTACAGTCGTTTAACAAGATGTGAAACACCTAGTCCAGTGAAGGAACATGATACTCTGGAAACACTTGACTGGGAGGCTGCAGAACTAGACCTCGCAGTGCCAAAGAAGCATCTAGCACCTTACTGTCATTTATAGATGAAGTGTTTGTGACTCAGAGAGATGAACTGACCTCATTTACTGTGTGCTGGGTGAGAGAGGGAGCTGGAGCTAGCATTATAACCTTCAGACTGAGTGACACTTCTCAGCCTGATGCAGTAATCAGAGAAGTTATTAAAAGAGAAATAATCCCTTTTCTCTTAGAATCGAGAGAAAATAAACCTAAGTGAAAAGTAAGGGAATAAAATTAGACACCCCTTCCCACCTTTTTTTCAAGAACCCCTCAGGAAAGATAGGTTTATGGGAGTTAACATTCAATGAGGAAGAATTAGAAGATAATATTTGCATGCATTAGGAGAGTCAGAAGAATTTAATGCCTAAAACAACCTTGGTAATTGGTAGAGAGAAGCATCCATTTATTTTGTAATACTTAACACTTCTCTATGCTGGGCATGAAGTATGAAGAACTTAGAAAGTACAAACAGAGGAGATGGAGCCTGACCTCAGGGAGCTCACAGGCTTGTGGTGGAAACAAGTATAGAAGCAAATACAGCAGTTGCTCTCTAATGTAGATACATGAAGTCACAGAGCTATCAGGGAATGGAAAAGGACATCTGTGATTGTCTGGGGGATGACTGAATCCTGCCCAAAGTAGGTGACATAGGAACTGAGTCTTGGGAATGGGTTGAAGTTTGTCAGATAGTTGTAAGGGGGTTGGTCAGAAGAGGTAATTTCTTTATAGCATGAATCAGTGTAACTTTGAATAGTTCTAGTTTAAAACTTGATCTCTTATTTTATATATATCAAGTTCTAACTTAGTGATTCACTATAGATGCATAGATTCATCTAATCAAATATATATTAAATATTTGGTAGGGACCAGAGATATAATGATGAACCAAAATGACAGTGTCCTTACTTTCAAGGAGCTTACTGATTACTGTAGATGAGAGATGTTAATCAAATGATCCCACAAAAGAATCTGAAAGGCCTCCAGTCAGTAGTGGACAGTCCTGTTAGAGCTTATAGAAGGCAGGTCTGGAAGCTGACCTGACCATATAAGAATAGCACAGAACTCTCTCAGAAGAGGCAATGATGGCATGTGCTCAGTCACCCTGGCTGAAAGGAGCACATGACTGAGGTGAGAACATGGGTCATGGGGGTGGGAGTGAGGAGGAGAGCTTGCTATAGCCCATGTGTAGAAAGGGTATCTTGCCTCCATGGAAATGGGTTGAAGTTTGACTGTAATTGGTATAGTTCTTCCTGTGTGGAATATGGTACAAAATTTCCTAACTGCAACAGTGGTCAAATTGTTTTTAATCACTTGCATCAGAAATCATGCTTTAAGATATCCCATAACCACTTATTTTCACCACACTCTGGGCTCCTAAGTCAGACTTCCAGTAAAAAACATTTTGACACAGATACAGAGGAGCTGGGAGCAATGCAGAGAGACATTTAAAACCCTTTAAAAATATCCTCCTTCCTGCCTGTATTGCCTGAGGTTCCAGACTAGGTGATTATCAGCCCTGTCATCATTGTTTTTCAACACAGACATGCTTTCACTTAACCTTCTGACTCCTGCTGCGTACATCAGGCAGACCTGGAAACAAAGTCGGCACTCCACTTCCAACATGAGCCTGCTTCATTTGACAGGTCTCTTGATTTCGGTGCACCATCAACAATGTGTTAGGAGCAAGGCAGGTGATGGTGCAAACAACAGTGGAGGTCCTCAGCACCCAGGAGCCCCCACAAGGCAGGCTTTCAAGAAAGCCAGTTGGGATGAAGACTTCCCAAAGAGATAATAGTACTGACCAGGGCCTCTGTGGGTGTTAAAAAGGAAATCAGCTCACGTTGAAAGGACCACTGAATGGCATGTGACATCTCCTTATTAGGTATTAAAGTGACATTTTGCACATTATACCAAATGAGATTTTACCAAAACACATAAAATAAAAAGTCAAGATCTGTATGAGTGCAAGCAAAGAACATGGAGTCAACCATGCTTCGTAGTAGTGTACAGAAATGTTAATGGAAAGGGCCTAGACAGGCAGCTTCACTGGAGAGACTATCTCATGGATAAAATTATGCAGACTGTAACTCCTCCCGGGGATGGAAGTATATAAATTTTGGAAGGAACCGTAAGAAATACTTTCAGCATAGAGCATAAAAATGTACAAAGGCTATACTCATGGTCAGTTAAGCTACCTTTAAGGAGGTTTGTTGTGGACTGTTTGCTGAATAGATTCTACACCTTGAGGGCCTATAGCTGAAAATAAAAGAGACTGAATTCTACCTTTAGTCTCTAAATTCCTCTGCTGCTTCCCCTCTTCCTTCTGCTTCTTCTGCTTCTTTTTTGGGGTATTGTATCTTTTGCTTTTTTTTTTTTTTAACCTTTTTAATGTAGACTTTATTTTTTAAGGCAATTTAAGATTTACAGAAAAGTTGCAAAACTAGTACAATGAATTCCCATATACACTCTACTCAGTTTTTCCTATTACCATCGTATATTAACATGGTACATTTGTTTAAATTAATGAACCCATAGTGATGTCTTGTTACTAACTCAAATCCATAGTTGATGTAGGTGTCCTCAGTTTCTAACTAATTGTTTCTTTTCCAGGATTCCATCCAGGATACCACATTACATTTGGTTGTCGTGTGTCCTCTTGGCTGTGACAGATTTTGAGATTATTCTTGTTTTAGTGGCTCTGACAATTTTTAGGAGTATGTAGGATGTTCCTTTACTGGAATTAGTCTGATGTTTTTCTCATGATTAGACTGGGGTAATGGGGATTGGGGAGAAAGAGAATATAGAGAATCATATCAATAGGATTTAACACTATTGATGATTACTTTGTCACCTGAGGTAGTAATTGCTAGACATCTCCACTGTGACCTTACTCTTCACTTCCTTTCTATAGAGTTCTTTCGGAAGGAAGTGACTCTGTATTAAGTAGTGGGGAGTTGTGCTCCCCCTTTGTAAAGGCAGAGTATATATACAAGTTATTTGGAATGCTACTGCAAAGAGTTTCTCTCTTGTTCCTCATTTATTTATTAATTCCGTCATTTAAGAGTATGAAGTCATGGATATTTATTTCATACTTTGAGTTATAATTCAGTAACTACTTTCTTTTTTATTGCAACTTCTTTCAGCTATGGCTATTGGTAGCTCTTTCAGTTGGCCACTGTGTCATTTTGACATACTTCATCAGTTTGGGACAGGTTTTCTGGAGGTTTTTGTTGAGTATGTCCTTGCTTCTAGGCCCTCTCAGCAGACAGATCAAAGATATGTCTATCAGCCAAAAAGTGTTTATGTGTAGTACTTTTGCCTTTAGTTTACAGATTCCACTCATTTCCAAAGTTACTTAGGACAGCATGCACCTAATCCCCACCTCCCACTTATGTTCTTTCATATATTTATAATACAGTCAATTTCTCTTAGCAGAGTTTGTATTCCTTCCTGAGATCTCCAGATCTCCGAAATATTATTTTGTTAATAGGTATGTTTCTTCAATAGATATAGGGTGATTATGTTTACCTAGTTCCTATTGCAGGAACTTTGATGACCTGTGTCTTTCAAGAAATTGGTCCATTTCAACTAATATACCAAATCTGAGGACATACAGTTATTCAGTGTTCCTTTACTAATCATTTTCTGTCCATGGGAGTAGTAGTGATGGCCTCTTTCACTTCTGTTACTGATAATCTTTTCTCTTTTTTTTAAATCCTGAGTTAGCCTGACCAGAGAGTTAGCTATGTTATTGATCATTTCAAAGCATCAGCTTTTGTTGATTTCTCTCTATTCTTTTCCTCTTTTCAATTTTATTCTCTAACATTATTTCTACTCTGCTTGTTTCAGGTTTAAATTACTCTTCTTTTTCTAGTTTCCTAAGGTGGAAATTTAGATGACTGATTTTAGGTATTTCTTCTTTCAAAATATAAGAATTTAATGTTGTAAATTGATCTCTAATCATTGCTTTGATTACCTAACATATTTTAATTTTCTCATTGTAGCACATACCATTCCCAATGTCCATCACCCAGCCACCCTATTGCTCCCGCCCCATTCCCCTCCAGCAACCCTCAGTATGTTTTCTGCGATTAAGAATCTCTTATGGTTAGTCTCCCTCTCTGGTTTCATCTTGTTTCATTTTCCCCTCCCTTCTCCTATGATCCTCTGTCTTCTTTCTCAAATTCCTCATATTAGTGTGAGATCACTTAGCATAATACCCTCTACTTCCAACCACATCATTGCAAATGGCAAGATTTTGTTTTCTTGATGGCTGCATAGTGTTCCATATATGTATGTATATGTATATGTATATGTATATGTATATGTATATGTATATGTATATGTGTATCACTTCTTCTTTATCCATTCATCTGTTGATGGACATCTAGGCTCTTTCCATAGTTTGGCTATTGTGGACATTGCTGCTATAAACATTCAGGTGCACGTGCCTCTTCAGATCACTCTATCTGTATCTTTAGGGTAAATACCCAGTAGTGCAATTGCTAGGTCGCAGGGTAGTTCTATTTTCAACTTTTTGAGAAACCTCCATACTGGTTTCCAGAGTGGCTACACCAGCTTGCCTTCCCACCAACAGTGTAGGAGGGTTCCCCTTTCTCGCATCCTCACAAACACCTGTCGTTTCCTGACTGGTTAATTTTAGCCATTCTGCCTGGTGTGATGTGGTATCTCACTGTGGTTTTGATTTGTATTTCCCTGATGCCAAATGATGTTGATCACTTTTTCATGTGTCTGTTGACCATTTGGAGGTCTTCTTTGCAGAAATGTCTGTTCATGTCTTCTGCCCATTTCTTGATTGGATTATTTGTTCTTTGGGTGTTGAGTTTGAGAAGTTCTTTATAGATTTTGAATACTAGCCCTTTATCTGATATGTCATTTGCAAATATTTTCTCCCATTCTATTGTTTGTCTTTTCATTTTATTGATTGTTTCCTTTGCTGTGCAAAAGCTTTTGATCTTGATGAAGTCCCAATAGTTCATTTTTGCCCTTGTTTCCCTTGCCTTTGGTGATGTTTCTAGAAAGAAGTTGCTGCAGCTAAGGTCAAAGAGGTTGCTGCCTGTGTTCTCCTCAAGGATTTTGATGGATTCCTGTCTCACATTGAGGTCTTTAATCCATTTTGAGTCTGTTTTTGTGTGCGGTGTGAGGAAATGGTCCAGTTTCATTCTTCTGCATGTGGCTGTCCAGTTTTCCCAACACCATTTGTTGAAGACACTGTCTTTTTTCCATTGGACATTCTTTCCTGCTTTGTCAAAGATGAGTTGACCATAGAGTTGAGGGTCCATTTCTGGGCTCTCTATTCTGTTCCATTGATCTATATGTCTGTTTTTGTGCCAGTACTATACTGTCTTGATGATTGCAGCTTTGTAATAGAGCTTGAAGTCTGGAATTGTGATGCCACCAACATTGATTTTCTTTCTTTCTTTTCTTTCTTTCTTTCCTTTCTTTCTTTCTTTCTTCCTTTCTTTCTTTATCTTTCTTTTGTATAGACTTTTTTTTTAATATGTTATATTTTTTTAATTTCATTTTATTTTTTCAGTGTTCCAAGATTCATTTTTTCATGCACCACACCCAGTGCTCCATGCAATACATGCCCTCCTCAATACCAACCACCAGGTTCACCCAACCTCCCACCCTTCTCCCCTCCAAAACCCTCAGTTTGTTTCTCAAAGTCCACAGTCTTTCATGTTTCATCTCCCCCTCTGATTTCCCCCAATTCACCCTTCCTTTCCTTTTCCCAATGTCCTCCATGTTTTCCCTTATGCTCCACATGTAAGTGTAACCCTATGATAATTGATTCTCTCTGCTTGACTTAATCTCTTCCAGTCCCGTCCATGTTGATACAAAAGTTGGGTATTCATCCTTTCTCATGGCTGTGTAATATTACATTGTATATATGGACCATATCTTCTTTACTATTCATCTGTTGAAGGATATCTTTCCACAGCTTGGCAATTGTGGCCATTGCTGCTATAAACATTGGGGTACATATAGCCCTTCTTTTCACTACATCTGTATCTTTGGGATAAATACCCAGTAGTGTAATTGCTGATCATAGGGTAGCTCTATTTGTAATTTCTTCAGGAATCTCCACACTATTTTCAAAAGTGGCTGCACCAACTTGCATTCCTACTAACAAGGTAAGACGGTTCCCCTTTCTCCACATACTCTCCAGCATTTGATGTTTACTCTCTTGTTAACTTGGGCCATTCTAACTGGTGTAAGTGGTATCTCAATGTGGTTTTGATCTGAATCTGCTTGATGGCTAAGGATGATGAACATTTTTTCATGTGTCTGTTAGCCATTTGTATGTCTTCTTTGGAGAAGTGTCTGTTCATGTCTCTGCCCATTTTTTTGACATGACTATCTGTTTGTTTGAGTGTTGAGTTTGAGGAGTACTTTATAGATCTTAGATATCAGACCTTTGTCTGTAATGTCATTTGAGAATATCTTCTTCCATTCAATGGGTTGCTGTTTGTTTTGTTCACTGTTTCCTTTGCTGTGCAGAAGCTTTTTATCTTGATGTCCCAAAAGTTCATTTTCACTTTTGTTTCCTTTGCCCTTGGAGCCATGTCCTGAAAGAAGTTGCTGTGGCTGATGTTGAAGAGGTTAATGCCTATGTTCTTCTCTAGGGTTTTGATAGACTCCCGCCTCACATTGAGGTCTTTTATCCATTTTGAGTTTACCTTCGTGTATGGTATAAGAGAATGGTCAGGTTTCATTTTTCTACATATAGCTGTCCAATTTTCCCAGCACCATTTATTGAAGAGACTTATCTTTTTTTCCACTCGATATTTTTTCCTGTTTTGTCAAAGATTATTTGACCATAGCGTTGCGGGTACATATCTGGGCTCTCTACTCTGTTCCACTAGTCTATGTATCTGTCTTTGTGCCTGACTGTCTTGGGGATCACAACTTTGTAGTTAAGCTTGAAATCAAACAATGTGATGCCCCAGCTTTGTTTTTCTTTTTCAACATTCCCTTAGCAATTGGGGATCTTTTCTGGTTCCATACAAATTTTAGGATTGTTTGTTCTTTGCACTTTGAAAAATGCCAGTGGAATTTTGATCGGGGTGGCCTTGAAGGTATGGATTGCTCTGGGCAGTATAGACATTTTAACAATGTTTATTCTTCTGACCTGTGAGCATGGACTGCTATTCCACCTTTTTGTGTCTTCCTCAATTTCTTTCATGAATGTTCTGTAGTTCCTCAAGTACAGATCGTTTACTTCTTTGGTTAGGTTTATTCCTAGGTATCTTATGGTTCTTGGTGCTACAGTAAATGGAATAGATTCTCTAATTTCCCTTTCCATATTTTCATTCTTAGTGTATAGGAAAGGAACTGATTTCTGTGCATTGATTTTGTATCCTGCCACATTACTGAATTGCTGTATGAGTTCTAGTAGTTTGAAGGTGGAATCTTTTGGGTTTTCCATAGAAAGTATCATGTCATTTGGAAAGAGAAAGTGATGACTTTGCCAATTTGAATACCTTTTATTTCTTTTTGTTGTCTGATTGCTGTTGCTAGGACTTCTAATACTATGTTGAACAACAGTGGAGGGAGTGGCATCCTTGTCGTCTTCCAGATCTCAAAGGGAAGGCTGTCAACTTTTCCCCATTGAGAATGATATTTGCTGTGGGCTTTTCATAGATAGATTTTATGAAGTTGAGGAATGTTTCCTCTATCCCTATATTTTGAAGAGTTTTAATCAGGAATGGATGCTGATTTTGTCAAATGCTTTTTCTGCATCAATTGAGAGGAACATGTGGTTTTTCTCTCTTCTCTTATTGATTTGTTCGATCACATTGATTGATTTGAGAATGTTGAACCACCTTTGCATCCCAGGGATAAATCCTACCTGGTCATGGTGGATTATGTTTTTGATGTACTGTTGGATTCTATTAGCTAGGATCTTGCTGAGAATATTGGTATCCATCTTCATCAGGGATATTGGTCTGAAATTCTCCTTTTTGATGGGATCTTTGCCTGGTTTGGGGAACATGGTAATGCTGGCTTCATAGAAAGAGTCTGGAAGTTTTCCTTCTGTTTCTATTTCTTGAAACAGTTTCAGGAGTATAGGTATTATTTCTTCCTTGAATGTTTGGTAGAATTCCCCATGGAATCCATCAGGTCCTGGATTCTTTTTTTTGGGGGGGGGGGGGAGGTTTTTGATCACTGCTTCAATCTCGCTACTAGATATTGATCTATTCAGGTTGTCAGTTTCTTCCTTTTTCAGTCTTGGAAGTTTATAGATTTCCAGGAATGCATCGATTTCTTCTAGGTCGCTTAACTTATTGGCATATAACTGTTGATAATAATTTCCAATGATTGTTTCTATTTCCTTGGTGTTAGTCATGATCTCTACCCTTTTGTTCACAATTTTATTAATTTGCGTCCTCTCTCTTTTCTTTTGGATTAGTTTGGCCAGTGGTTTATCGATCTTATTGATTCTTTAAAAAAAACTAGCTTCTAGTTTCATTGATGCATTCTACTGTTATTCTAGTTTCTAACTCATTGATCTCTGCTCTAATCTTATTTCTTTTCTTGTGCATGTGATTGGCTTAATTTGTTGTTGATTTTCAAGTTCTTTAAGATGTAGAGACCTGGTGTATTCAGGAGGTTTCAATTTTTTTTAGTGAGTCTTGGATGACTATGTATTTCCCTCTTAGGACCACCTTTGCCATATCCCGTCGGTTTTGGACTGATATGTCTTTATCCTCACTTGTTTCCATGAGTTGTTTAATTGTTTAAGTTCTTTGATTTCCTGGTTGATCCAAACATTATTGAGCAGGTTGGTCTTTAGCCTCCAAGTGTTGAAATTCCTTCCAAACTTTTTCTTGAGGTTGAGTTCCAGTTTCAAAGCATTGTGGGCTGAGAATATGCAGGGAATCATCTCAATCTTTTGGTATCATTGAGTCCTGATTTGTGACCCAGTATATAGTCTATTCTGGAGAAAGTTCCATGTGCACTTGAGAAGAATGAGTATTCTGTTGTTTTAGGGTGGAATGTTCTATATATATCTATGAGGTCCATCTGGTCCAATGTCTCATTCAAAGCCCTTGTTTCTTTATTGATTTTCTGCTTGGATGATCTATTACTGAGAGTGGTGTGTTAAGATCCCCTACAATTAATGAATTCATATCAATATGACTCTTTATTTTGATTAACAGTTGGCTTATTTAGTTGGCTGCTCCTATATTCGTGGCATAAATATTTACAATTGTTAGATCTTCTAGGTGGATAGACTCTTTAAGGATGATGTAGTGTCCTTCTGTATCCCTGACTACAGTCTTTGCACCAGCTTTCTTTTGAGGCCCATTGGCATGAAAGTTGGTTCTCCATCCCTTCACTTTCAGTCTGGATGTATCTTTAGGTTCCAAATGTGTCTCTTGTAGACAGTACATGGACAGGTCCTGTCATTTTATCCAGTCTGAGACCCTGTCATGCGAGCAATTAGGCCATTCATGTTGAGAGTGATTATTGAAAGATAAGTTTTTATTGACATCATGATGCCTGTGAAGTCCTTGTTTCTATACATTTTGTCTGTAAGTTTCTGTTCTGTTACTCTTGGGTTCTTTCTTCTTTTATAGAGCCGCCCTTAATATTTCTTATAATGCTGGCTTGGTGGTCAAAGACTCTTTTAAACCTTGCCAGTCTTGGAAGGTCTCTATGTCTGCATCCATTTTGAATGTCAGCCTTGCTGGATAAAGTATTCTTGGCTGCATGTTCTTCTCATTTAGTGCCCTGACTATGTCTTGCCAGCCCTTTCTGGCTTGCCAGGTTTCTGTGGACAGGTCTGATATTATTTTGATGTACATAAGGAATCTCTTCCCCCTAGCTGCCTTCAGGATCTCTTGTCTAAAATTATAACTCGTGAATGTCACAATCAAGTGTCTCGGTGTCTTTCTAGACTCCTTGATCTTGGTGGGCATCCTTTTTTGCCTCTAGGACACAAACACTTGTTCCATTCCCAAGGTTGGGGAAATTTTCATCCATAATTTGTTCAACTATATCTTCTAGTCTTCTGCCTTTCTCCACCCCTCAGGGATTCCAAAAATTCTGACGTTGGAATGTTGCATGGCACCATTTATTTCCCTAATTCTGTTTACGTGGCTTCTAAGCGTTTTGTTCCAGCCCTCCTCCTGATCTTTCTTCTCTATCAGCTTGTCCTCTGGATCACTAATTCTGTCTTCTGCCTTGGTTACCCTAGCTATTAGAGTATTTAGATTAGATTGGAGCTCATTGATAGCATTTTTAACTTCTGCCATATGGGCTCTCAGTTCCACCCTTAGAGATTCTATGTTGTCAGTGTTTTTCTCTCCCCTAGCCATTGCCTGGATAATTGTTACCCTGAGTTCCCTTTCCGACATACTGTCTCTGTCCATATCCAATAGTTCTGAGGGATAAGGCGCAGTCTCTGGGTTTTTCCTCTGTTGGCTGTTCCTCCTACCATTCATTCTGATAAGAACTGGTTGCGGGAATGTTTAGCTGAATATATCAACCATGATGCAGGCAATGTGCACCCTGGAAAGTTTCAGAGCATTTGGAATTCACCACCAAAAAGAAAGGGGAAAAAAAGGGAGAAAGAGAGAAATCCCAGCCAAAATGAGCCCCAAAAGTCAATGACAAGAAAAAAAAAAAAAGCCAAAATGAAGCCCAAGAATAAGATTTATATAATACCAGAACAAAAACAAATATACAGAAACACTGACAGAAAAATAAGATGGGAGGGTGATTATAAATCCTCAATGTGGATGAGGAAGTTTATTTCAGATCTTCCTGGGTGTATCATTGTTTTAAGCCTCTGGTTGTAATGATAAGTAGTTTAAAAGAATTGAAAGAACAAGAATCGTTAGAACGAATTAAAAAAAAAAACTTATATGGAATATACAGATTTTCGGGAAGTACTGGGAGCTTAATATATTGTTTTCCCCTGATGTTGGGGTTTTACAGTTTTATGGGGACCTTGTGATTATTGTCCCCTTGCTTTTGGCTTGTCTTCTGGGGGAAGGGCCGGCTGCATTGTTTTCCAGTCATTCTTTCTTGGGTTGAGTCGCCCTACTGGCTATCAAGGGGCTGGGCTCTGTGAAAACTGACTTTTCAGACTTTTGCTTTCTGGAGGTTTTTATTCTTTTGTGGCTTCTTGCGGCTTTTCAGAGGGTCAGGGCCAAGAATTGACTGTACCCAAACCTCCACCTTAGTATATGTGCTGCTGAAGCGAGCACACCAAACCTCCACCTTAGAGAGAAGCCTCAGTCTGCTCCCCTCTGGGTGGTCCAGAACACACAGACTCCCCCTCTGCAAACTCTGCTGCACACGACAGCCTCCCCCAAGCAGTGCGCACCCCAGCCACCATCCCAGTGGTTGCCCAAGGCCCCCACTCCTCTCTGCATCCCTGTGCCACTAAAACTGTGAGCAATACTGGACCAGGAAACCCGCTTCCAGTGGCTATCATTGCCAGGACTGCTTTCTGGGGTCCAGGCCCATGCAGGGTGTGCTCAGACCTCATAGGTCACGTAGGCCATGGAGAGATTCTAGCCAGAGATTGCACCATGTTCTCTCAGACGTGGGCTGGGAGCGCTCACACGGCAGGATGCAGGAGGCCAAGGTCCTAGAGACCCCCAGCTGGCACCCACACCCCACTCTTAGGCGCTTGCGAGAGTGTGTCCAGCCTGAGTGGTGGTGCAAGCAGTGGAAAGCCTAGGCTCATGTACCATGGACTGGACCCCTGCAGGTCTCTCTGACATGGGTGGTCACCTGTGGTGGTGTCCTTCCTGGGAATGTGGGCTTAGGCCCGTGCATGTGTCCACCCAATTCCACTAGTTGCCCCTTAAGATCTTTTGCTCTTTTTGAGTGTTTTTAATCAGACTCCAAGTTAATACTCATCCCCAATCACAGGACACTTTTGCCTTGGGTATTACTTTCTTTGGGTCACTTCTGGTGGCTCCCTCCTCCCCCTTCTGTTTATCCTCCAATATCACCCCGAGTTTTCCTACTCAGCTTTACCTCTACTGCTGTCTTCTGCCACTGTAGAGATCCAGAAATGTATAATTTTAAATCTCAAGCTGATTTCATGTGTGTTCAGAGTGTTCTGGTAGATATTTGGTAGCTATTTAGCTCACTTTAGGAGACTGGTTGAAACAGGGTCTTCTACTCCGTCATCTTGCCCCTCCTCCTAATCCAACTTTGGTTTTCTTTAACAACATTCCTCTGGTTATTTGGGGTCTTTTCTGGTTCCATATAAATTTTAGGATTATTTGTTCTACTTCTTTGAAGAAAGTTGATGGTATTTTGATAGGGATTGCATTAAATGTGTAGATTAGGTAGCACAGACATTTTCATAATATTTATTCTAATCTATGAGCATGGAACGTTTTTCCATTTCTTTGTAAAGTCTTCCTTAATTACTTTCATGAGTACTCTATAGTTTTCTGAGTACAGATTCTTTGCCTCTTTGGTTAGATTTATTCCTAGGTATCTTACGGTTTTGGGTGCAATTGTAAATGGGATCGACTTCTTAATTTCTCTTTCTTCTGTCTTGCTGTTGGTGTATAAAAATGCAGCTGATTTCTGTGCATTGATTTTATATCCTGACACTTAAATGAATTCCTGTATGAGTTCTAGCAGTCCTGGAGTGGAGTCTTTTGGGTTTTCCACATAAGTATCATATCTGCAAAGAGTGACAGTGTGACTTATTCTTTGTCAATTTGGATGCTTTTTATTTCTTTTTGTTGTCTGATTGCTGATTGCTAGGACTTCTAGTACTATATTGAATAGCAGTGGTGATACTGGACAGCCCTGCCATGTCCCTGACCTTACGGGAAAAGCTCTCCATTTTTTCCCATTGAGAATGATATTTGCTGTGGGGTTTTTTTATAGATGGCTTTGATGATATTGAGGTATGTACCCCATCCCTACATGGTGAAGAGTTTTGATCAAGAAAGGATGCTGTATTTTGTCAAATGGTTTTTCAGCATCTATTGAGAGTATCATATGGTTCTTGTTTTTTCTTTTAGTAATGTATCATGTTGATTGATTTGTGAATGTTGAACCAACCTTGCAGCCCAGGAATAAATCCCACTTGGTTGTGGTGAATAATCCTTTTAATGTACCGTTGGATACTATTGGCTAGTATTTTGGTGACAATTTTTGCATCCATGTTCTTCAGGAGTATTGGTCTGTAATTCTCCTTTTTGATGGGGTCTTTGTCTGGTCTTGGGATCAAGGTAATGCTGGCCTCATAAAATGAGTTTGGAAGTTTCCCTTCAATTTCTATTTTTTGGAACAATTTCAGGAGAATAGGTATTAATTTTTTAAATCTTTGGTAGAATTCCCCTGGGAAGCCATCTGGCTCTGGGATCATGTTGGGATATTTTTGATGACTGCTTCAACCTCCTTACTGGTTATGAATCTGTTCAGGTTTTCTATTTCTTCCTGGTTGAATTTTGGTAGTTTTATACTCTCTAGGAATACATCCATTTCTTCTTATTGTCAAATTTGCTAATGTATAGTTGCTCATAATATGTTCTTATTTTTTTGTATTTCGTTGTATTGGTTGTGATCTTTCCTCTTTCATTCATGAGTTTATTAATTTGGGTCCTTTCTCTTTTCTTTTGGAAAAGTCTGGCCAAGGATTTATCTTGGCCAGACTATTAATTATTGCTTTCAAAGAACCAGCTCTTAGTTTCATTGATTTGTTCTACTGTTCTTTTGGTTTCTACTTCATTGATTTCTGCTCTGATCTTTATTGTTTCTCTTCTCCTGCAGGGTTTAGGCTTTATTTGCTGCTCTTTCTCCAGCTCCTAACCCTAGGTGTAGGGTTAGGTTGTGTATTTGAGATCTTCCTTGTTTCTTGAGAAAG
>CM053617.1:32592385-32644011 GCA_028646535.1 Procyon lotor | reverse complement strand
GGCACTGATTGAGACCTGATTTGTGACCCAGGATGTGATCTATTCTGGAGAACATTCCATGTGCACTAGAGAAGAATGTGTATTTTGTTGCTTTGGGATGGAATGTTCTGAATATATCTGTGATGTCCATCTGGTCCAGTGTGTCACTTAGAGCCTTTATTTCCTTGTTGATCTTTTGCTTAGGTTATCTGTCCATTTCGGTAAAGGGATTGTTAAAGTCCCCTACTATTTTTGTATTATTGTCACTGTGTTTGATTTTGTTTTTAATTGGTTTATATAGTTGCCTGCTCCCATGTTAGGGGCATAGATATTTACAATTGTTAGATCTTCTTGTTGGACATCCCCTTTAAGTATGATATAGTGTCCTTTCTTATCTCATTATAGTCTTTGAATTAACATCTAATTTGTCTGATAGAAAGATTGCCACCCCAGCTTTCTCTTGATGTCCATTAGCATTGGTAATTGTTTTCTACCCCTCACTTTTTTTTATTTTTTCAATGTTTCAGGATTCATTGTTTATGCACCACACCCAGTGCTCCATGCAATACGTGCCCTCCTTAATACCCACCACCAGGCTCCCTCATTCCCCCACGCTCCTCCGTTCCAAAACCCTCAGTTTGTTTCTCAGAGTCCACAATCTCTCATGGTTCATCTCCCCCTCCGATTTCCCCCAATCCACTTTCCTTTGCGTTCTCCTAATGTTCTCCATGTCATTCCTTTTGTTTCACCAGTAAGTGAAACCATATGATAATTGATTTTCTCTGCTTGACTTATTTCACTCAGCATAATCTCTTCCAGATCCATCCATGTTGATAAAAAGTTGGGTATTCATCCTTGTGACAGAGGCATAATATTCCAATATATAAATGAACCATATCTTCTTTATCCATTCATCTGTTGAAGGGCATCTTGGCTCTTTCCACAGTTTGGTGGTTGTAGCCATTGCTGCTATGAACATTGACCACCACTCACTTTAAATCTGGAGGTGTCTTTGGGTCTAAAATGAGTTTCTTGCAGACAGCATATTGATGGGTCTTGTTTTTTATCCATTCTGATACCCTGTGTCTTTTGATTGGGGCATTTAACCCATTTACATTCAAGGTAACTGTTGAAAGATATGATTTAGTGTCATTGTATTGCCAATATGGTGATTGTTACTGCATATTGACTCTCTTCCTTTCTGGTCTGTTAGTTTTAGGCTCTCTCTTTGCTTACAGGACCCCTTTCAATATTTCCTATAGGTCTGGTTTGGTGTTTGCAAATTCTTTGTTTTTGTTTGGCCTAGAAGTTTTTTAAATCTCTCCTTCTATTTTCAATGATAGCCTCACTGGATATAGTATTCTTGGCTGCATGTTTTTCCCATTTAGTGCTCTGAATATATCATGCTAGTCCTTTCTGGCCTGCCAGGTCTCTGTGGCTAGGTCTCCTGACAATTTAGTATTTCTGTCATTGTATGTTACAGATGTTATCTCTTTGTCACTGAGACTTTTAAGTTTTACTATTAGATGATGGGGTGTTGCCCTTTTTTTTATTGATTTTGGCGGGGCGGTTCTTTGTGCCTCATGGATTTTGGTGCTTACTCCCTTCACCAAATTAAGGAAATTCTCTATATTTTGCTCCACTATACCTTCTGTCCCTCTCTTTCTTCTTCTGGGGTCCCAATTATTCTAATATTGTTTATCTCGTTTCTCTCCAATTCTCCCGTCATGATCCAGTAGTTGTTTATCTCCCTTTTTCTCAGCTTCTTTATTCTCCATCATTTGGTGTTCTTTATCACTAATTCTCTCTTCTGGCTCATTTATCCTAGCAGCAAGAGCCTTCATTTTTTATTGCCCCTCACTAATAGCTTTTTTGATTTCAACTTTATGGAGATATAAAAGAACTAAAATTGCGTGCTTATTTTTAATTCTGTCTCTATCATCCCAACTTTTCTGTGGTAGCTGAGTCAAGTTGTGGTGCTCACTTTGTATCTTCAAACATATAGAACACATAGAATGCCTTATAATCTTTTATTAAAAGATAGACATGATACATTGGGTAATCCTAAGGTAAACAGATGTTTAGGGTAGATTTTATGTTAATCTGGTTAGCAATGGGTTTCATTTAATATTTGCTATGACTATAGATGCCAAAGGCTTTAAAATCCACTAGTGTCTCTTGTCTGTTTTGTCTCAACCACCCCTGGATAAGAATACAGCAACTTAAACCTGAATCTCATGTTAAATGCTCCTACTGAAATGAAAATTATTTCCATAAAGTCTGTAAGAGAGAGGGAAAAATCCAAAATAAGACATTTTGAAAATAAATTTGTTAATTGGCCAAAACAGAATTGAAAGCAACTGTATAACAACAATGAAAACATTTGAAATAAAGGATTTAGAACATAGTATCTATTATAGACACTATGAATAAGTAGAACAAATCAGGTTGATTTTACTCAAAATTTTCATCCAGGATTTTGAACAAAACCTTTTAGCTTTCAGGATCAAAAGTCTCATTTGAAGCAAAGGCTATATGTACCTCATATGTTGATTGCAAGATTATTTAAAATAACCAAATTATGGAAGCAGCCCAAATGTCCATTGATAGATGAGTGGATAAAGAAGATATAGGAGATATATATATATCTTTATAGAGAGACATACAGGAATATTATTCAGTCATAAGACAGAATTAACTCTTGCCACTTGCAACATGGATGGAGCTAGAGAGTATAATGCTAAATAAGTCAGAGGAAGACAAATACCATATGATTTCACTCAGATGTGGAATTTAAGAAACAAATGAACAAAGAAAAAAAGACAAACCAAACAGATGGTTACTAAAGGGGGGGTGAGTAAGGAAATAGATGAAACAGATAATGGGGATTAAGAGTACACTGTCTTGATGCATGCAACTGCTGGATCATTATATTGCACACCTGAAACTAATATAACACTATTTTTAACTACACTAGAATTAAAAGAAAAACTGATTGGTATCCTTTCCCCCCCAAAAAATTAGGTTGAGATACAGTGCTAAAAAAAAATGAATGGCTTGTTGACTTTTAATGATTCAGTGATTTCTCTAGAAATTCTAGATGCTCCAGAAAAACCTAGCTGATATTGCCCTCATAGACCTCCCTGCAGGAGCAGATACTTACCTCCTCCCATTTGCCACAGATGTCTCCAGATCATCTCACTTGTTTCTGTAGCTAAGCATTCCAGGCATCCAAGTTTGTCTTCTAAAGCAATTAGAAATTGGGATTTGAAAACAAGCTCCTAGTCGGTCTTTTAATAGAATCTGAAGTTAGATGTCTATTCAATACACTTTTCTCCATAGATGGTTTATAATAATTAGTCAATTAAAAAGCTCACATCAAGGTATTTACATTATTTTTTGGATCTTTGTAATTTTGAATTATTAAAGATAGCTACCTTTTCCAAATTATCTCATCTTTTCTTTCTGTGTCAATTTACCCCATTTTGCAAAAAGTCTGACCTCCTCCTGAGTCCATTGTGTAGAATTGAGATTGTGTTTCAAGACATGGTTATGACTGCCCCTATGTGGTTTATTTGGAAGTACTTAAGAAGAAAACAGTAGAGATTGTGACCTTAAGGTTTGTTACACAACCTTGACATTTTGCCTAATCTCAGTAGCCTATATCCACTGACACTTTTTTCTATCTACATCTTGTGGGGTTGCATGGGAAACACACAGATGCAGAAATGTATATGTACATGTACACACAAAATCTATATATATGTGAGTGTATATGCATACATAAAGCTAAATATATGTATGTACACACTTCATTTTCCTTATTTATGCAAATGGATCCATATTATGCATACTTTTCTATGTGTAGTTTTTATTTGTGGATATTTCTATTGTGTCCAGTTGTTTTCTGGTTTATTATTAAAAATTGTATCACTAGTAGGGCACCTGGGTGGCTCGGTTGGTAAACAACTGCCTTTGGCTCAGGTCATGATCCTGGAGTTCCAGGATCGAGTCCCACATCGGGCTTCCAGGTCTGCAGGGAGTCTGTTTCTCCCTCTGACCTTCTCTCCTCTCACGCTCTCTCTCTCAAATAAATAAATAAAACCTTTAAAAAAATTGTATCACTGGTATGCTCTAGTGATGACATCATTTTTAATTTTTACAATCATGTGGATGAAAAGTTCTAGAAGTAACATTATGGATCAAAGAATGTGTAAATTTAACATTTTGGAACATATTGGCAATTTGTACCCCAACATATTAGTACCAACTCTAATTTTCTTGTATCTTTACTAGATCTTGAAATTTAATTTTCTCTATTCTGATTTTTATCCCTTTACAATGAATGTAGTTGTACACCTTTTCATATGTATATTGTCTGTCTGTCTTCATTGTTCTGTAAAATTCTTGTTCATATGTTAGATATGAATATCAAGATTTCAGAATTTTCTCTGGATTCGTTAGCATTCTAAAATTGACATTTCTCAGGATAGTTTTTATGTGGAGTTTCTGGAAGAGAAACCTGCTAGCACTTGCTACCTGTTCAAGAGCTGTGTGTCCTGGGAGGATTAAAGTGGACAATGTGCTGCCTGATTGAGATGCCATGTGATATTTCCCTTGGGGCAAAGTTTTTCTTAATGTGTCATCTCTCTAGAATTTCCCAAAGGCTCCTGAGCCTTCTAAGATACCACAGTCAAAGGTGAAACCGAGGCTTAGTAGTTACAAAGAGTGAAATGCTCACAAATTTCTCTTATTAAGCCTAGTAATTACTTGGCAAAGGCTGAAGGAGGTAATGGTGGAGAGCAGGTA
Organism: Procyon lotor; assembly: GCA_028646535.1. Classification (NCBI taxonomy): domain Eukaryota; kingdom Metazoa; phylum Chordata; class Mammalia; order Carnivora; family Procyonidae; genus Procyon; species Procyon lotor. Next base: position 32,639,223 of record CM053617.1, on the reverse strand, counting down.
CTCTGAATCAATATCCTTATAATTCTGAGAGTGTTCTGAGGTTCATTCAATCACTACTTATTGAATCCCTACTTTTTGTAATCCAACTACTAATTAATTTTTGTGTATACACAATGTATGTTGAATAAAAAGCACTTGTGTTTTTGCCTGTCAGGCACAGTGTGCCATGGGTATAGATTGAAATGAGAAGACATTCTTAAATTTCTAAAGTGAAGAAATCTCCTGGACGGACCTTATCTAAGCAGAGAGTTGGTGGGGGAGGATGGAGACCATACTCACTGTGTGAGAAATGGGATGCCAATGATGTCTCCATCTTTCTCCCACTCAGGTGCCCAGTGGACAAAAACTGGCAAGTTCAGTAACTTCTGATATGTAGCTATAGTATTATAGGCCCTCCTCTCATAATTTATTCTCCCGCTCAACTCTGTGCATGTGGTTTTCCACAGTATTCAAAGGCGGAAAGGCATCCTGTGACTGCACTGGAGAAAATGATGGAGTCAAGTTTTGCCAGCCCTCAGTCATTCCCAGAGGTCCCTTCTCCTGACAGAGGAAGCCAATCTGTCAAGCACCACAGGTACAGGTAGCTACTCATGGTGGGGATGGGCACTTTCATACTATGTCTAACATTGGAAAGCAAATGCCAATGAATGGCGACCTGATTCAGGAGAAACGATTGTTCTTGCTTCCCATGTATTTCTCCATGGAGTGGATGCTCAAGCAGCTCACAGCAAGTAAACCAAAGCTAACAGCAGGCAGTCAGGCCTTGTAAGAAGCTTGAGGAACTATTAACAACACCCATCAAAGCTGCCGACAGACCAGTGAATGAAACAATTGCATTCTGAAAAACGATTAAAAACATGATTTTTCCTAGCCTATCATATCATCGTCTGCAGATTTAATGACTAATTCTTCCCTAGGCAGTTGATGTGACATGCTCTAAGTCTTCCAACATGGTTCTTACATAAAGAAAACTTTTCAGGAGGAAGCTTGACAGGTCTTTTCCTTGGGTTTATAAGATCTGTTATCAATGGGTTGGCACTCTTTTGCAAGCTGACCGTAAAAATTGATTCTTTGAGGGAGAGAGCCAAAAATAAGGTTATCTTATAAATGTCATTAACATTCCAACGCCAAGCAAGTTTTTCAGCATCTTCTAGTAACATGCTGCATTTCATATACAAAAATCTGTAAATGCAGTCTTTATTCTAAACCAAGTGCCAAAATTTGGGACTGATGCTCTGTTTATGTGCATCTGACTGTAATATCCTCAGTCTTTGGGAAGTTAGTTGTGCAGTGATTTAAGCATCCTTATCTTAGTGAGAAGTACCGTATTTTAAAATTAAATACACACATGTAAATATATATATATGAAAAGATTAAAATTTCAAAAAAGAAGGTACAAAATAATAGTTGTCACTTATATGGTGAGCATTAAGTAATGTATAGAATTGTAGAGTCATTAGGTCGTATTTCTTAAATGAGTATAACATTGCATATCATCTATACTTAAAAAAAATAGCCAGTAGTTCCCAACAATGACAAATAAATATGATTGATCCTTGGTTTTCACATATCTAGGCAATGTTTTGAAAACCTCCATGACAGAAACATGCATTGTACAAGGACACTATCTTCTTCCTTGACTCTCAGTGAGTTCCCTAAAAAAGGATTTTCTTGATGCTGACCACAATTTACCGGGAGGTTTTCAGTCTCTCTGTATACTAATCCTCACTGTAGGTTGGTGATTTTTTTTTTTCTCATTCTACATGAGTAGAGACTGAGATACCAAAGGTTTGCTAAGTTTTTGTTTGGTTTGGTTTGGTTTTCTTAATGGTTTAAATATATACTTGGCTGTTGGATTATTGCTTTAGTTATTAACTGCAAGTTTTGGGTTATATCATTTGAGGCATTTGTAGATATTTCCCTGTTAAAAGAGCATTTTAGTTCACTGGATCTAATGGAAGTTCTTTAATTAGGGAAGTAAGTCCAAAATTACCAGCCTTTTATAAGATGGGTATTTTCTCCAAAACACCATTTTCTCCTGCTGATTATAATACATGTTGAAATGGTGTCCCATCCAATTAAGTAAAATAATTGTGCATATTACTCTAGGACTATATTATGTTATCAATGTTTTAAAGGTAAAATAAAAAAGAATTACAGTTTCTAATGTATTTGAGCTGCAAATACTTTACCCTATTCCTTGTCCATTGACATACCCCCCACCCTTAAACTTAGCTTCTACCATGTTTCTAGGAATCACTCACAAATTAAATAAGGACATTTTTAAGAGATCTTCCTTTTTGTTTGGCTCAATGACATTGCAGTATTTGTTGGCATATATTGTATCCTGATAGATAGGCAAGAGTTGATTTATAAAGCGCTTTTAGAACTTTGTAAATTATAGTTTAATATATCATAGCTTTTGTTTTGTAAAACATGCAGTAGACTTAAATGTTTTTGTGATTGATAACCTGGTCACTGATTTATATATCCTGCAAACTGCTCCATAACTTCCTGAATGCCACTGGGTTAGAAGACTTGAATAGTTGATTGATCAATAGGTGTTTAGAACTGTTTTTGAAGATGGGTCACTAGTTCATACTAGAAGGCTTTGTTGTAACAGTTTGGCTAGCTATGAATACTTAATTTCTTTTTTTAGTGCACTGCAAACATGACTTATTTGGATAACTCCTTACCACAAAGCTATTAATTCAAAGCCATTATTTCTCATGTTTAGTTCGAAGGGAAAACAATCCTCTTGCTTTTTAAAGAAAAATCTATTATGTCATACTTATTACATTACATTTTAGCAATATAACTCTCTTATAGACAGCACATATGGGAGGTTTTTAGAATGAAATAAGACTGGGGTTTTCAGTGATTACCATGAGCAGCCGAGGAGTCAGGGGAACTCGCACTGAGCCCCACTCCTTGCCAGGTTCTATGCATATGCTCTCTCTTATAGACCTATTATATGGAGATACTGAAGCATGATGCTAATACCTTCCTTTGGCACCTCTCCTACCCATATTTAGTTTTTACCTTTTTCTGCCTTGCCCTGCACACTGAAAGAGCAGCAGGCTCTCTTGTCTGCTGTCAATACAAAGCATAGGCTGGAGATGGAAGGATGGGAGGAGACCGAAGTCCAGGCCTTTCTGTGCCCTCCTCCCACTTCCTGGGGCACAGTGCCTGCCAGGTGGTCCTTTCCATTCTGGTAGTTTCCCCCACCTCTTGTCCCTTTGGTTACAAGGATAGTAACAGTTTCCCCTTGTTACTTGCCTGGACATACAGTAGTACCCCATGTTGGCTTTTTTTCTCTCCCAAAGACTGAAGACACCTTTGCAAATAGTAAAATCTCCCCAGTGACCCAAATTAGAGTATCATCTCTTTCCCTTCAGGACTCTGACTAGTAGAAATACTTACCCTGGTATCATGCTGCTAGTAATGTACAGACCTCAGATGCAGCTACTTCGGGCACCAAAGTTTGAGTACCTCACAGACTCCATGATAGCTCCTGGATAATACAGGTAGAAGCTAGAAGGGATGGGAAAAAACAGCTATTAGAACTCTTTAAACTTGTGGCCTTGGTGACCTAACTAGAGGCCCCATATTGGTAACATACAAGAAATATGATGATAAAGATTGAAGGTATACTATGTTGCAAGGTATGACCTACTGGTTGAAGAAGGTAAAATCTGATCATTCACTTATGCCAAAACCAGGAAAGTGTCTACTGGCACTCACATGTCAGGTTCTTAAAACTCTGATCTTAAATAATATTTGAGATGTTTTATTTTGTAACTAAGCAGAAATAACAGTAATGTTGCCAGGAGGGAAAGTTCCAGAACTCCAAATAATGTAGTAACATGGGTAAAATTACTTTGGGAGACTCGTTCTTTTAGAACTTGTTAAGTTTGCTGAAATTTTGAAAATGATTTTCATCCTTCTCTATATGGCTTTATTGGTATTTATAAAGTTAAGTGAAAATACAGCAAAAGATTCTAACTTCACTTGTAATCTGAACACCACAGAACAAGTTTGACCTCATAAACTGGCATTGCATGGAATGTCTACGTAGGAACAGAGTTCTCCTTACCAATCCTCATGGCTGTAGAGTATATTCAGTGAGGTGGATATGGAATGGGTAACAAGTCAAATTAGCAATCGATTTTTATAAAGAGCCTAGCTCTTTTGCTTACCATGATCTGTGTAGGAATCTCAATGTCACCTAAGATATATCCCACGTATGCATCTGAAAACATAAGGTTATTTGGGTATTTGAATGTATGAGTCAAGGAAAATATATGATGTTTATAAAAGCAAATTCAAAAGAAAAACAATTTGGTTTCTGAAGATTGATGGAAATTTGAGGTAGTGAACTGGGAATTTAGCACATATGTTAGGGAGAGAATGCCAACTCAAATGAGGTTTATTTATTTTACCACTAAGTGAACTTTTCTCCATGAATCCCTTCAGAGTTCCTGTGTTTAGTTTTTGTCGGTATCTAATAACAAAGCCATTTTTATTTTTATGAGAGAGATAGCTACTATATCCTGGATAATGAAGGTGGCTGAGAATCAGGAGCTTGAAAATTCCTTAAGCCCACCTCTTATCTTTGGCTGGAAAGCTGCGATTGTTTTGGTCCATTGTGCTCCAAACCAGAAAGCCAGAAATGTGGGAAATTCTCTTTGTCTCAGTTCCTACAGGGGTGAATGAATGGATTCAACAACTTCTGGTCTCCTCCTAGCAGTCATAGTTGGAGAGCCTAATCTAGAACTGTGAGTGTCTGGAGTGAAAAGGCAGTGTTTGAGTAGCCATGTATAAGGTTCTTGCTAGGATCAATCTGTTGGTTTTCTTTCATCCCAGCAGGAATCTCTCCTCTTGCTGCAGCCCAGGGCAAAGGAGTGGTATGCTCCATAGGAATGCCTTCAGGAGAACACCCCCATCGCCCAGAAGTAGGCTGGGCGGCATCGTGGGACCAGCATATCAGCAACTTGAGGAATCAAGGATCCCAGACCAGGATACGATACCTTGTCAAGGGTAGGTCTTAAAAGCAATGGAATTTAGGGAGGGTGTCCTGAATGCTCGAACTTTAAATTGAGTTATTATGTTCCTTAGTGTTTTCTTCATTGATTTTTGTCATTAATAGTCTATTTATGCTTACTTCTATCTTTGTTCCACAAAAGATAAAAGAATAGGTACAATGAAAACAGATACTAGGGAAATGTGAGACAGAAAAATAAAACTAGGGAGCAAGTTAAGTGTATAGTTATCTAGGCAGTATATTATGTAATTGCTAAAACAACTGGGGATTTGTCTTTGATTTAAAAGAAAAAGATTTTTTTTTTAGGAGGACTAACATGTTCCTTCATTCTTAAGTTTGAAAAATAATTACTCAATTCTCTAATATTGTGGGCGGTACCCTCAACAGTAACCTGTAATGTATTTATATATAGTGTCTTCTTTTGTCCAGAGTGTTCTTGAACCTGTCACAGTCAATGTAGACAGCGTATTGTCAAAGTACAATTTGCTGAACTCAGATCTCTAGGTTCATTTGTGGTGTAGGTGTGGAAAGATGGGCTTTGCACACCAGGGCTGCAAAAGGTGCCCTTTCCCCCAAGTGGATACAGACCATCACAGGGCTCACGGCATGGTGAGTAGAATAGGATGGATTTTAGCCCCCATTCACCTAATTGGCATAAATTGCCCAGGCACATATGGTAGCCTTTCCTTAAACTGACTTGAGTTTAAATCACATCTTTGAAAAAATGTTATCCTCTGAACTCGAGTTTTCTCATGTATACAGTGGGCAAAATATACCACATTCCTCAAGGCTGTTGGGCAGATTTAAAAAATTACATATGTAAAGGGCTTGTACCTGACACATAGTAAGCAGATAATTAGTCTGGCACTTACTGTCACAGGAACTGTCAGAGAGCTATTAATTTCAAGAGCAATGCTATCAGGGTTTATTCCAGAAATTTCGGGAATCCGTTTCCTCACTCAAGCCAGGTTCTGGTTGTGTCTGGTTTTTATCACTTTGGGTAAGGCAGACCAGGCTTCTATGCTGCCTTGGCCTGGATGATCTTTCCAGACTGAGGGCCAAAGTAGGTAGGAGACATCCATCACAGAGCCTTACCTTTTCCTTTGCTTTTTGGCAAGACATACATACAAGCCATGCCCTGTCTGACAAAATCCAGCAACAGATTTCTTTAGAAAGACATTTGTAATTTTGAAGCAATTCCACGTGGACTGTAAAATACCTTTGGTACAGATCTGGGGTGACAGTTTACAAATTCAACATAAAAGCCAATTTGTCCAAAATGTATAATGCAAGTCAAGAAGCAGTTTGTATTTCTCTTTGCCTTTCTAGAAAAGGGGTTAGCCTCTAATTATAATTAATACTGTCTCATCATGACTTTTCTTCCTAAATCACTAATAATGTCTGTTACTTAGGCATACATATATAGGTGAGAACGAGCGAGAGGAAATCAGGTTCAGAGATTTTGTGGGTGGATAGAGAACCCAGCCCCTGCCATCTTTGTTTTTGCTGGGCACCATTATGGCTATCATCCTGTATATCCCAGGTATAAGGATATTCCGAGCCTTTGCCAGGCATGGGCTTGAACCCTACATACATGAATCTTCAGAGGTTCAGAGATTTCCATGTTATGTTCAGGCACTGTTTTGTCCTTTACCTCTGGGAGACTTACACTTATTGTCTGCATAGTGGTAGTTTTGTTTTGGTTCAATCATCATTGGGTTTGGAATATTTTCTCCAGCTGGCTGGCCACGTGTATTTTCCTGTGCATGATATGCACCCGGGGTTGATAAATGGTGACTCGAAGTCACTGTGTGCTCAGCACAATGAATCTCAGGGAGCAATCTCATTCTCAGTTCCTGAAAACAGCTATTTTCCACTCCTGGGGGACTGACCGTCTCTCCGGACTGGAAATGGGATTGGTAATAGAATTTCACAGCTAAAGGCCCTCTTCAAATCTGGCCCTAGCCTGGAGGGGGAGTGAATGAATTTACAAGAGCTATCAGCCATCTGCTGCTTATTTATCCGGCATGTGGGTGCTGTCTGCTAGTTAGGCTCCTGGTGTATGTGACTTCTCTCCTTGGCACTTATGTCAACCCAGCTTGAACCCAGCACATATCTTAGGGAGGTCTGATGAGGGAATGAGATGGAAAGGAAATTCTTCAGGAGCTTTTCCCCCGACTGTGGGACCACCATGGCAATGGCTCACAGAGCTCTGAACTATGTTTTGTCAGGCAGATCACACTAATGTATGCATATGCTAGCCAGAAAGAAATGGAATCACAGAAGTAGATGGCCACCTTCAAAGTAGAAGGGATCCAAACCGTACTGAATACCTACCTCACTTAGCTAGCAACTTTACAGACTTAAGTGATCCTTTAGGAATTAAAAAAAACGAACCTACTAAGGATAGCAGAGTTTAAATGGCTAACTTAAGGTGGCATTTTCCATGTAAAAGGCCTGAAATTGAATACTGGCCTTTCTGACTAAATGAACCACTAAACCAGGAAAGAAATGTGAAGAAAATCACATTCATGGGTAATGATGTTTGAGTGAACTGAGTGTAAGGCTCTGGAGGGAAAATGGACGTCTTCAATTTAGTCAGTTGATTTCAATGCCATGCTCAGCAGGAACTGAGCTTGGAGGCCTCTGCAGAAACACAAATTCCTTGGCCGGATCCCTGAATCCCTGGGAACCAAACCAATTGACTAACTGTTGGAATTTCTCATCTTTAGAAGGATGCTTTGATTCCCCTAGTGACAAATGAGACACACTTGTGATTTCCTTGGTGAGGGATCAGGGGAAGGGCAGATCAAACTTGTGAAAGAGTTAGCTGCTCGTAAGGGACACAGAACTCTGAAGTGTCTTCTAATCCAGAACCACATTAGAAATTTAGCTCTCACTTAAACTTCTGGTGAGTAGTGTATAGCTTCTACTCAAATACCAATGCTGGCTGGGACCCGTGCAGCAACTCTGAGAAGGAAGAGAGGACTCTGGTTGAACAGCAGAGAGACATTACTCCAATCATTCCCCAAAGGAATCTCCCTAGATCAGTATTCCCACCTGTTTTAATTAATGAAAAAATAACAATGGGGCTGCCATTTGTCAAAGATTAGAGAACTTGCAGTGGCATTAGGACTTAAAATCATGTCTGATATAAAACAAAATCACATTTTTGGAGAGTTTTAATTGTTTGAAGTCCTCTCCATGCGATGGTAACATTCTAGATTTCAGTTACTGCCAGCCACGTGTCCCATACCTGACTTGCAAGGTAACACACAAGCTAATTGCCATTCCTCTTTCTCACCCAAGAGCCCATCATTCAGAAGACTGCCCCAACTTTGGTTTGAATTGCCTTTGATTACATCATCATGCCAATGTAGGCATGAGGCTACAATTTACTAAGTCCTCTGAGATATTTATGCCTTTACCCAACAGTTTTACAAGGAATCTTTAGATGCTGGGATAAGAATTTGCACCTGTCACCATCACATTTCAACCTGTTAGAATCTACTCACTGATACACCCAGAAGATATCTATGTGGAATACAATTTTATCCCAATTACATTTCTTGACTCTGTGCCATTGGTGAATGTGATAAGCAGACATCCTCTATTTTCATGCGTATTAGTGATACTAACAGGATGACATCTGCCCCCTTTTTTGTTGTTGAAATTAAGTCAGTGATCAGAAACTTCAGGGTCAGATTTTCAACCATATAACACTTAGGTGAAAGGTGTATGATTCCCCCAGGGAATTTCCCTTTACATGACTATACAATTAGACTGTAATTGTAAAAGAGATTATACATCTCTAAAAAGGTGTTGTATGGCATCTTGGGATGCCCACTTATTTCTGGCTTTGATAAGAAGAATTACACTCAGACAGTTTGGGATTAACTTGTTCCTCTGCTGCTTACCAAAGGTGTAATTTGAGAAAAGCCACTTGAGTGCCCTTTAATCTAGCTTATTCATCCATTGCATGGTAATAATAATAAATAAGCCACAGGTTTTTAAAAAATTAAATGAGGTAATTAGACGTAAGCATGCTTTTAAAAACCATTTTGCAAATGTCAGCTGTTACTATGTTCAAAACGGACATTAACTGGGATATAAAGGGAGCACTTACCTTGAAGATTCTTTCATGTATTCATGCATCCACTTCATCAGGATTTATTGATCGCCAACTCTGTACTAGGTATAGTGAGAGAGGATGGGGCCACAAAGACACCTGCACTGGATCCTCATCTTTTCTCCCTGTGTGGTGGAAAGACCTCTAAATTTCTCTGATTGCATCCTTGCAATAAAGACTTCTATTTAGTATGCGAGACACTTCATTGCAATTATTCTTTCCATTTATAAACATGATGGTTATTTACATCTTAATGCAAGACAAGGGGAATAAGACCTACCATAGGGAGGGTGGCTATGTATAGATTATGCTTAAATTTTAATGTTTCATTTAACATTTAAATTAAGGACAAATAACAGAGAACAGAGATTACTGTTCAGGAGCCCAAACCACAGTTCTGTGAATCCACAACATATCCGCCCCACTCTCTGGCACTGGAAAACTCACCATCTCTGAACAGGCAATAAGAGGGCTAGCCAGATCCTGGCATGTTCAAATGACTTGGAATGGCACCTTGGCATTCTTGACAAGCTGCTGCCGTGCACCAATGAGCTAACTACCTTACTTGGCTGCAGAAACCATGTGAGGAAAGTTGCTATATTGGTAGAGGCCCAATGGACCTCACACATTCATCCCCGGAGAGGAAGTGTATGCCCCCATTCCCATTTGTAGGCTCAGCAGTCTGGCAGTGAGGCAGTTTCTACAGAGTCGAGAGCCAAGGAAAATTGGATTTGGTTCCCCTAAACTCATTGTGAAGCAGAAGCACGCAGGATGATAGCATCTCGATGCTTCCATGTCGGGCTTCCTGATCGCCCCCAACTAGTGTGGCCGCGAGTCTACAGACTAAACCCGGGCTGAGAGGGTGGTCACATGGATGGAGTGGAGTAATGCCGTTATGGGTTTCCTGTTTGTCACTATGGAAAGGCCACACTTACCTGCTCAATCCCCATTTACTTTGTATTCTAGGATAGAGGTCAGGAAGACTATACCCCACCTGCCTATACAGCTGTGGTGTGTTGAAAGATCCCTGGACTTCAAGTAAGAAGATCTGGGTTTGAGTCTCAGTCTGTCACTTATTTTCTGTGTGACCTTGGGCAAGTCACTTCACCTCTCTGAGCTTCAGTTTACTTCTCTGTTTAACTGGGAGCATATTATCCGTCTCATGGGGTTGCTGTGAGAATTCAGTGAGATGGTGCATGTGGAAGTGCTTTGTTGACTGAATATTGCTCTAAGGAAGTACGGCAGAAAGCAGTATATGTAACACCGTATTTCTCTTTCAGGTATTCATCCAGTGGTTTAAAAACCCAACAAAATGCATCCATAAATATGCAACTGCCTTCAAGAGACACAAATTCCTATTTTAATAGCTTGGATCAAAAGGACCTGATGGGATATTCATCCACGCGGGCCAGTTCCGTGCCCATCATCCCTTCAGTGGGTCTAGAGGAAACCTGCATGCAAATGCCAGGGATTTCTGAAGTCAAAAGCATCAAGTGGTACAAAAACTCCTACTCTGCTGACATTGTCAATGTGAGTATTCCAGTCAGCGATTGTCTTATAGCAGAACAACAAGAAGTGAAAATATTGCTAGAAACTGTCCAGGAGCAGATCCGAATTCTGAGCGACGCCAGGCGGTCAGAGGACTACGAACTGGCCAGTGTAGAAACTGAGGACAGTGCAAGTGAAAACACAGCCTTTCTCCCCCTGAGTCCCACGGCCAAATCAGAACGAGAGGCACAATTTGTCTTAAGAAATGAAATACAAAGAGACTCCGCATTGACCAAGTGACTTGAGATGGAGGGATTGGTGCGTTCTATGCTTTGCTCAACAGGAAAAGAGAGGAAATTAAATACAAATTATTTATATGCATTAATTTAAGAGCATTTACTTAGAAGAAACCAAATAGTCTATCGCCCTCATATCATACTGTTTTTTAACAAAATATTTTTTTAAAGGGAAAGAAACGTTTCAGGAGGGATAAAGCTTACAACTAAAGCTTTGGGTAGAATTCTGAATACAATTTCAGTTAGTCCCAACACCGGCCTCTTTTGGCTCTTAGTAGATGTGGGTGATTCAGACCCTCAGCCCCACCGCACCAGTGTCCTCATAAAAAAGCACTGGCAGTTACCCGGTTTCCAAGAGACAAGCTGTATCCTGAGGGCGGACGTGCCAGTGAGCAGGTGGCCCTTGCATTTGGCTTGCTGGTCCCAACCCCTAAATTTCTATTCACTCGACAGCCTCCTCACAGGTTATGTCATGTCAAGCAATGTAGTGTTTTCTATTTCATTTTTAAAGAATGGCACAAAGACTCTGGATGAGGGAGGACAGGAGATAGAAGTTCTGAGAGATCGGGGGCAATCTTAGCTACTCTTATGTGCCACTCCCTCTGAAGGCACAGAATCTCAGAGGGAGGTGTGAAGGAAATTATCATAGAAAAAGAGATGAGAAAAATCACAATGTCGTGTCACTAAAATCATGCGAATAGAAGTGTTTTTCTTTGAGGTTGTGTAGGGGCTCCAAAGGAGCATTTCTCAGTGTGTGTGCGCCTGTGTGTGTGTGTGTGTGCGTGCACGTGCGCGCACAAACGTGTGTGGGTATGGGCTTGGTCACTCGAGCACAGGTATGCTGTATGCACATGTGTTCATTGTGTGTATGTGTGTGCATGTGTGTGCATATTAAGCTTGCTAAAATTTGTTCTGAAACATCAGGGAATTTAATATTCAGAAAAAAAATTTCCCTCTCAGATCTGTTCACTTTAAATTTATCCATTAAGTATCAAGTTCAGTTAGTAAGGTCACTTGCATGGCGGGGTCCTATAAAACTCTTGACGTTGTCAAGATCATTTTCTGGTGTGAATACTTTTGAGAGGAACAACTATCGGCTCATTAATGAGATCAGTATCACAAGGCGAGTTGAGGATGTGTGTTTATTTTGAATCCTGCGTACTTAAATGATTTACACGAGCCAGTTATCAAATTGACAGTTACCCTTTGCTTTCTCGTCATCCTCATTACTATTTATTTTGTAGCAAGTCTACTATTTGTGGACCAAGACATTGGCTTCTGTGGTTAATATGGAAAGAATAAATTGTTGAAATCACAAAGCCCAGACTTTTCAGTTCACAGGAAGCCCCCCAAAGAACAGTAAATTGTGTTGTATGTTCATTTGGAATAAAGCAATATTTTTACCACTGCTAAGGTGAACTGAAACTTCTCCTGAAGATTTGTCTGTTTTATTTACCCTTATTTTCATGGGGCATTCAAGGAAATTAGTGTTCACATAACCAGTCTTTTTCCAATTATTGGTGGTGTTGAGTTGTTATGTTTACACTGTTTTAAATAAAAAGGCACAGTATTTGAAAGTATATAAAAGATTTCTTTTACTGCAGTTTGGGAAGACTTTGGTTAAAATTTCCTTGTGGAAGATTCACATTACATTGAAAGAGAATGTAACTATTTCTGAATCAAATATTGAATATATAATTCCTACTGAGCTTGTTTTTTTCTGTTGAAAATACATTACAAATTGCTCTTTGAGAACATTCTTTAATAATAGACATAATGTCATGCAGGGGCAGGAAAACACTGTGTTCTTACCAGCACTGTTTAGTGGAACTTTAAGGTCTCAGATGTTGAAAACAATTTGGTGGAAATGCATTTTATATTTAACAAAAGGTTTTTGGTATTCATTAATTGTCCTATTATACTTACATTATTTTGAATATAGAGGTAATGTTGTTAGACCTTCAAAAGATTACCACAAATTTTTAATGTCTAGACCATCTAGGTTCCCATTTAAAAATACTGTATCTTTGGGGGAAGGATATATGACCCCCCTAAGCTGCAGATCCAATATGTTACTGTGTTGAAATTTATCACCATTATCAAACATTACCTGGAAGGCCTCACAAACCTGTTGAAGTCGCCTTTGTTTCTTGGATTTTTCATCGAAAGGTTACCTGTGGCATACCTAAAGGATTCATAGAGATTTCACCTAATCAGGAGATGATACTTAGGTGACTCGCAGCGGTTACTTTAATACGTTATTCCCTCTGAAAAGATTGAATATTATCAATTAAAACAAGTCCTGATACAACCCCCACCTTTTTTTTTTTAAAGTGGAACCATATATTAGGTGATTATAAACACTCTCGTATGTCGTGAAGAGCCTTAATATCAGACATACCTACTGGCAGTCTGATGTAACGTTTAGAGATATAGTTACTTACTAATTGGTAATCAAGACAAAATCTTCCATAAACAACAGATATTAAAGGTTATTTCAGTGGTCATTTTTCTCCTTTTGGAATATGAAGCTCTCCTCTGAAAAGGGCCCAAGCTCAAAATGCACATCTTTGGGCACCAGCTGACAAGCGCTCCAAGCATCAAGACTTTCAAAGTTGATCTAACATGGAAAACCCTGGAGCCTTCAGTACCTTGTCCTTCAAGCTCATGTGCCTACAGAGAGGTGCTTATTTCTACAAGACACCTTTGATTTTGTTTCATTTTCCTTGTCTTTATTAGGGGAATAGATATTTGGAGATTTATAACTAAGTAAGTTGCATATTAGTTATTTACTGAAGAATGAATGTCACTCAATTTTTTACTCTGAATCATTTTCTAATTAGTTTTTTAATAGATAAATATATAAGGCATATATTGTTCTAAGTTACCATGGAACACTGTTGTTCAAAATATATGACCAATTTTATGCTACTGCGAAATAGAAATGATGTTGGAGAATTGGCATCTGAATTTTCTTTCTGGTTTTCCCATGTACATTATTAAATGCTCTATGGTTTACACTCTAATCCAATATATACTTTGCTACGGACTAAATATTTGTAAATTTATCACATCCCCACTGATTCACATCATTTCTAAGTAGCAATAGCAAGGACTTCTGGAGGAGGAAAAGTGCTGATTTTAGGACTTCACAAATTAATCTTTTGATAATAAGAGCATATCAGACCTACCAAAAAGAGAAAAGTAGGACCAAGCTGACTTTGAGAGAATGTCCATTGGCTTCCAGATTCAGCGACAGCTACAATGTAAGTGAGCCCTCTGGCGACCATGGCGAAGGCTGTCAATAACGAGGTCTCCACCAGAATACGTTTGATGTATGCAGCAGTCACGCACACCCATCTGCTCTACGGTGCTATAGGAAACCACGGCTCCCTAATTGAGGGGAGATGCTGGTTCCTTTGATCCCAGCCCTGTAAGCCAGAAAATATCGCCCTGAGACAAGTGCTGTGAAACATTTCCCAAGGAAGTATATACTATACTTAGGAACACAGCAAGAGGGGTGGGATTTTTATTTGATTTTTTGGTATCCGGGAAATGTTTTATATATAAAGAATACTTTTTTATTATTATTATCCGATTGTATAGATTCAGTACAGTGTATTTGATGATAGCATATCTCTACTGTGTTTGTACCTTAGTCTTCAGAAATTCAGTCTTCATCCAGGAAAGATCAGCACAATGCTCCTGGGTTGTTCTCAATTTTGGATGCATCCCAATATGTTGTGGGAAATGATGCCTTTAAATAAGCTTTATCTCTTCCTCTTTTATTTTTTCTTTCCCTTTTAAAGAAATAGTGAGGGTAAAGGAAGAAATTCATTCCTTAAGATCCACCTTGTTTTCTTATGTTTTCTACTGTGACTCCACACACACATACACATGTATACATATCTAAACATATATGTATATATAAAATGTGTATGTATATTAAATTTAGGTGTTAGCTTATTTTGTTAGCTTTATTTTTGCTTAATTTGACAAATATTAGAGTGAATGCCAATGAAATCAAATCATTTAGAGATCAGCCAAACTGGCTATATTTAGATAACACAAGGATCTTTTTCAGTTCTTTTTCTTAGACAAGCAGAAATATCCTCGGGTTGGAGAATTCACAAGACCCTGGAATAAAATCTCTGCTAGATTATCTCTTAGAAGTAAAGGTTAAACTACGAGTGTATATGCTTGCTGTCCCTATAGCGTATAATGGTCTCAAATATATTTTTTACAAATATAGATACAACTCCCAAAGGTGCCTACACAGGTACTTTTGGCTTCAAGTACCCATGGCCTCTAGTGAGGAGTTGAGGTCAAGACAAAGCGGCGAGGGGAGGATATTACATGTTATTATTGGATACCCCAGTGAAGATGTGCAGATGATCGTAGAGGTGACCAGACACCATCTTGATAAAATAGAGAACAGGCTTCTAGTACTTTGGAAACTTTTTGTCATAAACATCAATTGCATGGGTATTGTTGCCTATGAAATAATTAATTGTATAAACAATTCATGTTGAGAGTCATCTTTGTGAAATCTCGTGACTTACCTATACATATTAGTAACTTCATGACCCCATCTGTCAAATAAGGAGGATGATCTAGTTCATCTTCTATTTCCTTCCAAATTGAATAATAAATAGCCTGTTACGTGATCATTCTAACTCAGACTTTACCTAGTCATTTGTCATCCAATCATTTCACGACCCCTTGGAAAGTTAATAGCTATATCATGTAAAACTCAACAATTATTGTAACTTGTATATCAACCTATATATATCTATATATTACACTTACAATATTCCATTTAATTTCCATAAAGAAATAGGATCACTTTTGTCATTTTTAAAGTAAATTTACCTAAGACAGGTAATAAACAATAAAGGATGGCAAAGAAAATACCTACAAAGCTTGACATCAAAATTTGCCTGAGATTTTTGGACTAAAATTTGCTGCAGATTTTTTTAAGTGTATCCTTTGTGAATCTTTATCAAAGCCAGAGCAGGGAGTTCTTCTGAGAAGGCATGATACCTCGAAGATGTTCTCTTCTCACAGAAGCAATGACATACTCTCACTGGATACATAGGATATTTCTTGATATTCTCAATTATTTGCACATCAAACTCCTTAACACAAACTCTCCAACTAATAGTGAATGAAGTCTCTGGGGACACTTTCACATTATAGTTGGAAATAATCCTGTCCATTGGGGGGCACAATAGACAAAAAAATATGCAGAGTTTACTTACTTAATCTTGGTTTTAATTGCTGTTTCTGACAAATCAGATCAATTTGTTCTTCCAGCAGCATCCTGAGTAGCACTAACTCTTCAATATAATTTTTCTTCATCAAGATCCCAAAGTCTGAAGTCTTTAGTCTTCAATAAAACAACGCAGAATGTTAAAAATACGTGAATCAAAACAGTAGATCTCATTGTGCTTTGTTTTTAAAGTTATAAGGATTCCATGTAGTTTATGAGATCAAAATAGAAAAATGCACATTTTTTTAAAGTTTTTGTTGTATTTAGAGGTCTGATGAACCATTCACACAGTCTTGTTCCACTTTACATTGATACTTGATACTGTCCTTTCCGAAAGCTGAAGGTCTTAAACAATCTCTGTCTCTCTCTGTCTCTGTCTCTGTCTCTGTCTCTGTCTCTCTCTCTCTCTCTCTCTCACACACACACACACACACACAGAGCATGTTAAAATTCAATGTTGTCCTCCTTTTTCTTAGAATTTTCTCTTATAGCTCACTCAAATGTGTCCAAAGTCTCATGATCTGGATGACGTTGGATTCAGATATGTTTCATGTGAAATGCAGACAGCAGAAAATACAGTGATTCTCTTCTAAGGTTTGTTCTATACAGCCTGTTTTTGAATTCTGTCTATAAAAAAAAAGAGTCTGGAGAATAGATACATTTGTTCAAACTGGAATAAATGGAAGAATATACTACTTACCTTAAAATTTCCACACATTTACCAGTGGCCACTGTGTATATCTTAAAGATAATTCAAGGGAAATACCTTGACGCCCTCTTATTTTTTCAAGTATGCAATTGTATACATTAATTCCCTAGTTCTTCATAATTAATATGTTATTAACTCATTTGACCATATTTCTAATAACGAATGGAAGTCACACAGAGAAGAATGTGACACGTGACATACAAAATGGTCAGCAGAATATCTTCAGGTATTTAAAAAAAATTCTTTTTTTAAACAGAAACAATCTCTTGTACCTGTGATAGTAATTTTTTCTTAAGGACTGATATGTTTCTCCTTCCAAGAAAACCTTTCAAAATGCTATTCTCTACTCTGAAGTAGATATGAAGGCTATGGGAAATATATATATTATAAATACTAGCTGTTTGTCCCTTGTCATCCCACTAAAGTTTGGTTACATTATGTGGCACTGCATGTCAGGGAAATATATCACACTTCTCATTAAAAATTACAATATTACTAATCAATTTAATAATATGGACTTTGTCATGTAACTTCTCATCTGGGGAGGGAATCCTTGTCTATTATTTTCCTCTTGCATCTTTTCAGTTGCCTTTGATGAACCTGGACGCTCAAATCCATTAGGTTGGGTTCTTACTGCATGTTACTTTTATCTTCTTGTTTATTAAAAGGAATTTTCAGCTAAAATGAGAGACTAATGTGATTTTGTAGGGAAAAATAGCTTTGTTCTTTTGAGTTCTGTTAGTGGAGGATTAAATTTGTATTGTTTCCAATATAAGTGATAATAAGGTTCTTGACTATAGCCAGTATTTTCTCATATACAGAGAAAGCCTAGGGCTCTTTAATTTTCCAAATATTATTAATAGACTTTTCAACTTTCTTATTATTGGTTTTTTTACATTTTATATTTTGTAAGAAAGAAAGATAAAAATCAACGTATGTAAAAGAACAAAACAATAAAATGATTATCTTTTAAACCCTGAATAAAATAAGCCAATAGCAACATTTTTAAAGGCTTCACATAAAATACTAATAACTAAAAATCAAATAGAAGGCTAAAATAATATAAAGAATTATTAAGTAAATGGTTTGCAAAATAAGGTGGGGCTTTTTAAAAATAATTCTCTGTAAACTGAACTCTTTCCATAATAATAGTTCATATTTTAGAATTTCCATTGGGTATTAATTATGCCTACTGAGCTCAAATATTTAAATATACTAAAGTCTCCACTTTTGCCATTTCTTTCAACTTGACAAAATTTATGAAAATCTGTGTTTAAAATGGGAAAAATTATACAGATCTATAGAACAAAATCATTCTAATGCATTCTTTTCTTATTGACAGTTTTCACCTAATGTTCCATATTTTAAGCTGAACATAGATGAAGCTACTGAATCAAATATGGAGACAGATGTCAACACATTCTGAAAATTAAAATGTATGGCATAGATATATGGAGCTGCAGTATAGGAAAAGGCAAGCTCGCTTGGAATGCCTTAGGGAACTTAGAGATCCAGGTACTCTGAAGCATCTGAGATGAGTCTATGGCAGTAAGTTAATAATTAAGGCAAAGTCCCCCGACCCCCCAAAAAAGCCAGGTTCAATCACTATATGACCAGTTTTGTTTCTCTGGGTCATCTTCCACTTTTTTTTTTTCCCTTGCAGTATTATCTTTGAAGCAAAATCCAGTCATTGTATAATTTCACCAGTAAAAACAGTAGTAAGTTAAAAAAAAAAAAAGTTGCAGTCTTCCTTGGATCAAAAATCTAAACAACTGAAAAGTATACCATGGTAGCTTGACCTTCAGTACAAAGGTAGCTTGTCTTGCAAATTCCATTCACTCCAACTAAAAAAATGAATGAAGCATTAATTACTATAAGGCCTTTCTCCAATGAGAAAGTAGAGCTACCCAATGCCACGAACATTTGCACAACAGAGTTAGAGTTAATGGATTTTCTTCCTGCTTTGCTTTTTTTTTTATCTTATTTTAAAATTAATGTCACTGAAAGTGTGAAAAATAAGAAAGTGATCAGCATGAATTCAATACTAAGACCATATTCAACAATATTTTTGTAAATTTTCTTCTCATTTTCCACATATGTGCATATTTCACTGTTATTTTCCTACTATGTTGCATTATAATTTAAGAAACAATACATCATACTGTCCCATGGTAATACATTGTCTTTGTAAACATTTAATTTAAAGGCTACATAAATTCCAGTTTGTTCCTATGTTATGACTTATTTAGACATTGAAATTCAAATTGCTTCGAGTTATTCATTACCATAAGTAACTCCACAATTAGTATCATAGAATACACATTACTTTTTCTTTCTTTTAGAAGGAGAAACTGCAGGTCCATGAACAATTTTCATAGGGTCTATAAAATACACTCAGAAGTGTAAGCTGTGCTGGTGTATAAGTTAGTATGTGTGTACTTTTGGTAGGGCAAAAAGGTCTCTAACAAAAAATTTCACAAGATTAGTAAAGAAACATGTGAACTTCAATGGTTATGAATAACTCCTTCAAATAATTTCCCAGTTATACTTTTTTCACAGTTAACTTTTTAAAGTTACTTTATTATTTATTTATTTTATGTTTTAAGTAAGACTTTTTTTTTTCAGAGAAGCTTTAAGTTCACAGCAAAATTGAGGGAGAAGTACAGAAATTTCCCATATACTCCCCACCCCCCACACATACACAATAGCCTCCTCATGATCAATATCCCCCACCAGAGTGGTACATTTATTTCAATTGAAGAACTTACGTGGACACACCATAGTGACCAAAAATCCAGTTATTACACTACAGTTCACTCTTGTTATTATACATGTGATAAGTTTCTACAAATGTGTAATGATGTTTATTCATCATTATGGTATCATATAGAGTATTTTTCACTGCCCTAAAAATCCTCTGTGCCCACCTACTCATTCTCCCTCTTCCTCAACCTCCAGCAAACACTGGTCTTTTTTACTGTTTCCATATAACCAGTTTGGAAATTTATTTTAGAAATTACTCAATTTCTAGAAGTGGCTAATATATACAATCTTAACATTACCTGAATTTTTGTTTGGTTACTTTACATAGCAATATAACACACTGTAGTTAGAATGGTGTAGGTCTCATCAGAAATGTATCATTTTAATGAAGCTTAATTTTAACTTGTAATTAGACAAATGTTACATGCTTACACATAAAATATGTAAGAAGAAAAATAATCACTACTGGGAGATAACAACTATTAATATTTGAGTATATTTCCTTCCAATACTTTTAATTGAATAAATATATAGATACCATATGTCATTTACACAATTGGAGTCATCTTATATTTAAAACATTGTATACTGCTTTATTAAATTTACATATGGTCTCTGATAATTTCCTCAATTAGTAAAGTATTACACATATTTTTAATGGCGACATAAGTCATTATAGGATAAAATGTTCATATTTTTTAAGATCTCTTTAAACATTTATCACATATGCTAATCAAATGATTTTTAAATATTTACCTACACTTGATTTGTGTCAATGTTTAAATATTTTATGTACATATATATGTATTAATTTTTTTGGCATAAGCATATTTCTAAGTATAGGTAGACAACGATACTGGGTTCCCTCACAGTATTAATTGTCTTTTGGAGGGGTTCCCCTGAGGGGTACTGATCATCAAAATCACCATATTTGCTAATGTAGACAGGTGGGTAAAAAGACATAAGCCCTAGAGAAACCTTTGTACAGCTTACTACATTGACCTCTCCCAATCCAAACTGTTAAAAAATAAGATAATGTTTAAAAATTGTCATCGGCTTTGGAATCTGGGAGGAATGACATTAACATAAAAGCAAACCATTGTAAAGAACTGAGAATATGCCAGGCACTGGATGTTTTACACAGGTTAACTTATTTAGTCTTCATAATAACCCTATGAAGTAGGTATGCACATCACTTCCATTTTAAAGATAAGGAGAAGGAGATCAAGGCACAGAGAAGATAAGAAACTTGCCTGAGATTTCACAGATAACAAATAGTAAGCAACTTGATTTCAAGCCAGATTTCATGCAGATTTACCTTTATTTTCCAATCTTATTTATTATCTTGAGGAATTTCTTATAATCATAGTTCAAATGTCCACAATAGGGTAAAATCTCCAAGGCTAAGTGAAAATGATCCTGACTTCAGTTCACTAAATCTAGCAAATGAACATAACAAGTGCTAAAAATGAGGGCAGAGCACAGAACTAATGAGTGGGACTCTCTACATCCAATTTTGTGGGTTATTTGAAATTCTCACATATGAAATACAGCTACCAGATAGTTACCAAAACTACTATTCTCCCTCCCAAATATGCCAGGTAGAAGTGGCCGGAAGAATATCAGAGGGACCATACCTATGGCCTTGGCTACATACACAGTTTCCATTAGGTGAAGAATGAGTACACAATGGTGGTCTGCAGGTCATCTGCTTCAGCAAAGCAGGAGTTGGTGCTTTGTGTGACTCTCCTTTCCTGTCCATTCACTTCAAGGTGCCACATCACTGAAATGTTAGTATAAAGTGATACCAATCATCGCTCAAACCTAAGATCTGAAACAAAGATTTTGTATGTGCACACACATGGTCAATAGAAGAAATATTCACTCAATCTCTCCTATTATTAGACAGATACAAGTCCTAGAAGAATCTCTGCATAGTCAAGGCAAAGAGATTATAACATATCCCAACAGAAGAGTGAAGCCATCTGCAGGCAAGAACAAAGGCCAAATATACTGCTTTCAATATGTAGAAGTCATGACTCCTTTCAAAATGAGATTAGCTCTAATGCTGCCCCTTAGAAATTATCAACTATCTTATCAAGAAAATGTATACTCAGAAATGAAATAAAAGACTAAGGACAATGGGTGAGACTCACTAAAAAACCAAACATTATATAAAGAAGCAAAGTCAAGGAAATTTTTTTCTACAGAAGAAATAATGAAAGTGGAACTAAAATCTGACAGAACTAGTAAACAAAAGAATTGGATAAATGTAAATTTATGCTCCAATGGGATTGGAGCTTGAAACATAGGTGTTTAATTTCTTACTCTTCCTAAGATATGTTGTTTCAGAATTTAAAAATAACAAATGAAAAATTTTTTAAATGTTAAAAAGGCAACCAAAAATAATCCTACTGCTGAGTGAAGTAAATCAAGCAGAGAAAGTCAATTATATGGTTTCACTTACTTGTGGAGCATAAGGCATAACATGGAGGACATTAGGAGAAGGAAAGGAAAAGTGAATTGGGGGAAATCAGAAGGGGAGATGAACCATGAGAGACTATGGACTCAGAAACAAACTGAGGTTTTTGGAAGTGAGTGGGGTAGAGGGATGAGTGAGCCTGGTGGTGGGTATTGAGGAGGGCACGTATTGCATGGAGCACTGGGTGTGGTACATAAACAATGAATCTTGGAACACTGAAAAAATAAAATTAGATTTAAAAAATAACAATCCTACTGTTCTAAAGATGAAATAAAAAATTCAGTTAAAGGAAATTTAGAAAATAAAAAGCAAAACATAAAACAAGTATTTAAAGTAGCTAAAGCTGTACTCAGTAGAAACCTGAGAGTCTTAAATAAATTTAACATTAAAAAAAGAAGTGTTGGGCGCCTGGGTGGCTCAGTGGGTTAAAGCCTCTGCCTTTGGTTCAGGTCATGATCTCAGGGTCCTGGGATCAAGCCCCACATCAGGCTCTCTGCTCAGCAGGGAGCCTGCTTCCCCCTCTCTCTGCTTGCCTCTCTGCCTACTTGTGATCTCCCTCTCTCTGTCAAATAAATAAATAAATCTTTAAAAAAAAGTGTTGAATTAAGGATTCAACTGAGAAAGAGATAATGTAATCCATTTTTCAAAATAAAAGAAATGATGTAAAGGCAGAAAATTAGATATTTGGAATAAGAAAAAAGAGTGGAAATAATAACACTTTAAAAAATAAAGAAATACACAAAGTTAGGAAACGAATAATTTTAAAATGAGAAATAAAAATAAATACAGAAATCAAAAAGGAAGTATATAAATCACAAATATGGAAAATATTTTTTAAATTACTGAACAGCATAAATAAGTCTTTTTTCATTGCTATGACAATTAGGACTTTTCATAGAAAATAAAATGTACCAAATGGCTTAAAAACAGAAAATTTGAGTTACAGAAATATTCATGGGAAAATAAATAGAAAACGTTTTTTCCTTCCAAGAGTTACTACTTAACTACTTACAATGAGTTTCCAGGTCCAGATAGATTTATATGTAAGTTATGTGTATCTATATACTGAAATATATACAGACACACACACATACATATATGATGTGTAAGTACATACACACATATAAAATATGCATTAATTACATATTATGTAATTAATATATGATTTATACACACACACAAGACGTTAAAATGGGAGCTGATGTAGGTGCCTTATGCCTCTACTTCCTTGAGTAATCTTTAGATCACCTCAGAAGGATGTTCCATTAAATGTTAAAGCCATTTCTGCCATGTTAGCCATTATACACTTCACCTATAAAAATGTGTGCTTTGAAGGAGAGAACTGTCAGAATTCTCTGCTGTTCTAATTTTCAAATGGAGAAAGGATGGATTCCTCTCACATCAAGCCAAGTGAGAGGGTATTCAGAGAGCCTCCTGTGATCTCATGGTATACAGCCCCTTGACGTCCTTAGTAACTAGAAGAACAAAATTCTGGCTGAAGCTTGCCTACCAATTGCTAGATTGAGGAGACACAGAGGCATGAGGAGAGGCAACTGATTTGTTTGTCTCAGAGTGAAGATACATGTTTCCTCTACCCCTGTGATGGTCTATAGCAAGAAGGCAGCAGTGTGACCCAACATAGTCTGTGGGGATGATACAGGGCTAAGGAGAGGTCATAGCCAGGGGGAGACATCAGCTCTGTCAAGTGCAGGATCTCCAGCAACACCCAAAAAAGTGTTCCACGAAAGAAATTTTTTCATCTGCCTCATTCAAAGGGTGGAAAGTATGCTTGTTCATTTTCTCCATTTTCTTATTTTCTCACCACCTGGTTTTAATCGTTGGGTCAGATACCATAAACATCAAGCAGGAAGGATGAGCAAGGAAGAGGGAGTTGAGCCAATCTCTCCCTTTAGACATCTAGCTCTACTTGGATCACAAAACTTTTTATCAACCAATAAACATTTATAGTATTCACTATTATTTGGCAAAACTGTCTTTGGGAAAATCATATTGTCCAAAGTCACTAATAATTATGTATGAAAACATCTAAGTGAAATATGTGCAAATGGATTATACTATTGATAAAAAAGAAATCACGACAACATGAGGTTTATCCCAGCAATTTAAAGGTATTTCAATGATATTAGTATATTTAGTAACATGATTTATCTCCATAAATAGCAAAAACAAGATATGATTCAATTTCCAATCTGGAATAAAACATTTAGTTAAATAGAGGAAAAACAACATAAAGTCAATCATCAGTATTAGACATAGTGATTAAACATTAGATTCATCTCCCTTTGAGTAAAGAACAAGTCCAGTCTTTCACTATTAATGCTATTAACTAAATTAACAAAATGAGCACTATCTAGGAATAAGAAAAGAATAAGAAAATAGATATAACTAAATCATAATGATCCAAAAGAGAATTCATGAGTCAACAGAATGGTACTGTAAATGATTTCAGCAGTAAGCCTATAAACAAACTAGAATAAATGGCTAGAAAACATATGCTAAATATGATCTAGTTTGCAGTATTAACATAAACACACATTACCTTGAAATAAACCTAAGGGGAGGCAAATGAAACAACATTAATGAAGATTTAAATAAATGAGAATATAATTTTCCTCTTAGTGGTAAAATTCCATATTTTAAACTTGTCAAGGGTCTGCATTCATAAATATAATGCATTCATGTGAAAGATACACTAAGAATGTTTTGGAGAATACTTGGAGGAGAACTGTCAAAACCAGTTTGAAAAATAAAACTGTGGAAAAAATGAGGGAGAGTTTAGTACACAATCAAAGATGTTATAATGTTAAAATTATTAAACCTTACTGAGTTGATGTAGGTATTGAAAGAGGAGAAACATATGTGACAACCCAAAAACACACTAGGAAACAACAACAACATAATAGAAATTCAAGACATTTTAAATTATAACTTAAAAAATAAATAAATTATAATCTAAGCTCACCTTATTTAAAAAAAGTTGCTAGAAAATTGGCTAACCTAAAAAAGCGAAATATAGGTTTCTACCTTATACCACATGCTATGATGAAATATTGATGAACTAACGAGTTAAATGTCCTAGATAAACCATAAATGACCCAGGAGAAATATAGTTGGAAGAACTTTCTAGAAAAAGAAACAAAGAAAAAACTCAAAATCGGATTATATTTACAGGAGTAAATTTTTAGTTTGATATTTATAAAAAAATATATATAATAAAATTGGATTAATGTTCACAAAATAGATTATTAAAATTTACTATCTTAAATCTTAAAAATAATACATAATAGTTATTTGTGGCTGGAATATTTCATATAGAAAATCATAAGAATTCATGTATAAGAATATCTATTATGCCTTTATTTATAAAGGAAAAAATCAAATGATTAAACAATGATATTTTATATAATGATAAAATTCTATTAAATTCTTTGAAGTTAAAATATACTTAGATTTTGTTCTCAGTGTTACACTGAATTCAAGATATAGGATAAAATTAAATTACAATTATATAGCATAAATAATACATTTATATATCACAGGTTCCTTCCCATCTTTTTCTTATGCGTATATATACATACATAACAAAACCTAATAATAGCAATTGAAAGATACCCAAAAATATAATTACAAAGAAAAAATTAAATTACAATATGACAATAAGAGGGACTAGTATTAAATTATTAAATACCATGCTTTGAGAGAATACTGATTGCTTTAGAAAACATTCTCAATATACGCTATTGGAAGGAAATATGAAAATATTAACAATGGTTATTTGTGTGTAATAAGATGTAGAGAATTTTATAGAATTTCAGCATGTTCTATTTTTTTATGATGGACATGGTTTACTTTTATATTAAGAAAATTTGTTAAATATAATTTTCAGCAGTCCAATTTGGGGAACCCATTTCAATAACCCATTAAAAGTAATGGCTTTGTTCCCATCCTTACAAATCCTAATTAGTACATTGTTTTATGGTATTTTCTTTGAAGGGATTTGCCTTTTAGTTTTTGGCATGCCTCTTTGGTTTGATTAACTGGGGCTTCTGTTCCGCTCCTCTGCATTGCAATTGAGTGTTTGTTATTGAGGAGGCAACAAGAAGCAGGACAATATTATTATATTCTCCCCCGAGGCTTCCTATTTTCCAGAGATTACACATATTTGCTCAACAGCACCAAGTTGCTGTAACAATTTCTCTCTCATTTCCCTTATACCCAGGGGCAAATAGCAACTTTCTTCTCTGTCACTTTCCAACTCAGGAAGCTGATGCATATTTTGTCTGTTATTTAATACTTGACAGATAGCCCCCAGCATCAAACCATCCATGAAAACTGTTGGCTCCTGGCAAACGGAAGAGCTGTATACACTTTTGACAATCTAGTAGCTAAGAATGGATTTGGGGTGGTTCAAAAAAATTCTTTAAAATCTTATGTGATACTGAGCTGGTTCATAGAATTCTATTCATCATCAATAAAATGACATTAATTATTACTGCTCCCTGAAGCAAAGCTAAAATGTGTATTTATGCCCTTTGACAACGTGAAGTCTGACTCCAGAGAAGGCAAGGGGAAGTCAATCATCAAGTAGCAGAGCCCATGTGACAGGGGAGAAAAAATATTGTGCTGCTAACCATGGTGCTTTCTGTGTAGTGAGAAAGAGCACTGGCCTCACACCATGAGCCTACTCACTTCTCCCTTAAAAACTGTGGTGACCAAGTTTTTCCTGTGCAGAGACTTGGTAGACACAATAGGTAGCATAATTTTCCACACATAGGTCCCCTACATAATGTATATTCTTTCATGTATTCAAGATATAGGATAAAATTAAATTACAATTATATAGCATAAATAATACATTTATATATCACAGGTTCATGTATGTTCTTCCTCCTTTGTCTCCCTCCCTTCCATGGGCATCTACTGTGTGCTTACTATATGTGCGATCAAGTTCTAAGAGCAAGTAGATACAATGGCAAAAAAAACAGATGAGCTCCTTACTTTCGTTGGGCTGGAGGTCATTGAGGGAGACCACCAATAAATAAATTAAATAATATAACTTCAGCTTGTTATTGAAAAACCTAAGGAAGTGGGAAGTAGCTCGGTGAGAATGGAGAGAAAAGAGCTCCTTTAGGTAGGGTAATTGGAAAAGCCACCTCTGAGGAGTTCCACATGTGACAAAATAGGACTGAATAATGAAAAGGAGTCACACAGTCAAAGACGTGGTACAAGGACAACCCAGGTGGAAGAAATAGGAAGTGTGAGGCCCTGAGGTGAGAGGAAGGTTGGCACACTGGAGCAGGAGCAGGAGCCAGGAGGCCAGAGTGTCTGCAAAAGTTAATCAGGAGGGGTTGAAGGAGATGGTCATATAGTATAGGCTGACACAGCCAGGTTATATAGGGTCTATGAGACATGGTATAAAGTTTTTCTTAAATTTAAGTGCAATGAGGCATCATTACAGTTTAAGGAGTAAGGAGGAATTTACTCAGATTTTCTTAAGGAGATGACTCTAGCTTCTGTGTAGAAAATGGCTTCTGAAAAAAAGAAAAAGGAGAAAATGCCTCTGGGTAGTGAGAATGGGTGAAAGAGAACGTGATGAAAGGTGGATGGAGTATCAGATGAGAGATGGTGGTTGGTGGGCCTGGGGCATAGTAAAACAATTACACAATGACAGAGGAGAAAAGGATTCATTTAGTAGCTTATGTTCACAGAGGAATTTCTCATGTTTTATCTCAAATAATCTTTAAGGTCTCTCCCAACTCCCCAAATATGGATGTTAATCATTTATGACCTTAAGGGGATTCAACAATAACTTTTTCATTCTCCAAAATCATCATAACACATGTGATAGTAGAACTGCACTACCTATGTCTGTTCCAGTATATATCAATTTTAAGACATTGTTTTCAAATTTTAAATCTCAGAAAATTGAAGCATATTAGGAATTTTTGCTGTTTCACATGCTGAAGATCAATTTTTAGACTGGATTTCATTGATTTTAATTTACTGTTCAAATTGTGTTTTCAGTCCCATACTCTCTGGAGCTAGAATGCATGGGTGGCTTCTCAGCCAAGGATAACTCGAAAGTGATGATAATCTATGTATGATAGCTGACATGTTGTTATATGGATAATAAAGGTATTATTGAGGGGTAGAGTTTAAGAATTCCCCCCCCTTATTGTTCTAACAATTAATGCTTTGCAAGAATTATATGATGATCTTTTGAAATTGTGACCAATCAATTCAACAACTTGGTAAGATATTGGTTAATAAAATAGAAATGGTCCCAACCTTCACTGCTTACAGTAAGTTTCTAAGATAGAAAAATTAAGAAAGAAACAAATGTGGATGTGTGTGTGTGTGTGTGTGTGTATGTGTGTTGATAAGTGTCATGAAGGATATGAATAGGTCACGATGACACAGAGCAGAGGTGAGATGGCACCCCTTTGTGAAGATTGTTATGAAAAGTCCCCCTAGGGAAGACACACTTAAGCTCATATATGTTTCAAACATATGAAGAGTAGAGGGAGTATCATTCCAGGTAGAGGAAATTTCATACACAAAAGCTCTTAAATAGGAATGCACTTCAGCAGGTCAGGGAAAAGAAAGGAAGCCAGTAAGGCTGTAGACAAATAAATAAGTGAACTTGAAGAACAGGCAGGAATTAGATCACAGTAGAGATCTACAGTTATACTGAAGAGTTTGGGTTTTAGTTCAAGCCATGAAAAAGACACAGAGGGCCTAAAGAAGCAAACACCATGACAAATCTGTGTTGTTATTGTTGTTGTTTTCCCCCAATTACTCTGGCTAGTATATAAATAATAGGGTGGAAGAAGACAAGGGTTGGAAAGGTGTAGACCAATAAAAAGACTATTTTGTGTTCCAAGGAGTGGTGATGGTTGTTTGGCTCACACTAAACACGGAATATATGAGAGAAGTTGATATATTAAAGATATATTTTTCAGATAGAATTAATAAGACAATATTCTTTATTAATAGGAAGTGGCAGAAAGAGGAAATGTGGATAACTCTTGGGCTTCTCATTTTAGGAATGATAGATAAGAATGTCACTTTACAAGAAAATACCTGAGAGAAAAGATCTATTAGGAAAAAATCAACAGTGCTTTATTGCAAAAGAGCTTAGACCAATAATTCCAAAGTGTCATTGAATGCTATTAAGAGAAAAAGAAGTTTAACTTACGGACCTTTTCTTGTTAGCTAAAGATGGTAAGAAGAGGGATCCAAGCAGGAAGAAAAAAATAAAATATCTGATATTAAAACCTTAAATGTAAAGCATCAATCAAGAAAATAGACACTGCCATGGCTGAGGCAGGGAGAAGAGGCAAGGGAGACAAAAGGTAAAAGAGTTTACAAAGAAGAAAACAGCAGAAAGAGGGCATCATGATGAGGGGGATGTGGATGAGAATGAGGATGATGGAGATAATGATGGTGATGACATTGATGGTGATGATGACATTGACAGGGATGATGATGACAACTATAACAACAACAAAATCTACAATACTTTTTAGCCATTTTGCACTAGTTGCATGTGCTGGTTGTGCACTAGTAATAAAGTCACCCAAATGCCAGTGGCTTAGAACAACAGTGGAGTATTTCTCACTCATGCTTTAGATCAACTGGGGGCTCAGTTTGTTCTTGTCTGTCTCTGAGACCCTTGATGACAGAGCAGCAACCATCTGGGGCACTGTCAGTCATCATAGCAGTGGACAAAAGGGTATGACAAATCGCATCCTGGTTCCTAAAATTTTTGTCAGAAAGTTAAGACATATGACCTCAACTACTTTTATTGGCCTCCTCAGATCACATGGCTGCATAATTACACGTACTTTTATGTGCATTACTGCGTGATGCACATAATTACAGGTACTGAAGAAAGGTATTCCAATCATGTTTTCAGGAGAACTGAAAATGGTGAATCACATTAATGACTATTTGTCTACTCACTATACTTGAATTGGATTATCTTATTTAATCTTTTCATAATGCTGTGAGGTTAGTCTTCTTCATTCCCACCTTACAAGAAACTGAAATTTAAACGTGTTAATGGATATCTGGTTTAGATAGGTTAGAGGACACACATATTAATAGGGAGGCCATCATTTAAACTCAGAATTTATATGCTGCACCCTTAGCTATACTACTTATGCTGGCCATGTCAGGAATCTGAACTATGTTCTAAAGGAATGAGAAAGCTTTAAAATGTTTTAAAAGGTAGGATTATTAGATTTCCATTTCAAGAAATAGTAGGTACATTTTTCAACTCAAGCCTCAGATATTCATACAAATTTGCCTTATAAATTTTTCTGCCTTGTAAACCAAATTTAATTTTTGGTATGGGCCACCCTTCCACTAGTGAAGTTAAAGGTGAAAACTTAATCTCAATCAATTTTGAGTTCTTATGTTCATAGGTGAGAGATTTGTCGTGGGCAATTAGTGGCCTGAAATGGTTACAATCAACTGATGTTTGCATTTGCATATCTTTAATTTTGTTTGTTCTTCTCCAACAGTATAGACAGGTTCCCAACAAGAATGCTCTTTTGGGCCTGGGAATATCTCAGCTAACCTTAGAATATCCACTCACTCAGGAGTTGGACATACTGCTATCGGAAAACACTGTGTCACAGTAATCTCTCATTTACATTTTTGCACCAGTCAGGAATTGCAAGCAGATTTTCAAAACAGGAGCAATGCACCCACCTCCACCATCAAATATTGCCTACATCAGGGCTGTTACGGAGGCTTCATAGTAAGTCAGCAAATCAGATGCCTGAGAACTTTCTTCTCTATATTTAGGGTGAGACACTTATCCTCATGCTTCCTACTCTATGAAATCACTTTAAATAACTTTTATTTCAGTTTTATGTTACTGAAGTCAAAGCACATTAACAAGTTAGCTTGTATATGTGGGATATTTGCCTAGGGATATTTGCTAGTGTACAGAGAGGAGCCTGCAGGAAGAGAGAAGTTTGAAGATGAAGGAAATAAAAGGGAAGACTAATGCAAAGCAAAGTCCCAGAGGAGGTGAAAGGATGGGCTTATGGGGCAGTGGGAGAATAGACACATCATTCTCCATGACTGATAAAAAAGAGAGAGAATGGATGTGAATATAGATGTTAGAATGTGACGTGGTGGTAAAATCACATTCAGAGTGAATCTAAATGCATCAATTTGTGGAAAGGAAGGTAGCTTGCTTGGGCAGAGGCCTGAAGGAATGTAGGAGATGTTTCACTTAGAAATTGAGAGGAATAATGGGAGATGCTGATCAAATAAAATTATTTAAAGGTAATTCTAGAAACTAAGCTGAGTTTGTAGACCATGAACATGGAGCGACTGTCAATCTGAATCTTCATGTGAGAGCAGTAGAAGGGAAAGAAGATAGCTGGAAAAATACATCCTGTGTTTTGAGTTTTCTCTCTTACTTAAGACAGAAGGACGGGACGGCAAGAGTTGATGTTGAGAATATGAGTTGTGTCAGAACTGGTGCATCCACAATTGACTAGAGAAGGAAGAAAAACCAGAAGGACTGAAGAAAAATGGAGAGAGCAATAACAACATGAGAACTGCATAGATGACATCTATGGAGTGTCAAGGTGCTCTGCTGAGTAAAGCCTCATCTCACTGAATATGCTTTCCAAGCCCAGAGATTCTGGGTAGTATGGCATTATTCCCCTTGTCCAGCTGGAGCAATTTAACCTTAAAAGAGTGAACAATTTTATTTCCAAAATCATTTCACTTACACCTAAGATTAAATCCCAGATCTATCTGACTTCAATGTCTAAGACTTCTCAAGGGTCTGGAATTTTCTAAGAAATCAAAAGCTGTAGCAATGAGTATAAAACATTTGGACAGGTAAGAGGTTGTGGTCTGAGGGTAGGACATTGGAGGTCAAAGCTTCACAACTTAAGGTGTTGATGCGAATGCCTAGATTAAAGATGTGTGTAACTGAAGCTGAAAAGAGGTGAAGGTTACCTGATAAGCAATTATAGAGGTGCTGGTTCTCACTTTGCTGCAAAAGGGTTATATATATTAGGCAGGACTCTTTTACTTTCAAGTTAACAGATTCTAACTCAAACACTGTTGAACAAATAAGAATTTCTTAGAATCATGCAAAGATGTCTCATGAACCCAAGGGCATTAATGCAACTAGCTATAGGAAAGCCTAGAACAAGGGGCAAGAAAACCACGAGGGCTACCAAGCCATCTTTGAATTAATTATTGTCCTTCTCTTTACTCTGCCAAAAACTTCATCTGCTCTGGAGAGTACTACAGCTGATAATGGTTTGCCTCCATTTCTGAGATTGTACGTCTACTCCATTGAGTACACTACCCTTTCTTGAAACTGAGTTTTCCAAATTCTTGGGAAAGGGAGTAACTGGGAGTTAGAGGTTCACCATAAGATTATACTGTACAAAATGTTTGCTATACAGGATGAAGTGGTGATGAGAGAAGCAGTTTCTTTGCAAGAGAGAATGAGCAGATAACCCTCAATTGTCCTTCCTACTGTGGGTCCATGCTTATTATCTTGAAGAAGTATCCTTCTAATTTTTAAGCTCTGATTTCAGTAAAAATTTGTCTTTCCATACTCCCAGCCTACTGCCTCTTATATTTCTTTGAGATTGTTCTGGTAAAATACTCAAAGACAGAAATTAACAAAATAAACTGGTGTCTACCAGGAAACTAAAATAAACATACTCAAGAATCTTGAAAAAGTTATAATTGATACTACAACTTTCTAGATCTTCTGTTTGTTTCTAGAATTCCTTTTGTAGTTCCCAATTATGACAACATCTCAACTACAGGGTGTTAGGAAGTCAATATTTTCCTTTGAGTATTTACATGAAGATGGATTCTCAAACAAGAAATTGTTTATACACCATGTTAGAACAGGTGGTGAATTCAAATGGAATTCATAAGTCTTTTAAATAAAGAATCACTGTAAGTGGCTGCATTAATTATTACATATCATCAGTACCATCAAGGTGACTAAAAACTTGTTCTCACTAATGGGTACGTAGGCAGCATTTTTTCTTTCCTAAGTATCTCCTCATTAGTCAGTTCTCAGAGGAAGCCGAAATAGTTCTGGATATGTTTTATGTGTAGGGGTTGGAAAGAAAAAGCTACTAAAATTGTGTTGAATATCTACTTTATAACAGTACTAAAAGTAGAGGATAAATTATTCACAAATTATTAATTTGCATCACTCTTGGGGGAGCTGCTATAAACTCATCAGCAAAATATGTGTTTATAGCATGCAAAATTGCCCTGTCGAGAGACCATCAGACATTTTTGCCTTTGAGTTCTGGGCTTCCTTTTTCACTTGAGTAGAATTTTCAGAATCCTGGCTCCTGACGGGATTAGGACAAACTCCAGCAATGAGTTGGCAAGTGTTGAAAGCTTTGCTGCTGGGGGGGCAGCCAAGGTGGTAAAAGGCTCTCTGAACAAGGAGGAGGACAGGATTTTGTGGGTGCCACAACGGGCAGCAGTGTACTTTTCTGCCACAGAGCACTCCGCAGGAGCCAGGATCTTGGCTGGGTGAAAGCTATTTGGCTATCTATGAGGTTTCAACTCTTAACCTGGATGTCCGGTACTTCACATAAGGTCAGCAGAGAGGTCTTTGGTGCTCAGTGCTCTGAGAACACCCGAAAATCTGGTATGACATTCTCCATGA
Source organism: Procyon lotor (assembly GCA_028646535.1). Lineage (NCBI taxonomy): Eukaryota > Metazoa > Chordata > Mammalia > Carnivora > Procyonidae > Procyon > Procyon lotor. The sequence continues at coordinate 32,605,330 of CM053617.1, read as the reverse complement.
AATCATGTAACAAGAAGCAATTATAATTTCAGAGAACTAAAGCCTAGTCCTTTCTCATGATTTCATGGATTCAATACACAGCAGATTTCATGTATAATCCAAACAAGAGAAGGAAAGCACTGAAGAATTGGTGTGGATGGACTTCTCTTTGACCCTGGCAACGAATGATATGGGATGGATTTGGTGTATTAAATATATATACATATGCATGTATATATAGATAATAAAAATATATATTATAAAAATTTTGTGTTGTGTGTTGTATACTTAATAGTAAATATATACATATTATATTAAATATTCACTACAATCCTACAGAGAAACTATATAGGAAGGAAATGAAGGCTCAGAGATAATTCATGATTTACCAAAGATTAAATATAAAGTGTCAAAGTGAGGCCTGAAACTAAGATCATACACTCCTCTCTCCTCTTCTAAAAATATCTACATACACATACATGTATAAATATATCCATAGAAAGATACATACAAACATACAAGCATCTGTGATCTTTACATATGTAGGACTCTTCCCCTCTCTCCCTATAATTCTCTCTCATCTTTTCTCAAGATATGGTTTTCTTCTCTATTCATATACAAGGACAGATATCTCTGCTATTCTATTAGGGCAAGGAAATAAATTTTGCTTAAAGGTACATACTAGTAGGGTAATCAACTGTCCAGAATTGCCCACGACTATCCTAGTATTAGAACTGAAGTCCAATGTCCTAAGAAATCTCTCAGTCCCAGGAAAATTAGGACAGTTGGTGACTCTAGTGAATTTTTCCATAGCTATTCTCTTCCTGACATTTGATGATCCTCTATTTCTGGGCATGGCCTCACCCAAGTTACATTCCCCTGGCATATTTGTAATATAAGGTGATTATGTATGGGTCACCTCTACTTACAGTTTGAGGGTAACAATGAACAATTACAACAAAGAGCAGGATGGAAATTTGGATTAGTCTCAGATCTCTATTCTAAGAACATATTAACCTTTTGCTGCCACAAGAATCTTCCCAAGTGACTAAAACACTTCTTGGCTTCCATTCTCCTCACGTACTGTCAGTCTCCTACTGTCTCACTTTCCCTGTCTCCCCCTTTCTGTCTCTTTGCTCTCTCTCAATTATTCTCATACTTTTTTTTATCCTCTTTTACAAAACTCTTCTCTTTATCCAGGTCTGTGCCTTCAAAACTCAAAATTTTCTTTCATCATTATGCAGAGAAATTTATCTCTCCCCTAGGATCTTTATTTTCTATACCTAAACAGTGTATTTTTTCCCAAGACAATAAACCCATCTGACTTCAATATGAATTATTCCACTCTCCTAAAATAACAAAGCTTAGTATTCAATGTTTATATTATGTAGCATTTTCCTTCCTACCACATTTGGAATCAATGTATTGATTATAGAGGGTATTTCTAGAGTCCAACTGAAAAATATATTACCGAAGGAGAATATAATTTTCTCATTTAATAAAGATGTAGATTTTCTCAGTTTATAGAACAAGATCTGTGTACTTGTCTACTGTTTTGTAGGTGTCCAACAATAGTAAGTGAAAGAGCATGAAGGGCATTTTGGAACTCTACCACATTTCTAGAATGGACACAATAATGTCTCCCTTATAGCAAGGAGGAATTGTTTCTTGTGAGTCATGCTAAAATTGTATTAGATCGGGGAAGGAAAAAAAATCATGTGAATCATCTCCTACACTACTGCATCTTCTGACTGATACCAAGCCATTAGGTCATTGGAATGTTTTAAGATGGCAGGTTCAGACCCAAACACAGAAATACACTTTGAAATTCAAGGACACACCAGATACATGTGTCTTTGTTTTCTTTCCCTTGCCTCTGTGGCATGCTCTCACAATCCGTTTTATATTTTAATCCAGACTCAGTTACCCCATTGCCTCCTTTCCAGGCATTATGATTCCTAGTATTTACCCTATTTCTAACCCCCCTTCATTCAGAACTTCACTTTTGCTTCATGTATATGTAGCTTTAATGACTTAAATTATGTCCTTGCACAAATATGACTTAGAATTGCATCTTGTTTTTAGGTTTGCTTCGCTTTTGTCATTTTGAGATCTCTATCCCATAAGGCATCACTGGTAGAGGGGCCTAAATCTTGAGCTTCAAGGCCCCTCACAAGCAAGGGCTCCAGTAAGGACAGCCAGTTCCTAAGAGTAGTATAATATTTGGGAAAGAAGAAGTTAGGTTGCATTTCTACATAAGCGTTTCTGACAAATTGTTTAAAGAAATCCCAAAAGAAAAGAAATATAGATATCTGAAACTCCAGTAAACATTTGCAATTATTTTTTCTCATTGAAAATGAATTTCATTTAATACCAAATTTTGTACTTGCAATTTTGTATTCTCTTTCTTAAAAAGATCCCCTTAAATTGCATAAGCTTCAGTATGGCTGCTGACAACAGATCTTCAGGGACTTGCATCCCTAGAACAGATTGGGTTCCTTTTTTTTTCCCCAAGAGACTGTCACCCAACAGTATCAAAATATATGAATAAACGTGAAATGTTTAGGAGAAACAATATTTGCAGAGCTTCAAGGTTCTTCTCCCATAATATTTATTAATTACTTTGGTGGCTTTATCATATTTTTACATGTTATTTGACATTTTTTCCTCCAGGAGGTAGAACCTAATTATCTTCTCTTAGTGTGGGTGCTGCACTTAGTGACACATTTTTAATGAATTGATTATAGAAAGGGGGAAATACTAATTTTAGAGTGAGACATCTGACAGATATTGCCTTAACAATCAGAGTCAATGTCCTAAGTCATGTGCCCCGACCCCAAGGATGTGATCAGAAAAGTACTTCACTTCTATAGTATTCTTTTGCAAAACCATTAACCTGGGAGGTGAGGGTGGGGGGAAGACTGAGAAACTGTCATGGATGAGATGAGATGAAAGAGATATGTTGATGAAATAAAACCTAGTGTTATGGGTTGAAATGCATCTCCACAAAATTCATATGTTGAATTCCTAATCTCCAGCACCTCAGAATGTGACCATTTCACATTCTGTGAATGTGACCCATTCACATTCACGTCTAAAGACAGGTCTTTAAAGAGGTAAATAAAATTAAATGAAGTCAGAGACAGGAAGATGGCAGCAGAGTAGGAGGACCCTAGGCTCACCTCATCCCACAGATACAATTACTTAACTATCAAATTATCCTCAGTACCCCAGAAATCAACCTGAAGACAGACAAAACAAAAACCTCAACTAAAGGAAGAGAAGAGGCCACAATGAAGAAGGTAGGAAGTGTGGAGATGTGATTGAGGGAGAAACAGATCCCAGGTGCTGTGGAGGGGAGAGATGTGATTGCAGAGAAGTATGTTTGAGAGAGAGGAACACACAGGGGAAAGTACAAAGAGAATATTTTCCCAAATCCATTGGCTTAAAAAATGAGAGGAGCTGATTTTTGGGCGTTCTTACAACCAGGGAGGGGCTTAAAAGTCTGGAGTTTTAAAGATCAGAGGGCTTGACGGGGATAGAATCCAGAGGGCATCATGCTGCTGGTGGAGAGAAAGAAGGTAGGCAAACAACCCAGGAGCAGATAGTGTGACAACAGTGATCTGAAGATAGCCTAGGGCACACAGCAGGAAGATTATTTGTTCTTTTCAGAATGTGTCCCTGAGAGGCAGCATTCACTGAGATACTTCTCTAGGAACAATACTGGACGACTTATATGGGACAAAGTATACTTTAAAACAAAGACTATAATAAGAGAAAAAAAGGGCACTATAGAATAAAGGGGAAAATCCAATGAGAGGATCTAACAATTGTAAATATTTATGCACCCCACATGGGATAACCAAAATACATAAAACAATAACAAACACAAAGGAAATAATTGATAATAATATGATAATAGTAGGGAACTTTTACACCCCACTTACATCGATGGACAGATCATCCAAATGGAAAATCAGCAAGGAAACAATGGCTTTGAATGGCACACTGGACCAGATGTACTTAACAGATATATATTCAGAACATTCCTAAAACAGCAGAATACACATTCTTTTCAAGTACACATGAAACATTCTCCAAAACAGATCACTTATTAGGCAACAAAACAGGCCTCAACAAATTCAATATTGAAGTCATACAATACACATTTTCTGATAATACTACTATAAAACTAAAAGGCAATCACAAGAAAAAGCTGGAAAAACCATAAATACATGGAGGTTAAATATCATGTTACTAAAAAATGAATGGTTCAACCAGGAAATCAAAGAAGAAATTTTAAAAATACATGGAAACAAATGAAAATAAAAGCATAACAGTAGAAAACCTTTGGGATGCAGTAAAACTGGCCCTAAGAGGGGAGCAAAACAGGCCTACCTCAAGAAGCAAGAAAAATCCCAAATAAACAACCTATCCTTACACCTAAAGGAACCAGAAAAAGGACAACAAACAAAGCCTAAAGCCAGCAGAAAGAAGGAAATAATAAAGATTAGAGCAGAAATAAATTATATAGAAGCTAATCAACAACAACAAAAAACAATAATAGGACAGATCAATGAAACCAGGTTGTTCTTTAAAAAGACTGACAAAATTGATAAACCTCTACCAGACTTATCAAGAAAGCAAAGCTAAAGGACTCAAATAAATAAAACCACAAATAAAAGAGGAGAAATAACAGCCAACACCATATAAATATGAACAGTTACAAAAAAAAAATATTAGATCAAGTGGGATTTACTCCTGGTTTGCAAGTGTGGTTCAGTATGAGCAAATCAATCAACACGACACAATACATTAATAAAAGAAAGGATAAATACCATATGATCATTTCAATAGGTGCAGAAAAAGTATTTGACAAAGTAGAACATCCATACATGATAAAAACGTTCAAGAAAGTAGGTTTAGAAGGAACATACCTCAACATAGCAAAGACCATATACAAAAACCAATAGTTAATACCATTCTAAAGGGGAAAAACTGAGAGTTTTTCCTCTACAGTCAGGAACTAAACAGGGATACCTACTCTCACCATTTTTAAAAAATATTTTATTTATTTATTTGAGAGAGAGTGTGTATGAGCAGGAGGGAGGGGCCAAGGGAAAGGGAAAGAGAGCCTTAAACAGACTCCACACTGGGTGCAGAGCCCAGTGCAGGCTTGATCTCATGATCTTGAGATCATGACCTGAGCCTAATGCTTAACAGACTATGCTACCCACATGTCCCTCACCATTTTTATTTAACCTAGTACTAGAAGTCCTAGCCAATGCAATCGGACAATAGAAAGAAAGAAAAACCATCCAAATCAGCAAGGAAGAATTAAAACTTGTACTATTTGTGAATGACATACTATATATAGCAAACCTGAGAAACCCCACTAAGAAACTACTAGAACTGATAAACCAATTTAGTAAAGTCACAGGATAAAAATGTCAATGTACAGAAATCTGTGGCATTTCCATATAGCAATAATGAAGCAGCAGAAAGAGAAATTAAGGAATCAATCCTATTTACAACTGCACCAAAAATAATAAGATATCTAAGAATAAACCTAACCACACATGTGAAAGACATGTACTCTGAAAGCTATAAAACACAGATGAAAGAAATTCATTATGACACAAAGAAATAGAAAGACATTCTACACTCATGGTTTAGAAGAATGATTATTGTTTTTTTTTTTTTTTTTTAAAGATTTTATTTATTTATTTGACAGAGAGAGAGAGCACAAAAAGGCAGAGAGGCAGGCAGAGAGGCAGAGAGGAAGCAGGCTCCCTGCTAAGCAGAGAGCCCGATGTGGGGCTCGATTCCAGGACCCTGAGATCCTGACCTGAGCCGAAGGCAGAGGCTTTAACCCACTGAGCCACCCAGGCACCCCAGAATGATTATTGTTAAAATGTTTATACTATCCAAAGCAATCTACACACTTAATGCAATCCCTATCAAAACACCAAAAGCATTTTTCACAGAGCTAGATCAATCGTAAAATTTGTATAGAACCACAAAAGATCCCCAATAGCCAACCCAATCCTGAAAAAGAAAAGCAAACCAAGACGATTCACAATTCTGGATTTCAGGTTATATTGCAAAGCTGTGGTAATCAAAACAGTATGGCGTGAGCACAAAAATAGACACATAGATTAATAGAACAGAAAACTCAGAAGTGAAACCACAATGATATGGTCAATTAATCTTCAACAAAACAGGAAAGAATATCTGATGAAGAAAAGACTATCTTTTTCAATAAATAGTGTTGGGAAAACTGAAGCAACATGCAAAGGAATGAAACTGGACCACTTTCTGACACCATACATAAAAATAAATTTTAAAATTGATTAAAGACCTAATGTGAGACCTGAAATCATAAAAATCCTAGAAAAGAACACAGGTGATAACTTCTTTGACATCGGCTATAGCGACTTCTTTCTAAACAGGTCTCCTGAGGCAAGGAAAATAAGCAAAAATGAACTACTGGGACTTTACCAAAATAAAAGCCTTCTGCATAATGAAGGAAACAAGCAACAAAATTAAATCTGTGGAATGGGAGAAGATATTTGCAAATGACATATCCAATAAAGGGTTAGTACCCAAAATATATAAAGAACTTATAAAACTCAACACCCAAGAACCAAATAATCCAATTAAAAATAGGCAGAATACATGAATAGACATTTTCCCAAAGACATACAGATGGCTAAGAGACAAATGAAAAAATGCTCAATATCACTTTTCATTAGGGAAATGCAAATCAAACTACAATGAGATATCACCTCACAGCTGTCAGAATGGCTAAAATCAACAATACACATCACTTCTCAGTCTTTTGGCTAAGATCAAGTGTAAAATCAACAATACAAGAAACAATAGGTGTTGCCAAGGATGTCAAGAAAGGGGAACCCTCTTGCGCTGTTCATGGGAATGCAAACTGGGGCAGCCACTATGGAAAACTACATGAAGTTTCCTCAAAAAGTTAAAAATAGAACTACCCTACAATCCAGCAATTTACTCAAAGAATACAAAAATACTAATTCAAAAGAATACATGCACCCTGATGTTTATAGCAGTATTATCTATAATAGCCAAATTGTAGAAACAATCCATGTCCATCGATGGATGAATGGATGAAGAGGTGGTGTACACACACACACACACACACACACACACACACACACACACACACACTGGATTATTACTCGACAGTTAAAAAATGTGAAATCTTGGGGCACCTGGGTGGCTCAGGCGTTAAGCGCCTGCCTTCGGCCCAGGTCCTGATCCCAGAGTCCTGGGATCGAGCCCCACATCAGGCTTTCTGCTCAGTAGGGAGCCTGCTTCTCCTGCTACCATTCCCTCTGCTTGCGTTCCCTCTCTAGCTGTGTTTCTCTCTGTCTAATGAATAAAATCTTTAAAAAAAAAAAAGTGAAATCTTGCCATTTTCCACAACATAGATGGAGCTAGAGAGTATTATGCTAAGCAAAATAAGCTAGTCACAATAGACACACGAAAAAGTGCTCAACATGACTTAGCATTAGGGAAATACAAATGAAAACCACAGTGAGATATCACAGCACTCCAGGCAGAATGGCTAAATTAACAAGTCAGAAAATGACATGTTGGTGAGGATGTGGAGAAAGGGGAACCCTCTACACTGTTGGTGGGAATGCAAGCTGGTGCAGCCACTCTGGAAAACAGTATGGAGGTTCCTCAAAAAGTTGAAAATAGAGCTGCCCTATGACCCAGCAATCGCACTACTGGGTATTTACCCTAAAGATACAAATGCAGTAATCTGAAGTGACACTTGCACCCGAATGTTTATAGCAGCAATGTCCACAATAGCCAAACTGTGGAAAAAACCTGGATATCCATCAACAGATGAATGGATAAAGAAGTGGTATGTATATACAACGGAATACCATGCAGCCATCAAAAATGAATTCTTGCCATTTGCAATGATGTGGATGACACTAGAGGGTATTATGCTAGGCAAAATAAGTCAGAGAAAGACAATTATCACATGATGTCTCTGATATGAGGAATTTGAGAGGCAGCCAGGGGGTCATGGGGAGAAGGGTGTGGGGATGAAAAAGATGGACCAGGGAGGGAGACAAACCATAAGAGACTCTTAATCTCAGGGGAAAAAACTTAGAGCTGCTAGAGGATGGGGTAGGGATAGGGTGGCTGGGTCATGGACATTGGGGAGGGTATGTGCTATGGTGAGTGCTGTGAACTGTGTAAGACTGATGATTCACAGTCCTGCACCCCTGAGGCAAATAATACATTATATGTCAATAAAATGAAATAAACAAACAAACAAACAAACTACAGAAGAGAGGGAAAAAAATAAGCCAGTCAAAGAAAGACAAATACTATATGATTTTACTCGTATGTGGACTGTAAAAAACAAAACAAATGAACCAAAGGGAAAAAAGAGAGAGGCAAACCAAGAAATAGACTCTTAACTATATAGTAAACAAACAAGATGGTGAACAAACAAGATGGTTACCAGAAGGGAGGAGATGGGGGATGGGTGAAATAGGTGATGGGGATCCAGGAGGGCCCCGTCCAGATGAGCATAGGGTATTGTATGGAAGTGGTGAATCACTATATTGTAGATCTGGAACTAATATTACACTATATGTTAACTAACTGGAATTTAAATAGAAACTTTTAAAAAAGATTAAAGAGGTCATTGTGATGGGTCTTAATCCCATACGACTGGTGTCTTTATGAAATAGATTAGGACACAGACACACACAGAGGGAAGACCAAGTGAGGACATAGGGAGAAGATGGCCATCTACAAGTCAAGGAAAGAGGCCTCAGAAGAAATCAATCCTGTTTACATCTTGATCTTAGACTTCTTGCATCCACAACTGTAAGAAAATAAAATATCTGCTGTTTAAGCCACTCAGTCTGTTGTACTTTATTATGTCAGCCCTAGAAAATTAATATACAAAGTGTCCTGGATTGTATTTTGGAACTAAAAAGGTCATTAGCAGAAAAACTTAGTTAATACTACTGTGTGCATGATAATTTCTTAGTTTTGATAAATGTAGCAGATACTAAGATGGAAGATGTTAACATTAGAGGAAACTAAGTGAAGAGTATATGAAGAGTATATCTCTAGCACCTTCAGTTACTTTGCAAAGACATAGTATTTCAAACTAAAAATTTTTAAAAATCTAAGGAGAGAGATTTTTATTTTTTAATTTTTTTTAAAGACTGTGTTCATTTATTTGAGAGAGAGTGTGTGAAAACACCCACATGCATGAGAAAGAGAGAGAAAGAGTATGAGCAGGTGGAGAGGGGGAAGCTGACTCCTTCCTGGGCAGGGAGCAAGAGGTGGGGCTCCATCCCAGGACCCTGAGATCATGACCTGAGCCAAAGGCAGATGCTTAACCAACTGAGCCACCTACATGCCCCCTGTCTTACACATTTTTAAAGATCTTTGTCCTGGGGTGGCTAAAGGCTTCTCTTGCACAAGTATTTCCCCCTTTTATATTGCTACCAAGATGATGATGATGATGACGATGACGTTGGATATAGGTAGCCTCCAATCCAGGAGGCTCAAAAGGCATGTGTACCCTCAAGGTGTGAACTCATATGGTTCCAGAACACTAACAATGGTTTCCTAGCTCTGTTCTTACATTATGGCTTCCATTGTACTTTAGATAAGGAAAAGCACCCCATATCCTGGGCAGGGAATATAAGACTGTTCCAGACTAGACTCTTTGTCTGTTTCTCAAACCTCATCATGGGATAGGCTTGCTCTCTTGTTTCTGCATCAAAATACATGCTCAAGAGATACATATTAAACAAGTGAATAAATGAAAAAAAAATCATAAGAGAACGTATTTGAATGCACAACTTAACTTTCTACCATCATCTAATGAGAAAGACAAGTGATAGATAATTAAATACAACAATCTGAGTGCTAGGAGTGGTGTGTGGTGAGAGCCAAAGATGAAGTTTAACTGCAGAGATTAGGCAAGGAATGAAGAATTTGTGACTTTGCATCCGAGTCTTTCTATTGCAGATATTTAAGAATTCACTTCTCACGCAAAGGGAAGGATAACATTTCAGACTCAGGAAGCAGCACACACAGGTGTGGAGAGATGTAAGATAAATCAAGACTTCTAGAGAACTCTGAGCCTTTGCCCTTATTTGCTGTGAGCTAATCACACTTATTGTTTGCAGGCTGACTCAGTATACTGTCTTGAATCTACTGTTACTTGAACACAATATCTGTGTGCATAAACTATAGTCTTCATAGATAGCTCTGGACATTTCAGAATCTTAAAAGACACTTTAGTTATATATATATATATATAACTAACACTTTAGTTAAAACTAACTATATATATAACACTTTAGTTATATATAACTAAAGTTATAACTATATATATATATAACTAACACTTTAGATATATATATATATAATTTGTGTTGGTAATAACAGTGAATTGTAACTATTATTTGTCAATATCAACTCTTAAATTCAGGTGACATTTATCTTTTATCAGAAATAAGATTATATGAATCTGTAGCCATAACTGTATATAAATAAAGCAAACTCCGTATTTTGGAACTTAAGCTCTAGGAGGAGAGATGGATAGAAAGTCTGATGTATTCAACTGATCTCACTCTCACTGAGAAGATTTTTTGCTAAGGCATGAAAAGAAAAAAATCTAGATAGAACATTACTTTTTTAAAAAAGGATACCTAAATAGATTTAAAAATATCTGCTCGAGAGCATTCAGGAAGGTCAGTGGGAACCCTGAACTCATGTTACAGGGGGGAGAAAAGTAAAAGTTGTTTTATATCTCCATTCTTAAATAGTGCAAGTATCATTAATTGCCATAATTTAAATGTCCAATCTGACAGATATGTTCCGGGAAAAGCATGTATGTCTTAAATGTTTCAGAAATCTTCTCTGGTCCTGAGTTGATAACTACTCATCTCCATGAATAATTTTACCCTTCACAGAGTGCGAATTCTGGACATTAGTAATCTTAGTGAGGATTTACATAACATTCTCTTTTGTAAAAATCCTTCCATAAGATGGCTTACAAGAATATATTATATATGACCTTAGCCGCATTATGTAGATAGAGAACAAATCAATATTGAGTTCATTTAAGAAGTAGACTCTAAGGAATTAATTTGGACCCTATAATATGCTGGCTGAAGAAACCCAGATCTGAGGAGCATAGTGTAATGCAAGGAGCGAGCCCTTTGTTATCAGGCCGACCTGACTGTCAGTCAAAACTCTACCGCTGATACACTGTAAGACCTTGGGAGTGCTGCCAGCTTCCTCATTTATCAAATTAATACTATAATTCCTATATTATAGAGTTGGTATAAAGACTAAACGATCTTAAAAATGTGCGGCAAAGTATATCTTTAAATAAATAAATTAGCAGCAGTTTTGGGGCGCCTGGGTGGCTCAATGGGTTAAAGCCTCTGCCTTCAGCTCAGGTCATGATCTCAGGGTCCTGGGATCAAGCCCCCCGCATCAGGTCCTCTGCTCAGTTGGAAGCCTGCTTCCCCCTCTCTCTCTGCCTGCCTCTCTGCCTACTTGTGATCTCTCTCTCTCTCTGTCAAATAAATAAATAAAATCTTTATAAATAAATAGATAGATAAATATTAGCAGCGGTTTTCCCCCAGCCCCTAGTGTTTTATTTTACTCATTGTCTTTCCATTGCAGACAACTAGGACATTCCACTTTTATGAGTCAGAGATGAATGACAGGGTAGAACATGATAAAGACGCAAATACAGCCTTCTGTCACAGGGGCTGTCAGCCATAGGAGAATACAGATGCTAGAAAACGAGAATTTGTTCCACGAAGTTAGAGAAGGTCCTCTTTATGGAGAGGAGAGAAAAGGGCCCCAAGAAGCAAAGAGCACTAATCCCCAAAGCATTTCTTAATGGAATCCTGTGTCCTTCTGCCTGGCCAACTGCCCAGGTGTGGCCCTAGGAGGAGGGGTGGTAGAGCCAGAGTTAGGTGCTGAGGGTCCTCCATAGAAGGAATAGGAGGGAGCCCAGAGCCGGAGGACGGAGCCCAGGAGTGAGCAGAAGAGCAACCCTATGTGAGGTAGTGTTGGAGTAACTCAGGTTACCGTGTCAGAGCCTGAGGGATATGTGAGAGAAGACATTCAGTGGCTAACAGCAGACTCATTACATACGATGGGAGCTGATTAAATAAGTAAAGATATTGGGAGCCACGTTCCTCATTGTTTGGGAGAAGAGGTACAAACACGAAAACAGAGAAAATTACAATCAATTCTATTGTGTAGAATAGGGAGTCCAAGTATCTGTGTGAGTGCCCAGTTTTCAATCTAAATAGAAATAAAAATAAATTGAGCCGTGGCCTGGGAGTAGCAGCAATGATGAGCATGCTCACTGCCCAGGTCTCGGTTTCAGGGCAACGAGAACTTGTAGGATTCTTCAAAGATACCAGAGCCTGCAGTCCTAAGGCAGGCAATTGCCTTAAAGATTTGGGCAAGTTGCTGCAAAGTCTCACATGTGCACATGCCCAAGTCCACTCCTGGCAGTGACATTACAAGTATGTGGATTCTGCAATATCCTACTTCCAAATCTCATGGCAGTAACTCTCAATGACAGGATGCAAACTAGAAAGCACTGGCAATAAATTCCAGGAAATGTACTTCTCAGACTTTCATACCAGTCCCTGAAACACACACACAAGAGGATAGAAGCAAGTGGAGAACATTTCTGGAGTGAAATAGAAAATAAATGTGTGCAGACATGCAAGCATGTTTGATTGGTACATAATTACTTGTGGTTGCATTTTGGCTTTGGCTTCTAGGAAATTCAGAAATTTCCTCCTTTGAAAATCTTATCTCTTATGTTCTATCTTATCTCTTATGTTCTATGATTATTAATAAAACTGACTGTGCTTTGAAAGACAGGAGAATTTGTAGCCTTTT
>CM053617.1:32491587-32591885 GCA_028646535.1 Procyon lotor | reverse complement strand
CCCCGAATTTTTTTTTTTTTTTTGCAGGTTAGCATTTTATTAGATAAAAACAGAAAGGTGGGTGCCTACCCACCCCTCCCTCTGGCCCACCCTGAACTTTTAACTCTTCCCGAGATCCCTGTCAAGGATAGAGCCTTTAATGGAGTATGTACATGATCTCCTACAGAGAGCTTTCCCTGAAAATGGGCTTGGGTCTCAGACACACTGTGATTCCCAGCTCTGCCACCCACCACTTTTGCTTTGATTTCCTAAATCAAAATGACAGTTTTCCTAAATTTCTTTGAGCCTCATTTTCCTCATCTGTGCATGGTGTTGTAAAAGCTAACTTCCACTGATACTGTGGAAACAAAGTGTGAGAACATCAATAAAGTGTTGATCTGCTCCCCTTCTCACCATTTAGCAAGCTTAGTTGTATGGGCAGATCCTACAGAAAAATTAGAACATTGGCTCAAAGATAAAGGATTGTATTAATTGCATCTCTCATAGGCAAGTGACAGTATCTGCTACCAGATTTGGAAGCTTTGAGCATCATTAACTCTTTTGAATTTACAACAGCAATGATGTAGCTGTTTGTTTAAAAATTACTTCTACATTTCCAAATGTTTGGGGGATTTTATCTCCAGTACTTTTAGCTGCTTTAATCCAGTTTAATAATCTGTTTCCTAAGAGCTAGCCTGTAGCCTATTGTTAAAAATAAATCTATCATATCAGCATTTTATGAAGCACATTATAGCCACAAAAATCCCATCAGGGACTCATTGATGAAGGAAACAGGAGAGCAGGAGGTTCTACCCAAAAGGAGGTTTGGCACAGAGTAAGGACCCAGTTACTCTCTGAAGGATTAAATAGTAGAAACATTAACTATCTTTCCAGTAATTCTGTAATTCAATGTCTGGGAAATGCCAACTTCTAAAGGAATTTTCCTCATAAAAACATGTGACTGCAGAATCCTAAATCCTTTTTTATTTTGCTTTCCTTTACTGGCTTCTCACTCAAGTCCTGACTCACCAATATTCCGGGATAAATAGGCTTTCCTTTCTGAACCAGCCTCCTTCTCTACTATCCCTACCCTGTCCCAAACACACATACTCTTCCTCTTTCCTCTCTCACCCAGCAAATGGGAACCAGGACATGAGAGGTGTCTGATTAAAATACTATTAGCTCTCTCACAAGAGTCAGTGCTCTGGGAAAAACAAGATAAGGGCTTTGCACACTGGAACCCTATTAGCCTAACAATGTCAATGTTAACATTTTGTAGTTCATTGAGTTTTAAGTTTCTCTGGTCCAGTTCATAAGGAAAAAAAAATATGTAAATTGTGGAATATCAGGCATTACAAGTCCCCTGGTAGGCACTGTTGGTAATATTGTGGGATGGGTTCCTGGGGAAACAGGCACTTAGAGGGAGAGAGCATGAAGGATTTTTACTAGGGGATGCTCTTTGGACCAACACCCATGGAGTCAAAGCAAGGGAAGCAGGATGGGGCTGAGGGAGAAACTGGAATGTAATGTGTAGTCTCCAGTGAGGAGCTCAGCAAATCCCTTGGAGTGCTCTGAAACCAGCATGGTCTTGCACCCTAAATTGGGGCAAAGATCTAAGCCTTAGGAGCCTCATGTGGACCTGTCATTGGAGGTGGGCTCTCTCAGGTCAGAGGAAGGCAAGTTTTATCCTATTTGTTTTAGCGACAAGAGGACTAAGATGTTTGTTGCTCAAGAGAATCAAAGCTGCACATCAGAGCAACCACTGCCTATCTTTAATGGGCTTTCCTTGGGCTAAAATCTCTGACTTCAGAGGTCAGGGCTGGTTTTTATTGGGAGCACCATTTTTCTTTTCTTTCTGTTTTTCCCATTCATGATCATTATTTGACCTAGCTTCTGTCTCCTGGAACATCTCTCCTTTCCCAATTCCATTTTTTAGAGTTGAATCATGTCTTACACTTCCCAAGTCCAGTAAGGACTTCTACAGGCACCCTCATACTTCTTACCCATAGGAATTGAAAGCAAAAAGAAACCTAGAAGAATTCATAGTTGCCATGTGAGCCTCATCAGCCAGATCTGAATAGCTCAACTAATAGTTCCATTAACAATTTATGGGAATATATGGTCTTATTGGAAGTGATGAGAAGATAATTTCTTTCATTGTGTCCTTTAGAGTTGTGGAGGTTCAATGAACTCAGAAAATCCTCTAAATCCAAGAAGGTGTTGATCACTTCTACCTCATCATGTTATTTGCCTCCAAACTTTATCTGCTAACAATTTGCTATAATATTCCATGTAGCAAGGTCATGCCATTCCAAGGGTCACAAGACAATGGGAAAAGGACCAGAGTGGCAGGACCTGAGGGATTATGGGACCTAAAATATAAATGATCCAAGGGAAAGTGAGCTTTTGTGTAACTCCTGACTTTCTCTGGGTAGGAACTGTATATCCTAGTATATAGAATGCTGGTTCAAGTGCATTTATTTAAAAACCAATGATAGACAGCTTCTAGAATCCTAAAAGACTTGGCACTTCCAAGAAGAAGTCAAACAAATGATACAAATATTAACATTATAGTATGTGTGAAAGTAAGGAAAGATCGAGGTAGAGTCCGTCTATAATATGCTATTATCGCTGAGGTCTGGGGATGGGAATTAGAATTCCAGAAATGAGTGGAAAGACACATGTGCCAGTGTGCTACAAAAATTTGTATTTTTGTACAAACATTGTAACATTGCTTTCAGCTATATAGTTTAGATGTTTGGTGAGAGGTATAGCACTCCTCTCAGGCAAAGAAAAATAAAGGAAGACCCTGCCTGAAACTTGTGCTAGAAGGAAATACACTCTAGGTCTCTAATGAGAAATATAACTCCACTTGGAAAAGACTTCAATTTTTATTATTACTTTGTTATTTTCACTTTTTAAATTTATTTAATTTTTTAATAAAAATACGTCCCAGCTGGGCAAGCAGAAAGACAACATCCTGATTAGTGTTCCTCCCCTGGCACAGTTCTTGGAGTCCCCCATAATGAATGATGTTGCACAGTGTTCACATTAAACCCTGACACCTCACTGAGCCCAGGAGGAGGTGTTCATTTCAGAGCCCACATCTGCCTAGAGAGGGAGAGACTGACAGCATGAAGATGGTGGCCCTCGAGTTATCCAGTTGCTTTTCATGCTTGTGATTGTCATAATCAGTCTTTACATGTGGTAAAACTACAAATTATACTCTAAAAATAAGTGATTAACCACCACTTGATGGTAATTTGCTTATTGTTAAATACACAATTTCTTTCCCGTACACAGCACTTGTGGGGAGACCCTTCCAATGCCCTGCGGCGTGTGATTACCCCTCTCATGTCGTTGCATGCTCTTCAGTCTGCTGTTACCCAGCCTCTAAGATCCAGTGTGGAAAACCGTAGGTGTTAACCACAGCAAGCTTACTTTATTTGCTCCTTGGAACACTATGCTGTGCTCTCTACACTGTTATCCCAATTAATCCCTAACAAATTCTATAAGGTAAATATTATTTTCAGCCCTATTTTACCAAAAAGAAAACAGGCTGAGGGACTGGTTGCAATTTGCCTAATAATACATAACAAGTAAGAGGCAGCCTGGAGATTTGAATGCAGGTATGAGTGAGGCAGGTACAATCCAGACCAGATGCCACATAAGCTCCCTAAGGGGACACACCAAGTACTATGGGTGGCACCAGGGCATGATATTCCTGATTCACCCTAAATAGTTTCACCCTCCACCATCTAGCGGGAGAACTGTGGGAGCTGATGTGGTAGGGTGGTTTCGAGCATGCAATTTCAGCTAGGACTGTGGAAACTTAAAGATCCCATCTGTGTGGCTTTGACAGATTAATATTTTAAAATTAAATTCTGTCATTATTTGAAAAATGCAGCAATAATGAACAATTTCAATTGTTGTGAGGATTGGGGGATAATACATGCAAAGCCCAGTGTCCCTGACAAAGAATAAGTTCTCAAAAATGAACACTAATAACTGTCACAGCCAAAGTTGCCTAGGAGACATGACAATTAAATATGATGTAGTATCCTAGATGGGAGCCTGGAACACATATTAGGTAAAAACTAAGGATATCTGGAAGTATGAACTTCAGTTAGTAATACAGTATGAATATTATTCATTGTGACAAATGCAACATACTAACATAAGACACTATTAATAGGGGAAACCGCATCTGGGTTATGCAGGATCTATCTGTACTATTTTCACAGTAATTCTGAAAATCTAAACCTATTCTGAAACAGTTCATTAAAAAATAATAGTTACTAATTATGGATTCATACCCGAGTTTCCACTATTTTTTTAAAATAATAATTGCTGTTCTTTTTAAAGATCAACATATACGATATGCAGACAGGTGTCATAGACTATATCTGGAAATGGATCCATTTTCAGAAGAGCAAATGGGTAGACAAATATAGGTCCAATGAAAAGCAATTACACATCGGCTTGCATTTCAGACAAGCTGTAGGAATAGAATCTATGCCAACTTCTTAAGGCTTGCATGACTTAAAATTTCCATAAATAAAATACCTTTATCAAAGTTCATTTGGAATAAATATATTTGTATGTATATATAGGCATATTATTTATTATACTTTATTAGTCAAAATTAGCACCTTTATCAGAAGTTTTGGTTTCTTAAGTTTATGTATTTATTTACTTAAGTAATTTCTATACCCAACATCAGGCTTGAACTCACAACCCTAAGATCAAGAGCCACATACTCTTGACTGAGCAGCCAGGTACTCCATAAGTTTCTATTCCTTAGCGGGGAAAGTATGGGGGATATTCGAGATGTGCTTACCGACTGATAAACCGAAGTAGATCTTACAGTGTTTATATTCCATATTAAGCTGAAGCCTTTGTGGCTATCAGTTAAAAATACTGTGAAAGGAAAATTATGTGTTTTTTTTTTCTCCCCCAGAAAAGTCTAGATATTTGTTGATAATACTTAGATCTACAGCAATGACTTCTCTGCTCAGAAATGTTAACCCCTAGTGACAGGCAGACACTGAGCCTTTACTTTTGTCAGGTAATAAAAAACTGCAAAGAACATAGAATGTTCATGATCACAGAGAGGAATGATCACTACGTGTACCAAAGAGAAATCACACACACACACACACACACACACACACACACACACACACGTGCACACATGCTGTATATACTCCCCACTGTCTGTAAGAGATTCTAAGTCATTCGTAGATGTTTGATGGACCCATTGCACAAGATCCCTCTCCCTGGAACACAGATGGTGAAATTAAAGAAAGACAAAGTGCTTTCTCTGAGAAGTAAACTTTTAACACTTAAGAGAGATGGTCTTACTTGTTTTTGAAGTAGAATGCTGCACAGAACATGCCCACGATGACAATTCCAAAGATGATACATGAAATTGACAGCACCTGCCTTTGATAAACTTCTTCACTCTCTGTGAATTTGAGAAACAGAATTAGAATGGATGTTAGCAGGGCACAATTTCCATCTTTGTATTTCTGAGTTGGTAGGAGGTTTTCAAAGCAAACTTTTTGTCCCTATCATGCATAGGAAAAAACGAAGAAGTTACTATGATTCAATTTCTTTGCAATCGTCTACAGGCTAGTTGGTTGTTATTTTTTGTATATGCATGGTTAAAACACACTTATACAAAGATATCACAATTATGAATGTTATTATCAAAAGACATTCCATAAATTTAGCACATATTGGGACATATGTTTTTGAAATTATGGTGAGGTCCAAAATAATCTTCTAGAGAAACAAATACGTGTCTGTCAGAATTTTCCTGTGCCAGTGATGACTTCCAATTTATTTTATGTGATACCGATGCCACTGTATTTTCTGATTTGGTCCATGGCTGTCTGTCTCCCTCTCATCCATTCCCTACTACGATTGATATTACTAATGAAAGAGAACCTCAATATGTATGTGACTATTCACGCATTCTTGACTTCCTCAATACCAATGATCTGGCACAGCAATCTCAACCTCTATTACTAAGGTTGTATCTTTTAACTTCTTATCACAAAAAAGTAAGAATTCAAAAATAAGCATGTTACTTTTTAGCTGTTACCATTTACACTCCCAGCTCATTTCTGAAATATGTCTACTGAAACATTTCTTAGCTCATCAAGACCTTTTTATCTATAGATCTCAGAACTTTATATCTGTTAATTATCCTCCTGTCTTCATTTTCATTCTTTACATGGCAGAGACACTATGATCCATGATTACAGTCATTCACTCTCTTGCAAATACCCTCAACTACTGATCTCTTTTCCTCCCTTTTTTAGCCATTTGGTAGAAAACTGCATACAAATCCAAGAAGTTGCCTTTTTCATACCTCTACCTTAAGTAGCTCAGAATTGGGAGAGAAGATTATATAATCACGAAGATGGGCATCAATAAAAGTTGACAATGACATTGCTTAAGTAGACATCTAATAGCAACTAATGACCTCATTAGCCTGCTTCTCCATTTTTCTAATGGTTACCCATACCTCCCCCAAACTACTCAAACATCTGACTTACTCTCCCTTACTTTCAGATCTCCCATATATGATATAAAGAAAACAAAGTTTGAATAGTATAAATCTTATCTACTTATAACACAAAATACACAAAATCAACTGCATTTGTATCTATTCATTTTGTTCAATGAATAGATTATTTTAATGAATACTGCACTCTTAACATAGTGCAGTAGTTCTCAAACTTTATGGTGCATTGGAGCCACCTTGAGAACTATTGAAGGACAGAGTGCCACCTACTTTCTCCCCTAGAATTACCAATTTAGCAGTTATGAAGTGAGGACAGAATATGTGCATTTTTTTAAGAAAAGTTCCAAGGTTTCCAAGAAGATTCTGATGCTGCTGGTCTGTGAAATATACTTTGAGAATAACTGAATAGACTAAAAATCTTCAGAACATGCATCAATCATGTAAGAATAGGGGAGACTTTTTGTTATTGTTAATGCCAACATGGTATGGTATCCATTTTGGACCTTCTAAATAAAAATATTTAAAAGAAAGTTTCAGACATATTGCATGCATACTAAAATCAGAGAATGATTCAGCTGAAGAAAGCACTATATTTTTGTCAAAGACTAATTCCTTTGGATGCCATTGTCTTCTATCATCTTGGGGTCTTCTCATCACTTAAAATTGAAGGGAAGGAAACACATTACAATTCATTTTATGATACCAGCATTACCTTTATACTAGTACCAGACAAAGATATAAAAATGAAATAACATGTTGCTATATATATCCCTGGATTGACATGCAAAAAATCTTAACAAAATTTTAGAAAATCAAATCCAATAAGATGTTAAAAGTAATACATCATGACCAAGTGGGGTTTATACAAGGAATCCAAGGTTGGTTTAATTTTTAAAATTCATCTATGTGATTCACAATTTTAACAGTCAAGAAAAAGATATTTAATTATCAGATTAGAGGGAAAAATTACTTAACAAAATCCAACATTCATTCCTATTAAGACTCTCAATAACTAACAATAAAAGGGAACCTTCTCATCCTGATAAAGAGTATCTATAATAATCTCTATCTAGTTGTAAAAGAAAGGATGCTTTTCCCCTAAAATCAGGGATACAGCAAAAAAATCTACTCTTACCACTTCTCTTCCACATTGTACTGAAGGTTTGGTCAATGGAATAAGGCAAAAATAGAAATGAAAATCATTCGGTTTAGAAAAGTTGATGGAAAATCATCTTTGTTCTCAGACCATATGATCATCTATGCAAAAAAGCTGATAGAATCTACAAAGAAATCATGTAACTAAGCTTAGAAAGTTTTCAGGATAGACAAAGTTGCAGTATAGACAATACAAAAATAAAAAATTCATGTCTATTTAGTAGCCACAAATAATCAGAAATTGAAAGTATCACAAAAGCATCAAAATAAATACAGTACAGAGGTAAACCTGACAAAAGATACACAAGGCCTACACATTGAAATCTACCATACATTACTAAGATAATTTAAAGAAGACCTAAATCAATGGAGAGATATAACACATTTATGAATTAAAAGATTCAATATTACTAAGATGCCAGCTCTCTTCAATTTGATGGATAGATTGAGCGCAATTCTATTTAAAATCTCAGGAGGCATTTTGCTGTTGTTGTAGAAATCAAGATGATTATAAATATACTATGGAAATATAAAAGATCTACAATAGCAAAATAACTTTTTCTTTTCTTTTTTTTTTTTTTTTTAAGATTTTATTTATTTACTTGACACAGAGAGAGCAGGCAGAGAGAGGGAGAAGCAGGCTCCCTGCTGAGCAGAGAGCCAGATTCGGGGCTCGATCCCAGGACCCTGAGATCATGACCTGGGTGGAAGGCAGAGGCTTTAACCCACTGAGCCACCCAGGTGCCCCAAAATAACTTTTTCTTAACCAAGAGAACAAAACTGAAGTAATCAAAATACTTAATTCCAAAACTTATTATAAAACTGTAGTAATCAAGGGAAGATGGTATTGGCCTATTTATAGACAGATAAATCAATGGAACAAACAAGAGCGTCCAGAAACATATGCAAACATATGTGGCCAGTTCATTTTTGATACAGATGCCATGGCACTAAATGGGGAACAGACATTTTCAAAAACCACAGTGTCACAATAGTATAGCCATATCCACTAAAATGAACTAACTTCATACCTTATTCAAATATAGGTTCATGAGAAATAATAGACCTTGGTATAGTATTTCATTCTATGAAACTATTAGAAGAAAATGTAGAAGAAAATCTTAGTGGGGTGCCTGGGTGGCTCAGTGGGTTAAAGCCTCTGCCTTCTGCTCAGATCATGATCTCAGGGTCCTGGGATCAAGCCCCACATCCGGCTCTCTGCTCAGCAGGGAACCTGCTTCCCCCTCTCTCTGTGCCTGCCTCTCTGCCTTCTTGTGATCTCTCTCTCTCTGTCAAATAAATAAATAAAATCTTTAAAAAAAAAAAAAGAAAATCTTAGTAATGATAGGTTTGACAAAGATTTCTTAACTATAACACAAAACATACAAGCTATAAAATTTTTTAAATCAGTAAAATGAACTTTGCACAATTTAACAATGCTTAATCTTTAACACCATTATGAAAATAGAAAAAATGAAAAAGAAAACAGGGCACATTCTGGGAAAAAAATCTGCAAGATATGTAATCAACAATAGACTTGCGTCCATAATATATAAGGATCTCTTATTATTCAACAATAGGAAAGACAAACAATCCAATTTAAAAATGGGCAAAATATCTGAAAGAACACTTCTTCAAAGGTATACAGATGGTAAACACATAAAAAGATGCTCAACATTATTAGCCATTGTAGAGTTGAAAGCTAAATTATAATGAGACACATGGCATCACTACAGAATCACTAATATTAAAGGTTGACCATTTACCAAGGATGTGAACAATTTGTACTCTCATGTACTTCTGGTAGAAATGAAAAATGGCATAACCACTTAAAAAATAGTTTCATAGAAAGTTAAGCACATACCTACCCTATGATACAGCCATTCTATTCCTAAGTATTTACCCTAGACTAATGTAAGCATATATTCATCATGTACATAAATATTCATAGCAGCTTTACTTGCAATAGCAAAAAACAACAAACAAAAAACCTGGAACAATCCAAAAGCCAATTAGCAGGTAAATGAATAAACAAATTGTGGTATAGCCATACAATGGAATCTCACTTAGCAATAAGAATGAATAAATTAGTGATAAAAGCAATTCTCCACATGAATCTCAGACTAACTAGGTTGAGTGCAGTAAGTCAGACAAGAAAAAGGTATTGTTGTGTTAATCCAGCTATATAAAATCCTGGAAAATGGAGGGTCACCTGAGTAGCTCAGTCGGTTAAGCATCTGCCTTCAGCTCAGATCATGATCCAGGGTCCTGGGATGGAGAACAGACTCAGGCTCCCTTTCCTCCCCACTCATGCTATCTCTCACTATCTCCGTTGCACACACAAACTCTCTCTCTCTCTCTCTCTCTCAAATAAATAAAATCTTAAAAAAAAAATCCTGGAAAATGAAAACTAATCCATAGTAGCAGAAAGCTTCGGTAGATAGCTGGGGTCAGGAGTAGGGAGGAGCAGAGGAAAGAGACCACAAAGTGACATGAAGACTCTCATTGGAGAGTCATAGATATGCTTATTGTCTCAAATGTGATTATGTTCTCATGATAAATACTTATGTCAAAATGTATCAAATGATAAATTTCAAACAAGTGCTTTATTTTATGTAGCAAATAGAGTAGCAAGTATAGTAGCAAAATATTAATCCTGAGGGACAAAAGAATATAGGGAATATAGAAGTATAGACATAATATAAAAAATACATGCTTGATACAACATTGTCCACCCATACTAACCAGTACCTTTTTCTTGTACCATGTCTAACATTCAACTCTTTAGAGTCTCAATACATACTCCTCTCTCTCTCCTCAATAGTATTCTTGTATTTGTCCTTTAAATGTCTACTCACCTTTT
The DNA here is from genome assembly GCA_028646535.1 of Procyon lotor. Taxonomy (NCBI): domain Eukaryota; kingdom Metazoa; phylum Chordata; class Mammalia; order Carnivora; family Procyonidae; genus Procyon; species Procyon lotor. Next base: position 32,581,353 of record CM053617.1, on the reverse strand, counting down.
TGGTCTCAAATTAAGTGTCATTATCTCAGAAAAATCTTGCACTGCACTGTAAACTTCATTGGTGCAAGGGACTGTGTTTTTGTTGATCTATTTGTTTGATTAACTACTATTTCCCCATCACCTACTGCAATGCTTCTTACATAGTTGGCACTGTCAAACTTACTGCCTAGGGAATAAGTAGATATTTCTTCCATTAGAGGGATTTTCTGCTTTAAGCTGTGTATGATACATCAAGTCTCACCTGGGGATATTCTTCAGGTTTATTATTTCTCCTTTATCCACACTATGTCCTCCCTGGCTTCCCACAAATCCTCCTTTCCTGAGTGACCACCTACAAATAATCTTACCCATTGGTGAGATCTAGACCTGGCTCCTCTCAGTAGGGCTTTCCCATCCAAACCTGGCCTCCTCACTGTGACTCTGTACTCACAAAGTCCTTTTCAGAGGGCAAAGTGTCATAAGGAAAAGTGGTGAAGCCATGGGTTTCCAAGTCTCATAGGATACTATAGCATGATCTGCTGACAGGTAGAAACTCTTATGGCTCATTTTCTTTACCATACCATCTATTTGCCAGCCCGTCTTTTTGGGTGATTTTCAGGTTGCCTGGTCAAGCTCCAGGAAGACACTCTGTGTGTTGAATTTGAGTATTGTTCTCAATACTCTCCCTCCCTGCACTGGAACACTGCCTGGTTTTTTGTTCTGGCCTAAATTCACTTAGTGCTGATGCCAATTCATAGCTAGAAAACTAGGCTGTAGGTTGGCTCATGGACACAGAATTCTCCATACCGTGACTTTCTGGGGTTCTTTCAATATGACCCAGAAGCTTCCAGAGCCAGCTGAAATGAGTCCATGACTTGTGATGTTCCTCTAACAGTGAAGTCAATTGCAGTAAGTCATCTTTAATTAGGCAAACACAACAGACCTGGATGAAAACCTATATGCACAGGGCCTGATTTCTGGGACTTCTTTTCTTTTTTTTTCTTTCCTGAAACCATGCACTGTATTCTCTCTTTAAATATGACTGTATATTTTCTAGTCCTTTTTCTTGCTAGGAAGTATACTAGGAAACCGTGATTTAAAAGAACTATCCCCTCTGCTCTCCCATCTTAGGCTCTATTTCCATTTTATTCAGACTGAAGTATCAGAAAACAGAATCTAACCCTAATTTCTGCATAAATGGAGAGGGACAATCATGTGGCTCTGGCCTTGGTTGATTATTTTTAATGCGGCAAAATTCAAATTAAAGGAATAAAAAATGTATTACTGAGACCTTGTTTAGGCATATTGCCATCTTAAAGAATGTCATCTTTTCCAACTCCAAGTTTATAAGCTCATTAAATTTTCCAATTGAACTTGGAAACAAATAGTTGTACCACCTACAGAGAATTTCATCTCACTTAATTGTTGTGAGTTGATGACTATAATGGAATAGGTGTGACTTGCATATGATAATCTACCTCACCCTGCCTCTGCCAATAAAAAGAATTATGAAAATGATGGATAATAATGCCCATTAACAAAACAAAACAAAAAAAGACCATCTACTAAACTGAATGATTTCCACATAAAATCTTTGTACTGTTTTTGTTCTTATTTGAAGCTAGTCAAATATAGCCTGGGGAAATGCACAAAATCAATTCTGAGTTTAAATCAAGAGTGAAATTAAAACTCTATAGACTGTGAGTGAATTTATAGACCCAGGTGTAGTTACAGTGAAGGCACTATCAATGCCTTTGAATGATAGAGGGTTACTCAAGAGCTAGCATGGGTGAGGTGCAAGAAACAAAGGGTTGGGAGTCTGGCAGTCTTGGATTTGACTTTAATTTTAGCCTTCAACTAACTTTCAATATGAGTAACCACAGATCTATTACTTCACCTTTATAAACTTTAATTTCCTATCTGAATAAAGCCAACGTTATGAAATACTGAGTGTAATAAATGTTATAATAAGGAGGTTAGATAATGCTACAAAATCATATGGTCTCTGAGAAACAAACTGAGGGTTTTAGTAGGGAGGGAGGGTGGTAGGGGGCTGGGTGAGCCTGGTGGTGGGTATTGAGGAGGGCATGTATTGCATGGAGCACTGGGTAAGGTGCATAAACAATGAATCTTGGAACACTGAAAAAATAAAATTAAATTTTAAATAAAGAATATGGTACAGAAAACTGACCTATACATAGAAGCCAGAGATCAGAGAGATCAGATGTAATATTAGAAGCCAATCAGGTAAGAGTAATGGGAATGGGGAGAGTGGTCCAGGCTAAGGAAACAGCTTGTGCACAGGCCCTGGAGTAGGAGATAAAATGACATGTTCAGGAATCTGGAAGTTATCTACTACCACAGGGCTTTTGTACAAGTCATTTTTTTTAGCAACTGAGTAGAACAACATGGAGGCAATGGGGAAATGATGTACAATGAACATGTCACCACAACAGCTGGAAAGTGCTAAAGGATTTGAAAGGAGAGGAATGTGATGTGATAATATTTACATTCCTTTCATATGCAATGCAGGGAAGATTAGAAGGAATAAAATATATGCAGGATCCTGTTAGGAGGACATTAAATCAGCTCAGGTAAGATATGATGGGTGTTTGTACGAGAGTAGTAACAACCATGATGGAGAGAGGAGTACACAGAAGTAAAAAGCACTCAGGTTGAAAATACTTAAGGAACTAAACAATGATGTTCTTAACAAAGATAGTGTATTTTGGAGGAGGTTCAAACTTGGAAGGAAAGATAACAAACTCAGTTTTGGATGTGGTGAGTCTTGAAAGCCTATAAGATACCTAAGTAGAGATGTACAGTAGATATTTAAATATGCAGATCTAGGCTAAGAGGAGGTGACAGGTTTCTGGATATAAAGTTAGGGCTTATGCATATTACCGCAACCAAGTGTTTTGTTAAGATGGCCTGAGAAAGGGCGCCTGGGTGGCTCAGTTGGTTAAGCAACTGCCTTCGGCCGGGTCATGATCCTGGAGTCCTGGGATCGAGTCCGACATCAGGCTCCCACCTCCACGGTAAGTCTGCTTCTCCCTCTGACCTTCTCCCCTCTCATGCTCTGTCTCTATCTCAAATAAATAAATAAAATCTTTAAAAAAAAAAAAGTTAAAAAAAAAAGAAAGATGGCCTGAGAAAATACAGAGTAATAAGAGAAGAATGTCTGAGTTAGAGCTTTGAGGGACTTCAAAATTTCATGAGGGCGGAGAAGGATCCTATAGAGGAGATGAAATAGGAACAGCCAACCAGGCAAAGCAAAAAAGGAAAAAGAATATCCTCCAAATAACCACTATAACAATGATAGTGGCATGGAAGAAAAATATAAAGGCTTTTTCTAAATGTTCAGGCTAGTGAATGCTTCTCAGGGGCCAAATAAGACAATGTCCTTTAGTTTAGGGCCATAGAGGTCACTGTGCAACTACACAAGGTCTTTTGGCAGAATCATGAAGGCAGCCCCATAACTCTCTGGAGCCTCTGTCATGTACATCTTTCATGTACTGCAAGGCAACTGTCCCTTCCCCAAACGTGCTCTATCTGCTACCACTTCAGCCTGGATGCAGAAGCTGGGAATTCCAGTCTAATTCCAGAGAGTGGTGAACGCCTTCTTGTAACTTGAGGCTACCACTAACTTCGTTATAGAGATATTGTGAGGATTAAATGAATTAAGACACACAGGGTGTTGCCATACCTAACTCTGAGTGCTGATTCAACATTAGGCTGAACTATATAAAATTGCCATGAGTGGGGGCAATAATTGGCAATTTAACTTGGTTCTATCTAAAACATGGTAACTGTTATTATTTTTCTATGGGATGTCAACATTGCTGCACTCCATTTTTAAAAACCCAGATTACAAAGTCCTTTTTGAGGTTGGAACTAACCTTTGGTTAAAGAAGGATGGGTAAAGGGTGTTTCCATTGTTATCCAGCTCCCAATTCTGTTCCTTTTCCTATTCTCTATTGCACAGAACTCATTCTTCTCTTTTTATAGGATATTTCAGGCTATAAGGGTGAAACTAGAGAAAGTAACATCATGGTGAAGCTGCAGAAATGGACATCAGTCCAGTGGAAAAAATCTTTCTGGCAAGCAGCCCGCCTGAGACTCTGGAAAGATCAGTGGGAGCCCATCTGACTCAGGGAACAAAGTATCGTTGGCTGGTGGGTGATCTGGGTGTACACACCAGCTACAACTGTCTTTATTCTCCTTTATCCATTGTCTTTACAAATAAAATGGGGAAAACATTACATACCTCTCATATTTGTTTAAGGATTCAATAGGAGAGCACAGATTGTCTAGGATAATAGATGGCATACAACTGATGCACAAAATGCTAGTTTCCTTCTCCCCCACCCACTCTCCCCTCCCCCTGGTTTGCCTTTTTCTTTTTTTTTTTTTTTTTGCTAGTATTCACCTTAAAAATAGGCCTTTAAAGTACTCTGCTTCTCGCCTTGCCTCTCAAATTCTTCATATCAGAGAGATCAGGGGATAATTGTCTTTCTCTGACCGACTTATTTCGCTTAGCATAATACCCTCCAGTTCCATCCACGTGGAGTTTGGGGGGGTGGGGGAGAGAAATGAAACAGGAAGAGATGGGGAGGGAGACAAACCATAAGAGACTCCTAGACTCAAGAAACGAACTAAGGGTGGCTGGGAGGCGGGGGGAGGTAGGGATGGGGTGGCTGGGTGGTGGACATTGGGGAGGGTATGTGCTATGGTAAGTGCTGTGAAATGTGTAAGCCTGACGATTCACAGACATGTACCCTGGGGCAAATAATACATTATATGTTCATAAAAATTAAAAAAAAAAAGAAATTATCTAAAAAAATAAAAAAATAAAGTACTCTGCTTCTCTTACAGAAAGCTAGCCTTATCTATAGGCAGTCAGTGACTTCTGTCTCTGGTCCCCACTGCCTGTGCCCTGGGATCTGTACTAAAGGAATTTACTTTTATGTCATTTCTTTACTCATGGTGCCTTATATTTTTACTCTTAGTAACTGAATTTTTCAGCTGGTGTTGCTGAATTTCCTACCCAGATGTTTTAGAGGATGTAATGTAAGCGATCCTCCTTGGGGCATGGCTGTCTTTCACAGTCTCCCTCACATATACCCTTTGAGAAGAAAAGTGTGCTCTTTGTTCCCAGAGACAAAGAATCCTTGGAAAACTTGTAGGGTACAGCATTGTCTGCTAAACTAGACAGCTCACAGTTGAGGTCCTGGTGTGCTAAACTGCCTGCTGGGATACTTTCATAAATTGTATTTGTCTTTAGCATTCTAGAAGTCCCTTCACAAAAACTTCTGAGCTCTACTACATAGGAAAAAAAAAAAAAAAGGATACCAGAAGAAATTCATAGCTGCAGCTTTCTTATACCATTTCCTTTTGGAAGACTCTATATGAAGGACAGAGGAGTGGATGACCTTGATGAACTGTCTTTGTATATGTTAGAGGATGGAAAATGTTCTAAAAGGTGGCTCCATGTCCCCTTTAGTTAGGAGGCCCTAGGATTCCTCTGCCTCCTAGGTTGTTTTTTTTTTTTTTTTTTTGTATCATCAGTTTAAATTAAGTCTGTAAGACACCAAACTTAAGCATGATTCCCCTAGATAAGCAGGCATCCAAATCATGTGAGGCTTAAACATGGGCACAGACACACAAACACCTACCTGTAAGTCATATACAAGAGGGAAAGCTCTTCTACCTAGACCACCTCCTATCCAGCATATGCAAATCAGACACTATGTGGTGCCACCACCAGGTGTCAAATGCAAGCATGATTGCTCTGACAGTTCATTCTAAAAGTACATGTAACAATACCACTAGGACTCCTCTTTTTAACTATTCATCATCAGAGGCCCTGTGGTTAATAACCTACATAGAGGAGCAAAAGTCAACACCTTACAACAACATTCACTAATGATGCCACCATTTATGAGCTTAGTCCTTGCCCAATTCTAGGATTTATTTCTATTTATCAAGTCAATCTCATAATCTGGGTAGGTCAGTCTCTCCCTGATTGTAGGCCTGTGACGTTTTTGGTCCCTATTTTAACTGGATTAAGTTTAAATAGATTTATTCCAGTATTAATTATTCTTGGAACAAGAGGGCTTCCCTAATTTTGCTCTTAAAAATCAACAAATGCTGAGGAAAGATTAAAATATTAGGGGTTTATAAGAAATGGCAAATAACCTTAATCGGGAAAGGGAAGAATATTTAGAGTGTTGGAAACTGGGATTTGCACTTTTTTAACTTGAAGACAAAAATGAACATAGATTTAATAGGCTGATAACTGCACTACTGAAGAAAAAAAGAATGATTTCATTAAGGTAAAAGGGGTCCTGAAGGAGAATGAAATGAATACTCACGGGGAGATCAATGAAATCAATTATACCGGCAGGGTGGGGCACCAAGAGAGTATATATTATAAGAATATCAGGAAGATCACACAAAATCCCAGAGCCTTGCTGCAAGGAACCCCAAGAATTCTGTTTGGGGGCTGCCAGCCTACCAACCTGCGTGCAGGGGAGTGAAATGATCAGGAGGTTCTGAAATGCTCATTATCTGCAACACTGTGTTATTTCTATTTGGAAGCCCCCTTCCTTCTCTACTTGAAAAGCCCCGCCCCCATAAGGGTTGAATTGTGTCCTCCAAAACATGTTGAAGTACTAACCAGCATACCTGTAAGTATGATCTTTGGATATAGGGCTTTTACAGATGACCAAATTAGGATGAAGTCATTAGGATAGACCCCAACCCCATCTTCCTGTGTCCTTATCAAAAGAAGAGGTTTAACGGGCACAGAGACAGACACACACACACACACAGCGGGGAAGCCACGTGAAGAGGAAGGCAGATTGGGGCATTGCCTCCCTAAGTCACAGAAGCCCTAAGACTGCCAGAAAACTGCTAGAAGCTAAGAGAGAAGCAAGGCATACATTCTCCCACGTTCTCCCCAAAGTCTTCAGAAGGAACTGGCCCTGCAAACTTGATTTATACTTCTAGACTGCAGAACTATGAGACAAGACAGTTTCTGTTATTAAACTGCCAGTTTGGGCTACTTTGTTGTGGGCAGCCCTAACAAACTAATGTAGCCAATCATCCATAGAAACTCAGAATACATACTATTAGGTCTGAAAATTCTTCTCAAGAATTCCCTCCTACATCCTTTTTGTATCTTTTCCATAACTGAATGTCTTGTACCAAAAATGCATGTATCTGTTTCCTTAAAGCCTGGACTGTGAGCCCCTCAAGGGCAGGAACACCATCTTCATTCTTGGATCTCTGTCCCTGGCTCATGCTTGTGCTGCACAGAGGTGGGCCCTTTGTTAAAGTCAATAGCTTTTGGGCTGGCTATCTCATAGCATTTTACCAGCTGGGCTCTGCCTGGTGGGGTAATAAAACAGAGGCTATGGTTTCTTGGAAGGGAGGTCCTTTTACCCAAAAAGATTTATTCTGTTCCTCTGTGCAGTCCACTGTGGAAGGGCACCTTTTAAAAATACTTCGAAAGGGGTGCCTGGGTGGCTCAGTGGGTTACAGTCTCTGCCTTTGGCTCAGGTCATAATCTCAGAGTCCTGGGATCTAGCCCAGCATCGGGCTCTCTGCTCAGCGGGGAGCCTGCTTCCCTCTCTCTCTCTGCGTATTTGTGATCTCTCTCTCTCGAATAAAAAAAAAAAAATCTTTGAAAAGGTAAAATAATTACTTTATAATAAAATGTTGATATTCAAAATTATATTTTATCTTATTTCCATGCAAAATGCTTTTAGATGTGCATTATCCATAAAATTTGATATTTAAGGGAAAATAACAGTTTAAATTCATAAACACATTCATTCTCAACCTGTAATTTCCTTTTCTTCCCCCGTGCTCTCCACCAAATAAACCTTCCCTGTAATAATCCCTTATCTCTCTTCTTTCCCAAACAGTCAGCTCTGGCTGACTATAGATAAGTGAATGCTATAAAACATATTTTGAAAAAAATGAAAGGCCCTAGGTCTTCTCATTGATATCTCTAACATGCAGTGGCTTTCCGAGTGCTATTTCTCCCACAAATAAATTATAAGTAAAAAGCAAATTGCATCAAAATAAATCTATTGGTGAGTTTTCAATGCTAAGGTAAAACCAGTCTTTGGGTTCTGACTTCTCTGTTAAAAGGTCTGTGAACTCCATTTTTCCTGAACTTGTAATAATGATCCCCCAATCCTTACCTTTAACCCCAGTTTTTATCACTTAAGATTCGCTGTTCATTGGCAAAGTCACATTCTACCAGCAAGACATGTGACTAGAAATGATAAAATGTTATTTCCTTGGCAATGGGGAGAATTTAACCTGTGGTTTATACGATCTTCAAGTGATTGACCTGTTTTGATAGTGTGGGAAGTCTAATCCTCTCAAACCATTTGGAGCTTGCCACCCACACAAACATCCAGGCCCAAGGTGATACCCAACCCTCCTCAGGTTGGTCTAATGGATCTCCACCTTCCCCAGCCAGGTAAAATGTAAGTTAAAGGAACCTAACTCCTTTTGCCCTAGATTCTAGGGGTGTCCCACCATGATCTATAAGCATCACCTACAAAGTCAGCTGTTTGCACAGCTACTCAGACTGAACGTTGTGTAGCATTGGCACGACTCATGCCCATGTTGAAACTGTCCCATCAGGGGCTGTCCTCAGGCAGGTTGGATATCAGACAGCACAGGTTTCTGGACTTGAGGCAGTGGTCCTCTAATCTGGCCATACCGTAGAAATAGCTGGGAATCCTTTCATGCACACCTACAACTGAGCTCCACCTCAGAGTGGGAGATCTGAATTTCTAGCACTGGGACTCTAGGTTGGTATCTGTTCAAATCTACCTAAGGCAGCCAAGACACAGGAAAAGGAGCACACACACAGACATACACACACAAAGGGCAAAATTAATGTTCGGTATCTTATTTCATCCAACGTATGTAAAATAGTATCATTTCAACATGGAATCCTTATAAAAATATTATATATATATATATTTACATACACATATTTACATATATGTATACATATACATATATATTTTGGTACCAAGTCTTTGAAATCCCATGTGTACTTTATCCTTGCAGCTCCTCTCATTTTAGGCTAGCCACATTTCAGGTGCTCACCAGACATACGCAGCTATTGGTTACATCAGACAGGGTAGGTCAAGAGGCAGACAACAGGGATCTGTTCTCAAGCTCCTTCCCTAACTATTTATGGGAATTGGGCAATTTTATTGAACCTATCTGTGACTCAGTTTTTAAAGTGAAAGAGTGGCAATGATCCTTGAGAGGCGATAAAACCTCCCTCACTGGAGTACTGGAAGATTAAAGGAAATACTTTGTATAATGTATTTACTGAACACAGTGTCTGCCTCACTGAAGATACTTATAAAACTGATGTGGTTTCTATTATTATTATTATTCTTGATGCTGTTGCTATGATTTTAATATTTTATGATAGAGACTGCTGACGAAATCTACAGAGAAAGCTGGGTTTGAGAGGTGGCATTTAAATCATTTGAAAACAAGTGATTTCTCCAAGTCCTCATGTGGGAAAATAAAGAGGATAATTAAAAGTCATTGTAGTCAAACTCATTGGTTTCAAAACAGAGATATATTGAAGTCCCTTGAATTAAAATGATGATAATATGCTTGATCCTTTATCAACATTTATGTGATAATATTCAAGTAATTCATTTCATTTTATTTTTATTTTTTAATTTTTTTAGTTAGAGAGTGTGAGTGGGGGTGGGATGAAAGGGCAGAGGGAGAGAGAGATTTAAAAAAAAAAAAGATTTTATTTACTTATTTATTTGAAAGAGTGAGAAAGACAGAGCATGAGAAGGAGAAAGACAGGCAGAGGGAGAAACAGACTCCTTGCTAAGCAGGGAGCCCAATATGGGACTTGACCCCTGGACCCTGGGTTCATGACCTGAGCCAAAGGCAGACACTTAACTGCCTGAGCCACCCAGGTACCTGTAAAAATCTTAAGTAGGCTCCACACCCAGTGCAGAGCACCACATGAGGCTGGATCTCACAACCCTAAGATCATGACCTGAACCAAACCAAGAGCAGGATGTTTAACCCACTGAGTCACCCAGGTGCTCTCGATTTAATTCATTTTAAATTTGGCTTCTGAAAATTTTATTGAAAGGATAGATATATACCATCTAGGGCTGGAAATAAAATAGCATGGCTGAGCCTTCCCTTTGGACACTTTGCTACTCCCCCCCCTCCACTGCCTGCTTTGGTAACCTACCATCATCAGCGGGCTTCCTCTATATGCTTGCAGTTTTTAGCACTCTAGAAATCTAGCTTGCTCATGCTCTTGGGCTGGCTACAGCTCTTAGTCCATCTAAGAATATCATTTTACTTTCTGACCCTGTTGCTAAGTGATCTCATCTTTTATTCTTTGCAAAATTCAGATGCTTGTCCTTTAAAATAAAATTCATATCAAAGTGTAACACATATATAAAAATGCACAGCTGAGGTGCCTATGTGTCTCAGTCAGGTAAGTGTTGGATTGGTGATTTCAGTTCAGGTCATGATCTCAGGGTCATGAACTCGAGCCCTTCACCAGGCTCTTTGCTCAGTGGGGAGTCTGCTTGAGATTCTCTCTCTCCCTCTGCCCCTTCCCCTCCACTCACACACTCTTTCTCAGTCTCTAAATTAAACAAATCTTTAAAAATGCATAATTCATAAATTTACAGCATGAGAAAATTTTACAAGTGAACATACCTAGGTAAACACCCAGATCGAGAAAGGGAACAAACATGACAAGTACCAGAGAAGAAGCCCATATATGTTCTCCTAATCACCAACTGCCTTGTCTATAACATAACCACTAACCTGATTTCTAACACCGAAATAACACTGATTTCTAACAAACTGCACTTGTTTTTGGACTTTATATGAGTGGAGTCATGTTATGTGTTCTTTTTTATATTTACCTTTTGTTTTTCAGTTATTATGCTCGTGAGATTCAATCACGTCCTTGCATGCAGTGATGGTTCTATTATTATTTGTTAACCTGCTTTTGAAAACTTTTGATAGGGGCTCCTAAGTGGTTCAGTAGGTTGGACGTCTCACTCTTCATTTCAGCTCAGGTCGTGATCTCAGGGTTGTGAAATGGAGCCCCACGGGGGACTCAGTGCGGTCTGTTTGAGATTCTCTCTCTCCCTCTTGCTGCCCCTCCCCCAGCTCATGCTCTCACTTTAAAAATAAAAACACTTACAATAAAGTCAAATCATGGGCATTTTTTTAATGTTCGTGCCCACTGGTCTATCTTATCCTTTTTAGTGGCTGTGTGGTATTCTATATTATGGTGAAGTCCTATGGACATTTATATTTTTTCCAATTTTGTCTAGTTACAATCAATGCTATAATGAACTGCCTCGTGTACTTGTAGTGACTACACTTTAAAGAGCGTATTGATCAACTATATTTTGTGTAGAGGAGCATGAGGAAGGAGAAGAAAGTCAGATGAAATAAATTAAAGTATAGGGGTGCCTGGGTGGCTCAGTTGTTAAGCATCTGCCTTCGGCTTGGGTCGTGATCTCAGGGTCCTGAGATCGAGCCCCGCATGGGCCTCCCTGCTCAGCGGGGAGCCTGCTTCTCCCTCTCCCACTCTCCCTGCTTGTGTTCCCTCCCTTGCTGTGTCTCTCAGTCAAATAAATAAATAAAATATTTAAAAAAAAATAAATAAAAATAAATTAAAGTATATGCCTGTGGATGAGTAGTCTAGCAGATGCTGTTCTTTCTTATTCTAATATTTGGGGTTCCTCTGTCTGACAGACAGCTCTCTAAATCTCGTCAATAAGCCTCACCTACCAAAACAGTGCCAATCAGTTTTCTCAAGGAAAGGAGAGGTCTAACTGACAAACATATTCAGTCACATATTTATTCAGTGACAGCAGATACCCTAAGATGTCCTTAAGTCACAAATATGAATGGGAAATCTTGACTCACTAGGCCTATCAAAACAAACAAACAAGCAAAAAAACAAAAAAACACATAAGTTCCCAGAGCGAATATGAAATATTAACATTAATAAGTCTCTAAGATAGACCTTACAAGTACTTAAAAAAAAAATTAAAAACCAAAACAAAACAAAACCACTGACTGGTTTTATGGACTCACTGTGATTTCCAGCATTTAATAGTGGAAATTGCAGTGCACTAAAAAGTTCATAAGCTCTAATCTCAGAAAGACTTGGGTCAGGTGATCTTTTCATCATTTCAAAATGTGACTTTTTACTCTTATTTCTTTTATCTAAACAAAGGGCAGTAGAGGGTAATTATTAATACATGATAATATAACACTGCAGTTAGTGAATTCTTTCCTTCCCAGCAATGAAGGAAATTTGTTTCTGACGCGGTAGTGATACCAACAGGGATCTGGTGACAAGTGTACTCAGCAAGGTGTGAGCTACAGGATCCAAGGAGATGACAGGGTAGATACCAAGAGATGAGAACAATGATGGTTTAACTGAGGCAGAAGCCTCAGAGGACACTTGCCACTTTAAAAATTAGTACAAGCAAAGAACCTCTGAAAGATATATCCAGAAGCAAGATAAACCACACATGATCCATATGGGAAGTGATTGAAGCATCCAATTATAGCTGAAATAAATGGAATTTGAAGGTCTCTAGAGAATTCTCCAGTCTCTATGATGTCTGTGCATATGATCTTCAATAAAAGTATGTGGAGCATTTAGATTTATTCTGTGTCCTATAGCCGTACCATAGGAGCAGTTCTTGTTTTATAACAATGCTTGTCTGTCTCTCCCACATGCCAATTCATGTTTAGCATCATACGCTGTAATAACCATGTCTTTGTCTTCTATTTCTGATGCTTCGACATCTGAACCTTGCTGATCCTGAGGGAGTTTCCTCCTAGGGTTAGTCGATTTTGGAGACAGTAAGCAAATAACTCATGAACATGATCTTCAAATAAAAATTAACCAATCCAGAGCTCACACCCTCAACCACTACCTTTATTGGGCTCTCACACTTTGGACCACTGTCCACCTACCTTCATCACCCCAGGGCCAGAGACCAGGAAGTAGGGACAGCCCCTCCACCCAGAGCCTGCTAAAATTATTAAAACTAGCCAATTCTAGGCCCGCTTATACTATTTCACCCATTGCTTCTGGTGAAGACCACCATAAATGCTCTTCTCCACAGTTTCTTCTTCTCTCCTGCCTCCTGTCCAACCTTGGTATTCCCCCTTGGGGCCTCCCATAGCACAGTGTACACCCACTTCTTGGGAACTGTAACAAACTATCTTTCTAATGGTAGTTGCTTCATAATCTGGTGGCCTTACAATATCTCACATTTTCTATTAATACACTATTTTAGACAGAAGCTATTCAGATCAATGTTCTAAAAGGTTCATGGATCATGCTAAGAAATTATAAATATTTTAAAAATACTGAAACTTTGCTTTTCTAAAGCAAAAAAAAAAAAAGTGATGCTTAGATCCATCTAAAGAGTCACCACCACCTACTTAAATAACTCAGAAAAACATCATCTCTAAACGGGATTAAAATTTAAGATTGAAAGAAAGTTACCATCTATGTTTATTGGATTTTCTCCTGCATCCCACATCAGACATTGCTCTAGGTTTATACTTTGGCTAAAAAGATAAGCAAGGTAGAGTTCCATAAATCCTTTAGTCTAGCAGGTGAGATGTACATATAAAAAATATGAAACAGTTTAGTGTTTCAGAGCTATGGGCAGAGTAACATCAGCAAGATAAGTAGTCCACACTACCCAAAGCCATCTACAGATTTGATGTAATCCCTATCAAAAATCCAATGGCTTTTTTTTTTTTTTACACAAGTAGAAAAAGAATCCTATTTTCATTGTTGTTGCCAGAGACATTTATGAGATAAAGTTATATAGAAGATAGCCAACATAGATATTTCAACTCAAGCTATTGTCACGGCACAAAGTAGTATCTGAAATAATTTCCAGGAGGCTATCAACACTAAGTATCCAATTCATATTCTCTTAAACATATTTAATTGCTTACATCATTAAGGTGGAATTGAATAATACATATTCTCCCTTCCAGAAAAGCTGGTCCTTCTGGAACAAGAAACATTAATGTGGGAACTTAATCTGGAGACAGGGGTAGAAATAGTGTAAAACTAACTCCAGGACTATTCTCCACAGATGGCACGGGGAAGATGAAACATGCTTTGTAGGGGCAAAGTTGAGATTACAAAGCAAGCAGGCTGTCCTCCTAACTCATTAATTCCAAACAGCAACTAGAGAGAGGGGAAAACAAGATAGTGGCCACAGAATGGGAATGGTGGCAGGGTAGGTGAAGAAACAGAGGGCAGGAGGTGAAACCTGGAATGCAGCCGCAGGGGATTTGGGGATAGCCCTGTGGTCCTTCCTGTGGGTAGAGTAGGAGCTAAGGATATGAACATATGGGGGCAAATGTCCAGGTATGACCCTGCAAGCAGGATAAAACACAATCATTTTTATCTTCATTTCAGAGATAAGGAAACTACGGTTGAAATGCAACAATTTAAAAGTAACAGTCATCTATGCTCTGCTCTATTCCTGATCTCCTCTTTCCCTACTCTCCAGGAAGCTGAAGGGAAAATCATGCATCTTCTCTTTGACACCCAAAAGCCCACCAAACAGGACTCCTGTGAGAACCAAAACTAAGCAAAAGTAGAAATATAAACCAAGAAAGTCTTTCATTAAAAGAAAAACAAGGGGCGGTTGGGTGGCTCAGTCGTTAAGCGTCTGCCTTCGGCTCAGGTCATGATCCCAGGGTCCTGGGATCAAGCCCCACATCGGGCTCCCTGCTCAGCGGGAAGCCTGCTTCTCCCGCTACCATTCCCTCTGCTTGTGTTCCCTCTCACACTGTGTTTCTCTCTGTCAAATAACTAAAATCTTTAAAATAAATAAATAAAAGAAAAACAAAAACAAAAAACAAAAACCTAACATGTAGTTTTGGTCCACAAGGAGCACAAAATCAAACAGAAGAGGCAATGTATGTTTAAAAGCGCACTAAAAGAAATTTCAAAAGAGAAATGGAAACTAGGGATGGAAAGTGAGGACACAGAAGCTTCTATTTAATGTCTAATGACCCTGTGGCAAGCACTCTGAGGAACACATAATTAGCTTCTTTCTGCCTATGCTCAAAGGTCTGGAGAATGCAAGGGACTCTCCCAAGGTTATGAAGTGAGAAGATGAAAGGTAGAAGCAAGAAACCAACCCATTGTGTCTGGCACCAAAGTTCAAGTTCAAAGTCTTGCTTCCTTATCTGTTCCCTTCACATTCATTTCCCTAAAAAGTCATGCATGGTAAGTACCTCAAAAATAAGTCTGTTTTATAAAATAAAGGATGGACGAATACATAAAGGCAAGTCACTAAGATTCCTAGCCCTCCCAACGGAACAGATGTGGGATAGGAAAGGGAAATAGAAGATCAGGTGCAGCTTCAAAATTTTTAGTCTGAATGAAAATGGGATGAGACTGCCATTCTAGAAGGAGAAGAACAAACCAATGGGGGGAGGGGACGTGAGGGTGGTGGGTGCTCATCCTTCATGGTCTGGGTTTGTATGAACCAATGTCTTTTCTTTTATCTTTGCCTTGTACACGCTCTGCTCCAGACCTGCTGCCAGGTCTCCATCTTCTTCCTCAACTCCAGGTAAATATAAACGTTATTCCTTCTGCCTGGAATGTCCTCTTTGCCTCTCTCATGTAACCCATCAAACTAGTACATCATTTAGATCTCAGGTTTTGATGAGGAGGAAGCTTTCCCTTACCTCCTACCCCCAACAAATTTTATGGGTGAGGCAAGGGAGGAATCTCCCCAGGTCCATTTTCACATTGCACTACAAGCCCTCTGTTAGTTATTTGTCTTCATTTTAAACTGCAAGCTTCTTGCACTTTGCTGATTGTTTCATTTTTATTTTGCTCCTGTTTTGTTCTATGATGTTTCAGAAAATCTGGAAAAATAATATAATGCGAATGTACCCAGTTTGGACTCTGACCTGGCACATACAAACAGACTATCAGGACAGCTGAGAAATCAGGACTGTGTATTCTTGAACCTACAGGTAACATACTCAATCAAGTTCCTTGGAGGGACTCAGCAATGGCTGATCACCCCCACCCCATTTCTAGCTGTGGTCAGACCCAAACACACATATCTTTAGACTAGGATTACCCTGGAGTTCTTAGTATTCCTGAAATTTACTCTTCGATGGATGACTGTTTAAAATTTTGTGTTAATTAAATATCCCTTCTTAAACTTTACTAACATTGGTAAGCACAGTAGGTGTGTCATGACCTAGCCTAGTCCATGTAACCACTATTACCTGGAATATGGCAAGGAAATCGCTATACAGAGGAAACAAAAGAAAAAGAGACATGCAGGATCTAACAATAACGCTGAAGGGATAGAAGGACACTCTCTCCCTCTTCTTTCTCTCAATGTCCCTGCCACTCACATAGCTGATTACCTTCAGAAAATGTTCACACAGTGATATTCCTGGATCAATCCAGCAATTATGAAAAATCTCAGACTACTGGGAAGCTCATGCCCCCAAGGAAGAGATGTGCAGAAATTACATCTCTCCTGTTGCTACCTGTGGGTTGAGACAGCTCAGAGAGGGGGTCCACACCTGCTGAAATACATCAAAATCTTCTCCTCATCTTATGCCCAGTAAAGACTCATTTCTGTTAGAATCATATACTGCAATCATCACTTATGACAGATAGCAAGTGTACAGTCACCAAAGAAAAAAGCAAACTTGTAAAGAAGAATTTTTAGAAGACTTAGAATAAGTAGATTACAGCTGGAATAAAATTCACCCAGTAAACAACCCCAGAGGCACTGTTCACAGACCTACCATCTGGGAAGAGAAATCTCATACTTCAGGATTGTTTTAAGGTTTGTTTTCTGAAAGGTAAAAGGGTACTAGCATCCCCCCAGTACCTAGAAATGACAGCCAGGTTTTGGATAGAGTGGCTCAAGAAACAACTCCCTTTTTGGAGAGAAGAACAGAGTCAAGAGAGTTATTAATAGCAGAATGTACTATATTTCCTATATCCTCACACCCTACTCCTGCCATTATCATTCGAGCATCTTACAGGGTTGGCAGGAAAAAATATTATAATTCTGATTTTCAGCAAAATGTCTGTGCCTAATCAGATATGCATGCTTGTGTGACAGAAGCGCCATCCTCATCATTTCTAGGAGAAAGCGCTCCATTTTATAACGCTAAAAATTCCCCCCAAATGCACGCATTTGTTGATGATTCTGAGGAATCAATTCTCTTATAGGCAATGTATGTTTTGTCTCCACTTAAGAGACCCTGCCAAGCTTTGCAACAGAACCCTCATGCAATTCTGTCATTCTTAGGATTCCTGAGCTCTGCGATACGGCTGACAAGGAAATGCAGAAGTGTGGAATGAACAGGGATATAAGGGGGTGTGGGCGCTGCAGGGATGCACTGGGAAAAATCAGAGGTCAGCAAAATATAGCCCACAGGCCAAATACACCTGGCCAGTCTGTTTTTGTAAAAATAGATTACGGGAACAAAGCCATGTCCATTTGTTGATGTACTGTATGTGGGTCCTTTTGTACTAAAATGGCAGAGTCGCATGGCTGTAGCAAAGGATGCCAAGCCCAAATATTTACTCTTTGACCTTTTATAGGAAAAATGTGCTGATCCCTGGAGAAGTAAAAAGAAATTCAGTGAATAAAAATTACTTTGTCCTGAGAGGTACAATAAAAATTTAAATAATGTTTTAAATGAATATTTGTAAAGATGCTTAAAAATTTCTCAAACAGTCCTGTAAATTGTCCCAAGAATAATTTTAGTTCATTTACTGTGCTGGGTAAACATGGAGGCTGCCAGCCCATGGAAGCCAACTTCTTTAGCATCTGCTAACAGCCAAGGCCAATATGGTTTCTGTGACTAGAGCTCAGGGACTCAGTGTCTATGGCAAGAACCTTGAGGTCCAGGGAAGGCAGGTGAACAGGGGCAGGTGGGGATCTTGTGTGCTATTCAGGTGCTGAGGAATTGGGCCAACTAAGGTCTTTCCCAGAAAACTTAGAAACCAGGAGAATGGAGGTCAGTTGGAAGATGGGGCAAAATAGAAAAGACAAAGAAAATAAAGGCAAAAGAGACTAAGGACAGTTGAGTCATGTTAAATGGATGTCCAGTCCAAAGGAAGAGCTACCTAGAATTCTTCACAAGTCATGAGAAAAGTTATTTCTTTTTTTTTTCTTTTTTAAAGATTTTATTCATTTATTTGACAGAGATCACAAGTAGGCAGAGAGGCAGGCAGAGAGAGATGGGGAAGCAGGCTCCCCGCTGAGCAGAGAGCCCCATACGGAGATCCCCCGACCCTGAGATCAGGACCTGAGCTGAAGGCAGAGGCTTTAACCCACTGAGCCACCCAGGTGCTCCAGAAAGAGAGAGAGAGAGGTTATTTTCTGACCACTAGAGCTACACCTTAATGTTATCCCAGACTCTATGAAAGAAAACTCTCAAGGCAAAATCCATGTGAATTTTCATTTCTTATTTCTCCCTTATTGCATTAATGCCCCTGGGATTTTTTTAATTTTTGTTTTTGTTTTAAGTAGGCTCCACACCCAGCATAGAGGCCAGCTCAGGGCTGGAACTCACACCCCAAGATCCAGACCTGAGTTGAGATCAAGAGTCTGACACTTACCTGACTGAGTCACCCAGGCGCCCCTCCCTGGGGTGTTTTTAAATTTTCATTTGTTTTTCTGTTTGTCTCTGTTTGTTTTAATCAAAAGAGCTTGACACACACAGATTGAAATGGAAACAACTTTGTATCAGGAAATAATCACTGGACTCACAAACTGTAGTCAGGGCAAAAATGGCTTGCCCTAACAAGTATAAAGGAAAGCAGAGAACAATTTTGGGGTGTGATACTTCATGGCAACATAAGCTCCTATCACTTTTTAACAAGCTTTTGTTCTTTGTTTACTAGAATGTTCCATAAGGTATTTAGAGCCTGTAGACCTCAGCTATAAAGCTGGCTGGTGCAGTTTGGTTTTATTATTAGTACTTTAGAGTCAATACTATGTTTGAAATATAAATGCATGAACGGCTTTTAGCTAGAATTTTGAAAAATCTCTGCCTGGATGCTTGAATCCCTTGAAATGCTCTAGCAGCCTGCTCTTGCTTGTCCTGCCACCCTCAATATTTTCATTAGCCTGGAGTGGCTCCAAAAGGGGGCACATAGAGGCCCTCTCCCTGAGAAAGCCTAAGGCAATAGAACATATTTCCCATTTCAAGCTGCTGGTTCTGCACCCATGGAGTTGCACATAGGTGCATTCTTACTGCTTGGACCAAGCAAGGAATGATTTCATTTTCCTAATGAGTCACAGACTGTGAATAACTGAACCCACCTTTCCCAGCCATCAGCTGAAGCTGAACCCTATTTAGACTGGCAAGAAATAACACCTTTTGGCTCAGGAATCTTCTCATTTCTCCATTATTGGAACTTAGGAGGTTAGGAGGCAGCTTCAAAGATTGCTTGTGCATTGTGCCTATTGTATGTCTGTCTACCTGTGCCAATGTGAAAAGGCCCCCTGACAACAACAGCAATGACCTTCTAACATGCATGTTTATTGAGCACTTAAAATACAAAGCTCTTTATAGGTACAGTCTTTCAGCCCTTTTCACAGTTCTGGGACCCTTATTAACCCTATCGGCACCTGAAGGAATTGAAGCACAGAGAAACTAAATTCTGCATTCAGGTTCAAATAAAAAATAAGTGATCACACACAGTCTGGCTCTAGAGCCCATGCTTTTGAGCTCCTCATGCTACTGTCTAGAGGGAGAAGAAACATCCTTGCCCTATACCTCTTGTAACTAGGAAATCAGTCTTTAATCAAACCAAAATAATGATGTAACAGTGGTGTGAGATGTTAAAAGAGGTCATCTCCTGGAGTCAGAAAGACCTGGGTCCAAATATGAATCCTATCTTGGATTGGGCAAGGCAATTCTAAAGAAATCCCTTATCTTCTCCTATCCCTAGACCCTCATCTGTAAAATAGGGATGCTAAGGACTTCCACGCATGGTTTCTGTGAACATAATAAAATAAGGATGCAAAGTCCCCCCAAGTAATGTCTGATATATAATGGGTAATCACTCAAAAAGTAATGCCTTTCTTCTTCCTTTCTGCTCTGATGGAGCTCTTTTAACTGTATGATTATAGAAGGCTTTTTCTATTATTTCACATCGAAAAAAACAATCTCATTCTGTACAGCTAAGAATTCCCTCTTGAAAACCTGAGGTGCTCGTGACCACTAGGAACAGTGTGGACCCGTCAAGATGGAGATTATTTTCATGAGGCATAATCCTATCTCCCACACTGTCTTAAGTAAAAAAGCTTAAAATATTTAAAATCTTAATTATGCTACAGTAAGGCAGCTTTGAATGCTAGTGACCTGGAAGAAGGAAGGAATATTCTATGTAGTGTCAACCTAGAATTTTTAATAGCTATTTTTTTTTAAGTCTGAGATATTTTATTTCAGTACATAGAAGACTTCAAAATTCAAATAAGGGTTTTGTGAACATAAAATATTACCTGTGCCTGATATTCCCTGTCTTTTGCCTTTTGCTTATGGTAAACTTGTTGGATCCCAAGGTCCCCTCACCTACCCACCACCACCACACAAAGTGATGGGTCAGTTCTGACCTAGGTTTGGGAGCCAATGCCAACTAGACTTAGAGGGCACAAAGGAGCATTTAGGGAGCAGTCAAGTTATTGATTCATTAAATATTGAGCCAGAATGTTAATAGCCCAGCATTGGTCTTGAACCATGCCCCTGAGATGTTAATGACAAAGTCCAATTGTTCCTCTCCAATTTTGGTTAACAGGGTCCCTGCCTGGTATTTTTTCAGCACTTTCTAACGTCTAGTCAAGAGAAACAGATTTTCCCAATGATTTTTCCTCATCATCCATCTCCCTGTACCAATAACCATGCATGTGCATGTGAGCACAAGTGCATGTGCGCGCATACACACCCACACACCCACACACGCACACACACAGGTGAGGGTGAAGGGAGGGAATGAGGGAGAGGGAGGAAGGGAGGGAGGGGAAGGGGGGAGGGGGAGGGGGAGGGAGAGGGAGAGAGAGAGAGAGAGAGAGATAGAGAGAGAGAGATCCTAATCCTTAATCCATTTTTGCCTTTTAAGGCCTATTAAAAACCACTTAAACAAAAAAAAAAAATTGTTTTTTAATGACTTTTTTTTTGGATGCTTTCTGATCTTCTGGATCTAGGAATCTTTCCTTTACTTTCTTCCCCATTCTTATATATATATTCATTTATATATTTGTTTCTCATTCATTCATTTATTCAGAATTATTCTTAAGCACCTACTATGTGCCAAGCATTGTATTAGGCATTAGTGGTAACTGTAACATGAATAGAGTCCTTGCTTTCACAGATCTTTCCAGGCTAGTAGGGGAAAGAGACAAAATCTTTGGTGTAATGTGAAGACCTGTAATAAGGATATGATTCAGACTTTGGAGATAGAGCTTGGAAGATTGGGAAAACTTTCTATGTGAAGTAATAATCATCAGATGATTCTGAAAGGACAGTGGAGAAGGGGTGGAGGATGAAGGATGGAAGGGGCAGCTGGTACATGGAGAAGGGAACATTGGGGTGTTCTAGATGTAGGAAACAGCCACAGGTAAAGCCCACAGTGAGGAGAATATGCAATATTAAAAGAATTGAAAGTCATTCAGCACAGAGGACATACAAGGAACATGGCTAGAGTTTGAAGGAAGTGAAAAGATCATGTCTGTATTTCAGAATAATATTGTTTTGTGGAGAATGGATTGGGAAGGGGCTGGAGACAGATTTATTAACCTGTAACTGTTGCTAAATGACATTTTTCTGTTTAGACAAGTGGTTTCAAGGTAAACCAAAATGGGAACTCTGATAGAGGCTTAAGAACAATTGAATCAACTGGATTTGCAAGTTGGATGAAGAGAGAGGGAGGAGTCAAAGGTGAATTGTGGATTTGGACTGTAATTTGAGCAATT
This sequence comes from Procyon lotor, assembly GCA_028646535.1. Classification (NCBI taxonomy): domain Eukaryota; kingdom Metazoa; phylum Chordata; class Mammalia; order Carnivora; family Procyonidae; genus Procyon; species Procyon lotor. The sequence continues at coordinate 32,559,292 of CM053617.1, read as the reverse complement.
ACATGGATGGTGGTGCCATTCACTAAGGATGGGTAGGGGATGGGGACAAGATGGAAGGGAAATGGTGAGTTCAGTTTGTCCATGGTGAGTTTGAGGACACACCCATATACATGCCCCATACTTGGCACTCTTTTACTATGGTGACATTCCAGGACCTCCTGTCCCTCAACATTTCCCCAAGACACCCAGTACACAGCTGGGTCACATTTGTTTATGATTATGTCCTCCAGATAACATACTCTGTCTGTTAGACTGCATGGCCTCTATCTATCACCTGGATCTAAATCTCCAGGACCTGGTCATCAAGCTTAAGGTGGATTTCATACTTCCAGCAGGAACTTGATACACAGGACCTATATTCATTTTACACAGAAACACTTTCTCAAAACCAATGTGATGCTAGACCCTGCTCCTGAGATAGAGGCAGAGTCAGAGACATAGCCTCAGTGTAAGAGATACTGAAAGAGTCCAAAAAATTGAAATAGCTGATCAATTCAATTGGTTTTAAAGGCCATTATATTTCAAAGTCACTCTATACTCTCAGACTATTTGGGAAAACACCATGTAAAAATTACATAGTAAAATCCCTATGCAGCTGCCTGAGGATGAATAGTTTAGCATGACAGTTTCAAAACTGAAAGTATAGTTTTATTCAATGCATAGTAGGTACTTGGTAATGTACAGAAAGTTTAATGAATGACAAGTCAATGGGTCCACAACAGTGATAATGTTTTGTGCTGAAATCCATAGTTTAGAAAATACTTCCATGCCCACAAAATTACTTAAGATCTCTGAATTATAGAACTCCAAAAGTAATTGCTACTTTTTAGATCATTTGGGAAAATGTTAGGGAATACCATATAAATGGGCAATCAACTTACCCACATTCAAAACAACTTTTGCCTCTACTAAACCACATTCTCTAAAACTAAATGATTACTTCTATTAGAAGTCAAAGATGCAGAGTAAATATCTTCCCATCTGAATTGTTTGAGTACTGTTGGTAAATTTTCTTCATATACTTATTTTTAACAAAATTCAGGAGATGAAGGAAACGCACTGAATTCTTAACCAAACAAAAAAGCTAATGAAATAATGATTAATGTTTTTTCTTTATCCTAGTAATTTTTAAATATTTAAGCATAGGATTATATGAAGATAGTATAGGATTTGATGAAGAGTTCATGTATTCTCCACACCCAGTTTTACCTATTCTTATATTAATACAGTATATTTGTCAATAAAATTAATGAGCTGATATTGATATAATCGTGTTAACTAAAGATTATATTTCTCTAAGATTTTCTCTTTTTTTTTTTTTTTTGACTAATTACCTTTTTCTCTACCGAGATCTCAACTAGGAGGACATGTGACATTCCAGAGACATGTCTCCCCTCACGTTCTCTATGGGGATGACATAGAGTTTGTTCAAATTTTCCTATTGTTCAAATTTTCCTATTTTTTATGACTGACAGTTTCAAGGATGGTTCGTCAGGTATTTTGTAGAATGTCCTTCAGTTGGGATTTGTCTGATGATTTTGCTATGATTACACCGGGGAAATTCATTTCTGGGAGGAAATCACAGTACTAAAGTTACTATTATAATTCTGTCACATCATATGACTTATCACTGTTAATGCTAACCTTGATCACCTGGCCTGAAGTAGTTCGTCAGGTTTCTCAACTTTAAAGATACTCTCTTTTTTCTCCTTTTATACAGTAATCTTCAGAAGAAAGTTATGTGCAGCTAACATTTAAGTAGTAGGAAGTTTTGTTCCACCTCTTTAAAGACAGAGTAGCTACATAAATTATCTGGAAATTTTCTGCCAGGGATAGTTGCCTATTCTTCACATTTATTTACTTTTTAGACCACTATAGAAGCACAGATTTTGATTTTATACATTGAATTATAGTCCAATACACCTTTATTTTGTTTATATAATTGTTCCAGCCTTGGTAACTGGGAACTCCTTCTGATGGCTTCTGGAATGCTTTGATATACCCATATTGTTGTGGGTCCCCTTCTTCCTCCACCCTCAATCCTTCCTTACTTCCTGATACTACAAGATGCTCCAGACCCATCTGGTCTGTTTTCTCTTTCAGTTCTAGAATCAGTCTTTTCCCCAAAGAGGCATTTCCAATAAATGTCGGAGAACAGTATCAGATTCTCCATGATCTGGAGTTCCGGGCATGCTTACAGTTACTGGGGCATCATTGCTTCTAGGCCAACTGATGGAGTAAAGATATGTAAAGTAGATCTTCAGTTTTCTGGAAGTAAAGCCCAGGACAGCATGGAAGGCTTCCCTAAGACTACAAGCTCCCCAAGAGTTTCCTCATTCTCATGCTAATCTATACAGCTTCCAGCAACTGGTCAAACTTACCATTGAAGCTACCCTCCCAGCATAAGGCCCTGGTGGCTTCTGTTCTAAGTAGCACATCTCAGCTGTGATTTTCTAGATTTACCAATCTCCTCAGCTCTTAGTGTGATATAACCCTGCACACTCATTTGGCTAGTAAATCCCAGAAAAGTCACTGAGTTGCAGTTTGTCTAGTTTTTGCTTGTTAGAACAACTCCAAGTTCTTTACATATTGAATCTGAAATGAGAAACTTCCCTATTTCCATTTTCAAAGATATTTTATATTCTCTATTCAGACCCATCTTTGGCTTTAGTACTTATCTGCACTTTTTTTTTTCATTCCAATATCTCAAGGCAGCAATTGCAGAAATTTGTGTTTGCATTCTGCCAACTTTAGAATTTCCCAGAAGTTAATTTCATTTCTAACTGAGCAAACATCAAGAGATTCTCAACTAGCCAAAGTGTAGTCATATGTGCTAGAATGGGTATTAATACAAATTATGATATTCTGCACTTTATTTCAAAGTCATTCAGAACTAGCAATGCATCAGCACCAAATATACTGACTGTGCCTTTTCTTTCCTACATGTGTTTATACTGAGGATTTCATAATGGCTTGTGCTTCTACACATGTTTTCCTAAAGACAGCCTGAAAACCGTATTTTAAAGTTAAGAGAGGCAGTCTTAGAAGTTATGTTTGTATACAGTGGCAACTCAGTCACTGTGCCTGGGAGGAGTGGTCTCCAACATCACTCCTGTGTTACCTATATGCTCTTCATTTTCTACATGAAATCATTGTCTGCTTATTTTACTCTCATGTCACTCAGTCAAAAAAATTCAGAAGAACATTAATGGACAGCCTGCAGACCAGATTAGAAGTAGCCTTAAGAAGAAACTGATTTGCTCACCCGGAGCCGGTCTCTGTGGGTGACCAGTATCAGGGGTCATTGCAATCCAGCACACTGGTGTGTATGACCTGGACCTGTAGGACTGAGAACAGTCAGGGCTGCCAGATAAAATATAGAATGTCCAGTTAAATCTGAATTACAAATAAGCAGTGAGCATTTTTTAGTGTAAGTTTGCTAAAGCTCACTGGCTCCTCATTCCCTTAAATCAATTCCAGCTGAGAGTCTAGGGTTTTCCTCTTGAATTCAGCTTTCCTTGCCACAAGAGATCAAGTCACTACATCTGTATCTTTGGGGTAAATACCTAGTAGTAGCAGCAATGTTCACAATAGCCAAGCTGTGGAAGGAGCCAAGATGCCCTTTAACAGATGAATGGATAAAGAAGATATGGTACATACACACAATGGAAGACTATTCAGCCATCAGAAATGACGAATACCCACCATTTGCATTGACATGGATGGAACCAGAGGGGTTTATGTTAACTGAAGTAAGCCAAGCAGAGAAAGATAATCATCATATGGTTTCTCTCATATGTGGAACACAAGCAATAGCATGGAGGACCATAGGGGAAGGGACAGAAATCCAAAGGGGGACAAATCAGAGAGGGGGATGAACCTTGAGAGACTGTAGACCCTGAGAAACAATTTGGGGGTTTCGGAGGGGAGGAGGGTTGGGGGAAGGGGTATCAGGGTGATAGGTATTGAGGAGGGCATGTGCTGTAATGAACACTGGGTGTTATACTTAACTAATGAATCATTGACCACTACATCAAAAACTAATTATGTACTATACAATGGCTAACTGAACATTAAAAAAAAAAAAATGAGAGAGTGAGTGAGAGAGAAAGAGATCAAGTCACGGGGTACCTGGGTGGCTCAGTTAGTGAAGGGTCTGCCTTCAGCTAAGGTCATAATCCCAGGGCCCTGGGACTGAGCCCTGTGTCTGGCTTTCTGCTCAGCATGGAGCCTGCTTCCCCCTCTCCTCTCCACCTCTGCACTCTCTGTCCCTCTCATATATATAAAATCATCAAAAAAAAAAAGAGAAAGAGAGAGATCAAGTCACAATAATCCCAATGGAAAAGAATCTCAAGAGTTGAAAAACAATCACTGATGCATCACAGGACTTTCTCTGAAGGCCATGAAGACACAGGGAAGGCTTCTGTCACGGCGAAAACGAGGCTCAGATTCTCTCTAACAGCAGGTCACAATGTTCACATTCATTAATCAACTTGCCACATGACTTAGCTGAATATGTTAATACTGCTATTGGCTGACTTTGGATAGCATTTTAGAGATGTGGAAAATAAACGTCTTCCTGCTGAGAACTGACCATGCGCCAAATACTGTACTAATTGCTTAAATGGTTGTACTCCAATTGCCACAGCAATGCAATAGACTCCTCTCACTATCCCCTTTTCCAGCTATGAAACAAAGCTTCAGAGCAGTGAAGAAAAGTAACAATTACACAACTTCATGTTTGACGTTCACTTCTTTCCCAGAGATCTTTTGGGTCTAATCATTTACACAGAGATCGAGGGACAGTCAGACAGAACCTCCCCCTCAATGGATGAGGAGCAGCAGGTGGGGGGGGGCAGGCCCCTTGAAGACAGGATCCTCAGTTCAGAGAGAAAAAGGTAACATGAAAATCTCAGTGCCCCAGGTCTCACCAGCAATGGAGCTGGGATCTCAGCATCATTCATGATGTGAAAGAGCTCTAGAGTATCTGGAATATTCTTAAAAAGGAAGCTAACATATTTCCCCAGCAACCCTCACATGTCAGGAGCTGTCATGAATGGCATTTATTTGATATTTTATTTAACCTTCAAAATAACCTCGTGGTTTGTGAATTTGTTGCACGCTTTACAGGAAAACAAGGCTCAGAAAGATGAAAATACTCGCTGACAGTCTTCTGGTGAGGAGGGTTTTGAACTGAGATTCACACTCAGGGCTGTCTGAATACAAAGCCCCTGCTCTTTCCACTGCCACGTATAACATATGGAAATGAAAAGTTAAATATTTATGAAACCTCCTTTTGAGTGTGTACTCTTGGCAAGTTAAGTAGCTCAGCCATTTATTTTTACCTCTGTCACTGGTGATTAGAGTATATTTCAGGGGGGAAATGTCAACTTTCAGTTTCTTACTTTGCTATGACTTTTTTTTTTTTAATTTAGGGGGAAAAGTATGTATATATCTTTAATTTCAACCCAAGACAGAGGTGTTAAGCTGCATTCATGTCAAGGCTATGATTCTAAGCCCAGTTTACAGCCAAGCCCAGAGTCAGAAGTAGGGAATTCATTCTGTTAATTTCAATCAGAGACAATACCAATGTCTGAATGTTGCTTTGAGTATTTTAGGGCTTAGCTCCAAGACTTCTAGGCAGTAGGGGCTTCAGCAACAGGTTATTTAGGAAGTCAATCTGGGATATCTAAGATGTTATCAAACACACCAGAAATGACCTAGCCATGGCCCTAGGCACCAGGAAAGAAGCTGGGGTTCCAGTGCTATTAGAGGAATTGGAGGCAGGGGCGAAGGAACAGGTACTACAAAGGTAGCATGATTATGATAGATGCAGGTAGATTTACTACTTGGAGATTAACTAGGAAGTCAGCCATCCAGCCCTGATACAGAGCAAGGTCTGCACAGGGGTGGGAAAGTACTCTTCTTCATAAGGACCTGGCACCTGTGGCATTCCTCCTTGAAACTGTCACTTCTATTTAATTTGTGTACCTTCCTTGTGAAGCAGTCTTCATAGTCACCGGTACCTGTTTTGGTCAAGACGTCATATTCTCACCGGAGTTACTAAGACCTTAGCCTGAGTTAGGCAATGATAGCTCTGTGAGTTGGTTCAGCCACCTGCGTCCTATATTATGAAAACAGGAGCTGCACTGTAATTATTTCAGTTCTCCTCCAGTGCACTAATATTAGGCCCACATTTAATTTTCTCCCACCTTATCAAATTCCTTACTGACAAAGTCCTTTAAAGCTCAATTAATTCGGCAATATGATTACATTCCCCAAGGAACATAGGAGCATCATTGCGGTGTAGAAATGGAGATTTCCTCAGTATGCTCTACTGTTAGAATGGATCTTTGAACAGGAGAAATTCCAACTGTGATTTAAAGGGGAGAATTCATAGTTGTGTTGCTAGTTTTTATGGTTTAATAGCCATTAAAAAAAAAGTCACTGTTAACATCCTTATACTGTTCAAGCGTGTTTATTAAATATGCATCTGTTCACTCATACCTGAGTGGAGGAGCATTTTTCCTGACTACAAAGGTGGGTGACTTGACATATAAGGTCTATAGGAACATTGCCACAGTGCTGCACAGTTGTTCTAATTTTTGCCCTTTCTTAAAAAAACAATGAGAATAACAACAAATAAACTAAAACAGATCTACTCAAATGTTAGGGATGTTCTTTTATCTATTGTAAAGTCTTATGCAAATGGAATCAAGACTATATATTCCTTTGCTTCTTTATATCTATTTTTTTTTAAAGATTTTATTTATTTATTTGACAGAGGCAGAGAGCGAGTGAGCACAAGTAGGCAGAGCAGGAGGCAGAGGGAGGAGTAGAGAGAGAAGCAGGCTCCCTGCTGAGCCCTGATGCAGGGCTCCATCCCAGGACCCTGGGATCATGACCTGAGCCGAAGGCAGAGGCTTCAACCCACTGAGGCACCCAGGCGCCTCAATATATCTATTTTTTAAAAAGAAAGGAGGCCACTGTAATCTAGAATTAGAAAGAGCTTTATTCAAGGGGTCTCTAATACTACAATTTTATGACTATCTTTTTACTAAAAATGTCTTTATTTCACAACAATAAATGTTGATCACAGATTGAAGATGATAGAAATTGAAATATGAGAAAAATTTAAAATTTATATATTCCCTTATACCTATGTTAAAAAAGTATCATTTTTCCATTTTGGGTTCAGTGAACATCATGTAAATTGTAGAAGCAGCCTAAAATGGACTTCACACATGAACTGTTTAAAAATATTCAGATTTTCATATATTTACATATGAGTTTATCAGATCAGCCAAAATCCCACCAGGGAAATTTTGTATCTATTTTTTTAAATTAAAAAATGCAAAGAAATTCATTCAGTTATATTATCACCATAGGAATTACAAGTTTCATCACAGTAACTAAATCTTAAGAGAATATACAAATGCAACATCACTGTGTGCTAGGAATATAGTTTACTAAAAAAGACGCAAAGTTTGCTTTTAAAATTTCATTATTTTGGGGCACCTGGGTGGCTCAATGGGTTAAAGCCTCTGCCTTCAGCTCAGGTCATGATCTCGGGGTCCTGGGATCTAGCCCTGCATCTGGTTCTCTGCTCAGCAGGGAGCCTGCTTCCCCCTCTCTCTCTGCCTACTTGTGATCTCTCTCTCTGTCAAATAAAATGTTTAAAACAAACAAATAAATAAATAAAATTTCTTTGTATTTATTTAAAACCTGAAATTCTGTGAATGACATTTCACTTCCTCATTGTCAAACACATTTTTCCTAATTTTTATCAATTAATATTTGATATCAGGAACACATCCACAGAAATTCAGCTTCCTCTCTGATATGTAAAAGACTTGGAAGTCATTGCTTTCATCTTCAAACAGAAGAAAAACAAACAAACAAAAAAAAACCCAGACAAAATGAAAATGAACAACCCTTCTTAGAGCCAACAGAGAACTGAGGTCATGGGGTTGCCTTAAAAACAGGAGAGATTGGTAAGTGCAGAGAATCACAGCTTACTGGGATCAAAAACCACATGCTCTGGCCAAAAACTGTAAGAACATTTAAACAGTAATTGATAAATAGCTGGAGACTGCGTGTAGACTAGCCTGAGAGATTAAAAACTCCTGGGGACACAGCCTTAGAGGGATCCCTGACAACTTTGTATACATTTCCCTCCGGGGGCTCTTCCAGGTTCTGATGATAAAGATTGGAGAAAAATCCTGCCATGGGCTGAGGGGAAAAGTTATCATTTTAAATATTCCCATAATGTTCTGTTATCCTTAACAGGTCACCCTCAGAGGAAACTATTGTACCAGGGCTTAATCACCATGAGAAATACCCAACTCCAGTTTCCTCCTACCTTTAACATGGGGAAAGGTAATTATTCAATTATAGACTCCTCTAGCCTTCCTGTCTCACCAAAGCAAGAAAAAGGTTGAAATGGACTTGTGAAGGCATTGGTCCAGAGGCACAGGCCCACTAAAAGCCTAGGATCTGATCACAGAATCATAGATTAGCCCCCACACACACATATTTTATCACTTATAAACAGGGTTCCTGTACAGTAAGAGAGGAATACTGCTGAAAGTTCTACATATGCCAGAACTTATATAGGAAGAAGTGTCTAGGGAAGTCCCAAGACAACAAGGGGAGACTAACATGAAGAAACCAGAATAAATTTTCAGCCTCTGACACCTGCAATTACAGCAAACATTAAACACAGCCTAGCTCCTACCCAGATCAGCATAAAAACTCACACTTAAGTCCTATTTACCTCAGCTCCTACCAGCTAATACATCAGGTACAACTTTCTTTTTTGGGGGGGGGCAGGTACAGCTTTCAACAACAACAATAAAAAATTACAGGGTATGCTAAAAGGGAAGAAAAAAAAAAAAAAACCTTCAACAACCTGAAGGGATAAAGGAGGCATCAGAACCAGATATACATTTGCCAGAAATTTTGAAATATCATGAATTTAAAATAGCTTATGATTTGCTATTTGATATTATGCTAAGGAATATAATGAAAAAATAGACAAGAGGCAAAAAAGAAAATTGGTAATGTAGGCAGAAAGATGGAAACTCTAAGAAACAATCAAAAGGAAGTACTGCAGGGGCACCTGGGTGGCTCAGTTGGTCAAGTGACTGCTTTTGGCTCAGGTCATGATCCTAGCATCCTGGGATCAAGTCCCGCATCAGGCTCCCCGCTCAGTGGGGAGTCTGATTCTCCCCATCTCTGCCCTTTCCCCTGCTTATGCTCTTGCTCTTTCTCTCTCTCTCAAATAAATAAATAAAATCCTTTAAAAAAAATAAAGGAAGTACTGCAAAATAAAAACACTGAAGTACAGATGAAAAATGCCTTGAACTTACCAGTTCGAGGAAAAAAATCAATAATTGAAAGACTGGCAATAGGAACTACACAAACTGAAAGGCAGAGAGTGAAAGAATTTTTACAAGAATAGACTATCCAATAACTGGGAAATAATTTTTTAAAAGGTGTAAAGCATGTAATGGGAATACAGGAAGGAAGGACAGGAGGGAGGGAGGGATGGAGTGAGGGAGGAAAAAAGGGAGGGAGGAAGGGAGTGGTGGAAAGGAGGGGAGGGGAAGCTACCAGAAATACTTGAAGTCATAAGGACTGAGAATTTTCCAAAATTAGTGATGGACACAAAAAACCGATCTACAGTAGGTATATCATCTTCCATCAGACAAAATCAGACAGAAAAACTCTTGATAGAAGCCTAAAAAAAGGGAAAGGAAACACCTTATCTACAGAGAAATGAGGATAAGAATTACATCATTCTTCTCTTCAGAAACCATAAAAGCAAGAGGTGAGTGGAGTAAATATTTAAAATGTGGAAGAAAAACCAAACCAAACCAAATCACCAACAACCAAGAATTCTTTCTCAAGAATGAGAAAGAATGAGAATGCTTCCCTTCACAAGCATGAAGGGAATTTATTGTCAGTAGAAATACCTTGCAGGAAATGTTAAAAGTTCTTGAGATTCCACACCCAAAAAACAAATAATCAAGTAAAAAAAATGGTCATAAGACATGAACAGACACTTCTCCAGAGAAGACATACAAATGGCTAACAGACACATGAAAAAATGTTCATCATCATTAACCACCAGGGAAATTCAAATCGAAACTACATTGAGATACCACCTTATACAAATTAGAATGGCAAAAATTGACAAGGCAAGAAACAACAAATGTCAGGAGAGGTTATGGAGAAAGGGGAACCCTCTTACACTGTTGGTGGGAATGCAAGTTGGTGTAGCCTCTTTGGAAAACAGTGAGGAGGTCCTCAAAAAATTAAAAATAGAGATACCCTATGACCCAGCAATTGGACTTTTGGGATATTTACCCCAAAGATACAGATACAGAGTGGAGTAAATATTTAAAATGTGGAAGAAAAACCAAACCAAACCACCAACAACCCAAATGTTCATAGTAGCAATGTCCACAATAGCTAAACTGTGGAAAGGGTTAAGATGCCCTTCAACAGACGAATGGATAAAAAAGATGTGGTTCATAAATACAATGGATTATTACTCAGCCATAAGAAAGGACGAATACTCAACTTTTGCATCAACGTGGATAGGACTGGAGGAGATTATGCTAAGTGAAATAAGTCAAGCAGCGAAAGTCAATTATCATATGGTTTCACTTATTTGTGGAATATAAAGAATAGCATGGAGGATATTAGGAGAAGAAAGGGAAAAGTGAAGGGGGAGAAATCAAGGGAGAGAGGAACCATAACAGACTATGGACTCTGAGAAACACACTGAAGGTTTTAGAAGGGAGGGAGATAGGGGGGTGGGTGAGTCTGGTGATGGGTATTAAGGAGGACACGGATTGCATGGAGCACTGGGTGCTATACACAAACAATGAATCATGGAACACTGCATCAAAAACTAATGATTTACAGTATGGTGACTAACATAGCATAATAAAGATAAATAGATAAAGTATTAAAAAAGTTCTTCAGAGAAAAAGAATAAAGGTCAGAAAATTGAATATACACAAGGAAAAAGGAGGCTCTAGAGAAAGAACAAATGAAGATAAAATACATTTTGTCTTCTTAATTGAACTAATGGAAATCTATTCGAAAAAAGAATAGCAACAATGTATTAAGTGATTATAGCTTATGGATGAATGAAAGGAATGACAGCAATATTATAAGAGATGGGAAGGAGTAGCTGGGAACACTAACTTAACTGTACTACTTACAAAGCAGTAAAGTGCTATGTGAAAGTGGACTTAGATTACTTGTAAAAGTATATTATACTCCAGAGCAGCAACTAACAAAATTAACAAGGAAGTATAATTAATGTGCTGAGAAAGAGAGAAGACAAAATGCTATCACATAAAATACTTAATAAGAACCAGAGAAGAGGGGGAAAAACGAAAGGAAAGCAGAAAGGCAAAAAAAAAAAAAAAAAAAAAGACAAGGTCAATGAATAGAAACAGAAAATAGAAATAGGATAAATATTCATTCCCAAATGTCAAAAATCTCTTTAAATATGGAATAAATAGGGGTGCCTGGGTGGCTCAGTGGGTTAAAGCCTCTGCCTTCGGCTTGGGTCATGATCCCAGGGTCCTGGGATCGAGCCCCGCATCAGGCTCTCTGCTCAGTGGGGAGCCTGCTTCTGCCTCTCTCTCTGCCTGCCTCTCTGCCTGCTTGTGATCTCTGTCAAATAAATAAATAAAATCTTTTTAAAAAAATGGAATATATCCATTAAAATAAAGAAACTATGAGAATACATATCAACAAACAAGATGCAAATATAGATTATAAAAACATCCACTTTAAATATAAAGACATACATAGCTTAAAAGTAAAGGGATGGCATAAGATATACCATGTTAACACTAATCAAAAGAAATCTGTTATACGAGACAAGGATACCCAGTCTCACCAGTTTTATTCAACATTGTACTATAAGTCCTAGCCACAGCAGTTAAGCCAAAGAAACAAGAAACAAAAAACAAGTCCAAACAACCCCGCACCCAAAAAATAAACAAACAAACAACACAAAAAGCATCCAAATTCAAACTAAAGAAGTAAAACTATCTCTTTTTGCAGATAACATATTATACACAGAAAACTCCCCAAACCCTAGCAAAAACTGTTGGAATTATTAAACAAATTCAGTAAAGTTTCAGGTTAGAAAATCAACATACAGCAAACATTTGTTTCTATAAACAATGAACTATCAGAAAGAAGAATGAAAAAAAAACCAAAAACCTCGATTTACAATTGCTTCAAAAAGAATGAAATACCTAAGAATAAATTTAACCGAGGTAAAAATTCTATACCCTGAAAACTACAAGACACTGATGAAAGAAGTTGAAGAAGACACAAATAAGTGGAAAGATATTCCACGCTTATAGATTGAATTAATTTTAAAGCCTCTACGCCAAGCAATATACAGATTTAATTCAATGCTTATCAAAATTCCAGGGCATTTTTTTTACAGAAACAGAAAAAACAGCTCTAAAATTTGTATGGAACCAAGCAAGACCCCAAATCCCAAAGCGATCTTGAGAAAGAACAAAACTGAAGGCATCACACGTCCTGATTTCAAGCCCCATTACAAAGCTATAGTAATGAAAACACTATGGTATTAACATAACAGACACATAGATAAATGGAACAGAATGGAAAGCCCAGAAATAAATCCATGCATACACAGTGAGTTAATTTCTGACAAAGGAATCAAGAATATAGAATGGGGGGTGTGGGGGGAAATAATTCCTTCAGTGAAGGAGTTGGGAAAACTGGACAGCCACATGCAAGAGATGAAACGGGACTGCTATCTTACACCCTACACAAAATATAACCTCAAAAGGGATGAACGACTTAAATATAAGACTTGAAGCCATAAAAGATCCTGGAAGAAAACACATAAACTCTGATATCAGTCCTGGCAATAAATTTTGAGACTTGACACTAAAAGCAGAGAAAATAAAAGCAAAAATAAACAAGTGGGACTGTTTCAAACTAAAGTATTTCTGCACAGCAAAGGGCATTATCAGCAAAATGAAAAGGCATCCTATGAAAAAAAAATATTTGCAAACCATGTATCTGATAAGGAGTTAATATCCAAAATATATAAAGAATTTGTACAACTCAATAGTAACACCACCACCACCACCACCACCACCAAATCATCCTATTAAAAGACGGCAGAGCAACTGAACAGGCATTTTCCCAAAGAAGATATATAAATGGTGAACAAGTACATAAAAAGATGTTCAACATCACTGATCATCAGGTGCATGCAGATCAAAACCACACTGAGATACCAACTCACACCTGCGAGGATGGCTGTTATAGGAGATAACAAACATTGGCAAGGATGTAGAGAAAAGGTTAGGGGTGCCTGGGTGGCTCAGTGGGTTAAAGCCTTTGCCTTCAGCTCAGGTCACGATCTCAGGGTCCTGGGATCGAGCCCCACTTCAGGCTCTCTGCTCAGCAGGTAGCCTGTTTCCCCCTCTCTCTCTGCCTGCCTCTCTGTCTACTTGTGATCTCTCTCTCTCTGTCAAATAAATAAAATCTTTAAGAAATAAAAAAAGGATCTAGAGAAAAGGCAAGTCTTCTGCACTGTTGAAAATGTAATCACGTTGGGAAATTGCATGGAAGTCTGTCAAAAAGTTAAAAATAGAACTACCATATGACCCAGCAATTCCACTTTTGGGTAAGTATCTGAAGGAAACAAAATCAGTATTTTGAAGAAACATCTGCACCTCCACGTTCACTTCAGCACTACCTCCAATAGCCAAGACATGAAAACAGCCTAAATGTCCATTTCTGGATGAGCGGACAGAGATGCGCGCGCGCGCACACACACACACACACACACACACACACACACACACACATTGTTTTATATATATTATTCAGCCATGAGAAAAAAGAAAAGCCATTTGTAACAACATGGGTGGACCTTGAGGACATTTTGCTAAGTGAAGTAAGTCAGGGACTAAAACAAATACTGTATGATCTCGCTTATATGTGCAATCTTAAAAAAAAAAGAACCCCCAAAGCCAAACTCACAGATACAAAGAATATACCGATGGTTGCCAGAGGCCGAGAGTGGGTGGGTGGGTGTGGAATGAGTGAAGGTGGTCAGAAGGTACAAACTTCCAATTATAAATAAATGGCCACAGCATGGTGACTATAGTTAATAACACTCTATTGCATATTTGCAAGTTGCTCACAGAGTAGATCTTAGAAGTTCTTATCACAAGAAAAATTGTAACTATGTGGTGATAGATGTTAACTAAACCTAGAGTGGCAATTATTTCACAACATATACATATAGTAAATCATTATGTTGTATACTTCAAAGTAATACAATGTTATATGTCAATTATATCACAATAAACTGGAAAAAAACCTGATGGTGGGGCCTAACTTCCAGAGTTTCTGATTTAAGAAGTCTGCACTGGGGCATCAGAATTTGGATTTCCAACAAGTTTCCAGGTGATGCTGATGTTGTTAGTTTGGGACCACACTTTGAGAGCCTCTGAGCTAAAGTTTGAAGCTGTGCTGGGTAAATGGGTGCTTCTAATTTTGCAAATGAAAGGAAATTCTGGAAAAAGAATCCCAGTTTGGATAAGCAGATAATAGAAAGAATAAAATTTATTGTGTTGGATCTCACTCCCTGTCTGGCTATGGTCTAGCTACATCCCTCTACCACAGGCCACACTCCAGATGCCTCTTTCCTACAGCACAAAACTATTTCTGGTTTCTGCAAACTCTTCACTCTCCTCATTCCTTCAGACCTAGAAATCCTATGTGATAGAAAGCACATGGAGAGGAGGAGCAAGATGTTAGAGGAATAAGAGACCTAAATTTCATCTGGTCCCAGGAATTCAGCTAGATAGATATCAAACCATTTTGAACACCTACAAACTCAACAGGAGACGGAAGAGAAGAGCAGCAATTCTAGGAACAGAAAAGCGACCACTTACAGGAAGATAGAACCTGTGGAGAAGTGAATCCCAGGCGATATATGGGAAGATAGACCGCTGGGGGGATGGGCCGGCTCCCGGCAAGTGAGAGAGCAGTGGAGCACAAAATCAGAACTTTTAGAAGTCTGCTCCACTGAGGGACATCGCTCTAGAGGCTAACTGGGGGGTGGAGCCCTAGGGAGGACAGTGTGGTCTCAGAACCTCGGGGCCACAGAAAGACTGGGGGTGCCTGAGTGTGGCACAGCTCCCAGGTATTGGAGTGGGGAAGCCAGCTGGAGAGACAGAGCTGAGGAGGGGCTCTCAGCTTACATTAAACTGTCTCAGTTTACATTAAACTGTGATCTGAAGCAAAGTCAGGCCACTATTCTTTGAGCAGGGATGTCACAAGCAGCAGATCCAGGGAGACTCACCTTCCTCTCCAGGGAGGAGCAGCACGGGAGTGCACTGGAGGACTCTGCTGGGTTTGGAGACTCCAAAAGGGGCCAGCGCCAGAGATAGCAAAGCTCTGTCACAGGCCGGGTGAGCTGGGAGCGTGGCCAGAGACCAGGGAGATGGGAGGGATTGACTGATTTTCTCTGAGTGTTCAATAAAGACAAGGCTCTGAGATTTCAGCTCCTCTGGGGGCAGAGATTGGGAAGCCGCCATTTTAATTTTCTTCCTCTAAAGCTGTTCAGGAAGCTTTAAGGGAAAAAAAGCTTCAGAGAGCAAACCTGAGTGGATTACTCAGCCTGGCCCCTGGCAAAGGCAGTGCAATTCCTCCTCAGGCTAAGACACTTGAGAATCACTGCAAGAGGCTGTTCCTCCAGAAGATCAGCAAAACATCCAGCCAACACCAATTTTTCTAATTAATGAGAACTGCAAACACCAGTGCTAGGGGAACACACCACATAGAAAGCATGGCTTTTTCCAATGATTCTTTAGTCTTTCAAAGTTAATTTTTTTTTAAATTTTTGGTATTTTCTTTATCTAGTTTTTTTCCCCAGTCCTACTTTAATCTATTATAACTATTTTATCTTATCAATATCTTTTAAAAAATCTTTTAATTTTCATTTTTATACTCATATTCTATCCCTTCATTGTATTTAACCTTAATTTTGTATGCATATAAGCTTTTCTTTCTTTAAAATTTTGGGATACAGTTTCTTCTAACAGACCAAATATACTCTATATCTAGTGTATGGCTTTATTCCAGTCTCCAGCATGACCAAATCTTTTTTTCCTCCCTTTTTTCAACCAACTTCTTATTTTATCAATTCCTTTTTGAAAATATTTTTAAATTTTCATTTTTATAGTCATATTCAAGCCTTCATCATGTTTACATATATATATATATATATATATATATATATATATATATTCTTCTTTCTTTAAAATTTTGGGAGGCACTTTCTTCTAACAGTCAAAAAGACACCCCAAATCAAATGTGTGGCTCTGTTCTATTCACCAGCCTAATCACACACACACATATATAGATATAGATATAGATATAGATAGAGATAGAGATATAGATGTAGATGTAGATATAGATATATAGATATATTTTCTTTTCTTTCTTTCTTCTCCCCCGGGTTTCAGGTCTCTTTTGATTTGGTAAGTGTATATTTTTCTGGGGTCATTGTTAACCTTTAACATTTTGTTCTCTCATCCATCTATTCTTCTCTGGACAAAATAACAAGGTAGAAAAACTCACCTCAGAAAAAAGAACAAGATGTAGTACTGACTGCTGGGGACTTAACTATTGGACATTAGTAAGAAGTCAGAACTAGTTGCAGAATAATGATTATAAAGATGGTAGCTGGGCTTGTAAAAAGTGTAGAAGATACTAGAGAATCCCTTTCCAGAGAAATACAATCCCTTTCTTTTTATTTATTTATTTATTTATTTATTTATTTATTTATTTATTTAACAGAGAGAGAGAAAGATCACAAGTAGGCAGAGAGGCAGGCAGAGAGAGAGGGAGAGGCAGGCTCCCTGCTGAGCAGAGAGCCTGATACAGGGCTTGATCTCAGGACCCTGAGATCATGACCTGAGCTGAAGGCAGAGGCTTTAACCCATTGAGTCACCCAGGCACCCCTAAAATCCTTTCATGAAGAAATAAAGGGAAAAAAAATCCAACCATGTTGAAATCAAAAAAGCTATTAATGAGGTGCAATCATAAGTGGAGGCTCTTACTGCTAGGATAAATGAGGTAGAAGAGAGAATTAGTGATATAGAAGACCAAATGATGGAGAACAAAGAAGCTGAGATAAAGATTAACAAGTTGGATCATAAGGGGAGAAATCAAGAAATAAATGATACCTTAAAATGAAACAACATTAGAATAATTGGGATCCAAGAAGAAGAAGAAAGACAGAGGGGGCTGAATGTAATTAGGAACAAATTATAACAGAGAATTTCCATGATCTGGGGAAGGAAACAGGCATCAAAATCCAGGAGGCACAGAGAAACCCCCTCAAAATCAACAAAAATAGGTCCACACCTTGTCATCTAATAGTAAAACTTACAAGTCTCAGAGACAAAGAGAAAATCCTGAAAGCAGCTCAGGACAAGAGGTTGGTAACATATAATGGGAGAAATTCTAGAATGGCAGCAGATCTATCCACAGAGACCTGGGAGGCCAGAAAGGACTGGCATGTCCTTTCATTTATATAGAACATATTCATATAGGATATATTTATATATATATTTCTATTTCTATTTCTATTTATCATATAGGATATATTTATATTGTCCTTTCATTTATATAGGACATATTATATAGGATATATTCAGAGCACTAAATGAGAAAAATATACAGCCAAGAATACTATATCCAGCGAGGCTATCATTGAAAATAGGAGAGATTAAAAGCTTCCAGGACAAATAAAAACTAAAAGAATTTCCAAACACCAAACCAGCCCTACAGGAATATTGAAAGGGATCCTGTAAGCAAAGAGAGAGCCTAAAAGTAAAAAATCAGAAAGGAATGGAGACAATATACAGTAACAGTCACTTTACAGGGAATACAATGGCACTAAATTCATATCTTTCAACAGTTACACAGAATGTAAATGGGCTAAATGCCGAATCAAATGACACAGGGTATCAGAATGCATAAATACCAAGACCCATCAATATGCTGTCTGCAATAAACTCATTTTAGATCCAAAGAGACCTCAGATTTAAAGTGAGGGGTGGAAAACAATTTACCATGCTAATGGACATCAAGAGAAAGCTGGGGTGGCAAATCTATCAGACAAATTAGATTTTAAGTTAAAGACTATAAAACGAGATGAAGAAAGATACTATATCATACTTAAAGGGTCTGTCCAATAAGAAGATCTAATAACTTTAAATATCTATGCCCCAACATGGGAGTGGCCAACTATATAAACCAATTAATAACAAAATCAAAGAAACACATTCAACAATAATACAATAATAGTAGGGGACTTTAATACCCTCCTCACTAAAATGGATAGATCATCTAAGCAAAAGATCAACAAGGAAATAAAGGCACCTGGACCAGACAAACATCACAGATATATTCAGAACATTCCATCTCAAAGCAATAGAATCCACATTCTTCTCTAGTGCACATGGAACATTCTCCAGAATAGATCACATCCTGGGTCACAAATCAGGTCTTAGCTGGTACCAAAGTTTGGGATCATCCCCTGCATATTTTCAGACCACAATGCTTTGAAGCTAGAACTCAATCACAAGAGGAAAGTTGGAAATAACTCAAATACATGAAGGCTAAAGAGCATCCTACTAAAGAATGAATGGGTCAACAAGGACATTGAAGAAGAATTTAAAAAATTCATGGAAACAAATTAAAATGAAAACACAACTGTTCAAAATCTTTGGGATGCAGCAAAGGTGGTCCTGAGAGGAAAGTATATAGCAATACAAGTCTCTCTCAAGAAACAAGAAAGGTCTCAAATACACAATCTAACCCTACACTTAAAGGAGCTGGAGAAAGAACAGCAAATAAAACCTAAACCCAACAGAAGAGAAATAATTAAGATCA
This sequence comes from Procyon lotor, assembly GCA_028646535.1. NCBI lineage: Eukaryota > Metazoa > Chordata > Mammalia > Carnivora > Procyonidae > Procyon > Procyon lotor. Next base: position 32,540,293 of record CM053617.1, on the reverse strand, counting down.
GATCAGAAATCAATGAAATAGAAACCAAAAGAACAGTAGAACAGATCAATGAAACTAGGAGCTGGTTCTTTGAAAGAATCAGTAAGATTGATAAAACCCTGGTCAGACTTATGCAAAAGAAAAGAAAAAGGACCCAAATTAATTAAATCATGAATAAAAGAGAGAGATCACAACCAACACTAATGAAATACAAACAATTATAGTAACATGATAAGCAACTATACACCAGCAAATTTGGCAATCTGGAAGAAATGGATGAATTCTTAGGGACACATAAACTATCAAAACGGAACCAGGAAGAAATGGAGAACCTGAATACACCCATAACCACTAAGGAGATTGAAGCAGTCATCAAAAATCTCCCAAGAAAGAGGTCAGGCCCAGACCAAACATTTAATGAAGAATTAATACCTATTCTCCTGAAATTGTTCCAGAAGAGAAATAGAAGGAAAACTTCCAAATTCAAGGCCAGCTTTACCTTGATCCCCAAGCCAGACAAAGACCCCATCAAAAAGGAGAATTGCTGACCAATATTCCTGATGAACATGGATGCAAAAATTCTCACCGAAATACTAGCCAATAGGATCCAACAGTACATTAAAAGGATTATTCACCATTATTCACCAAATGGGATCTATTCCTGGGCTGCAAGGTGGGTCAACATCTGCAAATCAATCAATATGATACAATACTTAATAAAAGAAAGGACAAGAACCATATGATACTCTCAATTGATGCTGAAAAAGCATTTGATAAAGTGCAGCATCCTTTCTTGATCAAAACTCTTCACAGGGTGGGGAAAGAGGGGCTAGAGGGTTCATGCCTCAATATCATCAAAGCCATCTATGAAAAACCCACAGTGAATATCATTCTCAAGGGAAAAACAGAGAGCTTTTCCCCTAAGGTCAGGGATATGGCAGCGCTGTCCACTATCACCACTGCTATTCAACATAGTACTAGAAGTCCTAACCTTAGCAATCAGACAACAAAAAGAAATAAAAGGCATCCGAATTGGCAAAGAAGAAGTCAAACTCTCACTCTTTGCAGATGACATGACACTTTGTGTGGAAAATGCAAAAGACTCCACTCCAAAACTGCTAGAACTCATACAGGAATTCAGTAAAGTGTCAGGATATAAAATCAATGCACAGAAATCAGCTGCATTTCTATACACCAGAAGCAAGACAGAAGAACAAGAAATTAAGTAGTTGATCCCATTTACAACTGCACCCAAAACTGTAAGATACCTAGGAATAAATCTAACCAAAGAGGCAAAGAATCTGTATTCAGAAAACTACAAAGTGCTCATGAAAGAAATTGAGGAAGACAGAACGAAATGGAAAAACATTCCATGTTCATGAATTGGAAGAACAAATATTGTGAAAATGTCTATGCTACCTAGAGCAATCTACAAATTTAATGTAATCCCTATCAAAATACCATCAACTTTCTTCAAAGAAATGGAACAAATAATCCTAAAATTTATATGGAACTACAAAAGACCCTGAATAGTCAGAGAAATGTTGAAAAAGAAAATCAAAGTTGGCGGTATCTCAATTCCAGACTTCAAGCTCTATTACAAAGCTACAATCATCAAGACAGTGGTACTGACACAAAAACAGACACATGGATCAATAGAACAGAATAGAGAGCCCAGAAATGGACCCCCAACTCTATGGTTCACTCATCTTTGACAAAGCAGGAAAGAATGTCCAATGGAAAAAAGACAGTCTCTTCAACAAATGGTGTTGGGAAAACTGGACAGCCACATGCAAAAGAATGAAACTGGACCATTTCCTCACACCACACACAAAAATAGACTCAAAATGGATCAAAGACCTCAATGTGAGACAGGAATCCATCAAAGTCCTTGAGGAGAACACAGGCAGCAACCTCTTTGATCTCAGACACAGCAACTCCTTTCTAGAAACATCGCCAAATGCAAGGGAATCAAGGGCAAATATGAACTATTGGGACTTCATCAAGATCAAAAGTTTTTTCACAGCAAAGGAAACAGTCAACAAAACAAAAAGACAACCAACAGAATCGGAGAAGATATTTGCAAATGACATCAGATAAAGGGCTAGTATCCAAAATCTATAAAGAACTTATCAAGCTCAACACCCAAAGAACAAATAATCCAACCAAGAATGGGGAGAAGACATGAACAGACATTTCTGCAAAGACATCCAAATATCCAACAGACATGAAAAAGTGCTCAACATCACTCAGCATCAGAGAAATACAAATCAAAACCACAGTGAGATACCACCTCATCCCAGTCTGAATGGCTAAAATTAACAAGTCAGGAAAGGAGAGCTTTTGGCAAGGATGCGGAGAAAGGCAAACCCTCCTATACTATTGGTGGGAATGCAGGCTGGTACAGTCACTCTGGAATACAGTATGGAGGTTCCTCCAAAAGTTGAAAATAGAGCTACCCTACGACCCAGCAATTTCACTACTGGGTATTTACCCTAAAGATATAAATGTAGTGATCCAAAGAGGCACATGCATCCAATTGTTTATAGAAGCAATGTCTACAATAGCCAAATTATGGAAAGAGCCTAGATGTCCATCAACAGATGAACGAATAAAGAAGATGTTATATATATACAATGGAATGAATATATGCAGTCAGAAAAAAATGAAATCTTGCCATTTGCAACAACATGGATGGAACTAGAGGGTATTATGCTAAGTGAAATTAGTCAATCAGAGAAAGACAATTATCATAAGATCTCACTGATAGGAGGAATTTGAGAAATAAGACAGAGGATTATAGGGGAAGGGAATGAAAAATGAAATAAGATGAATCAGAGAGGGAGACAAACCATAAGAGACTCTTAATCTCAGGAAACATACTGAGGGTTTTTGGAGAGCTGGGGGTAGGAGGAAGAGGGTGGCTGGGTGATGAACATTGGGGAGTATGTGTGATATGGAGAGTGCTGTGAATTGTGGGTTTTTTTTTTTCATTCACTGTGGTTTACAGGGGTCAAAGTTATAAATCAAAGAAACAAAAACTATTTTCTTATTTATAAGGAGTGTTTTTCTGAGCCCCTAACATTTTTCTCTACATAGGCAAGTCTATGGAATGATCTGGTGTCTCATGGACAGCCTTTTTGAGGGCCTTGGGAAGAGAGTGGATCCAATAAATAGTCACAAGTTTGTTTAGATCCATATGATAATTTCTTACTACACTGGATCCATCTTGTATAACACTTTACATCCTTTTATTCTAGCCTCTTTCTGTGACTCTTGCTATTCCAGTGAGGTCAGTCCAGGCTTCAAACAGCTTCATGTAGCTGCAGCCGGACATTGCCTCCCCTTGGACCACTTGCATCTTCTTTCTGTCTTTAATCTTCTCTGACTCCTCACACACTCAACTCAAAGTTTGTAACTTTGAAGTATGTAACTAAGAACTTAATGCGAGTGAGACCATTTTTGATAATAAGGAAATGAGTTAATCAGAATAAATGTTCTCCCTTTTCAATTTGTAGGTGGACAGTTCTGGCTTCTCAAGCATATGGCTTCTCAAAATGTCCTATGGGATTGTTTGTTGCCTATACAGATGCCCAACTACTTAACAATTCTTAGTATAAACTTCCAATCCTTAATATAGACTTTTGCTCTTTGTTACTCTACTTCCATCTTTCACTTCTGAAAATAAAAAAGAACTAATTTTATACCTACAGACTTGAGAGCAAGAAAAAATTTATCAGTAATAAAGAGGGGCATCGCATGATAAAGAGGCTAATTCTATACAAAGACAATAATTTTTAATATATATGTACCTATTAAAACAACATGAAGATACATGAGACAAAAATTGATAGAACAGCAAGGAGAAATAAATAAATCAACTATTATAATTGAAGACTCGAGGATCCCTTTATCAGAAATGGACCAATCTAGCCAGCAGAAAATCAGTAGACTAGATGAACAATGCATGAACTGACTGGATCTAACTGACATTTACTGAAGACTTCATCAAAGAACAGCAGAATATACATTCTTCTCAAGTTCACATAAAATTGAGGAGGATTGCATGGAGCACTGGGTGTGGTGCAAAACAATAAATCTTGTAACACTGAAAAAAATAAATAAATAAAATTTAAAAAATATATATAAAAACAAAACAAAACAAAACAAAAAAAATAATCACTAAGATAGGCCATATTCTTCATCATAAAACATATCCTAATACATTTAAAATAATGAAAATCATATAAAGTGTGCTCTCAGACCATAATGGAATGAAAATATAAATCAATAAAAGAAAGATGGAAAAATCCCAACATATTTAGAGATTAAGCAACACAATTTTAAATAACACATGGATTAAAGAGGAATCAAGAGAAATTCTAAAAAAACATTTTGAAATAAAAGAAAATGAAAATGCAACTATTCAAAATTTGTGAGGTGCAGAAAAAAGAGTTTTTAGAGGAATATTTATAGCATTAAAATGCATATATTGGAAAAGACAATCTAAAGATCAATAACTTAAGCTTCCACCTTAGAAAACTGCAAAAGAACAACAAATTAAATCCAACATAAGTAGAAGAAAAGAAGCAACAAAAATCAGAGAAGAAATCAATAAAATTGAAAATAAGAAATCAATACATAAAATCAATGAAATCAAAAGCTGGTGCTTTGAAAAGATCAATAAAATTGATAAGCCCCAACTGGGTTAGCTAAGAAAAAAAGAGAGAACACACAAATTACTAATACAAAAAAAAAAAAGAAAAAAGAAAAAAGAAAGGGACCATTACTATAGATCCCTGGATATTAAAAAGATAATGAAGGGATATTATGAACAATTCTTTGCCCACAAATTTGATAATTCATATGAAATTGAGCAAATCTTTGAAAGATACAATCTACAAGAACTCGTACAAGGAGAAAATAAGAGTAAGTTATATCTGTTGAAGAGATTGAATCAATATTAAGTAGCTTTGCAAAAGAGAATCCCTGAGACCTAATGTTTGGTAATTAGTTTTTAGATATAACACTGAAAGCTCAATCCATAAGAAAAACATAAAAAATTTTGACTTTATTAAAATTAAAAATATCTACTCTGTGAAAGATATTGTAAAGAGAATGAGATTTGCAAAACACCTATCTGACAAAGGAGTTGTATCCAAAATATACCAAAAAAGGCCCAAAACTCAACAGTAAGAAAACATCCCCATTTTTAAAATGAACAAAAAACCTGAAGAGACATCTTATCAAAAAAGGGCTTTTAGGGGCGCCTGGGTGGCTCAGTCGTTAAGCATCTGCCTTCGGCCCAGGTCAGATCCCAGGGTCCTGGGATCGAGCCCCGCATCGGGCTCTCTGCTCTGCAGGAAGCCTGCTTCTCCCACTACTATTCCCTCTGCTTGTGTTCCCTCTCTCGCTGTGTTTCTCTCTGTCAAATAAATAAAAACATCTTTAAAAAAAAAAAAAAGGGCTTTTTTAAAAAAAGGCTTTTATTTAAGCAAAAAGCATATGAAAAGGTGCCCCAAATCACGTGTCATCAGGGAGCTGCATATTAAAACAACAATGAGCTACCAATACACTCCCATTAGAATGAGTAAAATCCAAAACGTTGGTAAGGATGTACAGCAACAGGAGCTCTCATTCATTTTAGGAATACAAAATTACACAGCCACTTTAGAAGAAAGTTTGGCAGCTTACAAAGCTAAATATAACCTAACTGTATGATGCAGAAATTTTGCTCCCAGGTAGTACCCAAATTTGTTGAAAACTTGTGTCCATACAAAAGCCTGAATATGAATGTTTATAGCAACTTACGTATTATATTATAATTATGATAGTAGATATGCATTATGCATTTGGCATAACCCAGAGAACGCACATTGCAAAGACTCAAACCTAATGATTTTACGGCCTTTACTTATAATAAGGTATTGATACTAGCTCATCAATTGTAAAAAATGTACACCAATGCTAGATGTTTTAAGAGAAGAAACTGTGTGTGTGCGTGTGTGTGTGTGTGTAGGGAGGATTATATGGCAACTCTGTGCTTTCTGTTCAGCTTTACTGTTAACCTAAACCTACTCTAAAAACTAAAGACTATTAATAAAAGGGCCCATCTCCTAAGCATTAGAGCTCTTTAAAGATTCATTACTCTAAATTAGTCAGGAATAAAGAAATCTTAATTGTTCGTGATCTCTTTCACCACAGCAATAATGTATACCTCTAGGTTGACCTCTCTTATCCATGCTAAATGGAAAATTCGGTGGGCAAATCCAGCACCCTACCAAAAGAATGACAATCACTGCTGTGACAGGATTTAATTCTGCTGCCACTAAGACAATTTTTAAAGTCAGCCCATCTGTCCTGAAACCACTGAAACTCTGGTTGGGTTTCTTCCCCTTCTTCCATGATGGAATGGCAAGGAAATGTCACTGTTGTCACCAGCACTTGAGTGATCATGGCATCGCAAAAAACCTCGCCAATAAATCCACCATTGCTACCGTACATCAGAATGCCTGTGTGAAATGCTACCAGAGGCCAAACGTCAAAGTCAAGGACCCATTTCTGGGCATGACAGGTTTTCTCTAACAGGCAACAGCTAAGACAGAATGAAACGGAGATCCATTTGCCTGGCAGTATGCACTTCAGAGATATCTAGTGTGGCGTTAACAGAGAAGCTGAAATTTCATAATATTCTGGCCATTTGTTCCAAAGCGAAGTCAAGTCTCACGAGGCAGATGATGGGCCCCGGTTTCTGAGATTCGGCCAGCTGTGGGGCCTGGGGATTCGGCCCCTCAGGGCATGCCACACCACACTGCCTCTATTGGCTTCCTCCTTCTGGCTGCCACAGTCCCCATCCTGAAAACAATCTAAATATTCTGGGAATTCAGCCAAACACGGCCCTTTCATGTCCTTGGGAACAGAGAGCGTCTCAGCCTGTAGCTCCTCTGGCTCACAGGAGATGAAGAAATGGTTCAGCAGGGCTGAAAGTTCATCTGTCTCCACAGCACACTCATCTGGCTTTTCCTTTTTCTCCGGAAAATGAGGCGGGCTGAACAGCAAGGTGCCAGTGTGTGTGTTCTTCTTTGGAGTGCATTGATTACCATTTTATTTCAGGGTTGAGCAGTAATTACCACTAATGAACAACATGATAATCTGCAGCATAACTCACCAGTTCCTCGGCTTTACCATTGAACACAATGAATTAGAATTCGGCAGGTCTCAGTCTATCTTCCCTTCAGGACAAGTGTAGTGGAAGATGCAGGGGACTGGGGGCATTTCTACTCATAAGAAGCATGCGAGACTCCTTGATATGAATCATGGGCATAAAGACAGACACACTGGTGGACTTACAGTCTGATGTCTTGGTCATCACTGAGACTTGGTCCTGCATCGTTTGGCAACTTGTTCCTCCTGAGTTTTGAACAGCGTACCTACCTCAGGACAAGTGAAGACAACCTCCTACTGCAGCTCCTGCCTCTGACCTTGCACAAAAATGGGAATTAGCTTTCCCGTGAAATATATAGACATTTGAAAGTTTCTTGTGTGACACTTTACCAGGATTGAGGAAAGAGGATAGGTACCTCTGTGACTAAGAAGCTACTCCAAAGCAGATGCCATGTAGACACTTTATAGTCTTCCTGAAGGGAGCTCCTTTTATGAGTCCATTAAGGATGAGAAATCTAACTCAGGGAAGGGTTATGGCTTGCCAAAGGTACATGTCTAATAACTGTCAGAAGCCAAGCTAAGATTTAAAGGTGCATGTATAACATTGTCCACATAGTTTGATCAACACATCTTTAATGGTTTTAGTTTTACATATTTTCTCTGCACATTAGACTCCAAGCCCTCCACAGCAAAGGCAACTCTTCCTGCTTACTTTGTATATATATACATACAGTATACACAGTTAGTGCTTATATAATTTTATCCAATTAAATGGGAAACCTGTGTTGAAAAAAATGAAGAGTCGATAAATCACACTCATACTATATATTGTATATTATATAATATACATCACATAAACTTCTATTCAAAAGGAACTACAAAGATTCCAGAGGCCCATTATTTTAAAACATAGACTTCGATTTAAGCAGTGGAGACATACTTTAAATAATGCATGATAAATGAATATCTCTTTTATTCCACTAATGCTTCTTAATAGCCCTCAGACAGACTGCATCAACATTATATATCCCGATTAATAAAAGATTTATCAAAATGTAAACTGACTTCAGAAGGAAGAAAACTATAATAGAATCCATGATCTCAAAGTGTTAAAAAGTAGGAGTTAAATGTTCTAGAAAATTCAGAAATTGGAATGTAGCTCCAACTCCACAAAGTATGAATTTTACATAAGGAGATTTTTCCAAAATCTGTTTAACGTAATATATATATTCCATTATATATATTCCATATATATATATATATGTTCAATATATATAGTGTGTGTGTGTGTGTGTGTGTGTGTGTGTATATATATATATATATATATATATATATATATATATATATATATATATATATTGTGTGTGCCCAATATATATCTATATATATATTGGGCAGGTATTACTTCAAACCCTCAAAGAAATCATGTTGAGAATTTATCTCCTAGCAGACTGGAACACAAAGCAAAGAATCCCTGTGTGTTGGAGGCATGATAGGTGGACAACACCCACAGAGAAGATTCCTTGTTGTTCTTCAGTAATGGGATTAAGAACATTTTCTTAGTCCTTGAAATAACTGATAATAATGGAATTGTTAACACAGATTACTTTGTATTGATTGCAGTTTACAACTTTCTATGGAAGGCATTCATTTATATTATTTTCTTCTGTATTGTGATTGAGAGGTAATAAAGTCATTCTTTATTTTCCTGCCTTTTCTCCCCTCAAATATGTTTATTTTATTTTTTTCAGTGTTACAAGATTAATTGTTCATGTACCACACCCAGTGCTTCATGCAATACGTGCCATCCTCAATACCCACCACCAGGCTCGGTCAACCCCCCACCCCCGCCCCTCCAAAACCTTCAGTTTGTTGCTCAGAGTCCACCGTCTCTCATGGTTCATCTCCCCCTCCAATTTCCCCCCATTCCCCCTCCCTTCCTTCTCACAATGCCCACCATGTTTTTCTTTACGCTCAGCACGTGAGACCATAAGGTAACTGGCTCTCTCCGCTTGACTTATTTCACTCTGCATAATCTCTTCCAGTCTCATCCATGTTGATACAAAAGTTGGATATTTGTCCTTTCTAATGGAGGCATAATATTACATTGTACATATGGACCATATCTTCTTTATCCATTCATCTATTGAAGGGCATTTTGGTTTTTTCCACAGTTTGGCGATTGTGGCCATTGCTGCTATGAACATTGGGGTACATGTGGCCCTTCTTTGTAATGCATCTGCTTCTTTGGGGTAAATACCCAGTAGTGCGATTCCTGCCTTTTTTCAATGTGTATAATCATCATCATGTCTTTCAAAAATTTTAGGAAAGAACAAAACCCAAGAACCCATAGTTTTTGATTTTGGTAGGCTTCTTTCTTATTTCCTCTGATGACAAGGTGGTTTTATGGGCTTCACCCTTTCTAGAAGAGAGCCATTTAAGGATAAGGGAAGGCTTGGGCTTTATTTGATTAATGCTTTGCCTTGTGTATAAAAACGTGAGAAAGCATATTAGAAGAATGTTAATCATGCTAAGTGACAAAACCATGTTTCCTACTGAGTATGTTTTACTTTAAATTCTATAATGTCTTGTGGTTTCAAAATTCTGGTTGCTAATACAGAAACAAGCAAAATCTGTGACATATTTATTCTAATGTTTAAAATCCTGATGCTACATTAATACCAAGATGTTCGGCTATGTTAAAATTCATTGAATTTTTAGATAGAGGGTTGAGTAAAAGCCACATGTAAATCTCATTCCTCAAAACCAACTGAAATTAATATTTTAATAAAAATCAAAAGTTTACTGGCAGCAACTGAATGAGAAATAGGGATTGTGCAAAGAATAAGTCTTATGTCAAAAGATTTTTAAATATTGCTTAAGAAAAGAAATACAGAATATAGCATGATGTATGACATTTCAAACCCTATGCTGTCCCCTCAAAGTCTCTCCTAATGACAGAAAAGAATAAAAACCTGAGAGTTTGTACTAGTTGTTTCACTCAAGTGTTCAAGAGAACATCTGAGGAAATGATTTTAAGCATAAAAATCTTGCTGTAGAGGAGCTCAAAACAGGTGGAAATTACCAGAACAATATACCGAGTATGAGAAAGGAGGAGAAGCCCACAGGAGCAGAACAGGCACATGGTTGGTGTTATAAGCCATTGTTAATTTTGGTAAGATTCTGGTAAAAATAGTCCAGCCTTGACTCCCAACATGGGTTATAAGAGGCCATACAGTTATGCTATCCCCTTCTCAGTTCCATTGCCCCCAGGAATGGAATATGGGAATGGAGATATAAGAAAATCAGCCTTTAAATGCAGCTCATGGAAAAGGCAGAGACATTACTGCTGTCTTGGATGGGGTCAGTAGAACATTTCCTTAATGGCTCTAGACAATAGAAGTTTCACACAGAGGCACTCTTCTAATGTGCAAATGAAAATCAGTAACTTGACAACTATTATGCACTGAATATTTGTGTTCCCCTCAAATTAATGTGGTGAAATCCAAACCCCAAATGTGATGAAGTGGGGCCTTCGTGAAATGATTAGATAGATCATAAGGAGCATAACCCTTAGGAATGAGATTAGTGTCCTTATAAAAAAGACCCCAGAAAACTCCCTTGTGCTTTCCTCATGTAAGAATATAGACAGAAGATGGCTATCTATGAAAAAGGAAGTGGGCTATCACCAGACCCCAAATCTGTTGGGGTCCTGATCTTGGACTTCTTAGCTGATAGAACTATAAAAAATAAATGTTTGTTGTCTAAATCACCCAGAGTATGTTATATTTTTTACATGAGCCCAAATAGCCTAAGACAACAATTATTCAAATTCTATGGAGAAAACAGAGTAAAGTAAATAGTGTCAGAGTAATGAGGGAAATCAAAATTCAGAAAGTAGGGGTGCCTGGGTGGCTCAGTGGGTTAAAGCCTCTGCTTTCAGCTCAGGTCATGATCTTGGGGTCCTGGAATCGAGCCCTGCATCGGGCTCTCTGCTCAGCAAGGAAGCCTGCTTCTCACTCTCTCTCTGTCTTCTTCTCTGCCTACTTGTGATCTCTCTCTCTCTCTCTCTCTCTGTGTCAAATAAATAAATAAAATCTTTAAAAAAAAATTCAGAAAGTAAAGTGAGAGCCAATTATGAAAGAAAATGTAATCAAAAGAAGAGAAGGGGCACCTGGGTGGCTCAGTTGGTTAAGCCTCTGACTTTTGATTTTGGCTTGGGTCATGATCTCAGGGCTGTGAGATCGAGCCCCACATTGGTTCTGTGTGGAGCCCACCTGAGATTCTCTCCCTCTGCCCTTGCCCACCTCCTGCTTGGGCACACTCTCTCTCTCTCTCTCAAAAAAAAAAATAAAGTATAACTCATCCTTTGTTTTTTTTTATAACTCATCCTTTGTAAATAATAATACACATGGAATATAAAATATAGATGCTAACAGAATAATGTTACTAGGATTGGCCTCATCTATGTCTCTCAGTTGGTTATATCTGCTGCAATCAACACCAATCCATCTACATATTCAGCTCTACTAACAAATGTTAGGACCTAAAGTGAAACAAAGAAGCTAATATAAAGTCATCCACTTTAAATCAGATTCGGAGTTATCTTTATGACAGTGTCTCGAAATTAGAAATAAATACTATTTTTAAAAAATAGTGGTTACTAAACTGACCATGAACTCCAAAGTCCTCCAAACTGGGAGGATTGATATTAGGTATCTGAATAACTTAAACATGGGTATGTGTACCAAAGCCAAGTGCCTTCGGATTATACATGACTTTCACATATAATTTTAGCCATCTGCTGTCCTATTTGATCTTATCTCACTGTGTTCAATTCACTGTTGGAGCTTAAGAAATTTCCATCTGTTCGGTAGGTACCATTCTGCTGCTGTTTAACTATGTGCCACAGGGAATCATTAAAGGCCCCATTATTCTTCTTGAGGAACACTCCAAGTGCCTGGCAGGAGTAGAGGTGAAAGGTTCATCATATAGAGAGCAGTGTTGGCATTTCTGAAAATGAGGAGGCCTCTGGGCATTTGTGTAGCAAGGATTCCAGGATCTTTTTAGTGCATTGTCTTTTTGGTTTCCATCTTCCTGGCCTCCCATCATCCCACATTCTAGCCATATTTTCCACTGCTCAGAGGTTTTGAGAACATTGGATCAGGGGCCAGTAAAAGCACACACATACACACACCATAAAAACTGGTCTCACATTTCCTTATCCTTCCCCAGCTCTAGCATCAGCTGTATTTCAAAAAAAAAAAGATTAAATGAGGCCCAGTTCTGAGAGCCTGAGAGCCTGAGCTGCTCCCGAAGCTGTCGATGTCAGCAACAGCATGATAGTGAACTCATCACACACACACACACACACACACACACACACACACACACAGAGATTTTTTAAAGCCTTTAAAGGGGTATGCTAAGGACAAAAAAATACAAATTTTATATAATTATAAACATTAAAACTTGTTTGAAAGATAAAAGATAAAGCCAAATAAATGTATGATATTTTATGGAGATTATGAAAGATCTCTTACATATCAAAGTGCCCAAAAGTTAAGTGTTAAGTGGTCTATATACAAGACAGAATGAAAAACTTATATTGGTTTTAAATAAATTGAAAAAAAAACCTTTACAATTCATGCTTATAGATTGTTCTGGTAGTATTTATTATCTGAAACATTTACATTAACTAACTCCCATGAAGTTTTGGTGAAATCTGTATTTTTCTCACTAGATTGGTTTTTTTTTTTTTTTTTAAGATTTTATTTATTTGACAGAGAGAAACACAGTGAGAGAGGGAACACAAGCAGAGGGAATGGTAGTGGGAGAAGCAGGCTTCCTGCTGAGCAGAGAGCCCGATGCGGGGCTCGATCCCAGGCCCCTGGGATCTGACCTGGGCCGAAGGCAGACGCTCAACAACTGAGCCACCCAGGCGCCCCCCACCCTCATTAGATTGGTTTTAGGTGATTATAGACTCTTAAGTTTCAGACATAAGGCTTCATTTTGTGTTATCCTCCTGGTCAACAATACCAATTGATTAGCAATAAAAGCAAAATGAAGGCAAAATTCCATGAAAAAAACAAACAGAAAAACAACTCCTTTAAAGGAATCCAGTCATCACAATGCTTGTAATCTCATATAGCCTTATAATAAAGGCATTAGCCTTTAGGATATGACTAGATTTTCTGTTGTTATCATCTGAATGACCTTGGGCAAGTTGTATAATGTCTCCGGTCTCATTTCTTCATTTGTAAAATGGAAGATAATTATACCAATCCTATAAGATTATTTTGATTAGGAAATGAGATAATGTATGTAAAAGACTTCACTGATTACCTGATATTGTGCTGGTACTATTTATTATAGTCTCACTAATAATTGTTATTTGAATTTGGCTGGGGATTAGATTTTATTTCTCCCATGTCTATATAATATCAGTTAAAGCAAGGCCACATTTATTTTCAAAGAGATTATAGCATGCATTCTAAAATTAACAATCTTTAAGATGTTAATAGCGTGTATAGTAATGACATATTAAACGGGATAACATTCGAGAAAAATTATTTGCCAACTATAAAGTATGTATGCATTTAATAAAAATAGTATTGCTATTTTGATCATTAGAAGTTATACTATAGATATAATCAAGTTGTTCTTCATATGCAATGCTATTAGCTTTAATTTATCCTCCTCTGACCTCAGTAATCTCTTCCACCGTATATTATTACAGGAATGACCTATCTGTTAGGATCTGAAGGTATGTCTGACTTGTTCAGATCCTCTGATAACTTTTTTGAAGATATTTTGAAATGTACATAAGTTTCTCTACTTAAAAAGAGAATTCCCCAGATATTTTCATCTACATCTTTAAATAGTAGTCATTGTCAACGATGGAGGGTGTTGTTTAGAATAAAAGTACCATGCTAGCTTCTGAACTAGTACATATAGATATAAGAGTGACAATTTTAGGATGCCTGGGTGGCTCAGTGGGTTAAAGCCTCTGCCTTCGGCTCAGGTCATGATCTCAGGGTCCTGGGATTGAGCCCCACATCGGGCTCTCTGCTCAGCAGGAAGCCTGCTTCCCCTTCTCTCTCTGCCTACTTGTGATCTCTCTCTCTCTCTCTCTGTCAAATAAATAAAATCTTAAAAAAGAAAAGAGTGACAATTTTATTTTTGAAAACTCTTGAATGTCCTCTCTGAATGTATGCTGACAAAGCTATTGATTCTAAGAAAAGCAGAAGTGGGAAAAAGTAAAACAGAGAAAAAAGTTCACCCACAATTCTACAATCAAGGGAAAACCACTATTTATATGTTGATATATTTCCTTCCAAGTCTCTCTTCCTTTTCATATATTTTGGCTTTGTTTTTATGGTTGTGCTCCTATTGTAAGTACAGTTATCATCACCAGTATTTTACCTAAATTATAAGAGCCATTATAATGGACTCTGTACTCTTTAAGCCATAAGCAGAAAGAGGCCCAGCAGGTGTCATGAGAACCCTAATCTATCCAGCGTGAGCATTCAGAATTTCTAGCCAGAAATTAAAAGTGTCCCCTATGAGAGAATTGCTCTCCTAATGGTTTTGATGGTTAGAACCTACAAACTTGACGAGATACTATAAGTAAATTTATGTATGTCCCTCATTTCATTCATGAAGTAAAGACCAGAAGAGTTAGATCACCTAACTGTATCTAACTGGTGAGATCCAGAGTAAAACTCTCGGCCTAGGACTCCCTCAGGGCCCATTCCATTCAGGACCACCTCTAACATTTAGGAATTCTAAGACAAGAGTGTCAGTGGAGGCCCCAGGCCAAGAGCCTGCCCCTTTTCTCTTCTCACTCTGCTTCCTTATGACAACAGCACTTATAAATGTGTTTCAGCATCTTGAAAACATCACGATGGAGAATCCTGGGCTTCCTGACACCTGGAGGGTGGTCTGGCAAGAAAAACATGAGCTCTATTAGGTACACCCTCTTGGCTTCATGATTTAGCTGGACTCTGAGAGAAGGATTTGACAGTTGATCCCAGTAGTACCCTAAGACATGCAGAAGTGAGAAAGGGAAAAGAAGAAATAAGTAAAGAGGGGTCGACAAGTAGTCTACCACTGCAGACACCCAGGCCAGAGACTGTGCATCGCAGGATTGCAGGAATGCATCGCAGGATTGTCCCATGGAGGGCAAGAAGCTGGGGTACTGACCACCAATTATCATTTCTCATTGGTTGAGGATCCCCCTTGGGGTTTTAACTGTCTGGCCCTTCTATGTTCTCCTTTAGAAGCCTAGGCAAGTCTGCTATACAAGTTTAGAAGCCTTTAAATTGTGGTGCCCGGGGAGGGGGCTGTGGTTGCTGGGTTATAAAGCCTCTGCTGGATCTTCCTTTTCATAGTAAGTTTTGAGAGAATATTCTCCACAATCTATCATTACAATATCAGTAATATACTTTAAGTCACCATATCACTTAAAATTAGAGAATGAATTATTTCTATCATTACCTTACACACTGACACAACTTAGTTACTTAAAAGCACCACTCATTCAAGAAATAAAGAGATCAGAAAAAAGGAAGCCTCCGGTTTGGTTCTGCAACTTGCCGGTTATAGTCCAGATGGATCTTTTGTGTAATGCTGTGAATTGAGTCGTGGAGCAATATATTTTATCTGTCATCTGGACATTTAACCATCTTATGTCACTTAGCATTTAAGCCGACTTGTATCAAAAATTATTCAGTTCTCTCAAGCATCAGATTATGGTTTAAGAACATCTATTTGTTTCTCGAAAGCTTTTTAACTCAAGTCTAATTAAAAATCCTGAAGCAAATATTCAGAACTTCCACATGCTGCTTCTTCTATAAGCACTGACACATTCATGTAAGTATACATTTACTCACATTTTAAAGACTCTATTTTGCTGCATTTTAATCAAGTCCTTTTTCAAAGATGTAAACAGCGCATTGTGATGGTAAAAGCTGCCCAAGCTGGTGATCTTTACATTTGCCCTTCACTAAAGGAAATTTCATCTCGCCTGAGCAGATGGATGGAAATGGACCAAACTAGAGTCCGTGAAGGACCAGGATGATTTCGGCTGATGACTGACGCCTGCTAATCATGAGTGTGGGACTTGGTGCCAAGAAGAATAAAGACTCCAAGTTTCTTTAAAGATTTTATTTATTTATTTATTTATTTATTTATTTGACAGAGAAGGAGAGAGAGAGATCACAAGTAGGCAGAGAGGCAGGCAGAAAGAGAGGAGGAAGCAGGTTCCCTGCTGAGCAGAGAGCCCGATGTGGGGCTCTGGGGCTCTGGGGCTCTGGGGCTCTGGGGCTCTGGGGCTCTGGGGCTTGATCCCAGGACCCTGAGATCATGACCTGAGTCAAAGGCAGAGGCTTTAACCCACTGAGCCACCCAGGTGCCCCGACTCCAGGTTTCTTTAAAATGCAATTCCAGTTGCCATTCAGAGGCAAGGACTCCAACTCAGGTCCCTCCCAGCAGGGATGGTTTCTCAAACTTAATGAATTTCATTCCTGCTACAATCCTTTGGGGAAGAGACAACCTTCCATACTGATTACTATCCATATAGTTTGTTATAAAAACATGACATTAAATCTAGTTTGAGGTTTTTAGCAGACTTACCAGCCACATTTAGAGGTACTAACTTTTTTGATTTTTTGAAAAGCAGCTGTTTTCTCTGTATTTTAAGTATATGAAAGTTCACATGTATTTCTATGTAGGAAATCAAAACATCATTCCTCTCATTAAAATCTACTTTCAGATATCCTACAACTGTAAACAGACATTTTGTGGAAAATAAGATGTACCCTCGCAAATCCATCCACAACCCATCTCATCGTTTGCCAGGCAGAGGAAAAGTGTCTACAGATCCCTGACCACTCCAGCCTGAAGCCTGGTTCCACCAACTGTGATCTTAAACTTGTGCTTCATATTAAGGTGGTTTTCTTGCCTGTAAAGTGGGGAAGGTAGGACCTCACTAGCTGCTGGTTGTGAGGATTAAGCTGTAAGAGCTCAGCAAGGTACCTGGTCAAGCAACTGCTATGTTGAGAAGGTCCAGCAGGGGGCCCTGGGGGTCGGGGTGGTGGGGACTCAGTTGGTTAAGCATCTGATTTCAGCTCAGGTCATGATCTCTTATTAGCTTAGTTCATGATCTCTGGGTCCTGGGATGGAGCCTGTGTCGGGCTCCCCGCTTAGCCGGGAGTCTGCTTATCCTTCTCCCTCTGCCCCACCCCCCCATCTTATGCGCTTTCTCAAATAGATAAAGAAAATATCAAAAGAAAAAAAAAAGAGAAAGAAAGAAAAAGAAACAAAAGAAAAGGCCCAGCAAACGTCAGCCTCATTCCTTTCTCACCTTGCCTCATGTAATCTATACTTACAAAGTTCTAACGTGCTTCCAAGTAGTTGGCATTGCTTAAATCTGGTTCAGACTTGGTCTCTTTAGAACCTTCTACAAACACCCAGGCTTGGAAAAATAATAGCCTTGGAGCATGGGAGCACTTCCATGTGTCAGGCACTGTGCTGAGCGCTTAACCAGCATTATCACATTTAATCCTCCCAACGTCCCCATGGTACAGTAGAGTAATTATGTGTGCCTTTCAGATAAGGAAATGAAGTTCATCCATCCAGTAAATAACAGAGCTGAAGTGCAAACCTTGGCTGTCACTCACCTTGTCCTCTAAAAATTCATAGTTGTAGTTTTATGGCATTCATTTGAGAAATAAAATTTTACAATGTTGAATTGCCTTCCATATTTGTCACAAATTGTCTTAAACTATTATTAAAATCTCTTACTTAGCTCTTTAGACTGATGCCATCTTTGCAATGAAGCTTCTCAGGAACAGCGAAAGTCAACATGTACCTGCCGGCCCGTACATGGACAAAGACATATGTGATGCCCACGGGAGGGGATGTGAGACAATAGTGCTCAGAGCTGGGAGTCCAGAAATTGTTGGACAGCTTGGGAGTCCTCAAATTGTTCACAGTCAAGTGGGAACAATATCCACATGTTAGGAACAATCCCATATGGAAATGCAATGATAGAAATGGGTCGGGATACTGATGGTACCTGAGAAAAAGTTGTGGCAATCCAGGGGAAGGGCTCCTCAGGAATCTTTCCCAAGGGCCGCAATAGATGAATGGAGACTTAAAGGAAAATACAAAAGAGATGAGAGGTGACAGAGAAGCTAGAGGGTTTCAAGTGGAATGTAAAGGAGAAAAATCCAAAGGGGAAAATGGCATATTAATTTGAGAGCCCAAGTCAGCTCTTTGCTGAGCACAAAGAAAACTGGAGATGTTGACACAAAAGGGCTTATGCATACATTTAGCAGCTTGGATTTCAACCTTTCTTCTCCCATTGAATCTAAAAGGAATTATGTAATTTAGATATTTTTCTCCTTTTTTTCAAGTTATTTAAATGTTTTATTGTGAAACACATTATATATGTGAAGATATATAAAGGATAAGCATACAGTTAATAAAATACATAAAATTAACAACTGTTTATGACCAGTTTAAGAAATTTAACACCCCTCGTCTCTTATTGGACATTATCTGCTTCTCCCTGATCATACCCCCTTTTTCTTCCTCAAAGAGATAATCACTTTCCCGAAATTTGTGTAAATCAAAGCCACATATGTTTCACCAGACAATTATCAACAGAAAATAACCTCACACTTGTTCATTTTTCCCTGTTGATAAACTATACACACATATATACATTATATGTATAAATAAATAAATAAACAAATAACCATTTTTTTCCTTTTAAGTTTTTATTTTAGGGTGCCTGGGTGGCTCAGTCGTTAAGCGTCTGCCTTCGGCTCAGATCATGATGCCAGAGTCCTGGGATCGAGCCCAGCATCCGGCTTGCTGCTCTGCAGGAAGCCTGCTTCTCCTTCTCCCACTCCCCCTGCTTGTGTTCCCTCTCTCACTGTCTCCCTCTGTCAAACAAATAAATAAAGTCTTTTTTTTAATTTTATTTGTTTATTTGGCAGAGAGAGAGATCACAAGTAGGCAGAGAGGCAGGCAGAGAGAGGGGAGAAAGCAGGCTCCCTGCCGAGCAGAGAGCCTGATGCGGGGCTCAATTCCAGGACCCTGAGATCATGAGTGTGGGTCAGAGGCTGAATGCAGAGGCTTTAACCCACTGAGCAACCCAGGTGTCCCCAAATAAATAAAGTCTTAAAAAAGTTTTTATCTGAACTCCAGTTAGTTAACATACAGTATTATATTAGTTTCAGGTGTACAATCTAGTGATTCAACAGTTCCATACATCATGTGGTGCTCATCACAATTACTATCCTTAATCTCCCATCCCCCCACTCAACTCCACTCTGGTAACCATCAGTTTGTTCCCTATAGACAAGAGTCTGTTTCTTAATTTCTCTCTCACGCTCCTTCTTTTTCCCTTTGCTCATGTGTCTTGTTTCTTAAATTTCACAAATAAGTGAAATCATAAGGTATTTGTCTTTCTCTGACTGATTTCACTTAGCATTATACTCTCTAGCTCGATCCATGTTGTTGCATATGGCAAGATTTCATTCTTTCCTAGGGCTGAATAATATTCCACTGTATATAGATATACCACATCTTCTTTATCCATTCATCAATTGATATGATATGGGCTGCTTTCCTAGCTTGGCTATTAAATAATGCTGCTATAAACATAGCGGTGCATTGTATCCCTTTGAATTAGTGTTTTTGTATTCTTTTAGTAAATACCCAGTACTGCGATTGCTGGATTGTAAGACAGATCTATTTTTAACTTTCTGAGGAAACTACATACTGTTTTCTGCAGTGGCTGTACCAGTTTGCATTCCCACCAACAGTGAAAAAGGGTTCCTTTTTCTCCACATCCTTGACAACACTTGGTTTTCGTATTTTTGATTTTAGCTATTTTGACAGGTGTGAGGTGATATCTCAATGTAGTTTTGATCTGCATTTCCCTGATGATGTGTGATATGAAGCAAATTTGCATGTGTCTTTTGGCCATTTGGATGTCATCTTTGGAGAAATATCTGTTCATGTCTTCTGCCCAATTTTTTAATTGGCTTATTTGTCTTTTGGGTGTTGAGCTGTATAAGTTCTTTATGTATTTTGGATATTAACCATTTATCAGATATGTGATTTGCAAATACCTTCTCCCATTCTGTAGGTTGCCTTTTAGTTTTGTTGATTATTTTCTTCACTGTGCAGAAGCTTTGTATTTTGATGTAGTTCCAGTAGTTTATTTTTGCTTTTACCCTCTATTAATACCCTCTATTAAAAAGCAAGTTCCCATCCACTCTTAGTTTGAAAACTGTTTTATTTTTTTTTAAAGATTTCATTCACTCATTTGACACAGAGAGAGAGAGAGAGATCACAAGTAGGCAGAGAGGCAGGCAGAGAGAGGGGGAAGTAGGCCCCCCGCTGAGCAGAAAGCATGATGCGGGGCTCGATCCCAGGACCCTGAGATCATGACCTGAGCCAAAGGCAGAGGCTTTAACCCACTGAGCCACCCAGGCGCCCCAAAAAGTGTTTTTTTTTAATCATGATAGGCTTATTGATTGGTTTTCCTACTTTCAAAATCATTGTTTTTTTTCCCTACTTTGTTCCTTTAATATGGTAGATTATATTAGCACATTTACTACTAATAAAGCAAACTTACGTTCTAGAAATAAACAAAAAATAGTCAAGTGTTAGGACCTTTTGTATACTTTACTGGGTTTAGTTTGTGGTTTCCCTACTTGTGCTGCTTTTGTTAGGTTTTAGCTTCAAGGTTACACTAGCCACGTAGAATAAATTTTGTAATATTTTCTCTGCCCCTCCCCCCCTAAATAAATAAATAAATATAAGCTTTTAAAAATATGTGATCAAACTCTCATTAAGGAAAGACAAATAAAACACATTACCATAAAAATAGAATGGCAAAATATTAAAACTAGGGATGTGGGACAGAATACAGAATACCAGAAATTCTTGCAAAATTCTGGTTGGAGCATGAATCAGTTCAACCTCTTCAGGAAAATAAATGACAAACATCAAAACCACTACAACAAATAAGTTTGTTTCTATTAAATATGAAGCACATCTTATGTCCCAACAATATTAAATAGAAATGAATACACATTTAGACAAAGATGGCTACTGAAATATTCAAGGTAGAATTATTTATTATATTCTAAAACTAGAAAAAAACAAAGGCCAATAAACAGTAGAATGGAGAAATTATATATTCATGCAATATATATTCACATATGTATATATAATATACAACGATTCAGACTAAACTAAGCAATAGTGTTTGGTGGTAAAATGCTAAATGCAAGCTAGAAAATGGAAACCAAAATAGGATATTGATTGCTTTTGTTTTTGAGGGGATGAAAGTGCTGTGATTTAGAAGGGGCAAGTGATTGGCTTTTATATAGCCAGTAGGATTCTTTTCCTTGAGCTGTCTGGTTATATGAATTTGTATATTTTATAAAAAAATGTTGAAGCCTCACATTTATATTTTATGCACTTCCTCTATATGTTCACAAAAAGAACATTTTTTTCCTACCCATAAAGTGAAGTTTAGGGGGAAAAAAACAGCCTAGATGGGATCCTGTGTATTGCCTATATTTTCTAATAAGATTTCCATAGCAACCCAAGTCACATTCGAATAGAGTCTGTTAAATTCACTTAGAGTATTGGCTTTCCTGGTTAGCTGTCTCCAGTCTCAAAATAGAAGTCCTTCAAACTGACAGTTATGTCACAAGCTCTCTTTGTCAAAACAGAAGATCTATAGACCAGCAACAACTCCTCCTAGGTTGAATTAATTGAAGATGTTGAGGGTAGAGTGCTGCTCATGAACAGGGCTCTTGAGAAAAGCTCCCACTGAGATTCCTTCAGAAGGATTGTTGAGCCATCTCAAAGCATCCCGCAGCATCGCTGCTGTTTTACTGTTAACTCTACCTCCTAGCTCCCAAGAAGCAATGAATGAGAACTGCTTTTGCAATCTCCTCAATCTCTCCATACTCTTGTTTCTATTTGTTTGCTTATCTCAGAAGCATAACAACCCTAAGTTAGCTTATAGAATTTTAGTTCATGTTGAAGATTCTATAAGTTAGGATTTGCCCCTTAAATCTAGAGCATTCTAATTCTGGAATTCCCATGTGTTCTATGCAAACAATTTGCTGCTGGGTGACATTGGCTATGTACTTTAGTATTCCATCTATCAAACCAAACTCTGCCGGTGACTACCTGGACAGCATCTCAAAATTCTGTCTACAAATGAACTCCTAGTATTCAATCTTCTCTCTTCAAACTTCCCTCTCTCAAGGTCTTCTCCATTACAAGTAGCAACTATTCTTCCAGTTACTGTGTCTAAAGGTCTGGAATCATTACTGATAGCTCACTTTCAAATCCAAAGTCTGATTTATTAAGAAATCCAGCAAACTCTCACCCTTTATATAAATCCAGAATCTGACTCAAGTTTACCTATTCCACTACTGAAATCTTTGTTCAGGTCACCATCGTATCACCTCTGGCTCCTTGCAATAGCCTCTTACTTGGTTGGTCTGCTTTCCTCCTTTACAGCTGGTTTTTCCATAAGACAGATTTGGTTGTCTGAGTGCTCAAAACTTTCTAAAAGGTTCTTATTTCATTCATAAACAAATTCTTTTTTTTTTTTGGTAAATTTTTAAAAAATATTTTTATCTTTTTGAGAGAGAGAGAGAGAGAGTGTGTGTGTTCATGAGCGAGAGAGCACAAGCAGGGGGAGCAGCAGAGGGAGCAACAGAGGGAGAGGGAGAAGCAGAGTCCCCGCTGAGCAGGGAGCCCAACATGGGACTCGATCCCAGGACCCTGGGATCATGACCTGAGCCGAAGGCAGATGCTTAACCAACTGAGATACCCAGGTGTCCCATAACCAAATTCTTTGTAATTTACCAGGACCTACTTGATCTGGGTCCCAATAATTTCTCCGACCACCTATCCTATGACTGTTCCACTTGCTTACACTCTTCCAGCTGCACAGAACTTTTGTTCTTGAATTGGAGCTTTCCTCTGCCTGGAAAACTCCCCAGAAATCCACATTGCTTGCTCCTTTGTTCAGTCTTTAATGCTACTTTCTCAGTGTGGCTTTCTCTGCCACCATTCCAGATGATCAACACATCTTGTTCTGACACTCTCACCCACTTCCCCACGTTTTTTTTCTCCGTGGGACTCATCAGAGTCCCACGAAGTTTATGTATTTGCCTTGTTTATATTCTACCTCCATTACTAGAATATTAGCTCCGCAAGGTCAGGAATCTTGGTCTGTTAATCATTCTGCATCCCCAGTGCCTACACAATGACTGACATATAGTAAGTACTTGTACATTTTTGTTAAATAAATAAATGAATAAATATTTCCCCAAATGTACTTACACTCCAAGAGTTAATAGTTAATTGTTCCTTGTAAAAGGATTTTTGTGATCAAGATTTTGGGACCTTGCAAATTATTCCATTTCGCCTTGAAGTTTCACAAAACACATGGTCACATTAATGGATATAAGAATTTATAAAATTTAAAAGTAAATGTTTAATTTTAACATGACATTTCCTCAAAATACTTGATCATGGAATTCTGTTATGTACATATGCAACATTTATTTTTTATATTATAATAAGGGTGTGTGTGTGTGTGCACTTGCATACAAGACCTCCTAAAACTCTAGAGAACATACCTTAGGAAACGTTATATTAAACTATAAAATTGATTTTGTCTCCAAGTTCAATTTCATTAAACCAGCCTATGCCTTTTCACAATTTCTAGTCATCTGGCTTCATTTTGTCAAGGAGAATAACACACAAAAAAACCTCTTATAAACAGTCTTTGGTTGCTGTATAATGATGCCATGATGTGTTTGTATTCTTTAACAAATTATCCATAAAATTATCCTTGAAATTAAATTGTAACTTAAATAAACATGTCTTATTCAAAATACCTCACTAATGCAAAATGCTCTTACAAAAATAACTGGAGTTTCAGCCAGGTGAACTGGGTTAAATATGTATCTCTACCCCCAAACTGTTTGGATATAAGTTGTTATTACTTTGGTTAAACCTCCATTTGTTCAACAAAAAAGAAAGTATTTGTTGATTCCCCACCTGCTCAGTTTTTCACATAGTCCAGTGTCCTCCTTTGTGAAAGGGTGGCAATATTTACATCACAGAAGATTAACTGAGATAGAGTTTGTGCTGTATCTGGCACAGTGCCTAGCACCTTGCAATTGCTAGGAAAATCCTAGTCTCTTTACCTTTCTTTGTCTGTTTCAATTCAGTAAATTTGGCTTCACAAACCGAGCTATAAATACAAACTACACAAAATACATCCAGATGAATATACCTGTGATTTATATGTGTCATGCTTTCATGCACATTTTTCTAATTACCTTAGAGCAAATTGTAAAACAAAGCCTTTGGTTGAAGCACATTTACGAATGCTGAGTCTAACAATCTGCTCTATACAGCAGGGATGGGAAAACTTAATTCACAGCCAAGTTCTCTGTAATTTGTGTAAACTCTTTCAACCATACATTTTGTTTAGTTTAGTTTAGTTTGGTTTTTCAATATGAAGGAATTTTAAAAAATCATCTTTGTAAAGGTAGAATACTTTGAACGCGATAGAAGACAATGCCAGGATATTGGGAAGGCACTGAAGGTTACTTATGAAAATCCAGCCTTCCAACAACGTTTAATCAGAACCTGCTACATCCTCACCTCTGGGCGGAGCACAGGGGACCCACAAATGAATGTAGAAGGGTGGTATGAGCTTACAGACCCTCCAAGAAAGCCAGAATACAGTATCAGCATCTATGAGTAGGAACACCTGACTCTAGTATCATATCTTCAGCCAGAATAAAACAGTGAGTGCATGAGACATTTTCCAAGATGTTTCTGAAAAGTAGTAACAGTTTCTGTGCTAAAGCTTTTGTGTTAATTAGAATGGTTTTACAGAGGTGTTATCAAATCTCAAGGTTAATCATACAGAATCTTCACTGAAGAAGGAAGGCAACTACATAGCTATCTAGTTGTAAATAACATTGAATTAAAAGAAAGGAAAACCTGAATTGGCAGCCATGGAAAGGTAAAAGCACTAAGGGTGGAGTTTTAAGAGTGCTCCTCACAGCATGTAGCCAATAAATGCTTGATGTTGATTCCCAGCTTTGCCTTTATCTGCTTGAGTAAACACAGTCAAGTTTTAACATTGCTAAGCTTCAGTTCATGATAAATATAGGAATCTGGACTTCAGATTCAAAAGTCTCAAAGATCCCTTGACCATGATACACTATGATGTTATAAATATTCATGGAAATATTCTGAATACGTCGATGGCACTGACAATAGGAAACCTCAAAGGTCCCCTTAGTGTGTTGGTCTGATCATTATTTCAATTTGGTAGATCAGTTGGAAAAAAAGAATACAAAGTACTTAAAATGGTTTTTACTTCATGGGAAAAACCTCAAAACACATTGACCCAATTTAAACTTAAAAAAAAAAAAAGTTCAGACTTGCAAAAATACATCCCTCTTCCTGTAAAAGGGCTTTCAAATTCATATCTATGAAAGGTGTTGCTGCAAGATGAGATGCAAGAAAAGAAAAGGCATTTTTTTAAAGATAAATGGGTAAGGGAAATTGAGGGCATATGAAAAGAAGACAGATGACAGAAGAAAAAAAATCCACTCTTCTATGAAACAATGTTGAAACCAAGAAAATGAAATCATCTTTATTTCATGAAAAAATATCTTTGATAGAAAAATACAGAGAGATAGAAAAGCTTTTATGGCATTTTCAATAATAGATGTTCATATATATGAGTTAGCATCTGTGCATGACAGAATCTCAAACTGAACCCGATCTTAACCAGTTTCAAAGTTTAAGAAAGGGATCCATTTCCAAGTGACATCTCATAAATTTTCCTGAAAAGATGTTCTATAATTCCTTATTCCTTCAAAATCTGATTGTTACAGCAATCATCTTGCAATTGGTTTCCCATACACATTTCATATTTAAATTTTTTGACAAATTATACAATTCATATCTAGTGTTAATCACGTCAGTCTCATTTTCACATAAGTGGAAGTTTTACACACTGAAGTAGCTTTAGACATTGCAGAAATTGCAATGTGGTCATAATATATTTAATGAATAACAGTATTCATGTCCAACTGCTGTTTCAATAATAGCAGCTTGACAGCAATGTCAGCCTCCTAGGATATTGAGTAGAATAAGGTAATCTCTCCCTGCACCATGCTATCACTGTAGCCCAAGGGAGACACATATTGCAACCCTCGGAGAAAACTCCAGCTTTTCCAAGGGCGGTTCTTTTAATGATCATGCTTCGGCTGCTAAGACAACATCCTTTGCATCCTTTGTCATAATTCTACTTGAAAAGTCAGTGATTCCTCAGTAGTAAAATATATACATGGTCGCCCATGAAGGGGAAAAAAAAACTTTAGAAAAAATTATGAGTAAGAGATTATTCTTGGATGGAAGCTTCATTTTTACCAAATTGAAGACATTTTCCTATCATAGCATCAAGCCAAGAAAGAAGATTTTGAAATCTGCCCCTGTAGTTCCAAGATTGCAATTCCATTTTTACAACTAACAATAAATAGGAAAAAATTTCTGCATCTGTCTCAGGACACCCTCACCTGTCAGTGTGCATACCTAAAAACCAGAAGGACTGAAAGAGTTTACATTACTGTAAGACACAACACACAAAAATAGCTATGTATTTTCTAACTGTGAGAGAAAAATGGGTTAAAACAAAGGTGACAAATGCTAGAAATGTAAAGTCTTAGATTTTGAAGGGATATCCTTGTAAATCTGTTATATAAGCAGAGACCAGTAAAAGACAGCCATAGACTAGTTCCCTAAAAGTGTCCCAAGACAGTTTTGTTTGATTAGAGACTATATTCAACAACTACAGCTTTATGACACAAATGTCCTTTTTTTTTATTTTAAGGGAACTTTTTAAAGGTAAATATATAAAATTAGACATAAATGCATTGTGTTTCTATCTCTTATTCAAATATAAAGTCAAACCAAAGTACAAAGTAAATTCAAACAAAACTTCAATACCAATAACACTCAACAATATAAAAAAAGACAGGATTGTGCACTATAATCTCTACCACATAAGATGTGCCAATTTGGGAAAGATGCTAGGGAAAAATAAAACTACAAAAAAACTGCCTCCTAGATGGAGATAAAATAAGCAAATTATATTATAAACTGAATTATCAAAATTACAGGGTGCAAAGAAGAAGAGTAGATAAATTAAAATATTTTAGAGCATTTACTATGCACATAAACTACTCCAAGTGTAAGACATGCATTACCTCATATAAATTTCAAAACACCTTGAGAAATATGCTTAGACTTCTGAAGAGATACTCACAAACCATAGTTGTTCCAGAAAAAGTATAGAGGAAATAAAGTTGAAAATAATATCATAACAAGTAAGATGTTGATAGGATAGGCTATGACAATTGTCTTGAGGTATGAGAAGGGCTATCGGGTGAAGGAATACATCAGAGGGCAGATACAGGTTGACCAGAGAAACTGTTTCCAGTGACTCCAAGAGTTGTTGGAATATGTACTATTATTATCCCTGTGTTGCATACAAGAAAATTGCAGCCCAAGGAAATTAATGTATCCAAATGTTGCAATACCAGTAATTTAAAGAAGAAAGATTCAATCCCAGGAATCCCAGGAATAACTTTAAGGCACTGTGCCACAAAAGGAACCAGGCTTCCATTCAACATAGTGAATTGACCAGATAAAAAGGACAGGTTCAACGAGCAGATCTCTGAGGCCTCCTCCAAATTTATGATTAATATTAATATATCACTTGTTTGTAGAATAAGAGTTTGATTGGACAATTTTTGGGAAAACTACCTATAAATATATAAAGTTTGGTATTAGAAAAAAATTTCTTTTTTTATAAAGATTTCCTTATTTATTTTAGAGAGAGAGGGAGCATGTGCATGGGGTGGGCAGAGGGACAGGGAGAGAGAATCTCCAGCAGACTCCCTGCTGAGCAAGGAGCTGGACCAGGGGCTTGATTCCACGACTCGGAGATCATGACCTGAACTGAAATCAAGAGTTGGACAGCCAACCAACTGAACCTCCCAGGTGCCCCCTTTTTATAATTATATAATTTCCAAGAGTTTTGCTTTTGGGTAAGAAAAAAAATAAATAGAAAAAAATAAAAAAAAAAAACACAGTGAGATTATCATGGTACATCTATCAGAGTGGCTAGAATCAAAGAGACAAAAAAAAGCAGATGGAGAAACATTACCCCTTGTGCACTATTGATGGGGATGTAAATTGGTGCAGCCAGTTACAGTGGAAAACAGTAAATAAATAAAAAAAGTAAAAGCATATCAAAAAGCATTTCAAGAAAATCAACCTGTCAGCCAACTAGGTTTCTCCCCCACCTTTTTTTTTTTTACTGAAGTGTAATTGACACAAAATGTTACATTAGTTTCAGGTGTGCAACATAGTGACTCAACAAGTCTATACAACATTTTGCTATGCTCACCGAAAGTATAGCTACTACCTATCACCATACAACACTGTTACAATACCATTGATTGTATTCCCTATGTTGTACCTTTTATCCCTGTGAATTATCCATTCCATAATTGAAAGCCTGTATTTACTACTCCCCTTCATACATTTTGTCCATCCCCCTACCTCCAACCCTCTGGTAACCATTAATTTATTCTCTCTATTTATGAGTCTATTTCTGTTTTTTGTTTGTTTTATTTTTTAGATTCCACATAGAAGTGAGATCATATGGTATTTGTTTTTCTCTGATTTATTTCACTTAGCACTATATTTTCTAGATCCATCCATGTTGTCACAAATGGCTATATCTCATAATTTTTTATGGCTGAGTAATATTCCATTATGTATATATATATCTCACAACTTCTTTATCCATTCATTTATTGACGGACAGTTAGGCTGCTGCAATAAACATAAGAGTGCATACATCTTTTCAAATTAGTACTTTGATTTTTTTAGGTAAATACCCAGTAGTGGAATTGTTGGATTATATGGTATTTCTATTTTTAATTTTTTGAGGAACCTCCATACTGTTTTCCACTGTGGCTGCACCAATTTACATCCCCATCAATAGTGCACAAGGGGTAATGTTTCTCCACATGTTTTCTTTTTTGTCTCTTTGATTCTAGCCACTCTGATAGATGTAACATGATAATCTCACTGTGTATTTTTTTTTAAGATTTTACTTATTTATTTGCCAGAGAGAGAGAGAGAGTGAAAAAGCAGGGAGAGCAGCAGGAAGAGCAGGCAGAGAGAGAAGCAGACTCCCTGATGAGCAAGGAGCCAGATGCAAGACTCTATCCCAGGACCCTGAGATCATGACCTGAACTGAAGGCAGATGTTTAACTGACTGAGCCACCCCAGTGTCCCCTCACTGTGGTTTTGATTTGCATTTCCCTGATGATTAGTGATGTCATCCAACTAGTGTTTTTTGTTTTTTAAGATTTTATGTATTTATTTTAGAGATAGAGGAGTGAGGGAGGAGCAGAGGGAGACAGACAAGCAGACTTTGTGCTGAGCATGGGGCTCCATCCATGACCCTGTGATCACAACCTGAGTCAAAATCAAGAGTTGGATGCTCAACTAACTGAGCCACTCAGGCCTCCCTTGCCCCTACTAGTTTTTAAACTGTCTTCTACATCCTGGAGCATCATAAAATTACATAAGTAAATATGACTTTAGGAAATGGACATGCCTATTTCTTCCAAATACATCATCTTCTTTTATTCTAACCACATTCCTGTGAGATATATATCAATATTCCATTTTACAGGTGAATAATACAGTCTTATTGACCCACACTAGTCCACCCACATAGAGCTAGTCCTTGAAAGCTAATCTGATCCTTGGTTTATTGGATATTAGAGCTTGAGTTTTACCCAGGGTCCTACTTTGTTGATAGTAAGTGTTACCCACCTCAAAGGGCAATACTGAAAAGACAACATACAACGATGTATGACATAGGCCTTTGCAACACATGGAATTTCTGCATTTACCAGCCAAAGTTAGTGAGAGTTCAGACTTTGAGTTGTTACTGGCCTTTGTGGATCTCACAATATTTGAGGGAGAGAGAGACATAAACTAAAGAGACATGTCTCCTTAAGTTTTAAGAGAAGACCTAAGTAACCTGATACACTGGGAATGCAAATATACATGTGAGGACATGTTGGACATAGGGGGTGGGTCTTAATTCTGTGGCACAAAGAAATCACATGCAGAGAAGACAGAAAGATTATGATGTGTTCAAAGGAGCAAATGTGAGTTTGAATGGTTGTGGATGGCCTGCACAGAAGAGATGAGGTTAGAGAATTAGTGAGAGCCAAGATGGTCCTGAAATGCTCTGGTATTTGGTACCATTCCAGGATTCAAAAACTCCCCCCCCCAGGAATCTGACAAAAGGATCAGGAAGTAAGGAGAGGTTTCCTTAGACAACAGACCTTCCATGATACCGCATACACAAATACCTATTCTATCTATGCAGAAGACTGGTAATCTTCCTGGACTATGAAAGGCAGAAGGTTTGCTTACATGTATGGCTTAGGAGAGATGAGGGTCCACATCTGGGGCAGCTGCTGCCCCTTTCAACTCTATCTCCTTGGCAAATGTCTGCAGAAGGCAAGAGAGGAACTACAGAGGGGAAGTCTTGGAGTGTTGGAGAGGGTTACCTAGGCACAGAGCTGGTGCACCCTCTATTCTTGAGGGTTTATGATCACACACACACATAGACACACAGATCAGTTTACACCAGGGCAAACACAGTACAATACATAAAGGAATGCAAAAAGGAAAAAAAATAACCTTAGTGTCTAATAGATGCCAATAAATGCATACATTGTGTGTTACATCATCAATTTTTATATTACTGAATCTTAAGAGACAGAAATTAGTCTACACACTAATTATATATATAATATATATATTCATGTGTGTGTATATATATATATATATGTATACATACATATATATGTAGGTAGGTAGGTAGATAGTGTATGGATAGAAGATGAGATCAACATTTGACGCATATCTCCCTGACTGCAGAATATATACCTGCTTTCCATCACCCTGCTTGACTCTCTTAGCATCTCTTTTCCTCACAGCAATAGAAAAGTGGAATCACTGAACCACTACTCTGATTACACAGTGCAACTCCAGAGAACAGATACCTTGATTTTTTTTCTGGTAGGAACAAAAAGCCTTGCATTCTCATAAAAATTTGTTTGTGACTGAAGTGATCAGCCTGAACGTAATAGGGAAATGAACGGGTGGTGAACAAATAAAGACACAGCTGTTATTACTTCATTAATATTACCTTCAGCTGCATCCTTTGGTAAGTTAAATGCTACTCTCTTTCTCAAAAGCTGTTAGTATGTTACTTGTTTTCTGAAGGATCTGTATTTGAGATGTTAAGTGATTCCACTCACAAGAAGAACTTGTCTTTAAAATAACTTCATCAAGTGCTCTAACAGCAGGATTTTAGGGCCCATAAGCAGGGAGGATATAGGTGGCATTTGCCATGGTAAACATCCATAGCTGCTGTGAGATAGTCCAGGAACAGCTTAGTACTATTATTTTTGCCTAATTCTCGTTGTGTAACAAGTAGAGTTACCCCGGGACACACACAACCTTCTGGCTCCTGTCCCTCCTGCTCATCCCCTCATTAATTCTGCTTATCTTGCTGTATTCCTCATACCAACATTCACATGGTTTTTTGTAGGGAGTCAAGTGTGAGACAGAAATGAGTCGGAAGGGGGCCACACCTCACTGTGCTCATGGCCCCAAACCCAGGGTTAATGATAAAATACTGAAGAAAGAGTGAATCTGAATCTTACGTAAGCAACGATTTTCATATAGATGTGCCACATGCATTTCATCCAACATATCTACACTAAGTCATTATTTGTTGAGTATCTGAAATTCAGATATAAGAATGAGGTCCTGCATTTTTATTTGCTCAGTCTGGCAACCCTACCCACAATGCAGTTCTATGGCTGAGGCCCTTGTTGAGTGTATCAGTGCACTTGAAGCCATCACAGGGGCAGTGAAGAGAGACTATCATCACATCTGCAGAGAACACGCCATCTTCTATTATGCTAGTGGGGTAGGATGATGAGGGGAGTTCAAGCTCTGGAGATATTTGATCTGAATTATAAATTCATCTTTACAATGTATCAGTTGAGCCTATTGCTTTTACTTCCATCCACCTTGTTTCTTTATGCGTACAATGAGGGAAAAAAATTACCTCATTAGCCTTTTTTAGAATAACTTTCTTTGCCCTACATCCTCTGTTTTTGTCTGTCATAATGATGGCCTCACTGATGCACTAGCCTGAACACAGATAGCTTCCTTGAATATATACCAAGTAGGTCTTCAAATCTGGGTACTAAAATACGGGATCAATTTTTCCTGGACCAAAATTCCAGTCGCTCAGGATGATGGGGATTTTCTTTATCACAAATTTGAGATTTCTAATAACTTTGAAAAATAAAATGAGATAACTCGTGTGAAATTACCTACCATGCCAAGTCACATTAATAGCTCATGAGTATGAATGTCCTTCCTTCCATTTCTCATAAGTTTCAGTAAGCTTTATCAGTATCACTCAAGGAAATAAAGTGAATGAAATTCCCCTCAGAAGAGTGAGTGCCACATCCAAGTGGGTAGCTTCCCTGGACAAGTCAAGTTTACTTGACTTCCTTCATTGTGTCTGATCCTGTTGGCAATATTAATGGAGGGAATGCAGCCAGCCAGCCTGCATAACCAGGTTGAAGATCTAAAGACACCTCTTTAGAACCAAATTCTAAAAAGAGAATCTTTCATAGACATTACTCTAGAGAGAATTGATTCTGAAAACTTAGCTGACATTCCATGGATTGCCCTGGAAAATGGCTCCTATTCTCTAAGATAACTCCAGAGTCCCTACTTTCTAAGGCATAAAAATTAGCACATAGTAACAAGAGAACATTAATGGTCAATTTCCTTTTTCCAGAAGAATCAGAGTGATGTAGACAACTTAAAGACAAACCTTGGAGAGCATACAGGTCAGAAATCCCCATCAGTGAAGTTGCTCCCTGGACGAACAGGAATTAGCAAGAGCTCATTTTGATTAGCACTTAATAAGCACCAGGATTTGTGCTAAGCACTTTATATGCTTCATGTGTTTAGATCTGCACAACAACCTGATGAAATTGGTAATGCCATCATCGCTCTTACACAGACTGGTAACTCTAGGATTAGAGATGCTAAATCCCTTATCCCAGGTCATACATATACTAAATGGTGAAGCCAGAATTAAACCAAGTCTTTCTGCCTCTTTATGTCAAAGTTTCTCCCCACAAGGGTAGAGACCTCCTACATCAGAATCATGTTAAATACTAGGAATCTGATCCATCCCATAACTATCTAATCAGATATCTGAGGCTAAGAACAGGAATGGACATTTGCAACGAGCCGCCTAGTGCCTGGGATGAAAGTTAAAGCTGAGAGCTCTTGAATTATGTTATTCTGCCCACCTGAGAATCTTCCATTACTCTCAGTCCCTCAAACTGCCACTATGATACTAAGAAAACATGGACTTAGAAGTGAGAACAACTCATGAACTATTCTGTAAGTACTTACCTGGTCAGTCAGCGTCCTCTATGATCACTGGCTCACTTGGAGGGCTGTGCACAACACCTAAGTGAGCTGAAAGCTACACTTCTGAGAAGTCTCCAGCTGCCACTCACTGTTTCAACAGGGGAAATCTCCAGAAAGAATATTGGTGACTGACTGAGAGTTTTCTGGAACTAAACCACAGGGCCTTGCGTTTCACTTACTTATGATGATAAATTATTCACTTATCAATTTATAAGTGAATATTTTGCTTGTAGATTTTTTCAATCATTTAATTAAATTAAGGGTTAAGAAAACCATACACCATTTAAATTCATTTTAAAATCAATTCAATAAATACATAAGAACTCAATTTATTGAGCATGCTAAGTGCTGGACTAGAGATGCAACAATGAGTAAGTTCTCACAAAGCTTATTTTCCAGTAGGGAGACTCATAATAAAAAGTAGACAAACAAGTTAGTAATAAAGGTTATGGAATAGAGTGGCAAAGGAAAGTCTTTTAGGAAGTCTATTTGAACTGAGGGCTTTATGATGAAGAGGAAGCATGTGCAGATTAGTGTAGCTAGCACTGAAAGAACAGCCAGGGCAAAGGTCCTGAGATAGACAGAGGGTCAAGGAGAAGGCTGATATGACAGAAACAGTGAGCTGGAATGAGAGTAGTAGGAAGTGAAGTCAGGGAGGGAGGCAGTACTAGATCTTGGAGGTCTTGGCACAGCAACATATGGTACCTGTATTTCATTCTAAATCCATTAGAAAGTTTCATATTGGGGGTGCCTGGGTGGCTCAGTGGGTTGAGCCTCTGCCTCTGCCTTCGGCTCAGGTCATGATCTCAGGGTCCTGGGATGGAGCCTGGCATTGGGCTTTCTGCTCAGCGGGGAGCCTGCTTCCCTCTCTCGCTCTGCCTACCTCTCTGCCTACCTGTAATCTCTTTCTCTCTGTCAAATAAATAAACAAAATATCTTAAAAAAAGAAAAAAAAAAGAAAATTTCACATTGGGAATCACATGATTTGAATTTCATTTTAAATAAAAACTTAGATGTAATTTAAATTAAATTATTGTGCAAAATGTAATGCAAAAATATTAGTACAGGTATTATATTAGCATATGCTATTATACATTAGCATATTATTGTATATATGACATATTTATTATATTCTATAATATGCTAATATATGACATATATTATTACATATTATATAATATATATTATAAGTATATGCTAATATGATAATACATTTTATAATAATTTATAATGATTTTTATAATAATAAAATATTAGCATATGTTAATAACCAATATTTCCTCCCCCAAATCATCTCATTCTGGCCCTGTTTATTCTAACATCCTTATTAGGATGTTTCTTCCTCTGCCTACAGAAATTCTACCCTCTGCTCAAAGAGCCAATCAGAGTTCACTGTGCCCCTGGCTCTGCTCACTGTTCCTCATCCCCACAGTCTCCCCAGGTGTTCTGCCCTCGCCTCTTCCCCTGGGCCTGACACAGACTAAATGGCAATTCATCTTTATAATGCCCACAGTGTTATTCAAAGAGTGAGCATTTGGCGAATATTTGGAGTAAACTCTGAGCTTGGCCCATCAGCTGGGGTTTCACACACAATGCCTCCAGGCAACTTCAGCAGCCGGCTATTGCCATCATAAACTGATCTGATCATTCCCTGCTAGAAACCTCTGAAGGCTTTCTTTCATCATGAGAAAAAATCATACATCTTTCGAAGGGCGGACAGAGTCATCATAATTTGCTCTGACCTAATTGACCAGCCACCTTGCCGACTACACTCCCTTTCAGGTGTATTGTGTTTTTCCAGTGGCTTGTAACTCCTTGCCATTTCGAAAACCCCTGTTCTCATTCACCTCTTACTTACCCGTGTTCTTCCTTGTCCCCTTTCCTCACATTTTCTGCTGCCATCCCCCAACTGTAGGAATATGCTTTATTCTTCCACATAAAGATGTCTCCAACTGTTCTAAGGAGCTGTGGGTGCTCCTTCCTCTGTGTTCCTTTCTCCCAGAATTTATCAAAGTATGTTTTCTGAAATCCTAGCTCTGTGGGATAGGCTTCTCTGGAAAAAATATTCCCAAAATATTGCCTACTCTACCCTTCTCTCCAAGACTTATGGATGGGTAGAATTACACTGAAGACTCTGTAAAATCATGCAGCAGAAGTATAGAACATAGTACTTCCCACATGGATGTGAACTCACACCCTATTTATGTGTGTGAGCATGGAACCCATATTAGCATCCTGCAACTGTTTAGGAAGCCAGGGCTCACCTTTTGTAAAACAAAAAAGACCAAAAACCCTCAGTTAAAGTCCTTTTTTTTTTTTTTTGCACTGAACTGCAAAAGTGAACTTTTTTGCACTTTACTGCAAAACAATAAACCACTGCAATTGGTTTACCAGTCTGTTCCCCACGCTGAACTGTGAACTTCTTGAGAATCTGTTGTATCTGTCTCATTATGGCTCCGGCATGGCAAGGGTGGGCTCCCAAAGGGGAGCCACCCATTCTGCCTGAACTGCTTATTGAGGAGAACCAGGATTATCTTCACTTTGCCGCACCTTTACATATTCTAACCATCATTCATTTTTTTTTTTATCTCTCCAATGCAAAACTTCATCTGGTTTCTGAAGCATTTGTCATGGAGAACTGAATATAACAGTGCATTTGCTTTTTTTTTTTTAAATATATTATTTATCTATTAGAGAGAGCGAGATAGCACAAAGTGGGGGAAGAGATGAGGGAAGGGAGAAGCAGACTCCTCTCTGATGAGGGAGTACACCCTGGGACCCTGGGATCATGACCTGAGCCTAAGGCCGAGGCTTAACCCACTGAGTCTCCCAGGTGTCATCCATTTGATTTTTTAATGTCATTGGGAATTTCCAGTGACAATCTGAACATCTTTGTTGCTCTTTTTTTCTAGCACACTTAAGAAGATCTTTGGAACCTACTACGAACATTTTAGATTAATTGGCATAGGTATGGAATCAACTTGACACTGGTTAAGATCTCACGTTCTTTTGAGTCTAATTTGACAACCCCAAAATCCAGTCCTGTCTGTTACATCTTAATTCTCTCTATTCAATAAAATAGCAGCCACCACTTATAAAAGTTCAAAAAAAATTTAAGTGTTTAAGCTATGGTCTTATTTGTTCCATTAATGAAAATGTTGCCCTAGAAGCAACTGGAAGCTCCAATCATGGCTGATCTTGATCCTATGTGTAGCATTTCATCAGCCCTAAATTTACCTAACACTAAACTGATAAAATCTATGCTTCATCATATTATACAAGAAGTTCATGGAAGTCTATCCAGCCTTTGCTGTTTTCTACATGAAACTCCTAATTTAGTCATTCAGCAGCTTTATGGAAAATTATAATATTAACTTGGCAAAAAATGTCGTATGTCAGCTTTCAGTGAAAAGCACTGTATTTCCAAAAATTGTTTACAACAAATACTTTTTTCAGTGTCTGCAAATAAAGTTTTATTTTTTTTTAAAGATTTTATTTATTTATTTGTCAGAGAGAGAGAGAGTGAGAGAGAGAATGAGCACAAGCAGGCAGAGTGGCAGGCAGAGGGAGAAGCGTGGGACTCGATCCCAGGACCCTGGGATCATGACCTGAGCTGAGGCAGTCACTTAACCAATTGAGTCACCCAGGCATCCCTGCAAATAAAGTTTTATTAACCAATTCTGGAATCTGATTTACAAAAGTATTTACAGAGATGTCCATTTTCTCTTTTGAAGAAATCATAATTATTGTAGCTGCATATTTTCCAGTATATCTCTTAGTTGTAGCCATTCCTCAAAGAAGATTACCGCAAGTTTTTATTCTCACCTGAACATTCTGTCAGATTTTATTTCACTTACGGTAGTGACTTTTACTTCTAACCACTGGAGGTACAAATATGTACCAATGACTAGTATCAGATTAACCATGATATACATTTTATTATCAAAATGTTGTAATACCAAAATATTATCCTAACATATGTGGTAAGGCAAATTTCAAAACAACCAAACCAAATCGAGATATCTCTTCATTCAAAAAAAAGAAAGAAAATGAAAAAAAGAGAAAAAGAGAAATACTTGGAGGGGTTTGTGATCAAGAGCTGAATTATTAGCACTTGTACTGAGACCTATTTAAAAAAAATCATCGTGTAAAGAGAGGGGGTGGCCATATTGCTAAAGAGAAAAATAACCTAAGAAATAAGATTGTATAAATGTTTCTTAAGCAGAATCTTGGGGGAAGTCATTGGAGAGATAGCTCTACTCACTATTCCATTTGACAAATGTCTCTTATCAGAGAAACTGGATGTGTAATGCCTTTATACTCTAGTGGCATTCAACAGTTAAGACCAGCTGACTAATGTCACTCAACACAGTCTGTAATTACCAAGAAACCTTCAAATACAATACGTTTCTGTAGCCTCTCCTATGGGAGACCACAATAACCAGCCAAGGTAAACCTTTTTGTACACTTGGCAGTTATAATTCTGAATATAAAGCTAATGATGGGCATCTGGTTCAATTTTCATTTTCTCATAGCTTGGATAATGTGGGTTATCACCCAAATTCTTATGACCTCATGGTACTTGGAAAACATTACCTTCAACCCTTGGGATTAACTTCATTGCCACTTGAAACATTGCCAGAGTGATCATGAAGCCCTTATTGTGGGACATGCCCAGCAGTAAGGCACTGGCAGAACTCAAGAGCTCTGGAAGGTGGATTTAGGTTCAAATCCTGTATTTGCCATTTCCTTGCTCTTACATGAGATATTTCAGCTAAACAGACCTCAGTTTTGTCATTTACAACACAAGGAAATACAGACTTCCTATCTCATTCATTGTTTTTACTTTTTAAAGTGCAATGAGGTGATCTAAATTTTGAGGCCCATGTCAAGTATGAAATAATGTTAACTTATTACCCTCCCATATCTAATTTCTCATGTAGTTTAATATGGCAAATGGCATATAAAAAAGTAAACAAACATTCCTGATTGCACCCCTCTGCAAACACACAGACACATTAATCCATAAGTTATCATTGTTTGATAAGAAACATGATGTATTCAAATGAATGAAAACAGTTTTGTTCTACATAAGTCAAAAATTTCAGCACAGAAAAAGAGAATTGCCATTTCTGTATCTCTAATGCCAATTCAAAATTTGGGCATATACATGAATTCATTTGACTGACATACCAGCCTGTTAGATTTAAAGGAACACACACCAAATCACTTACAATAAGCATTACAACTTTAAGGAAAATATCCCCACTTAGTATCATCCAGAAAGAATTAGAAACTAGACACTCCTAGGAGATTATCTTCAGGTTTACTAAAATATACTGAAACAATTATTTACATGACAGAATGAAGAGATGTTAAATATATTGTGAAGTTTGAAATAGTGACCTTACCCATTCTAAAACTATACACATTATTTTAGACCATGGAGTTTGAATATAACACATTTCTAAGACTTCCCTTACAACAAACTCAGAATTTCATTCTTTTTGCTTTTTTAACTTCAAAATACAGAGGTTATTCTAGAATGACTTTTTCAGATTTTAGTTAAGAATCTCCTTTTCCCAAGTTCTATAAACCTTTTGATTTAAAAAATTATACTAGGGTTTACTCAATCAAAATCTGCATAAATATATCATGCTATCCTTAAAACAATGTCAAATCACAAACAAGACATTTAACTGACAGAGTTCCTTTTACTTTTCCATATGAGAATGAAAGAAATTTGCATGAAAGATCTCGCACACAATCTTCAGCTCTCCCTGTGGTTTGCTAATATGTTTGCAAGTGGCATTGCACCTGCTTTTATACAAACATCTTTGATGCCTACAGCATCCAATGCATCAGGGCATTGTCAGAGAAATAGTTGCATAACAAAGAGCTCAAATGGATATAATGAGATATGCTCCACGATTGAGGACCTGACACTGCAGTGAGTGACTTTTCAGATGAGAAATCCCTCTTCATGATCAATATGCCTTCCAAACTTTGGCCAGTCTGACATGCTCTTTGGCCATCTGTCTCCTCTGGACGTTTGGGAGGATTTCTCAATGAGTGTTTGTGTTTATGGTGAAGTGTGTCTACTCCATCTCCTAATCTTTTCATCCTATATGGAAAACTGTGAACATCTGACTTTAAAAGCCTCAATTTTTAAGGTCATGCATGCGTGATGAGTAGATTAAGTCATTAATTCAACAAATATTTTTTGATTACTTAGTACAAACTCTGATATTACATTTTTTTCACAAACACAATTTTGGTTTTCATGTACCTTCAAATTCCTGCCCTATTTATATCAGTTAACTTTAATTTTTTAAACTGATACTGTATTCCAGGGCAGTATTTGTTGTTGATATGTCCATTGTACTGGTCCCAGAAGCATCATTAAGAAAAACTCATGAATATAATTAAGCAAAAGTCCTTTTGAATGCTGACAGTTTTATGGATATTAGGTTTAGCATGGCTTATAGGATAATTATTCCTTAAAAATTAATAAATCAACTCAGAAAAGTTTTTTGGTTCAGTGTTTTCACTGAGCTTGATATGCTTTCTTTGGTCCTAAAGTAGTGACTCTTGGGGAGCTTATGGACCCAGATAGAGAGACTGAAATAGCAAGGCTCACCCTAATGTAGAAGTAATATAGAGCTGGGACAGATTTGGACTATGGCATCACTCAATACAGTTTATCCACTTGAGCTGGTATTCAGTTTACATGTCTCCTACCCCAGGAAGCTATCTCTGAATTTCCCAAAACACATTTAGATGCTTTTTAAAAAATCATTTTTTTCCTTCATTGTACCTTGCCTATGTCATTTTGATAGCATTTGTTAATATTGTGTAATAAATTGTGAGTGAGTGTAATAAAACTACACTCAATAATGTGTAGCTTTCTTTCTTTTCAGTTTCAGAGCCTTTGGGCATTAAAGGATGTGGTTTATATATCTACATCTTTAGTATCTTATACATCTGGCATACAGCAAGTGTGAGACGTGTATGTTGATTAAATAAGAACAAGATTCTTATTGAGTCATATGATTTGGTGTTCCTGCTTTAAATAGGAATTTATTAAACTGTATAAAGTATTCAGCTTTTGCATTTGATCAATAACGTGGACTTGGCCATGGGGAATACAAAGACTTGGGGAAAAGAGCCGAGTGCTTCATATCATCATTTTGTAATCTGAGTTCCAACTCAAGGAAAGATGAAATTAACATTGCCCAAAGTAAGAATGATGTAAGTTGAGAAGAAAGCTATTCTAGAACTCATTAAAACAGAGGGACACCTGGGTGGCTCAGTTGGTTAAGCAGCTGCCTTCGGCCCAGGTCATGATCCTGGAGTCCTGGGATCGAGTCCCACATCAGGCTCCCAGCCTCATGGAGAGTCTGCTTCTCTCTCTGACCTTTGCTCCTCTCATCCTCTCACTTTCTCTCTCTCAAATAAATAAATAAAATCTTAAAAAAAAAAAAAACAGAACTGACACTGATCATTTTAGTGTCTCCAATATACCGACATGATTAAGTTTATAGACTATGCCTACATTTCTGCTTCCCAACTGTATGTATGCTACAGAGGTCATATCATTGGGATGGAAGGTAGTAAACTTCAGTGGAAGGAGTTTACCTATATGGACTCTAAAATCACAAGTTAAATCTGAAAATATATGTTCCCAAAGCAGCAAACAGAATTTTACATATTCAGTTAGAATATGGGTAGGGGTGAACACTATCAGGAACTAGTAAGGCCAGTGGAAACAATTCATTCACTAACCTATTCACCATTTTAAACAAGCCTTCATTA
Organism: Procyon lotor; assembly: GCA_028646535.1. Taxonomy (NCBI): domain Eukaryota; kingdom Metazoa; phylum Chordata; class Mammalia; order Carnivora; family Procyonidae; genus Procyon; species Procyon lotor. Next base: position 32,498,611 of record CM053617.1, on the reverse strand, counting down.
GTTGTCATTATTTGTATACATGCTACATATTCCCTTCTGACTTCTTGCCCGGCCCCTTCTGTACAAGGCAATCTCTACTGCTGGAGTCAAATATTCACACATTGAGAACTCATTTCCTATAAGGCTTTATAGCTACAATTTGATACCAAGTTCAAGACTCACTATAACCTGTCTTGAGATTCATACAGATGAACTACACAATTACCTATTGTTTTTCACCTACCAGTAACTGAAGTCTTGCAAATGTTTTAACACAGACTTTTTAATACATGTCTTGGTTCCATAACAAATTGTTACCATAAGGTAACTATGTCACTGGAGGCTCTCAGGAAAAGCCCAATAGGATGGTGATGGGTCCATTTTTTTTTTTTTTAACATTTATAATTAACATCAATATAGCAATTTATGTTTACCTAACCATGGCCATACCACCTGTGGAGTCTGACGCTAGCCTAGATGCACCTACCCGATTTTTGGTGTTCCCTCTATACCCAGTCATTCAGTTGTAACATAACAGTTATGTTACATAACTTCTGGAACCTCTATTCTCAAAGTCTGCAATCATCACAATCCAGTGGTGCAGATTTCTATATCCACTAGACCCAGTATTCTCTATCCACAAAGTGATTGTTGATGCTCAGACTTCCACATTGCTCATCCCTTCTATCGTTGGTAAATGAGGATAGTACAAGCCACATATCCTTCTCACGATTTATACTCTTCTACATGACCCTGGCCATAATTTTCTGTAATTCTTGACCCATATGACTATAATCTCCTCTCCATGCCAACAACATGCTCGAGTATTCTCACGATAACTACTCATTGATTACATTTGTCACTTCCTTCCACATCTACCTTATATTCCATGATGCCTCATTAGAATATTTTTTTTTTTTTTTAAAGATTTTATTTATTTGACAGAGAGAAACACAGCGAGAGAGGGAACACAAGCAGAGGGAATGGTAGCGGGAGAAGCAGGCCTCCCGCCGAGCAGGGAGCCCGACGCGGGGCTCGATCCCAGGACCCCGGGATCATGACCCGAGCCGAAGGCAGACGCTTAACGACTGAGCCACCCAGGCGCCCCGCCTCATTAGAATATTATCCTGATTTTCATTGCCCTTATGATTTTTCATCTCATCTATTCTAGCAAAACCTCAAGCCTGCAGGAATGGAGCTGTCTGCTTTTTCTATCATATAATACCCAGATAATAGAACACTAATGAAAAATACCACACAACAGGGAAGATCAATTCCAGTATAAATATTAAATCACTAAGCTCTAATCAAACCTAAAAATTTCCAGCAGTACACTACAAACTGGACATCTTCTCTCAATATATCAGAGGTACCTGGAACTCAACATTTCCAAATGTAATCTAGTAAAACATTTCCCATAAATCTATTCTTATTCCAGTATTCTTTTTCAGTAAATTGGACCACCTTTTATCTAAATCGGCAAACTATAAACCCTGCATCATCCTTGATAACCTCCCTTTTCTAACCTTGAACATTAATTCCTCTCAAATACTTGTGTTGATACCATGTCCTAAATATCTATCATTTTCCCCCTATCTTCCACAATCATACTAGTCTAAGCTAATATCATCTTGCCTGAAAGGTCTTAGAAAACTCTCAACTGTATATCTACTGGTTTATTATCTATTATCTATAAGCCTACTAGACTGTGTCATTAGACCAATTTTTTTGCCCATTTTTACACTTTTTTTATCTCTAATACTTTACATTTTTTCTTATAATGAGCACCTAAAAAAAAGAGCACTTGATAATTATTTGCTGAATGAATGGGTGAATAGATAAATGGATACAATCAAATTTATAAATACTATCACAATAACCACATTCACATATCAAGTATTAATATCTATATTATGTAAGAGAAAAATTTGAAGTTCAACAAAAGTCAAACAAGCAAAGAATTATTAATTTGGATTTCAAGTTTAGGTCTTCTCAATTTCACTAACTTTAACTCCCAAGATCCCTCCGTTTTAGCACCATGATATATATCAAACCCATGGAATGTTTTTATTTTTTTTATTTTTCATTTTACTTATGAAATAGACTCAGAAAAGTATGTTCAATTCTTAAGGTAATTATCTATGAACATAACAATAAGAATAACAATAATAATAGTTCCAGAATATAATAATAATCCTATGGAAGACATCCTAATACTTTTAAAAATATACCATTCACTGCAACTACTTTCACAAGATATAATTTAATTTTGTAAAGGGAAATATTTATATAGCCCATATTCCAAACTGATTGATATTAAAATGTATACAAAGCAGTCGTCATGCAAAAGGAAAAGAAATTAGAGCAGAAAATAATAAAACTAACATTTTTAAGCCATCACTATTATTTTCAATCATTTATTGAGTGTTTGCCTTCTTGTAGACATTGTGCTAAGCAATTTACATGTGCAGCAAAATAGGAACTATTATCATCCCTATTTTACAGATAACAAAATTGAGAGCAAACGAAGTCAGGAGCCAAATTCAACCTCTGTATGATTCCAGAGCTGCATTCAATTGGTTCCAATTGAATTGAATTCCCGATAAGTAGTTAAGTCTTTCATTTTGAGCCATTACTTAGTGAAAAATCGACAAAAACACTTTTTACTACCAACAGCATCTGATAATGAGACATTTCGATTATAATCAGATGGGGAAAGAGAACACTATAAACATTATGAAACTAAGCTTTTTCTGGATATTTAAGGAGCAAATTGTTTAGTCTTACCCATGAATTCAATCCCCAAGTGGTCTGCTACACCAAAGTCAGCATGTGAGGAAGAGAAACAGAAAAAGAGAAAAGATTAGAAAAAAATCCCACACGGAATTCAATGCTTCTAATACTGACCTTTCAAGGCAAAGAATATGTCTTTATTTTAACAACCACTTTTTGAGACAGATAATTTACAGATAGCCCACACTTACGGGTGCTCTGAACACTGACTTGCATTCCCCAATGGCCTGGAGCTTTAGATGAAATAATATTGCATCAATTACCAAGTAAGCGAAGTAAAAAATTGGCAAAAGGAAAAGAAAAAAAAACACAGGAAAAGAAAAAGAAAAAAAAAAGTTTCCACAAAGAATATCTGGTACTAATGTTATTTTCAGAACTCATGATATTTTATGTAGAATAACTACTTGTTCAATATAAATTTATTTGGACCTCTATGTTAATCATATGCCAATAAAGAACTTCTGCATGAAATCTTAACCAGGCCCTCTTCAACTTCACAAAAATGAAATGATACTGGATTTCCCCCCCTTTATTTGTTAGATGAGCAACCTGCGGTTCGGTGAAACTAAAGTCTTACACTGTGTCATATGAAGCAGATCTGGGGCATAAATCCAGTCTGTCTGATCCATCAGTCTTAGGACTCTTAAACTTGGCAGTGCTTCCTATCAAACATGCATGACAGATGTGTCCATGTCTGTTTTCCGTGCATGTGGACAGCTGACCATTTTGACCCACTAATGCTACTGTCTGTGGTCACAGTGATAAACTGGGCCAGGCTACACCCAGGCATTCGATCACAGAGGTTTATTTATTTAAATGGTCCTTTCTTAGGGCACCTGGGTGGCTCAGTTGGTTAAGCAGCTGCCTTTGGCTCAGGTCATGATCCCAGGGTCCTGGGATTGAGCCCCATATCAGGCTCCTTCTCAGCAGGGAGTCCTAGTCTCCCTCTCGCTCTGTTCTTTCTCCCTCTGTTCTCTCTCTCTCTCTAGCTCTCATTCTTGCTCTCTCTCAAGTAAATACATAAAATCTTAAAAAAAATGGTGCTTTTAATCATTCAGTTATTCACTCACTCACTTTTAAAATTCACTGCATTATTTAATGATGGTTTTTGTTATAGTAATATATTTCTTAAATGAGAATACATGAAAAACAAGTATGGCTACAATTGTATTTGTGTCTAAAACTAATTACTGGGCTTCATTTTCTGAATTTTCTATTTAGCAAATAAGCTTTTCTTTTTAGAAAATATGCATTTAGTTATCTTGACTATTTTAGTGCCTTTCCTATTTGTAAATAATTCATTTTTAATTTTATTGTGGTAAAGCATATACAACATAAAACTTGTCATTGTAACCATTTTGAATATACAATTTAGTGGCATTAATTACATTCACAATGCTGTACAACCATCATCACTGTATTTCCAAAACTTTTCCTGCACTCCAAAGATAAACTGTACCCACAAAGCAATAATTTCTCATTTCCTTCTTCCCCCAACCCCTGGTAACCTCTAATCTAATTTCTGTATTTATGAATTGGCCCACAAGGAGTTCATTCATAAAGTAAATAATAGAGACATGTCTTTTATAGAAAAAAAGATGGTAACAATATTGTTGTTTTTTTAAAGTAGATGCATTAGTTTCTTTCCATGGCATTTTTTTGATTGCTTACTATGTACTACGACAGATACCTAGCACACTTGCATGAAAAGACAAAATTTTTGTTCTTCAGTGACTCAGAAATCAGAGGGAGCCCACAGAGACAAAGAGCCGTTAATTCTTTGTAGTAGTGCTATCACGGAAAACCAGAACATGTGCATTAGGAGAGGCCAATGACCCATAAGCTTGCTCTTGGGAGGAACAATATGCCATGTGAAAGAACAGGATTGTAGAAAAGTTGCAAGACCATGTTTGGTTCTTGTGCGAATAAGCAGCTTCCTGATGGTGTGCGCTTGGGACCCTCGAGGGAGAGTAGAACTGTGGTATTTAAACACAGGGATTGCAGTGAGATTACCCATCATGAAACTAAAGAGAAGGAAAAAAAATAAGATTAGGAATAAAAAAAAAACTTTGCAAACAATCAGAACATATGTGCTTGAAAGAAGTCAGGAGAAGAAAGTATAGAGAAATATGGGAACAAATCACGATGTTTGTGGTATAACTGGGCAGTTAGAAAGCCATTAGCCCCTCATCCCGGTTGAACAAGAATTCTCTAGAGAAGCTGAGGTGGCTCAGAAATGGCTGTTTGTGGTTTCTTTTGCCAGCAAATAGAACTAATGGTCACTCTTCATTCTTTCCCACAGCCTCGACTGCTTCACTTCTAGATGTGCTTGGGGATCTGGAGAATCAGGCTTTGTGAGTCTGGAGATTGCACCAAGAAGTGAGCGGCATGCTTGGTACACTGGAGGGCAATCTGAAGTTTTTAAGCCACAATGAATTCAGGACGAGTAGAAGAGACAAACTAGAATTTGAAATTTATCTAAACACTGAGAGATAAGGAGAGTTTTGTTTTGTTTTGTTAAGATTTTATTTATTTATTTGACAGAGAGAGCACAAGCAGGGGGAGCGGGAGCAGCAGGCAGAGGGAGAGAGAGAAGCAGGCTCCCTGCTGAGCAAGGAGTCTGATATGGGGCTCAGTCCCAGGACCCTGGGATCATGACCTGAGCCCAAGGCAGATGTTTAACCAACTGAGCCACCCAGGCTTCAGAAAGGCAAGTAGAATTCTTAAGGAAAGGATATCGGTCCTCTCTTAACAAAGCAGAAAAGTTAAAAAAAAAAAAAAAGCAGAAAAGTTACATCTAGAGTTGTAATTCTCAGAAATACTACCAAGCAAGGTGGCATTTATATTCTTGAATTTTATAGAGAAATTATTTTTTAATCTCTATAATGATATTCATGAAAACTGACACCACTGAAACATACAAAGAAAAAGATCATTTAAAATCTCTCTCGTGTGTGCATACACACACACAACAGACACACACTTTTATCATTTTAGTAAAATGCTAAAAACCACGATCATTACTACAGGTCTAAAGCAACTGACAGGCTTTGTTTCACACAAAAGGGTCAACGAAAAATCCATGAAGAACGTGACAGAAAGGCAATTAATTTTGTCTATTGAGTCATATACAGAACACAAAGCATAATATTTCTCATAACCTTTCACTGGTTCTTTGTTTGTTTGTTTGTTTGTTTTTAGAAAGGAGAAAAAGCAGGGTGGGAGTGCGGGAGGGAGAGGGAGAGAGCTTGGGTGTGGAGCCTGACCTGGGGCTTAATCTCAGAACCCTGAGATCATGACCAGAGCTGGAATCAAGAGTGGGATGTTTAACTGACTGAGTCACCCAGGCGTCCCTCACTGGCTATTTCTTCCTGGGGTTATTCAGGTCTGCAGGAAATCATCAAGAGGGATATGATGAGAATTAATCAATTAATTTTTCATTTAGTCAACAAAGTACATGCCAAGAATTACACAGATATTGGGGTGAAAGAGAAGGCGCATAGCTTAAGCAAAACCAGTTTGATTTCCCCTATGGTGTATATTAGAGAGGGCAATTTCTATCTTAACAGTTTGATTAACTTTTTTCTGTTCTTCATTCCCTTCACCTCTGTCACTCATCCCTCTTCCTCCCTCCCATCTGGCAACCACCAGCTTGTTTTCTGTATTTATGAGTCTGTTTCTGTTTGGTTGTTCATTGGTTTCGTTTTGCTTAAATTCCACATATAAGGGAAATCATACAGTATTTGTCTTTCTCTGTCTTATTTCACATAACATAATGTCCTCGAGGTCAGTCCACATTGTTGCAAATGATAAGATTTCACTCTTTTTTTATGGCTGAGTAATATTAACATTTTATGACTGAGTTTGTTTAACCTTTATATGCAAAAATTGCAGTTCTTCTGGAATATTCCCCCCTTTTGATAATATCATAGTGGCTAACACTTACTGAGCATTTACTATTGCCAGGAACTGCTTTAAGTATCACCCTGCAGACACTTAGAGGATTGTCAGTACCCTTGTGTTACAGATGAGGAACAGAGGCATGGAGACGGGCCCAGACTCCCCTCCACTGCATGGTTGTGAATGGTGGAAATGGAATTCAAACTGAGTAGCTTGACTCTTAGCCACCACTTACATATATATACTCAGGGTTTGCGTTTGCCCTCGCTGCGAAGAAAAAGCGATTTTTTACAAAACTAACAGGTAATGAAATATTCAGGGAGGAGTTATTGAATCACTTAAGAGAACAAAT
>CM053617.1:32454403-32489403 GCA_028646535.1 Procyon lotor | reverse complement strand
TATGTTTCATTGCTTCATTCTGACAAAATGACACACTGCAATATTGAGGAACATCTTAATTTAATATTTAATTCTATAAGTTGTTTGTTTGTTTTTTTATAAAAAGCAATGGTGTGGGAATAGTTTCGTAGCTTACTACCCTTGTGCTGGATATTTCTGTTTCCAAACCTAAAAGCCACATCAATTTATGCTTATAAACCTCTGAACACCTGGGAATACTTGATAATGAGCACAACAGACGACACACTTGGGCTCACTAATGGATTAATTTATTACTTTTGCAGACTTAAAATGTAGCAATAGGATGAAACTTTTTTCCCTAAATGCACAATCAGCTGAGAGTGTTATTTGTCTCATTTAAATGCAAAGAACAATTCCTCTTTTGCTACCTGCTTCCCAAATCCATTAAGTAGTTAATAACATAAGGACTAATGTAAGCTGCCTTTATTTAATAGAAATAAAGAAATAGAAATTAAACTGGCAGAGACTTCTCACAATAATGGCTTCCCCAGAGTAGTTGGATTATTCTTAGTAGAGCAGAAAAATCAAGGGAAGCTCCTTTATTAAAATAATAGAAGAAACCATTATCTAATTTTGCCTATAATTAGCTGGGACCTAAGTTGAATCCACATACTTTGAAATTCTTCCCCTTATCATCCCACTACCTTCTTCTAGAGACTTGATAACTATATGCATTTCCTAGATATTTAATGGAAATAATCATTCTACTGGGTGTCCTATTATTAGTGAGATTACTTTTTCAAAATGGTATGCAGATGTCAGAAGCTGAGTATGGATGAATCTAGAAAATTCTAATTTTACATCACTTAGACATTAACAAGGCAAATGAACAGAATCTACGGTATCATTCCTCTAAACTCCCATCTACAAATGACATACTTGAGAGTCTACATGACAACCTCCTGGCACATCCTGATAGCATCCTTCCTAGAGATAGTATTTTATAGTGGAGAAAACTAAGATTTAGAGATGTGGATGAATTGGCTCAAGATGGGAAGCACCTCATTTCATTAACTCATGCTGCAGTCACCCACAGAATATTTTCCACCTTGCCTTGCAGGTCATGTGCAACATCAATGATCCAACCCCAGCCTGCTTCTGCAGTCCTACATTCACACTCTATCCAGTTCCAGTGCCTCACCTCACATGCGCCCTCGGGTGAATTCTGGAAAGCATGTCTTTTCTCACGTAATGTCTCCAATAAAGTCTTTCACAGAATCTTTTAAATGGATGTGCTCTTAAATGTCACCATACTCTAATTATTGGAGTTATTTGTTTACTTGCCCAGCTTCCCCCAAATGATGGTACATGACTTAGTAAAAAGATGATGCTTAATTCCTTTTTATATTTGTTTATATTATAGATTCTGGGATCTTCCTGGCACAGAGAGAACATTTGATTAAAGAAAAACTATATAACTGCATGGATTTTTGAAGTTTCACTCAGTGTGATCTCCGTGACTGGTAGTTCTTTCTATCCTGTATCCCATCCTCCATTGCTTCAAGGAGAAAAGGTCTTGGCAATAAAAAAGAAAAAAGAAAGTTTTTGAGTTGCAAATTCTTGGCCTGGAAGGAACTGAAATATAAAATGATAGAGTTGGTAGCGCAGACAGAGTCAGACTCCACGCACAGATTAGTATGTTAAAGATGTTCTGGGAAGGGCAGAGATGGAGGAAAGCCCAAAGGCCTGGGAGGTGACCTTCAGAACGAAGCATGTACACTGCTTCAGCAAACTATGCTATTCTTACTATATCCACTGTTCCAGTTAGAGGAAGCGAAACAGGTTTCCCAAACAGGACTGCCTTGAGCTTCCTAAGTACAGCCCCTGGAGGCACCAAAAACACAGAGCAGCCCATGCCCACTGCTCTCCCAATGTCAGCTTCCCACTGAAGGATGGAATGCCTATAGGTTCTGGACAGATGGGCCTCAGATATGTCAGGGAGGAAGAGTTACACAGACCACTTTATTTCCTACACGCCTAATGGGTACAGTCACTGAAAGCTTGACATAAATGAGCTATGAAGTTGGGAAGACTACAGGGTGCAGCCATGACCTCTGCGGACTGAAAACATGACGGTAATTAGGACATCTCAGCAGGTGCCAGCATGGATAGGCAAGGGCACAGAGGATTCGCCCAAGCCACAACTTCTGCCCTCCTCCAACCGCACCAATGCCTGGGCCCTGCGTGGGCCACGCCCTCTTTCCAGAGCTCTGACACCAACCTCAAGGGATAGGAATCAGTGATAGGCTGTGATTCTACTTTTCTCTAATCCAATGGAACTTAAAATAGAAAATGAGGAAAGTGAAATTAATATAGCTTACATTTTGTGAAGGCGTAATCTAAGCAGAGATTCCTCAGCACACTTAACATGTCTCAATTCATTTAAAACCTGCAATTTTGGGGCGCCTGGGTGGCTCAGTGGGTTAAAGCCTCTGCCTGCGGCTCAGGTCATGATCTCAGGGTACTGGGATCAAGCCCCGCATCAGGCTCTCTGCTCAGTAGGGAGCCAGTTTCCCCCTCTGTCTGCCTCTCTGCCTACTTGTGATCTCTCCCTCTCTGTCAAATAAATAAAAAATCTTAAAAAAAAAAAAAACCTACAGCAATTTTATGAAAACCTACAGCTGTTTTTATGCCCACGTCAGAAGCTAAACTGAGGCACATAGATGTTAATAAGATTCCTCAACTCATGACCAACAATGCTGGGATTCAGACCCAGTTTTCAAGTATTCACTGTTTAAACCCTACACAAATGGCCTTTTACACACACCCGCTCCATATTGTAAACTGAAATTTACTGCTACAAGATTAAGAAGCTGATTGATTAACTTATTATATTACAAAATTAGATGCAATTACACTGAACTCAATATCACCATGTTGTCCATAAATTTTGCTCCACTTAAAAATTTTTCTTTTTAAATTGGCATTTCTTGCCCTTGAAAAAACTTGGAATATAAAATAAAGCAATTTGGTAACTAAACAAAATATTTAAGCAGCTAGGTGCAAAGGAATTTTCAACAAATGTAGTGGGATTTCCAACTGTTAAGCACTTATTAAAATGTTCTTCTATGAGCATTTGATGTTATTATACCAAACAATTTTACTTAGTGTCAAATCAGCTTGAATTTTAAGTAATTTTCCTTTTCTTCATGTTAATAGATGGATGGTAAATCCTAGAGAAAAGGTTGAAAGTCATATGAGATTTAAATAATGACATTTTCCCCTTGTTCAAAATGAGCCCTCTCTAGAGGAAATGAAATTCATTTGCTCATTGCAGGGACTAAAGTGTGACAATAGCTCTCTAGGGTCCACAAATGTCACTCAAAGGTACGGGTAAAAGGAATGAATTGTGTGATGGCTGTCGACCCCATCACTCTGGAAGGTTACATAACTGCAGCAAGCCAAATTCTCCTCTACACCAACTTCACCTTTTCCTTCCAGCACTAACATTCAATGGCCTCCTTCTTAAACTCTTCAGTGGAAACTTCTTGAAGCATCCTCCATAGATGTGCATAGATGATCCTCCTCCTTGATTTCTCCCATATTCCTCTTTGACTACCATTCTCCTTCTCTTTTACCTCCTTGCAGTTCTTCTAACCCAGAAGCATTCTTCTTCCTTACAGCCATGGACCCACTGCTTCTTCTGTTTCAATACTCTTCCTCCAGATATCAACCGGATTCAATCTCTTACTGTCTTTCAATTCTAATGGCATTTTAGCAGACATCACATTATACAAAACAGCACTTCTTATTTATTAACATAGGGAGTGTTATCATATCTCATTGGTAATTTTCTATTTCCCTCCGTGCTCTAAACTAGAATGTAAAGTTCCACGAGGAGGGGCTTCACTCACATATTAGTTTTCTTGGTACTTGCCATAACAACGTACCAGAAACTGGGTGACTTAAACAACAGAATGTTACTGTCTCACAGTTTCTGATGAAGGAAATATGTTCCATGCCTTCCTGTGAACTTCTTGTGGCTGGCTGGCAATCTCTGGGCTTCCTTGGATGCATCATCTTAATCTCTGCCTTTGTCTTTACATGGTATTCTCTCTGTATGCATGTTTGTGTCCAAATCTCCTTTTTTATAAGGACATTTTTATCACATTGGATTAGTGCCCACATGACGAATCATATTTGAACTTGATTACTTCTGTAAAGACTCAATCTTCAAATAAGGTCACATCTTGAGGTACTAGGGTAGGGACTTCAATGTATAAATCTTGGGGACACAACTCAACCCATTACAATCCTATATATACAATTCTTCTGACAATTATTTATTGTCTTATCTTAATATGGTATGTGCATATATATGTACACTCATCATCATCATCATCATATCTTGACATTCTTATAATCTTCAATTCCTGCTGGTTGGTCTCACTTTTTTCAAGTAGGCAATCTACCTTTGAATTTTTAGCAGTTCTTTATGAATTAACATTAAACAGTCCACCTCTTCTCATTTGACTTGATATTGAAGAATAATCATTGTTGAGGAATCCTTCAAAGTGAACTTTATTTGTTCTATACAAATGCATTTTAATAGATCTTTGGAAGGCAACAGCATCATCTACTGTAATTCTCCAAATTTCAGAATGCTGAAATTGAATATCTTCATTACATTGTGAGCTGTATTATCTTCTCTTTCAGGAATGCTCCAAGGCTCCTTTCTTCTGAATGTTGTGACAAGTTTACATGCTTTTTTTTTTTTCTTCTGTTGTAACCATAATCCATTGGTTAGATTAAGTCTCATTTGCTCATTCCAGATTCTGCTCAATCCAGAGTGCTTGTTCAGATCTTGTTGAGTCCCACCATATAACTAAAAAGGTGATTTTCAATTCCCTAAGTTGTTCTAAATCCATAATTCTACCCAGGAAACAAGATAAAAATAGTAGGAGACGATTCATTTCTCTGGGGGAATGATGAAGGATAGAACAACTAGGGAGTGTTTCCCCACTGTGAACTATTGAACATCTGTATTGGAATCAGCCAAAGTACATGCTAAAATGCAAATTCTATGAGCTGAACTTTTAACAAACTCTTGCTTTAAGTTTACTAAAGTCTCCGTGTGTATATGCATGTGTGCATGTATTTATGGTAGCTTCAAAGTTTGGGTGCATTAATATTCCTTCTCAGTACCTTCTGTGGTTGGCTTTCATAGAAACATTCAGGATGGCTAAAGCAGAACATCTACTGTGCTGTCTTTCTCATTTCAAGCACTTCTTTTTTCCTTTTGCTAAAATATTTACACTCTTCCACATCAATTTTTCTGTCTTGCATATTGCAAAGACCTGAGGCAAATGATACATTTCCTTATTCTTTTATTGCTTTTACCTTTTCCCGATTTATCCATTTCCCCAATTTCTGTCCTTCTATCACATATTTATTATAACTGTTAACATCGATGCTCTTTTTTTTTTTTTTTTTGCCTGCTCAGGAAGGTTTTAATTCTCCTTTGTGCCTTACATATGTAAGCACATATTGACATTTTATTCCAGCATCACAACTTGTTTTGTAAATCAGCAATTCCCCATTTTCAATCACAGTATATATGTGAGAAAGGAAATCTTTTGGCTTCATCAGGAAGACATCTGTTGAGTAGGAAAATCCCAGTGGACTACTGTCTATTTGTGGCAGCAAGAGCAATGATGCAGCTCCATCATCTTATTTTTATTTTCAGATATCAAAGAAGAAGATAGTTAATAAGTATCGATAACCCATGAAGCCAGGTTCTGTATTAAGCACTACCACTGATGTGTAGAAAACTCAAAACAAGCATGTGACATTTGTAGTTTTTTAAATTTCCAACCTGTGATTTAGAGCTCTGATAAATGAAAGTAACAGGATCTGTTATTTAACACGGCCTTATTAACCCCTCGTTATTCTTCTGGGGGAAACAACTGCTTTATTTCACAAAATATATCTCACTTGGCTTTTTAGTTATTATATCATAAATATAGTTCCTTAATGTAAGTGGGGATTGCACTGGCCTTTTGGATCACAGGAGACAAAACTCTTTGCACCATTATGTTAAAGGTAGTTGAATGTATTTAGAGACAGAATTATATCTTGAATTTGTCTCTCCATTTTCTGGATGAGAACACTGAACCTCACTGAGCATAACTGCCTAACATCATTCACTGATAAATAATAGTGTGAACTGAAACTCAAGTTCGTGATTCCAGATGTAAATAACGCATGTCAGAAGCATTAAATTACCTTAATGATGGAAAGGTCAGAACTCAAACCCAGCCTTTGGTCTCCAGAAACAGCGCTTCTCCCAACACAGGTCTCTAACACCAAGGAGCTCTTTTTATTTGGATGAATAGACTGTGTAGCAGGGATGTGTCAATAGGGGCTAAACAGAGAGTCCATCAGTGTGTATAATGGGCTTTAATTAGAAAGAGACACTTAAGGAAATGTTTTTGAAGCAAACAAATGAGGCACATAAAAAGAGTCACTTACCAGAACATATTAGCCAGCTAGCTTCTTTTATAATTTCTGCCATGGTCTGTGATTTATTTAACTTCAATAATATGCAAAAAATGCACCTAACCTCTCAGTGGTTTATGGTATTAACGGTTTGTGTTCTTATATATCTCTCTCCCTACAGATCTCTTCAATTATGACAAAAAATATATTGGAGATTTTCATTATAACATATAATTGTATTAGTATATTGTTATCAAACATTTTTTTAATCTAATGTATTTTACTTTACATCTTTTGTTGCTATGTAGATTGGTTTGTATTGGCTAATGGCTAGTTATCATCTTGATAAATTGTGCTTTTATCATTACTTAATGTCCCTCTTTATCCTGATTCATCCCATTAACCTTACTTAGCACTTCGCCTCTCATTAGTACTATGACTCTTCTTTAGCTTTATGCTTTCTTTTTTCTAAAAAATGTATTTGACTAGTAGCTCTTCCCTAACCCTTTATTTTTGACCTTCAATTACCATTAAAATGTGTTTCTTAAAAACAGCACATAGTTGCACTTGGCTTTCTTACTTAGTCTCTCTCAATGGGATAATTCAGTTGTTATTTGTTTATTTATTTACTTATATTTCTTTATTTATTCATTTTGATGATTTTATCTGTTTATTTGACAGAGAGAGAAAGCACAAGCAGGGGAGTAGGAGAGGGAGAAACAGGCTCCCTGGTGAGCAGAAAGCCTGATGCAGGGTTGATCCCAAGACCCTGGGATCATGACCTGAGCCAAAGGCAGACACTTAATCAACTGAGCCGCCCAGTGCCCCGTTCATATTTATTTTAATAGCTAATATGTTAAAGCTTACTCTTTTAGAATTTCTTGTATTATTTATTTTATATTAATATTTTCTTTTTTCACTAGTACTTCAACAATATGTTTCAAAGCCTAAGTTTCTAGATTCTTGGGATATAGCAGGGAACAAAGCAGAAAAATAATCCCCATGAAGCAAAGACAAGGCACTGTGTTTCTCAAAATCATCTCATTTTCTCCTTGCTCATATAGGAAGATTAGATTTTCCCACCCTTGCTGCTAGCTAAGCAGAGCCATGTTGCTTAGTTCTGGCCAATATAAAACGAAGGGATATATTCTAAGTCCTGGCCTGTTTTAGACAATTCTCTGGCAGCCCTAAGGGGTGGAATTGCTAGATGGGTTCTGAGTTCCTAAATGGGCTCCTGATTTCCTCTGTGACCGTGTGGAGGCCAGCGCTCTTCCCCACCTCTGCCAACAAATTCAATATTTGACCATACTGAGAGAAATAAACCTTTTTCTGTGTCAAGCAGCAGAAATTTTTATTTCCTCTGTCCTATGTGATAGTTTTATGTGTCACTGTAGCTACGCTGTAGTACCCACTTATTTAATTAAACACTACTCTAGGTGTTGCTCTGAAGGTGTCCTATAGATGAGGCAAACATCTATACTCAATTGACTTTAAATAGAGAAGATTAGCCTCAGTAAACAGATGAGCCTTATCCTATAATTAATTAAAGGCCTTAAGACCAAAAGTCGAGATTTCCCAGAGAAGAAAAAATTCTTCCTCAAGGCTGCAGCATCAACTCCTGTAGGAATTTCCAATTTGTTACCTGCCCTACAGATTTCAGACCTGCCAACTCCAACAGTTTTGGGAACCTAAATAAACTATATGTATGTTTGTAATTATATTAATTATATAAACAAGAAATAGACAAACAGAACCCACAGGAGATTACACATAATATATTATAGAATTATTACATAATATAGAATTATTATATTATTCTACATAGTAATCTAGAATATATAGAATCTCTTATTATTTCAAAATACTTAAGTGATATTCAACCCTCACTTTTTAAGTTTTTAATGTTTAAGTAATCTCTACACCCAACATGGGGGTCAAAACTATAACCCTGAGATCTATGTTTCATAGACCGAGCCAGCCAGGTGCCCTTTCAACCCTCATATGGGACGGGTGGGAGGGGCCAAAGGAGTGGGAGAATCTTAAGCAGGCTCCATGCCCAGTGTGGAGCCCATGTGGGGCTTTATCTCATGACCCTGATATCATGACCTGAGCTGAAATTGAGTCAGAAACACTTAACGGACTGAGCCACTCAGGTACCCCTCAACCCTCCACTTTTAAGCTGACTAGAGACAGTGGATCTAACAGAGGATGCGAAGGCCTTGTGTAGAACACACACACACACTCTGTTGGTTCTGTTTCTCTGCAGAACCCTGACTGTTACCAATTTGGATACAGGAGTAGAGTTGTAGTTTCTTAGGAGAGCTATAACAAATTCTTATAAACCAAGTGGCTTAAAACAACAGAAATTTATTCTTTCACAGTTCTAGGGGCGAGAAGTCCAAAATCTAGGCATCAACAGGGCCTTGGTCCGTACAAAGTTTCTAGGAAAGCATCTTTCCTTGCCTCTTCTAGTTTCTGGTTGTTGCTATGAATCTTTGGTGTTCCTTGGCTTATAGCAGCAACCACAACCTCCAACCTTTGTCTCTCTTATCCTATGGACTTCTTTCCTATGTCTCCTTTGTGTCTTCAAATTCCCTTTTCTTAGAAGAACACGCATCACTGGATTTAGGGTCCACCCTAAATCTGCATGATTTTATCTTAACTTGATTGCATCTGCAAAGATCCTATCTTTAAATCAGGTTACATTTATAGATACCAGGGCTTCCACATGTCTTTTTAGGAAAGACAATTCAGCCCATAATAACATAACCATTAGCATACTCTGATTAATACAGAAATAGCTACCAGGCAGAAGTGATAAACACTCATTTCAGGCTTGCTCCTATATACTTAAGTGATCTTCAACCCTCACTATTTTAAGCTGACTGGAGGTAAAGGACCCAGCAGAGGACACTCATGCCCCGTGTGGGACAGAGAAGCCTTAATGACACAGAGAAAAATAACCCCTTGTTCTGTTAATCCAGTGAGATTTACAGCAGTTAGAATATCCTCTCTAGTAACTCTGGCTTCATGCCTTTCACATTTGGAAAGGGCAAGATAAATGGTAAACGAAAGAAATAAGTAAATTATACACCATGCTTTATGAAATCTAAAACACTATTGATTACAAATGCTGACAGAACTGAAGCCCCCAATTAAATGATCTGTTACTGATTAAGCAATATTTAAATTTTACTTATTTTTTTTTAAAGATTTTATTTATTTATTTATTTGAGAGAGAGAGAGAGCACAATTAGGGGGAGCTGCAGAGGCAGAGGGACAAGCAGACACCCTGCTGAGCAGGGGGCCCGATATGGTGCTCAATCCCAGGACCATGAGATCATGACCTGAGCCAAAGGCAAATGCTTAACTGATTGAGCCACCTAGGAGCCCCAGAAATATTCACATTTTAGAGATGTTCAAGTCTCTGTTTAAAAACATGTGTATGTGTAAAATGTATTACAGCAGATGAACTGACCATGTGTTGCTGTGTGGTAAGTGCTACAAGAGAAAAGTAGGGAAAGAGGGAGCAGGATGGTCTAGGTACAGTGGGGAGGGGGTTCTAATCTTAACAGTCCATGAAGGTTCCTCAGTATGGGCACAACCTGAGGGGAGTCTGGGATATAGCTCTATGGGCATCTGAGGGAAAACTGTCTTTGTTGTGTGTTGACCAGTTTCCTGCAGTTACTTTCTGACTCTTTATAGAAAGATTTGCTAACCCCACTGTGCACAAGTCCTGTACTCTAGTTAGTAAACTTGTTTTTCAAATGGGTATGAGTTAATGATTCTGAAATTATGTGTATATTAGAATTAAACAAATAAGTCAATATGTTGTGGATAACAAAAGCTGAGTCTTTCATTGATGGAGAAAGAAGTTATGAATAAGGAAATGGGCAAGGCTAGAATAAATCCTGTGACCTAGGCTCGGAATTGGAGATATCAGTAGGGACTCAATATTTTTAATATATGAATATAGGTAGGTATAAATAAGCATAGAACGATGTTTAAGGATGCTCGCTACATTTTAAAAATATTTATTACTGAGTTGCAGGATTTGGAGTGTTAATACTTTTGTCTTTTTACATATATATGTATGCATTTCCATATACATATATGTGGCTTTATACATATATATGATTAAGTTTCATTTTATAAAAACAAGGCCAGTTAAAAATTTACAACTGTAATTTAAAATAGGAAGATGACTTATAAGACACTTTTGAAAAAGAAAATCAAGGAATCATAGTATTCAGTAATATCTATATGTTTAAAAACACAGTAAGGGGGCGCCTGGGTGGCTGAGTGGGTTAAAGCCTCTGCCTTCAGTTCAGGTCATGATCTCAGGGTCTTGGGATCGAGCCCCGCATCGGGCTCTCTGCTCAGCGGGGAGCCTGCTTCCCTCTCTGCCTACCTCTCTGCCTACTTGTGATCTCTCTCTGTGAAATAAATGAATAAAATCTTTAAAAAAAAATCAAAAATAAAAAAAAGATAAAAACACAGTAGGAAAAAAAGACTGAAAGAAGAAATGCTTATTTATGACTTACCTCTTAGTGGTGGGATCATAGATAATCTTTTTACATTTCTCTTTATTTTCCAAATTTTATACAATGAATACATATTGTGATTACAAGCAGAAAATGCTATTAAAAAATCTTCAATTTGCTTTTACCTTGTGGTTTACTTGCAGTAGAAGTTAAACATATGGCATCAAGCTTCTAAGCTATAACAAGATGCCATTTTATTAAGTTTATTTTCCTGGGGCACCTGAGTGGCTCAGTGGGTTAAAGCCTCTACCTTCGGCTCAGGTCATGATCTCAGGGTCCTGGGATCGAGCCCCACATCGGGCTCTCTGTTCAGCAGGCAGCCTGCTTCCCACTCTCTCTGCCTGCCTCTCTATTTGTGATCTCTCTGTGTCAAATAAATAAATAAAATCTTAAAAAAAAAGAGTTTATTTTCCTGACCCTGTAGGTATTTGTTACTAGCTGAATATTAAAACATTTATGTATTCCTGTTCTACAGCAAAAGGTAATCTTTTCAGAGATCATATTATAGATTTGACTAATTACAACTCAAATCTCAAATACAGTATTTCTTAATAGAAATCCTAATGTAACTTTCCCTTTGGATAAGCTCAGATATTAGAACATTAAGAATATAAAGGGGAGGGGCGCCTGGGTGGCTCAGTTGTTAAGCGTCTGCCTTCGGCCCAGGTCATGATCCCAGGGTCCTGGGATCAAGCCCCGCATAGGGCTCTCTGCTCAGCAGGAAGCCTGCTTCTCCCACTACCATTCCCTCTGCTTGTGTTCCCTCTCTCGCTGTGTTTCTCACTGTCA
This sequence comes from Procyon lotor, assembly GCA_028646535.1. Lineage (NCBI taxonomy): Eukaryota > Metazoa > Chordata > Mammalia > Carnivora > Procyonidae > Procyon > Procyon lotor. The sequence goes on along the minus strand of CM053617.1, from coordinate 32,477,611 downwards.
AATAAATAAAATCTTTAAAAAAAAAAAGAATATAAAGGGGAATGTTATTATTTTTGTCAAAACAGAGGTTAAATGCATCTGGTGTTAAAGGGTTAATGAAATAAATATCCATAAATGTTTTAATCACTTTAGTACTTTTTCTTTTTTAAGGTTTTGTACAGAAAACAAAATAATGATCATATATGTAGTAAGATATGATACGTTTTACCTCTCAACACAATTTCCCACTTGGCACCAATTTCTGAGTTTGCATTGAGCAAGAATCTATCACTAGGAAATAAACCAAAGCTCCTTTACTCTCATTTCACTATTAAGAGATAGGCATCTCTCGTCACACACTAGATGTTTTAAAATGCTTTCTTTGAATGTCATCATGAATGCTTCTCTTCTTTCTGTCTCTACAGAACTTCCCTGAGGAAACACACTGTTACCAAGTATATAGCTTAATATATTTGGACATTCTCATCTATATATGAAATCTAGCCAGGCTCTGTCATTCTCCAGTTTTGTGAAGAGTACAATGAAGAAGAGAGATTCCCAGATCTCCATGGCTGTGCAATGCTGGGCGAAATGTTTAGTCATTCAGAGCCAAGATCTTAACCCAAGTATTCTGATTCCAGGTCAGCATTCTCTTCCCCCTCCTCCTTCTTCCCCTCCACCCCTCCTCCCCCTTCCTCCTCATTCTCCTCCTTTTTTTCTTAATCTCCTCATTCTGTTTCCTTTGATAATATTCAAATACTTAATATTCCTCTGTATTCAATTCAAAGCCTACATATTTAATATAGAAGTTTAAAAAAATGGAACTGGAACACACCAAAGACGAATATGGAACGTGTCAATTTGGAATGTGTCGGTTCTGTTCAGAGATAATCCAGGTCTATAAAATTTCTTGTGTCCAGCTGCCTGGGAGTGCGGCCATTATATAAGCAGGGGGCACATCAAAACACAGAAGACTGGAAAATGTCTTCTGAACATCTTTGTACAATTGTACATGAAGACCATATTTTACTCTGATATGAGAGAGGGTGTGAAATAATATTTCTAACTGTGACTCCCAGGAAACCAGATGAAAACAACACCAATGGTGAACAAATCCAACTTTCATAACAAAATGGCTTCCTAAGAAAAGGTGACAGCTTCTTTCTCCTGCTGAAAATCCTTTTTTTTTTTTAAGATTTATTTTTTTATTTGAGAAAGAGAAAGAGAGCGCAGGCTGGGGGAGGGGCAGAGGGAGAGGGAGAGAATCTCAAGCAGACTCCCCGCTGAGCATGGAGCCCAACACAGGGCTCCATCTCACAACCCTGAGATCATGATCTGAGCTAAAATCAAGAGTTGGACTGAGCCACTTAGGCACCCCTGCAAATATTTCTTAATAAAACAAGACATATATATAATGTTTAAAAATCATTAACACTTTGACACAAAGGGGGATGACACAGAAGATAAAAGTCATAGTTCCAAACTACCAGAGGAGAACTTGAAAGCATGGCAGTGGCTCCAAGTGTGTTTTCAATGCAAACAGGCTGACAAAGGTGCCCCCCCCCCCCAAAAATGACCAAGTCAGTAACAAGGATACCGAGTAGGGGCAGCTATAAGGAACTGTGCTCAGCCTCTCCTAACCACCCTGTTCTCCCCCTTAGACTAGTATTAAGCAACAAGTGAGTTTCTTTTCAGGTAGAATGAGCATGGGCATCTCAGAGGAGATGCCATCAGAGGATTAGAGGAGCATGATCAGATCAGAGGAGCATGATGTCATCTTAGACAGCTGATGACATTCAGGAGGATTCTGAGAAGGCTAGGCTATTCATGGTGTTTCTTCTGCTCTCTTAATTTTTACTTTTTTATTAAGTTCAGTGACCCTGTTTTATGCTTGTGGTTTTCCTCAAATGTCAAAAGATTCTTTATTTGCAATTCACTGTTAGTCTTCCTGTGACACTCACAAAGAGTGGTGACCTAGGGGGGCAGCAATTGTCTCCCTGGGAGTACCCCTTGGGACCAAAGTGGGAAAAAGAAAAAGGCCAAAGGTGGGAAGAGGACTCAATATAAGTTTCACCAGTAAACAGCTTAGTAATTTAAAGTTCTTTCTGCTGTAAGCCTAAATTGTTCCGGGTGCAAGAACAGATGAAGACATCACTGGGCTCAGTTTTCAGGAAAGGGCAGGGCTGAGACTAGCAAAGGAAGCATAGCCTGAGAGCCGAGGACTCTCCTTCAGGACAGGATAGCTTTCATTCTCTGTAAGAGCAAATATACAATGCTGTAATAATAATTGATGATCTGGGCACGGTATACCCAGGGTGACAGAACTACCAATTTGTACTCGCTGATCTATGCTTTCTTTTAAAAAAAAAAAGGTGCAGTATATCACACAAAGGAACAGACAAAGTAATTGGCTTTATTATTTTTCACAACCTGGCTTCACCTCCATTCTCCAGTGTGAAGCAGACTGGAAGACAGGAATATCAAATCAGCTATATTTTTCTCTTGTCAGTCCTCAATCTTCCAAAAAATACACTCAAATTTCAGCTGTTTACTCCTTTCAAGTAACTTAAGTTGAAGAAATAGGGAACAGCTAAGAGATTAAAAAAATATGGGATATCCTGAAAAATCTTACAACATGTGTGCCAGGGCACACATGTTGTAAGAACCCTCTAGGTGCCACATCCGGGTTTGGTAAGGTGAAATGCAGTGTTGTACCTGGAGCCTGGGAGGCCTTTGACTTGGAACTAGACTTGCCTGCCGTGGTGGTATTGGTGTGGGACGTTCAACTGCAGCTGCTCTTGATGGGAGGCTATCCAGGAGGGCAGGCGGAACACGGTTTCCAGTAAGCGAAGTGTGATTAGGAAACTGGTGGGAGGCCAGGCAAGCAGTTGGCCTCAGAGAAGTCCAAACAGGTGGGAAGACGGAATACAGCTAGGACCAGGGGTAGAGATCTGGGCAGGGAGGTAATGTTAGTGGCATCCGTCAGTGGACAACAGTACCCTGCTCAGGTATGGGATCTGGGTCAGCATTAAGATTCCTTATCTTGGGGCACCTGGGTGGCTCAGTGAGTTAAAGCTTCTGCCTTCGGCTCAGGTCATGATCTCGGGGTCCTGGGATCGAGCCCCACATTGGGCTCTCTGCTCAGCAGGGAGCCTGCTTCCCCTCTCTCTCTGCCTGCCTCTCTGCCTACTTGTGATCTCTTTCTCTCTATCAAATAAATAAATAAAATCTTTAAAAAAAAACCCCAAACTCCTAATCTTTCTAGGGTCAATGGGAGCAAAACAGCACCTCTGGTCTAAAATGACTATGCAGAATGCCGTCCAGATCTGTCCGAGTTCCATATTAAAAAGAGAGAGTGAGAATCGCTGAGAATTAATAAATAACTTGAACGAAGACTCTAGTAAATATCTATAAATTATTAGGTGCTAGATACATTTTCCTTTTCTTTGTTTTGTTTCCTGACTTTCGTACCTCAGTGTTATCATACAAGGTTAAAGGCTAAACACAATTTTAGAAAAGAAAAGCATCTCCTTTCATATAAAATGGTATCCCTGAGGTCCAAATAGTCCAGCTACCAGAGTTATAATGAAATGCGTCCATAGCCCCTGGAGAGAGCCTTGACAAAGAAGCCAGGGAAAGAGGGAAAAATGTCTGTTTGGATTTGGTGCTGAGCATGGACTAGTACTGGCTTTATGAGAAGGTTATAAGGTTGTAAGCCCGTTGTAATGTGGTCTTTGATGTGACCTCTTTGTACTTACAGGACAATGAGATGTTCAACACACACACACACACATTACTCACATACATTTTTATTTCTGTCTTAGCAGTATGTTTTTAGCACTTTCTCACATCATTAAATATACTTTTCAAATGCATAATTTTTTCATGGTAGAAGAGTCCATCATATGGCTGCACCGTTATTTATATCACACACACAAAAAAACCTCTCATGGCACATTTTTTTCAAGAGTTGATATAATAAGTAACTATGGGATGTTATTACCCCTCGCATATAAATCAATGACCACATTTCCATTTCCCAGCATGGGGGTTACTTTCCATTTCCCAGCATGGATATAAACTCCTTTAATATTGCTATATATATGAATATTGCTGTGTACTGCCCATTTGCTTTTCAAATAGGTTATGCCAGTTGGTATTCCTAGCACTGACCTAGAGGAAAATAAATTTTTCATAGGGTTTGGGGGACAAAGGGTCCTTGGGTTGCTCAGCAGCGAGGTGGGAGAATATTTAGGCTGAAATAATTTTAGTTATGAGTTTGAGACCTTGGCTCCAGATTACAGCTGAGGCATTGCTAAGGAAGTCTCCATAGCCAGAGCCCGACTAGCTCTCCCTAGATTAGGCTGAAAGAGGATCAGAGAGTCTGGATCTTGAGCAGGGCCAATTTTTAAAAGAATTTACTTTAGGGTTTTTTTGGTTTTGTTTTGTTTTACATCCCCAATGGTAGTAATCCAAATGTACATATTGGTAATAGAATGTTCCTTATGAACCTCTCTAGCACCTGTTCCTATTAATGCGCTGCCAAGGGAGAAAATAGAGACTACCAGACAACATCCAGGAGGCAACCCTTTCCTGACATCAGATGGGAAATAAAGTAATTTGGATACACACATGTTCGTATAGTTGCCCTATTAAAGAAGATCATGGCATTAGCAATCTCATGCGGGGAGGTGTGGGATGTACACAGCCCATGAAGCTTTGAACAACAATGTTGGTTCCTCCTGGTTACACACACGCCCATCTGCATGACCTTGAGAAAATCACTTCTCTCAGACACACAGACTCCTCTCATTCTAATAGGGACAGTTTCTTTCTTTCTTCTTATTTTTTAGAGGCGGGGTGGGGCAGAGGAAGAGGGAGAGAGAATCTTCAGCATGTTCCACGCTCAGCATGGAGCCAAACACGGGGCTTAAGCTCACAACCCTAAAATCATGACCCGAGGCAAAATCAAGAGTCAGATGCTTAACTGACTGAGTCACGCAGGTGCCCCAATAGCGATAATTTCTTTTTCCAAATTTATTTTATTTTTTAATTAACATATAATGTATTATTTGTTTCAGGAGTACAGGTCTGTGATTCTTCGGTCTTACACAATTTAGAGCACTCACCATAGCACATGCCCTCCCCAATGTCCGACACCCAGCCACCCCATCCCTCCCACCCCCTCCACTCCAACATAATAGTGATAATTTCTTTTCTTTTCTTTTTTTTTTTTTAAAGATTTTATTTATTTATTTGACAGAGAGAGAGAGAGATCACAAGTAGGCAGAGAGGCAGGCAGGGGCGGGGAGGGGGAGGAGGCTCCCTGCTGAGCAGAGAGCTTGATCCCAGGACCCTGAGATCACGAACTAAGCAGAAGGCAGAGGCTTTAACACACTGAGCCACCCAGGCGCCCAAATAGTGATAATTTCTTAATAGAATTACATAAGATATGCTACAAAAAAGAACCCTGCATTCTTTAAAATGCTGTATACATAAAGATGTCTTCCATTATTATTGCTAATTAAATCATTATCTGGACAGTAATCTGGAGAGTCAGTTCACTTCAAATGGAGGTGGATTTTTTTGGTTATGTTTTTTCTCATAGGCTATGGGTCAGCAGACTTGAGTTCAGATCTGCTTTCTATCAGTTAAACAACCTTTTTGCTTACCTAAAATGCTGTTGAATCCCCTGATTCAGGGCTGCTTAGGGGGACCTGGAGAAGTCAGTTAAGACATAATCCTTGGATCTAGTGTCTTCTTGGCCTCATGATCTTGGTAAGGAACAATTTATCTCAGTAACAAGGTTAACTAAGCACACAGCTTAGAGCAAGGTTAGCAACCTCCAAATCTCCCAGGCAAAGGGCAGGGATATAAATGTAAATCTCAGGCTAGACATAAGACAATAAAGTAAGCAGGAAGTCCTCTGGCTAACAAAGGCATTCAAATTCTATTTATTTACAAAACTCTTCCAGTCGGAGTATGTCAGCATTTGCAACTCCTGACTGAGATCTGAATACAAATGTAAATTTCTTCTTTTATAGTCTTGTTCTGACTTTTCCTGCCCCCTAATTTGAACTGTATCATAGCTTTAGGGACCCAATCCTCCCATGACAGTTTGTCCAAATAGGTTACTTTGGCTCTGTATACAGGTAGGAATACAGGTAGGAATTGCTTTCATTTCTATGACAACCTGAACAAACACATTTTGAACCACAATACAGCTTCAAATGAGGTCATGCAATTACAACAGATCCTCATGTACATTACCTTTTTTAAGGCTCATAACCACCTATAGATGGATAATATTATATATTACAATATTATATTTGTAGGTGATGAAACTATAAAATAAATAAAAACCCTAAATATCTAACATGGAGCCATGTAAGGATTTTAACTTGTAATATCTAGCTCCAAATTTTGTGCTCTTTCTGAACTGTCATGTTGTCAGTGATCTATACAACTTGAAGGTCACAAATATGTTTAGATTTATTCTGTGATTTCCACTGAAACTAAATATTGAGCCACTGTCTAAAGGGGAAAAATACCTCGTTAATTATTTTGGTTAAAGCTTAAATCCTAGACCTAGTGGTTTTCTACATTGTTTTGGACAGCTCTAGTGCCAATAGATGTTAATGGAAATTACAATAGAAATGGGTCTGTACAGGGTGCCTGGGTGGCTCAGTGGGTTAAAGCCTCTGCCTTCGGCTCAGGTCATGATCTCAGGATCCTGGGATCGAGCCCCGCATCGGGCTCTCTGCTCAGCAGGGAGCCTGCTTCCCCCTCTCTCTCTGCCTGCCTCTCTGCCTACTTGTGATCTCTCTCTCTCTCTGTCAAATAAATAAAATCTTAAAAAAAAAAATGGGTCTGTAGACTAAGAAGTTTAAGAAATCTGAGTGTTGGCACACCTGGGTGGCTCAGTTGGTTAAGCATCTGCCTTCGGCTCAGGTCCTGATTTGAGAGTCCTGGGATCAAGCCCCACATCAGGCTCCCTGCTCAGTGGGAAGCCTGCTTTCTCCCTCTCCCACTCCCTCTGCTTGTGTTCCCTCTCTCTTTCACTGTTTCTCTCTCTGTCAAATAAATAAATAAAATCTTTTTATAAATATTTATTTATTTATTTATCTGACACAGAGAGAGAGAGAGAGATCACAAGTAGGCAGAGAGGCAGGCAGAGAGAGAGGGGGAAGCAGGCTCCCTGCTGAGCAGAAAGCCCAATGTGGGGCTCGATCCCAGGACCCTGAGATCATGACCTGAGCTGAAGGCAGAGGCTTTAACCCACTGAGCCACCCAGGTGCCCCTAAATAAATAAAATCTTAAAAAAAAAAAAAAAGAAATCTGAGTGTTGACAAAAAGTTAAATAGTTTCTTACTGTAGGATTATTCTGAGTTTCTAATGTTTTAATGTGACTTATGACTCTCCAAAGAATAGAAGTTCTAGTTTCTGCCTCATTCACAACTCAAAAACAAGTCATGTAATAAAATTGGGAAAATACCATGTTAACATTAATGCTGCCTTTAATTTGATCAAAGCTCACCATGAGGTAATATGGAACTTGGCTCTCTGATATGAAATGCAAGCACATTTGTGGGCTGTAGATGGTTTTATTCATGGCCAACTACCTTCACTTGTACTCTCACAGGGGAATCTATCATTGGTTGGGCGTAGTGATAACACATTACCAATAACATTGGCACAACCTTGTAGACAAACCAACCAAAAAGCAGCTTTTTTTTTTTTAAAGATTTTATTTATTTATTTGACACACAGAGAAAAATCACAGGTAGGCAGAGTAGCAGGCAGAGAGAGGGAGAAGCAGGCTCCCTGCTGAGCAGAGAGCCCGATGCGGGGCTCGATCCCACGACCCTGAGATCATGACCTGAGCCGAAGGCAGAGGCTTTAACCCACTGAGCCACCCAGGTGCCCCCAAAAAGCAGCTTTTGACTAGCTTTGAAACTAGGATAATTTATTAACTTGTAGGACATCTAGTCTTCCAAAGTTATTACTTCACACACACATACACACGCACACACCCTAAGAAATCTAAATGTATTAATCTCTAGGTTATTCCCTAGACTGCAAAATTATTATCCAAACCAATTCCTCTTATCCATTTACCACACCTGTCTTCCAGCATCTGTTTCTCTACTTTTCAAACCATGACTCAAATACCTCTCTAATGGTTCCCTAGTCCTTACCACATCAACACTGGGCCCTTTCACTTGGCTTTAAGGCTCACCTTAATTTGACTCCACTTTAGCCCCTCAGCTTTAACATCTACTACGTCTCAAAATATCTCATCAGTCAGACTAGTCTCATTGCTAGGCATCTTTAAGGTTTTGATTATATTCTTCCCCAAACTGGGATCCAGTGTCTTCTTCTCTCCGATCAGACATATCCCAAATGAAACTCACTTCTTAGAGAAAACCATCTCTGACTAATTCACACCTAGTTTGGCAGATAAGAAAATGGTGATTCAAGTAAGTTCAATTATATGTTCAACGTCAGAGACCTGACATATGGTGAAGGAAGGGTGCGGATCTCTAAAATCCTGCTCTATCTCTCTGGACTGTACTTCTATTAGGTCCATCTTTTAAAAAGTCACTAGAGTTATAGTGAGTGAAAGCTATATAAGACTTTATAGCCCCAAAGAACTGGATATCAAAGGCAAGGAAAAAAAATGGGAGTCTGAAATCCTATTATCAAGGAAATCATGAACACATGCTTAAAACCCAAAACTGTGTAGCATACATCCTTAAACTTAAAAAAAAAATCCTTAGAAAATTTACTTTAAAAATCTCATTTTCTCTGTAGAACTATACCTGAGGGCAAATTTTCATCTACAGGGGGAACTGTTTATCAAATGTATTCCTTGTCATGTTTTGCAAAGTGTTAACGCCTTTCACTTCCCATCAAATACTCAGCACAACAGCTGCAAGACTATCATCTGAAGAGACAGAGAAGGACCTGGGTTATCCTGGCATTCGATCTAATTTTATTCCTTTGCCAGTTAAATTTTGCATCTGATTTTCCCTCAGATAACTGCTCACAATCTTATTTTGCAGCCTCCCACAAGTTTTCATGATTTGTTAAATTCACATTTCAGTCAAGTGAAAAATCTTACCTGTGATTTAAAAAAATAGAGTGATGGCAAAATTCAAACGACCGTCAGTGACCCATATTGGAATATTCACATTGGTATAACTGCACGAGTTCTAGTGAGGTCCTGAAAGCCAGGTGAGAAAAACTCATGCAGTTGCTCTATAGACAGGAAAGGAGAGTCCCCAGGAAGGCAGCTGAGCTACAGCTCCTCTATCAGCTGTGGGACCTAGGACATGTGAGTTAATCTGTGGCTTATTATCCCATCCTCAAAATGGATTTAAGATGGATCTGACATCTAAGACACTTTCTGCTGCATTCGCTTCTCATCCTATGATTAGGCAAGGACAGTAGAAACAATGTCAGAAAATACCAATGAGTACGTATCTCTCACTTCTTTCTGGATTTCTGGATGGGTGATGAACTTTGTACATTCCTGGTAGGACGTTTTTTCATAATCAAATACATTTCATAAAAACTTCCTTCTTAAACGTCATATCTGCACTGGTCAAGGTTCTGGCTAGACTAATCCCTCTCGTGGCTGAACCAATCACCCTGGCCAACTGTGGTTGGCTTAAGAAAAGCTTATGCAGAAGATAGCCTGGCTTTTCTTTACCAAGGGAATACAGAGTCCCAGGGAACACTCCTTTATGGGGGAGCAAGGAGGTGCTCTTCCTCTGTGCAAAAGAATCTAAAATACCCTTGAAAAAACTCATGCAAAGAATTTCAAAAAGCTAAAAGAAAACATGTGAAAATATTAATAGTGGTTGTCACTGCATGGTGACACTATGGGGAATATATTGAGTTTATAATGACATATTTAAATTCAATGAAACAAAGGGGCTCCCATAAAATGTCTTTTAATATGAAAATATGAACTACTTTATTTTTGATTTATCTTGTTAAAATTGACTCTGGGAAATATTTCGCTATTTGAACCTATTATATCTCAGCTTCAAGTGAATTAACTATTGTTTTGGTTTCAGGGCAAGGTCAAATTGATTTATGAAAGCTATTTTGAAATTTTGCTTTTAAATCTTTCAGAGCATTAAAAATAGCAGAATTATCACAGATATAGAAAATTAGTTACTAATAAAATTTTAAATCCACACTTTGTTTCTCTTAAGTTGGGCAGTGAGTATATGGATGCTCATTTTAACAGTGAGAACATCCATAAACCTATGGGTGTTCTTTATGCCCTTCCCATGCCAAAAATAAAAAATATATATATTTTGGAGAATTAGATTGAAAATAAAATAAAATCTACACTCTGCTTCAAAACAAGGATTTCTTTTCATTTCTGCAATCACTGAAATACCTTACTGGGTCCTACTACCCTTGGGTTATTCCTCCAACTGGAGCTGAAAGATGAACTTGGCCCATGCTGCTTAAGTAGTCCTGGGATACTCTGCCTTCCCAAGAATTGCTCTGGGCCAGGTCCTCACTTAGCATGAGAAAGACTTACCTCTGACCCCCAAGGCTTTACTGTCTGCAACTGAGTGTAAGTTAAGGCATGTTAATCTTTGTGGTGCCTTCTAACACCTAGATGTTGACAGAACTCGGTGGAAAGGGCTGCATGCCCTTTTTCATGCCTGTCCCACTCATAAATGTTGTAACAGAAACTCACACACATTTTAAATTAACAACATGAGGCCACATTGAAAAACGCTCAAGCAGCTTGCTGCAAGAACCAACCGTGCCACGGCTGGGAGTGGTCAGGTTCAGATCCCAGGTGAAGTCTTGTTGCTAATTAATCTACAATGGAGGGCCAATCACCCCTCCGTTGAGACTCAGTCTCCTTTTATGTTAAGTGAGAGCAGAGAGTAGCTGATGGCAGTATCCTTCATATCAAACTGTCTATGATTATGAGCTCCTAAGACTTGACAGAATTTAGGATTTAAAAATTTAATTTAAATATATAAATGAAAAAATATTCAATTCCAGTAAACTGCTGAACAAATCCTGCCCTCTCTTATCCTTTTCCCTTTAGATTTTCTGAGTATAAAGCTTATTCTATGACTCAGTACAATAAGCTAAAATACCTCCAAAGTGGCAATCAAGCTGCAAACATCTAGACCACATAATATATGCTAAAAATACTAATTGGATTTTCTTTTTAAATAAATAAGCAGAAATCCACTCCATATTGCACATTAGCATGTAATATATAGGAAGTAAGCATTTTTACAGCCTGGATCAAACATAATTGTATTTATTTCACATATAACAGGCCCATCTTTATAACATTTAATTATATATTACATGATAAAAATTGCTACAAAATACCTACTATATTTCTCCTGCTACATTACATAAATAAAGGGATATGTAACTTGATCCAGTGACATGTTTTGAATATTAACTTGCCTGCACTTTGGTTTCTGTGATTGAAAATTTCTTCTCTGGAGTAATGTAGTCTTTGGAGCAAAGTAAGTACTATAGACTGAATGTTTGTATCTCCCTAAAATTCATATGTTAAATCCTAATGCCTAATGCAATGCTATTAAAAGATGTGGCCTGAAGGGGTACTTAGACCATGAGGGCAGAACCCTCACAGATGGGATTCCTGCTCTTATAAAAGACACATCAGAGAATCCCCTTGCTCCTAGTGCCGTGAGAGAACACAGAGAAAAGAAGGCTGTCTTTGAGCTAGGAAGCTGGCTCTCATCAGACACCAAATCTACCGATGCCTTGATCTTGGGCTTCCCAGCTTCTAGAACTATAAAAATAAATCTTCGTTTATAAGCCACCTGTCTATGGTATTTCTGTTAGAGCCCCCTGAAAGGACTCAGTCAAGGGGGAATAAAGAAGTCTTCCCTTGTCAGTCCCATTAGGAGCTTCCATGGGCCTGTCTCCTCCTTGGGAGGGATGTCTCTCCTTAAAAACCTACCTGGGGCAGCTATGTTCACAGGTTCATATTTACTAGGGAGTACACTTAGGAAAAATACCTGAAAGAAATGAGGCAAGAAGGACGGCACCGAGGCATGAAATAGATCTCAGATCTATAGTTGAGTAAGAACTAGAAGTATAAAACTCTTAGTAAAAGTGTAGGAGTAAATATGTGGAAGTAAATCTTGAGTTAGGCAATGGTTTCTCTGATAAGACACCAAAAGCGTAAGTGACAAATGAAAAAAGTCAAAATAAGTATGTGTGTCCTTCCGAAACATAACTAAGAAAGTGAAAAGACAAGTCAGAGAAAGGGAGGAAATATTTGTAAGTCATATACATGATAAGAGACTTGTCTGCAGAGTACGTAAAGAACTCTTACAATTCAATAATAAAGACTCCAATTTAAAAGTGTACGAGATTTGAACAGACATTTCTTCACAGAGGATACAGAAGTGGAGATACACAATAAGCTCAGGGAAAGAATGCTCGATATCATTAGTTATTAGGGAGATAAAAATCAAAGCCCCAGTGAGACACTACTTCATACCCACTAGGATAGTTGGAATCAGAAAGACAGATAATAGTGTTGATGAGGGTCTGGCCAACTCTCATATATTGCTCAGGAAAACGTAAAATGATGCAGGTCCCTTGGAAAAGAATTTAATTATACCTCAAGATGTTAAACACTGAGCTACCATATAATCCAGCAATTTGACTTCAGAGTATGTGGAAGGAGAAAACTGAAAACAAATACATACACAAAACTTGTACACAAATGTTCAAAACGGCGGTATCATTTACCACAACCCAAACCAGAAAATAATCCAAATATCCAACCGTCAATGAAGAGATAAACAAAATGTGATATATCCATGCAAGGAATATTATTTGGTAATGGAAAAAAAAAGTGATGATACATACTGCAATGTTGATGAAACTTGAAAACATGATGCCAAGTGAAAGAAGCCAGACACAAAAGGCCACATATTGCACCATTCCACAGATGGTAAATACCCAGTGTAGGCAAAGCTATAGAGACAGAGAGTAGATGAGTGGTTGCCAGGGACTGAGGGGAGGGATGAATGGGGAGCAATTGCTCATGGAAATGAGTTTTGTTTGTTTGTGTTTCTTTTTGAACTGGGTGATGAAAAAGTTCTGGAAGTAGATAGTGGTGACAGTTGCATGACCTTGTGAATCCACTAAAAAATATTAAATTTTATCCTTCAGGGGAGTGTATTTTGGGATATGTGAATTCTAGGTCGATAAATAGAAAAAGAACTGAACAGAAGGAGAGATTGAACTATAATGCAGTGGTAACCAAGATCTCAGTCAAGCTCTCAGATGGCTCTGAAGATAGAATTGTTCAGAGATGAGGTGAGAAGCCTGGGTCCCTGCATCCATCAGCTGCAGGACAAGGGCTGCCCCCTTTGGTGGTGCCCTCAGATAAAGGCAATTCTTGGCGAGGTATTCAGCTACCAGCTGTCAGTGGACCAGCCTCCCAGGAGTTGGGAAAACAGATGCTTTAGTCTCAAGTGGGGGACATGATGGGGCCCATACTATCCATCTCTCCTCAGTCTCCCTCACTACTCTGTCAGCGATGCAAGCCCAAGAACCAATCTAGTGTGTTTACCACAACATTCTTGTGTTTAGTGCTTGGTTAAATAAGTTAAACGAGTGAATGATACTTCTTTGGTTTGTTTCCACGTTAGGAAACAAACCATATCCTTGTCCTGATACCCTTGCTATATTCTGAGAGTTTCTCTGAACCTCACAAATCTCTGCCTCACTTCCAGAGCAACCAGACCACAAGGATGTTCACTTCTTCATATCAGTGCTTTTTTTTTTTTTTTAAGATTTTATTTATTTATTTGACAGAGAGGGGAGAGATCACAAGCAGGCAGAGAGGCAGGCAGAGAGAGAAGGGGAAGCAGGCTCCCTGCTGAGCAGAGAGCCTGATGCGGGGCTTGATCCCAGGACCTTGAGACTATAACCTGAGCCGAAGGCAGAGGCTTTAACCCACTGAGTCACTCAGGCGCCCCCATATCAGTGCTTTTACCACCACAAACCTACCTCTCCTTCAGGTACCGGAGGAACTGTCTTTGTTCTTATCCCCCAGTCCACAGTGGGGATTACCCTAAGGAAGGTTTTACTATTCATGGCTCTCAAAGGATGGAAATATATCAGAGTGACAGTTTATTATGTAAATCCAAGTGTCAGAAGAGTGAGCACAAACAAATATTCAGAGGATCTCTCTGGCAGAGGGGGGAAATGTGTAGGGGGAACTAACATTCGCAAGGCTCACACTGTGTGCCAAGTGTACTAGGTCCTTAAGTTGCCCCGCCAGTCTGAGAGCCCCATCATCCAGTTGAAAACATTGAACATCAGGGAGATTAAATGGCTCGTTCAACTTTCCATGGTTATTACGAAGCCTAGGGACATAGAGCAAAAGAAAGAGGACTTAGGAGCCACTGAGGCTAGGCTGGGGTCAGTAGGGAAACAGATTCCAAGAATTTATGGTCAAATTCCAGTTATCCTGGTTCCCCATGACCGAGAATCCCAATCAAGCTTGCAGACCCCAGGTCAGGTTAGTGAGGGGAGAGCTGGAACTGACTCGCACAAACCCAGGCTAGGCATGGTAGAAAGGCCACACTGGCCTACTCACCACACCCCAGGCTGGACTCCAGGTTAAATCGCTGCCCAAGTACATATAACCCAAGTACACGTCTCACATTTCCAGGGCTGAACAGCCCACAGTCCACCTCAGCCTCCCACAGTGCACTTCCCAATCTCACCTGCAATTAGCCTACAAACCAATGCTGTAGGGCATGGTCTGACCTCAAGGATCCTCTGAGAAATCCAGGTGGGCAAAGGGCACAGCACTGTGGTATCCGAAAACAGTTGCAAATTTGTGGCAGATCTGGGGCATTGACCCACTGGCTTCACGCTCCCATCTCTGGTATGTTGGTGCTCAAGTTGCTGCTTATGGCTGGGCCTGCTCGGTTACTCATCAGGTCCAGCCTTCCCTGTTCCTGAGCTCACCCCACTTTGGACATGCTGGCTTTCAGAGCTGTGCCCTGGGTCTGTGTGGATTTGACTTCTGCACTAAGGCTGGATATATAGGGGCTTGGGGTGCTGAATCATGGTCCCTTGTCATTTCTGGGCATGTCCTGGGGTTTTTCCATTATAAGTCCAGACTGTCCTAGTCTCAGTGAGGGAGAGATGCTTCTAGCAGTTTCTACCAGTTCTGTTACCTCGCAAGGGACCCTGAAACCCCTTATGTTTGGTCCTGAAGATCTGACTCATGCGTGAAGGGAAACCAAAGCCAGAGCTATAGTTCTGGAATCTCAAATCTGTAAGTCTATTTGATAAGAAAGCAGCATTCATTCTTTTCTCCAAGATTCAGAAAAGCAACTGTTTGGAACAAAAAGGGAAGCAGCAGGGGCTAGTATATGGTGTCCACCTTTGTATGAATTTTGTCATATTTTAGCCTCACAATACTGATGACTGTAAGCCATTATGGTCTTCATTTTTGAATGGGAAAACACAGGGAAGTTAAATTTTCCCAGTTCTCTCCAGATATTAAATGTAGTATTGCCATTCTCAGATTCTCAGACTCCCCAATTTGCATTCTGTGCACTCTGCTGGTCTATATTTCTAAACGAGCCTACATAGGATCATCTCCTGTTATTCTTACTAAGTATATAGATTTTTCCAGATTATTCCTCACAATGGATTCAGCAAGTCTTGGAGGGAAACCAGGGATCTGTGACCTATTTTTCAAGTTAAGAACGGGCAACACTTTACTTAAGCAGACCATGCCACTGTCCCCTACCCTTCCAGTGACAAGGCTTCATGAATCAGAAGTCATTTCTAAATCTTGAGAGTAGAGGCAAGATGATGTGGGAAACACCGTGCAGGACAAATGGGAGATATAATAAATCAGGCCCCTTTGGAGAATGCCTCTAGCATGGAGTTAAGAGGAAACGAGGTCTTACCCTTAAGGAAGGGTAGGATGGCTGGAAAGGGGGTGGTAGGGACACAGAAGAGCAGGTGGAGGACAAGATAAGATGAAGAGGTCAGCTATTCCATGTCTCTGTTGTTCAGGTAAGTTCTGGGCCCATTGAGATTGGGATGGTGCTTGAAATAAAATGAGGTCATGACACAAAGAATGGAAAAGGAATAAGAAATAAATGCCTTGCTTGAATAAAACAGTTGAACTGGGGCCATTTTAAGGTTTTCTCATTCTTTGAAGGTATTAAAAAATTGCTTCTGTTCTTACCATGCATTGAAAAACTGTTTTCAATATCATGGTTGCCAAGTACTGGAACAAAACAATAGCACAAAGCTAAAGCGAAGCAAGGGAAGACTCCTCTTATTTTATCATCTCGATCTATTCTGTAATGAGGAACCAAAGAAAAAGATGAAAAGAAAGGTCACCATTTATTTAGGAGAAAGAAATAGATGCTGATAGGTGATGTTCTGAACTAGTTAACAAAATGAACTCAAATCTGGAATCACTGGCATGAAGAAATAGCTTGTTTCTTACAATAAGTAGAAAGCAGGCAACAGATAGTGAAGGATACATAAGTGAGAGCCTACCTTCTCTCCTGGATGTTATTAATATAATCCAGAGTTTTAAAGAACCTGGATTTGGGTGAAGAAGCAATTGCATTTGATTAGGGAGAAATTCAAGGGCCACAGTTACATATGAACTTATGTGTATATCCTGCTAGATAAGTTCTGAAGACAATCCTTTTAGGTCTTAGGCTGTAGGAAGCACATGACATAAATCTAAGACACATCTAAGTGATAAAATGTGCAGGGAAACTATCATGAGGCATTTACACTCTAATGTCTAGGCCCCAATTACAACCATAAAGAGAAGGGAAAGGAAAGTTTATTAAGAATCTAATATATGGGGGCGCCTGGGTGGCTCAGTCATTAAGCATCTGCCTTCGGCTCAGGTCATGATCCCAGGGTTCTGGGATCAAGCCCCGCATCGGGCTCCCTGCTCTGCGGGAAGCCTGCTTCTCCCACTACCATTCCCTCTGCTTGTGTTCCCTCTCTCGCTGTGTTTCTCTCTGTCAAATAAATAAAAAATCTTTAAAAAAAAAAAAAAAAGAATCTAATATATGCCAGATACTGTGGTGAATTTTATCTTATCTAGTCCTCCAAGCAAAGGTGAGAGACAGATATTCACAGATGGGGCATCTAAGCCTTATCCTTACTGGAAAACAATAACTGATAAATCAAGGTTCTAAGCCATTTATTTGATGTTAAGTGATATCCACTCTTCAAATAGAGCCATTCCACTTGTCTCTCTGCTCTTTAAAATCCTCCTCAATTTTAGTTGTTAGCTTTACCACTTACCTTGTTACTTGCAAAGCCACGTTCTAGCTAGACTGACATCCTGTGTGCATTCCTGGGGCTGTCCCACCTTTATTCACTGAATTTCTCTATCTTTCAAGGTTCAGTTCTGTACATCCCTCCCTTAAACGTCCTCCCTGGGTCCTGCTGCCTTCAAGCTCCCCTTCCTCTATATCCACTAATGACCTCATCTGCCAGTTACTGTACTTGACCTCAACCTTGGGAATACATTTTCTATGCGACCTTCTATTTTCTAAATCTTGCCATCGCTGGGGATACATGCTAGTAACAAGGTCTCACATAACTTTTTTCCTTCCTACATAACTCAGTGGAGAACACAGAGTAAAATGTTTTTCATTATTTGCATAAGCAACCATAATTACAATAATTACTTTAGGATTTAAAAAATGCTTCCATCTCTGTTGTCTCACTATTTTAATATAGCACCTCATTAAATACTCATAAGAACCCTGGATAAATTATTATAGTTTAATGTAATTATTATATTATAATGGGAATTATTTCCTTCATGTTACTATTAAGGGAACAAAAGATCAGAGAGGATATAATGGTTGGCACAAGGTCTCACTGTTGGGAAATTGTACCTGTCTCTGATGCTTCACTTAAGGTTGTCATTCAACACACGTGAATGAACCACTAAATGAGTAAGAATTCAAATCAGACTTTCTACCTCCGAACTTTCCACCCGCCATTAAGGATGATTTATTTGACAGTGCATGTTTGTTTATGTTTTCCTCATAAAGTCTTATTCCAGTGTAGTTTACATAGCTTTGGCTTTGCAACATCTTGCAATAAATTCCAGTGAATATCAAACTAATTAGCTGAGTCAGAGAGAGAAAAAAAAAGCTAGCTTAATTTTAACAGGACTAAATTCTCCATTAATGATAATATAAAATTAGTGCTGACTTCAAACAAGCCTGAGCTTGAAAAATTGGCAGCCTGAGCGATCCCAATTACAAAAGATTTCTTAATTATGCTTTTAAAAACTTTTCATAAAGGCATTGTCATGATTACTTAAGGATAAAAAAATAAAGCTCGTGTAAATATATAGGCTTTCTTCAAAGTTAACTAATGATATGTGGTTAGAGCAGGTCGACAATGGTTTCTGTCCAAAGAAGAAAATGAATTTCAAATAAATTTGTCTGAACAATCAAGTGTATTTAACATTCAGAGCATGAAGCTGGTCTATCCAGGCCAGGAATGAATATATATATATATATACACACATATATATACCATATAGTTATATATAGTAATATATAAATGTATAAATAGCTTTTTATATTGTATATGCTATATATATATATATAACACTGGCTAGAGTATATTAATTTGAAGCTTTATGCAGGCAAGAAAATGAGAGTCCCCATAAAAAACAGCATATACATATAAATATATTTTAAAATAAGACAATTTGCATCAAGAACTGTGTCTCAGGCTGCTCACAGCATTCAGACCTTTCTCAAGAAGGAACTCGTGAAAAGCTGTGACCCATGTGTCTAAAAGAAGATAAAGTGGGCCACCCCATCTGGTTTCCTTTTCATAGGGGCTCCTGTCCTACACTGTCTGCTCTTTCCTGGGAATGCGCTGCCCTCCCCCAGAGCCCTTTCTCCTCATCATGCAGGGTCCTTACTCTTTGCATGTTAACGCAGCTCTGTCTTCTTAACCTGAGCAAGCTAGGTCTGCAGTGGATCTTCTAGGGATCAACCACATTCTGCTTCTAGGAGAGCATGGGTGCAGGTGTTGCTGCATAGAGTGTAGCAAAGGAGAGGTCGTTCTAGATGTTCAAAGGGGAAGTTTGTTCATACTGGAAGTTCTGGGAAACAGCCCTCTGGATGGGTGGTACACTGAAGTTTGGTGTACCTCCTGGCACTTCTTCTTAGCAAGAGCAGGTCTATTCATCTCAGCTTAATTCATTTTCACCCAGTGTTCTGGGTATAAATCTTCATTCCTCCCAGGATGAAGTTAAGGGCTCAGGTTTAAATGAATCAAACTGGGACCAACTTGAGCACAATACACCGACACAGAGGTCATAGAGGGAGAAAAGGTCTATGTAAAAGTAGGAAGCAAAAAGTTCCAAAGACTTCCAGGATCCAGGAGTGGTTCTTACTTGGAAAGCCATTTATAGAATCGTGAAATTAAAAGGAAAGAGACAAAAGCATAATACAAGACCAAAAGCTGGGGCGATCTTTTCACCAGTACAGAAAAAGGAAGAACATTTGGTATTTAAAACCAAACCTGAGGGGCACCTGGGTGGCTCAGTCATTGAGCGGCTGCTTTAGGCTCAGGTCATGATCCCAGGGTCCTGGGATGGAGCCCTGTGTCAAGCTCCCTGCTCAGCGGGAAGCCTGCTTCTCCCTCTCCCACTCCCCCTGCTTGTATTCCCTCTCTCACTGTCTCTCTCTGTCAAATAAATAAAATCTTAAAAAACAAAACAAAACATGAACCTGATACTGTTCCTTCCACTCCATACATTTTGTTGTTGTTGTTGTTCAGGAAAATTCTTTGTTACTTTCTAGAAGAGGGTTCTTCATTTGTGAAACTAGACAGTCTGCCTTACAAAATAGGACACTCTATTCTCAGGACTGGTCTGGGAAACTAGGACCAAACTGAAAAGATTACATTTACTACATGTTAAATTAAGAAGAGTCCTGAGATTTCTAGGGCAAAGGGAATGAAGCTCAGATGCTCAGGGCATCAGAGAGAGGGAAGGGCATTCTAGCCACATGGGGGCAGGCAGAAAGCCCAAGAGAAAAATCAGACGGAGGGAAAATTTTGGTTGGAGGTTAGATGGTAGATACATGAAATCAAGAAAAGTGTCAAGTCTTTAATTGTAACATTTGTTATAGTAATCTGTTATGCAAACAACCACTTCTATCTCCCCAAACATTTGCTATCCCTCTGGCAAATGATGGGGAAATCAATGAAGAGGGGCCATGTCCCACAGCTGGGCAAAAGGCAGTCATTTAAGGTAGGATACAACAGGGTCTCAAGTTGAACTAGAGGTCTCGAGTTCAACTGGATTGGAAATAAAGCAAGAAGCACCTGGGCATTTTATTGAAATGCAGGGAGAGTTCAACTGGATTGGAAATAAAGCAAGAAGCACCTGGGCATTATATTGAAATGCAGGGAGAAGGCACAATTAACTTCTTCAAAATGTTATAGCACTTAAGAAAAAAAAAATCCAAAGGGCAGCATGACTAAAGCCAACAACTCACTCACATAGGTTTTACAAGACTTAATTAAATTAGGAAGAAAAAAAAATAACGAAATGTATAATCTTAGAGCTATGACAATACAAATTCTTATCCATAAGCAGATCAGTATGGTGGGTTTTGTCTTTAACTCCAACACTCATTAGCCCTGTGATTTGCAGGAGCTTATGTGACTTTTCATGGCTCACTGCTTCTCTCTAACATGGGTAAAGGCTTAAACTCCACCATACAGAGTGGCAAGGATTCTAGGAGTCCGCCCATGTGGAGTGATTAACAGACAGCCAACCATGATACTACTCCCACGTAATCACTGTGATCTAAACAGGCTTGTTGCTAAGGATGAAGTGAAATGATATATAAGATACTGCTTTGTAAAGTTTAATGGAATATACTTACATTGCTGTGGGTTATTATGAAATAAAAATTTTTTAAATAAAAAAAATAAAAGTCCTAAGTTCTTGGTCCTAAAGCTCAGAAGATAATTCTGTCTCAGGCTCTTACAGGGTGAAATATTTCCTCAGGGGCAGAAGCAGCCCCAGCCCGTTGACTTTAGCAGCATCATGGGAGAACAAGAAAGCACTGAAGTATTTAGCACAAAGGTCAAAAAATTTCCAACTTGGCTTCTCAGCCCCTCATTAGGAATATTCTTAAAGCCCCATGTGACCTCTGGTTTTCAGAATGTACATTACTATTTACTAATAATGATAGTAATTACTATTATTTATAAAGTTAATCCTAGACACTTTGCCAGTTCTACTCTTTAATATATTAGTGAACATTTTATTCATTATCTTGTATTTCAGTATAACTATAACTCATAATACTCTGTGAATTAGTATGTTTGTCAAAGATGATCGAATGAAAAGACCAACTTTAAAGCTACATATTGATATAATTGAAAACCACTTGGTTATGAGGGCTTGGAATGAAATGCTTTCATCCACTACAACTGAATTACACTACAAATTACATCAAAGGAGATCCTGATAAGACTGTACAGAGGATAGTGAACAACCATTTGCCATGAAAAGAAGATCATTCCTGGGAGTAAACCATGCCACTGGCACACAGTACCAGTTTCTTATTCTAGGTGGCAGACCTGGGACTGAGGAGTCCCTCGCTGGGCCAGCTGCCGGTTCCACCTCCCTCGAAAGCTCTGTTCTTCCATCACAACCTGCGTGTATGTATATTTCATGTCATGTTTCAGACACAGCTCTAAGCTCTAGTTTCCAAAATTGCTGTAAAAATCAAACTTTGGTTTGGAAAAGATTGCTGAGATATAGAATCTCTAAATAGGATTTGTTAGTGATTTCTATGATTCCCATCACAAAAGTTCTCAATGTGATCAGATCTAGGAGGCAAGAGAATGGATTTAAATGAGATTATGCCACAAGAGACAACAAATGTAATTGACAAATACCTTCAGAGCATAGGATAGATAATACAAATAAAGGTCTTTGTTTTCAAGATTATTCTATGAAGGAAAGGTCTCATAAGGAAGCAACTATAAAACTATAATGCAATGTGCTGAAGGTTATAAAGGGGTATAAGTAATGTACCTTGTGTTCTTATTTGTTAACTTCTGTAAACTGACTAACCCATGAAACAATTTGTGCATTTCAGATCTAAGAGTTTATTCTGTAGTCTGTCCTTAGTGTAGGAATATAGGTTTGAGTGATTGGTGCTTGCTGATAAATTTCTAGTCTTTGCTGGACTAAAAGTGTCTTTATATTGCATTATATTTGAAGACAACATGTCAAGATGTAAAATCTTGGTTTACATTGGAATTTTCTGGTGGTTTTATAAATAAGTTTCTTTATTGCTTTCTGGTTTTGACTGTTGCAGAGGAGAAATTCAAATCTAGTCTGGTTTCTCTTCATTGAAAATGAGCTCTTTTGGAGGACGGGCAAGATGGCGGAGAGGTAGGACACCCTGTTGCAACCTGTCCCCAAAAGTGAGCTGGATATCTGCCAGACCATGCTGAACACCCATGAAATCAGCTGGAGGAGCAAGACTTTTCACTTCTGGATCTCTGCGGGAGCAGAAGACAGCAGCAGAGAGGTAAAGCAAAGCGGGAACACGCAAAACAGTAACGGAGGATAAACAAAAGGGGGAGGGAGCCACCAGAAGCGGTGCAAGGACAGTCATACCCCAAAGGAAAGCGCCAGGTGGTTGCGGAGCGGCAATAACTTAGAGCCTGGTTAAAAACACTAAAAAAGGGCATAAGGTTCTGAGGAGCAGCAAGTGGAAGGGGATGGGCGTAAGCACGAGCCTGGACCCATGCCCCCGGGAAGGACACCGCTCGCCTCAAAGAGAGACCAGTGGGGGGCGGGGACCCGCTCCCCGCACCATTTTGTGGGCCGGGTGCGCGCGCTCCTGGAAACACTTTAGAGAGTCTGCTGGGTCCCGGAGCCCACACCACAGCTTGTCTCCGTGTACAGCGCTCTCTAGACAGTGCACCACCAAAGGCAAGAACTGCGCTGCCTACGGGTGCAGTAATATTGGCAAGAATCTGACTTCGCGGCCTAGAGCCCCTAGTGCAGGGGAGCGCGCTTAGTCGCGCGTGGAGCCATCAAACTGCTGAGTGCGCGCCGCCTGGGAAAGGCGGCTGCACTGGGAGATTTGCGGAGGGGAGTGT
>CM053617.1:32427110-32453903 GCA_028646535.1 Procyon lotor | reverse complement strand
CCAATTTGCTTCTCACTCATTATCCTCCAAAAACATTTCCCTTCAGGCCACGCCTAGGATAGACTCATCTCTTTTCCACAGTAGCTATGGAAAGAAGTTCTCCCCACTCCCCAGGTTCTCCGTCTTGTTGGTCTTTCTCAGGCTTGCCTCTCAGCCTACATTTCATCACCCATTTGTCTTTGTTGGAACCCCACTTCGTTATCCTCTTGCAGTTTCTTGTTATTTTACCCACAGTGCTGATGCATCTACGTACATTTTATATACCACCTATTAGTTTATTGCCTTTTCCCCAGTGGAATGAAAGTAATACCATTAAGGCAAGGCTCTGGTCTTTTTTTGCTCTTCAAGGACTCACCAGTCATAGTTTAGCTTAGACTTCAGCAGGTAGTGTACACTAACTCTTCACAAAACCCGACATGTCAGTACTCCATGATCTGGACTTATTTAAGGGCTGTTATATTCACCATTGACATCATCACTAATGTCATCTCTCTCAATCTATAGAAGAAGACAGAATGTTTCAACAGGATGCTGTTAACAACTACAGGATATAATAATGGGTACTTAGAGGCTGAAATTCTGACCTTCCTCAGTGACTCTAACCATTTCTGTAATGACCTTGGTCATTACAGACCAAAGTCTGACTTTGGTGTCAGTGAACACCAACAAATATCTTGACGAACATAGGTTCCCATATAAACTGAAAATGGCCATTAACCTCATGCCTGACACTGAATGGCTGACCTTTTGAGGAGAGATGAGGCCTGAGCCTTCTTCTATAGGACAACAGATCTGAATGATCTAAATTTGTTATCATATTCTTACTACTTGTGCTTATATGTTCATCCCATTTACGGAATTAATTTAAACACTAATTTGAATTTTCACATAACACTGGAGCAATCTTCTAAAGCCAACGTTTAAGGAGAAAAAGAAAACGATATTCATAATCTCACTGGAAAGAAATTTATTTGCATACTAAGATGTTGATACAAGCATCCTGAAAAATATATTGTTTCAATGGAAATTTATCAAAATTATCTGCCTGGCAATCTTTATCTCCAGTCATTAAAATAGTTATTTGTTGAAAGCTATCTATAGTAAGAGATGTCAATAAAAAATAATTTATCTGTCAAAAGTACAAAGGTATAGTTATTTTTTTTTTTACAGATTTTATTTATTTATTTGACAGAGAGAGAGAGCGTAAGTAGGCAGAGCAGCA
Organism: Procyon lotor; assembly: GCA_028646535.1. NCBI lineage: Eukaryota > Metazoa > Chordata > Mammalia > Carnivora > Procyonidae > Procyon > Procyon lotor. The sequence continues at coordinate 32,452,681 of CM053617.1, read as the reverse complement.
GGCAGAGGGAGAGGGAGAAGCAGGCTCCCCGCTAAGCAGAGAGCCCAATGTGGGGCTTGATCTCAGGACCCTGGGATCACGACCTGAGCCAAAGGTAGCCACTTAACCAACCCAGGCGCCCCACAAAGGTATAGTTCTTAAAGGAGATGCCATATAATATGAAAATTAATCTTGGGAACCTCTGTCTTGGGGGTCATTATTGAGCTATACAATTTGGACCAACTCTCTCATTGATAAACTAGGATAAATTATTAGTATTAAATAAATTAAGATATATTAAAAAATCTTTTTAGAAGCACTGAAGAATGGAAATGATATCAGGGATTTACCAGGCCAGTCTCTAATAAAGGAGATTATATAAAATGGTAAACAGAATACCAAAGTCACTTCCGCCATAATGAATTTCACCAATCAGAGCAAAATTGAACTTTGTCCTGGATGGCCAAGGTCCACCCAAGTTTAGGACTCTAAGTATAGCCTCTCCACAAGAAAGTTAGTTCTAAATTGCTAGAAATTTGAGATAAAGTTTAAGCAGGAAACAAAACAGAATTATCATTCCCCACTCTCAGGAAATAACAAGAAAAACTGCAGTGGTACTGATTAGCAAGGGAGAAAATAAAAGTTCTGGAAAAGTCATAACCTCAACTCCTTTCCTTGTATGTATACAGTTCAAATTCACCTGAGTGGTCCAAGGACTCTCAAGACATGAATTTATGAATTTCTAGGCACTTACGGCTCCCAGGCATTAAAAAAGGCAAATGCAAAAGAAAAGCATTTTTGTTCCAGGGCTTCAAAAAAATGTGTACCAGTAATTTTCAAGGAAAATCACCAACACAAAATATAAAACAATGAAGTACCTAAGAAGATAAGTCTCCAAGAGCAAGAACGAACAGTGAAAACAAAATTCTTCCTATATCAGATACGGTTTTCAATGCAGCTTACTATGTTTTAAGAAAAAGAAAAATGTCAAGCTAGAAAGTTAACTGTCTGTAGTATGGCATGGTAAAATGCAACCTACTAGATTTGGAAAAAAATATAATGGCCTGAATTAAAGAAAATCAAGATAAAAATTGAGTAGAATATCAGATTAGAAATAGCTAAAGAGATACATAGTAAACTGGAAATAAATGAATAATAGGACTTTTCCAGAATGTAACAGAGATCAAATAAAGTGGGCAAAGAGAAAAAATAAAGAGATGTAGAAGATCAAAGGGATCTAAAATGTATTCCAAGTTTCCAAAAGAAAAAAAAAAAAGGGAATAAAATAGACAACATTAGAAGACATAATGGATGAGAAATTCCAGAAAGGATGAAGTAAGCACATATTTAAGATGTGAGAGATTTCTAAGTAGAGAATAAAAATATGCATGTAAAATTTATTACAGTGAAACTCCAGAACTTCAAAAATGAAAAAAAAATCAGTTAAAAAGTCTATTTACCTACAAAGGAATAGAAGACTAATAACAATGTCAGGAGAAAGTAGGATAACTTTATTGTGTTAAAGAAAGGAGATGCCTGGCTAGAATTTTATAGATAGATAATGAAATTATCTTTTAAGAATGAGGCAAATGGAGATACATCTAGACAAACTAAAGAGTTTGTAACCAGCAAAACTTCACTAGCAAACTATTAACATTCCATTTCACTTAAAAATAAGGTAGAACTTAAAGTATATAACAAAAATATGTCAGGAAATTGCACCCACTAAAAGAAAACAAAAATAATGTAAAACTCATAAACTACCAGAGGAATGAAAAATGAATAGAAACAAAGACATAAGCATCTTTGCTTTCTGCTGTGTTAGATGAACTGGGACTGATCCACCCTCCCTGCTGTAAACAACGAGGCAACCGTAAACAACAACCGGGAAACAGCTCTTGCAGACATTGCAACAGTGTATAACAGTGATCACTGACGGCAGAATAATGAGGGGAATCAAATGTGTGAGCCCTCTGATAGCCCCTGCTTGCGCTCTGGAAATGTTTCCCAGACAGTGGCTGGGGGAATCCCAAGCAGAGCGTGGTGGTCTCACTAAACTGAGGAAACAGGGAAAGAAGTTTGGGGGCTCCTCCAAATTATGGCTTCCAGTCTGCTTTCTGTTCCTGTGTCAACAGCCAGAAGCCGCTCCTGCCTGTAGCAGCAGTTAAATACAGTCTGTGGTTTTTCCAATACTTGCAGAACTTCATTGCACTCTCAGAAACATGGCTGCAGCTGGCCATTGCCCCTGGTCTGAGCTCAGAGACTTCAGAACCAACTGAGCTGCACCCCATCCTCAACACCTGGGTCCCATCTGGAAGCTGCTCTGTGTCAATGATGTCACTCTCTCCCTTTTCCCCAGTTTTACGATGAAATGTACATATGCCAGCGGCTCCCTGCAGGGACTACCTCTGTGATAATTCAAGGTTCTTTTTTTGTTTGTGTGCTTTGTCATTCTAGTTACATAATTACATGTATTTTGTAGTTTACAATTCTTAACAGTTCTTTATATTAAATTACTTTAAAAAAAAACAAAACAACTGGAGAAGTTTGTCTCGTAATTCAATCTGCCTGCTATACTGGTACAAAAAAATTCAACTCAAGATAGATAAAGATCTAAATGTGAAAGCAAACACAGGACTTTTTAGAGGTAATGTAGGAGTATTTTCTCAGAAATTCACAGTAGGGATGGATTTCTTAGACGAGATATAAAAAGAACAAACTAAAGGAAAAAAACTAAAGCAAACATAAGGTAAAATTTACGCTAAAACCCAGAAATAACTTCTATTCATCAGAAGCATCATAAACCAAGTGAAAGTACAAATCATAGAATGGGAAAATATTCCCAACATACACACACACCACATGTACATATATAACAAATATTTTGAAAATACAAAGAAGTATTATTTATCAATATGGAAAAGGCTGGAAACCAAGGAGAAAATTGAGCAAAAGATTTGAGAAGCACTAAAAAAGGGGTGGAGGCCCAAATGGCCATAACCCATAAGAAAATATGGTGAAGGAAATATAAATTATGTCCAAGACAAGATGCATTTATGTATGCCAAGGTGGCAAATCGACAGTTACAAAATACCACCTGTTGTTAAGGATACAAAGCAACTGAAATGTCAATTGGTGTAATCACTTTGGTAAAAACTGCGGAATAGCCTAGCACATCTGGATATGCCCATCACCCTTCAATTCAGCTAATTACTTCCTAGTTTATATCTAGAGAAATGCTACAGGTCTGGCAGGACACAGATATGAGACTCTATTTTTTCACCCTTCACTTCAAGTTCTTGGTTCTTGCTTTATGACATGCAATAGCAGAAAGTGATTTTCCCTTTCCAGTGCTTATGAAACCCTCTCCTTCAAATGGTGTGTAAATTGTTGAAAATAAAGCCTGAAACCTCTCTGTAAACATACAGGAAATCAATGGAAGATTCATTAAGGCATAGTATCCAAGGTAATCATAATTTGTTTTGTAAAGTATTTTGAGTAACAGGAAACTTTTCAATAATCTTTGCTGTGCTTAAGATAATAATGCCATTAATTAGTTTCCTTGAGAGACTTCCTGGGTATTTTATGAACAATTTCTTTTTCACACTCCTGGGAAAGAAGTCATCATGCATTCGAATTGCAATCAATGCAGGCAACTCTATGGAAAGTGATTGTCTTCTCCACTTGATGTGCTTCAATTATTTCATGTTCTTAATCCATTTATCTCCACTGCAGAGTGAGGCACCAGGAGGGAGGGAACATCTCAGGCAAGTTCTTGGCCAGCTGGATCAGAGGGCATTTGGATATAAAAACAGCAGTGAAAAGGAACACCAGACACAGCAATCTAGGTATCCCAGTTTGCAAACTATGTTAGTAAATGGTTGACCTTGGGAATGCCGAACCCTCTCAGTCATAAAGTTGTTTAAATATAAGAAGTACTATTGGGGAGGGTATGTGCTGTTAAGTGCTGTGAAATGTGTAAGCCCGAAGATTCACAGACATGTACCCTGGGGCAAATAATACATTATATGTTAATAAAAATTAATTAAAAAAAAAAAAAGAGAGAATGTGGCTCTAAAATAAAGAGGAAAACCAAATATTACACATTTCTTATAAGCATATAGATAATAGGAGTTTGTAAGATAATACCAGTTTTGTCTATAGGTGTTTAAAGATCATAATCAACGATCTATGCTTCATGTCATATATTTTCCCATTAAAACAGGTTTTGTAAAGGTGAAAAAAAAAAAATATAAGAAGTACTGCTCCAAGGAGGTTTTCTCATGACATAGTTCACAAACATCTTTCAAGGGTCTTAACTGTGAAATGAATGATAATATGCATTGTTACATGTCATTTTAAGTTTCTTTAGATAGTCCTTATTCTATGAAGATTGGAGAGTCTCAATAACAAAATTGTTTGTTATAAGACCATAACAAAGTCAATATAACATGAATTCATTCACTCTCAAATAGAAGGGGGAGAATTGCATTCTAATAGTTATTTATGTTATTTGAGGAAATCCTCAATAATCCAGGGTTCGTAGTAAGAATAAACCACCCTATTCACATTTATTGTCTACTCCCTCAGGTACTGGGGCTAAATGCCACACAGATACTATCTTTTATAATCCTCACAGCTGCCTTATAGGGTCAGACAGAATATTTTAATTTTTATAGGTGAAGGAAAGCTAAGCTACTTGTTTAACTTTATATTGATTTTCAGGGAGCAGGAATTCAAACCCAGGTCTGTCTGCCTCCGACTGACGCTGATTGTTATACTGTAAACCCTCAGCCTCCTCAGTTTTTTGAGCATCTAGTGTCTTCTAGGACAGTATGAGGTGCTAAAGGACTAAACATGGAATCCCTCATGATGCTTTAGTAGCAACAAGAATATAAAACAGAGAAAAAATTACAACAGGAAAGGATAATCGTGAAACTTAGGTCCATGTCTCATGCCAGGGCAGCACACTGGATAAAAGACTGTCCTGTTTTGGGACGGGGTGAGCCACGGAGAATTCCCAGAGGAGGAGGCACAGGAGGTGTTTTTACTTGGTCTTCACATTGAAGGAAGAAGTGTTGAAAAAAGAGAACACAGAGCTCAGACTGCAGAATTTAGGACCTGAAAAGAATGTCTGCTAATCTCTGCCAGTCAAAGTGATCATCTAAATAGGGTGTGAGCTCATTAATTACCCACTCAACATGTGTAAGGACTCTGAGACTGTCTGCTCAACGGGTGATCTTGTGGCCCTGTCACCACCTGGGACCTGCGAAATGCAAAACCTGTGGCCTTGACCCAGACCTCCGAGAATAGAAGCTTCACTTTCACAAGATCATCAGGGGACTGGTGTGCACGTTCCATTTTGAAGAGCACTGACTAGATCAAAACAAGGAGTTCTAAGACAAGTCAGTGGAAAGTTGCATGGCTGACTTCGGTATACTTGGGTACTCTAAGCCTGATAAGGCAGCATGTTTCCTAAAGCAGGAGGCAAACTGATACCTCATACCCCACATGTGATGTTTTTTTTGGGGGGGTGGACTCAGAAAAGGTAAATTTGACAACGTGTACCTTCCCACAAAACTGACAGACCATACTGAAATGCTGAGGCTCTTAGAAACAAGGTTGGAGTGATTATCCATAGTCCCCAGCCTGGCAATGGGCAGTTGCTTGGCAACAGAAGGGTGTCTGGATCAAAGGGGATCGAGAAGGTCATTCACATTTACCAAGGTTGTCAGTCGTGGCAAATAATTCACGTGTGCTTTCTCATTTAAGCCTCACTTCAAAAGAGAGGAATCTGACGCTTGGAGTGAAGAGATGATTTTCCCAGGTGTGATTATAGCAATAATAGTGATGTAACTTGGTAGCTAGCATCTGCGGTGCACTTATTATGTTCAAAATACGGGGGCAAATGTTTTTCTTTTTTATTTTTTTTTAAAGATTTTATTTATTTGACAGAGAGAAACACAGCAAGAGAGGGAACACAAGCAGAGGGAATGGTAGCGGGAGAAGCAGGCTTCCCACTGAGCAGGGAGCCCGATGCAGGGCTCGATCCCAGGACCCTAGGATCATGACCTGAGCCGAAGGCAGACGCTTAACGACTGAGCCACCCAGGCACCCCTGTTTTTCTTTTATTTAAAGACTTATTTATTTATTAGAGAGAGAGAATGAGCATGTGGGGGGAGGGGCAGAAGGAGAGGGAACAAGAGAGAGAGAATCTTAAGTAGACTCCCCGCTGAATGAGGAGCCCTATGTGGGACTCTCTCTCATGACCCTGAGATCATGACCTGATCCAAAATCAAGAGATGGTTGCTCAACTGACTGAGCCACCCCTGGGGTAAATGCTTTTGTACCTAGTATCTCATTTATTTTTCACCACAACTCTGTGAGACTATATTATTGTCTCTGTTTCATAGTTAAGGAAATAGAAGAGTAGACAATTTAAGTGATTTGCACAAGGTCATACAACTAATAAATATCTATGCTTGCACAAAGCCCACACACTTTCATCAACACCAAAGTAACTCCAAAGGTCATCCTTTATTTATCTGCAATCTTGTCAAAGGGCATCAAAGAGATTCTTACTTGTCTCATAAACTTTCAAAGAAAAGGAGAGAGTAAGAAAGAGAATGAGAGAAGGAGGGAGGGAAGGTGGGAGGGAGGAAGGAAAGAAGGGGGAGAGAAAATAGAAGGAAAGGAAAGGAAAGGAAAGGAAAGGAAAGGAAAGGAAAGGAAAGGAAAGGAAAGGAAAGGAAAAATAAAGAAAAAAAAGAAAATGAAAATGATTTAAGGTGCATAATTAGAAATAACAAGATTTCTAAGATTTACAAGTGAAATTACTGAACTAATGTTTGGTAAAATGTGCCCTTTAGATGAAATAAGCATATTTTTGTCGATGTAGTTGTCTTCATTGATTTGTCAGTAGATGGATGGGTAATTGGATTTCCCTACCTATTCTGTCATTTAGAGTTTCTCACAAATAAGTACAGAGATATTTACATGAATTTACAAAGACAGTAACTAAGGATTTCCAAAATATACTTCCAAACCAACCCCCATATCCACACATCAAGTTCTCTTATTTCCCAGTCATATTACAACAAAATCGATGGCTATGTCTACACTCATCCAGCACTGGTAACTTCCCTGGAGAGTCGAATAATTTTGAGGAAGGATAGGGGTTTGGCTCCCCTCCTGAGTCACACGGGCTAGACAAGTTCTTTAATACTCTTTAGGTTGTGATTTCCTCTTCCATAAAATAAGCATTTATGCTACCTCAGAAGACTGTTGTAAGGATTCAATTCAATCACAAAAAGTCTGGTGGGTAGTATTGCTTCATAGATGATCCTTCTCTTCTATATTAACTCTACTGTTTTCACATAGTAAGGATTTAAAAGATACATTTTTCTATGTTTCTATGTTGAAATAAATATATCTGAGTAAATACTATAAATGACAAAGATTTACCAGATTCTGAGTAGTTGTCATAATCTCTAGTATTTCATCGTAGTCCATTAAACCTGAGTTTACCAATTTGATCACCTTGAACTGCACATGTTTTCACATGTTAGATCACACAGAGTAGCCCCAGGCTGACTTACAAAGTATGAGATATGTTCAAACCCTTCTGTGCATCCATTTTCTGTTGATACACACCTTCCCTGGACCTTCAGACATTTACATGTATCTGAGAAGCTACTCATTTGGGGCAAACACACCAAGACTTCTCTCGGTCCTGGGCAATCTCTATTCTTTCTCCAAATACTTAATTAAATATTCTTTAAATGTATGTGATATTGATGAAGTATGAGAGTAAAACTGATTTTAAAAATTCACAATAAGTACAAGTAACCTCTAATGGATTTTACCCAGGTCATTGTTATTTCTAGCATGCAGTCTGATAGTAAATGAAGTCTGTATTTAATGTTGACATTTTCCTAATTTTTGATAAAAGATGCTTTCCTCATCTTCCCAAAACGAAAATTGGTCCATGCAGCTCCAATATAAGACACTTTGGTAATTTAAAGGAACCCAGAGAAATCAAAGCATGGTTTAGCAATGAATCATGTTGAGTGTTAAATTGAATTTGTCTATTGGAACAGATAATCTGAACTTATCATCACATCCCATGAACGTTATACGGAGAAAACAAATGTCACAGGAACATGTGACCACATCCGTCCTCCAGAATATTGCTCTCCCCAGAAATTCTGTACGCTCTTCAAACAGTCTTAAAAGATAAGCCATGTTTGCCCTGGGTAACCAGGCTTCTCACCTGCTCTCTTTGTCACATTGGAACTCAGTGACCTGGCAAAAGACAGCCGAAGATTACAATTTTCCATTTGCCCCAAATCTAAAATTATGAACTCTGCAGATACCAGTGACACGATGATTAACCCTCTCTTCTACAATGCCATAGCCTCATGCCCGTGATGCATTGTTGGAGGGCCCGGCGGTGCGCTAAGGGCCTTCATTCCATCTGGTGTATGTCAGCTCACTTTTTGAAGACAGAAAGAAATAGCAAAGATAGTTTCTGAACACTGCCTTGCCAGTGAGTCAGGAAGGTAACAGAGTCACCACTGTAACTCTAAGTGTTTCATACATATCTCCTATAGTATACTCTAATTCCCAGGACATACGGATCCCAACATCACAGATAAAGTTCTCCAAATTCCCGAAATGAACCACGGCGTTTGGACGGACACACTTCAATGGTTTAACAATATGTTCAATAGCTGCTGCACCTTTGAAGAACAAGTCTTCCCTGCTGAAGCACACTAGTCTCTGCATAGTGGGAATATTCCAGCACATGCCCAGTATTCTGGGAATTTGTGTCCTGAAACACCTTTGTTGCATTTACTTTTATTCCACTGTTCTTCTTGTGAACAAAATGGCCATTTACCCTAACTTAATTGCTCTTGCCCTTTCAGCAAGACTCTGTGAAGTCTTCTCCCCCCTCCCCTCCCAGTTTTTCCCCTCAGTTAAGCATCGTGGCCAGGTAACAGCCCTTGCAGTCTAACTATGCCCAGGTTCCCTTTGCAACAGTGGCCCACATCACAGCCAGGCCCACATCAAGCCCACATGAGGATTTGGACTCCGTGCTTCATGTCACTTTTAAGTCAATTAAAAACTCCAATTGGATGACTCCCCGTTACATTGAAAAATCTGTTTGGCTGGCATTTCAGGCCTTTTGATTGCCTGATAGTTTTCTCATAGTTTTGATACGTCTTACTTGTTTTTTCATACTCAGGTTGCTAATCTGGAATTTCAAAATATTTTGATAGAGCAAATAGATTGTCAGTTATATTTACGGCATGGTCATCATTTCTTGATCATCAATGGCAAGACTTCTAACACTGAGTACTTACTAAATAAAAGAAAATGGACTCGGCATGCAACATGCACTTTCTCCTTCCCCACAAAATAGGGCACAGTGAGTTATCTGAACTCTAAATTCTTTTTTTTTTTTTAAAGATTTTATTTATTTGACAGAGAAACACAGCTAGAGAGGGAACACAAGCAGAGGGAGTGGTAGCGGGTGAAGCAGGCTTCCTGCCGAGCAAGGAGCCCGATGCGGGGCTTGATCCCAGGACTCTGGGATCATGACCTGAGCCGAAGGCAGACGCTTAACGACTGAGCCACCCAGGCGCCCCCTGAACTCTAAATTCAAAAACTGTTGAATGAATGAATGATACTCATTATTGGGATGCTTAAAAATCAAGCCAAGTCAATGGTAGTAATAAGTATACTTCTTTTTCCTGCCTATAGATAAAAATAATTAGATTGATAATAATTTTTTTTTATTTTTTTTAAAGATTTTATTTATTTGACAGAGAGAAACACAGCGAGAGAGGGAACACAAGCAGAGGGGATGGTAGCGGGAGAAGCAGGCCTCCTGCCGAACAGGAAGCCCGATGCGGGGCTCGATCCCAGGATCCTGGGATCATGACCTGAGCCGAAGGCAGACGCTTAACAACTGAGCCACCCAGGTGCCTTTAGATTGATAATAATTTATCTAGGGCTTACTCACTTGTTAAAACCAAAAATTAAAAAAAAAAATCCTGACCAAATGGAAGAGTCCCCTCCTCATCCTATGGAAAATAAAGATATAGAAACCCAGGGTACTACTATAAATATTTTACTAGTGTTAACTTGGTTTTCAAATAACTGGTGAATATAGATATTTAGTTGTCAGTAATGGGCTATAAGACAAAAATATTCAGTATGGGGGGTGATAAAGATAGGGGAATCATATCCAAGGGCTAGAAAGTTAGAAAACTGGCTCAAGTGTTGAAAAGGAGGCAAAGAGAGTCAAAGGAAAGCACTTCAAGAAAGGCATTGAAATCAAAGGTTAAATCCAAACATGGATATAAGAAATCCTCTTCAAGTCTTCTCTCTGGGGCCAGGAAGTGTACACAAGGCTTAGCACTTCTGTCCTAGGTGTCAGTACCTGCATTGAGCCAGGACTATGGCAAGAGATAAAGTAAAAGGAGCTCATAGAAACCACTTAGTAGTTCAACTGTTACTAGAGAACAGACATACTTGCATTCTAAGGAGGAATCTTGATGTAGCCAGTGGAAACAGCCTGCGTTTCTCTTTCCCCTTAGCTCACAGTCCTGCATAAAGACACTGCCTGCTACAATATCCCAGTTGACTTCTGGGAATAGAAGGAACCGTAGAGACAATCAGTCATCACTGTCTAGTGTATGAATCTTCCATCAGTACTGTCCTTGGCTTAAACTTCTCAAAATGTTGTTTCCTACATGGCATTCCGGTTATTATATTAGGTGAACATCTCCTTACCTCCCTTACTTTCTAGACAATGGAACCCTACCGAAAAAGTACAACCCCCATAACTAGGTCCCAATGTCTCTCATTAGAACACTGATGCTGGGGCGCCTGGGTGGCTCAGTCGTTAAGTGTCTGCCTTCGGCTCAGGTCATGATCCCAGGGTCCTACGATCGAGCCCCGCATTGGGCTCCCTGCTCTGCAGGAAACCTGCTTCTCCCACTACCAATCCCTCTACTGGTGTTCCCTCTCTCGCTGTGTTTCTCTCTGTCAAATAAATAAAATCTTTAAAAAAAAAAAACAACAAAATACTGATGCTGATTAACACTGTTATTAGCATTAACCTGTTCCGTGGCATACAATGATCAGCAGACTGCCCAGCAATATGTTTTCTGCATGTCATCTTCTCTATTGTTTAATTCCACAATCAGAATGATGACTGATCTCCAATTATCCCCAAGTCTTTGGGGGAACCCCCCTAGTTACTTAGATAGTGTCTTTGTCACCTATTCTGTCTTCTCAGTCCAGCTAGTCCTTCCGTCTTGAGGGGAAGGGTAAGGATGCAGGGATGAGAATGGGACTAAAAATGAAGTTGGTACTAGACTGTAAAAGAGCTCGAGGGCCACATTACAATCTTGGCCACATCTCTGTTGGCCAGTGACTCTCCATTTGCACATGGGCTGGAAATGCACTGGGAACTCTTCAAATCTGTGCTTAGAGTTGCTAATAAATCTGAGTTTGTTGTTGCTGCTACAAGTGATGCTAGCTACTGTCATAAAAAATGACTATTTTTTTTTTTTTTTTTTAAAATGACTTTATTTTAATGGTTATTGTATTGTAGTTTCTGCTGACTTGTATCATTTAGAACTTTTAATTCCTTCCACAGTGCTGAGAACAAAAACGAGTTGAGGACCAAGTGCCCTCAAAGAAGGCAGAGCCAAGACAGAAGCACAGCACTGAATGGTAATACTCACACTATTCTGTAGGTGAATGGAATCCCCTAAACATAGTTTGGCGGGGCTCTACACCATCATTTGCAGCTGAGACACAATGAAGTCAGAGAAGGCAAATAAGTCATCGCAAGAGCCCACTTCAGAAATACAGAAGGAACTAGAACAGTAGTAGTTAAAGAGGAAAAGAGGGAACAGAGTTGAGAAATACTTAGGAAGTAGCAGACAGGGACATTAGATTAAGTGGCGGGGTGAGGAAGAAAGCAGAGATGGATGCTTTTGGGGGTTGAATCTCTGAGAGTGAGGGAAAAGAAGCACCATTTTCCAAGCTATAAAACTTTGGAGAAGGCATAGATTTCAGCACTAAGCAGGTGACTTTGGACCTGGTTCACCTTAGATGCCAGTGAGACACTGGAAAAAGCAGCTGGCTGGTCATCTGCGGGTCAGGTCAGGAATACAGGGGCATGTTAGGAATGCAGGCACATTTAGTTTATTCTTACCTTGTAAGTCACTGCAGCCATTGAGTGGAGTGAACTGAAAGTGGCCAAGAGACAGGCGTAGGAAATGTTCCCTTTCTGCGGCAGTGACAGAGAGAAGCCCCTGAAGCAGAACAGGAAGAAGCAGCTGGAGAAGGACTAGGACTGTTACCTATTCCTTGGCCAGAGGAGAGAGTTCCAGAAAATCAACAATGTTACATGCAACCGAACAAAACTAAAGACGGATACAAATGTTTCTTTTCTTTTTGTAATATATTTTTTCCTTTTAAAAAGAGTTTAATTTTTCTAATCACCTCTATTTGGAGTTTTCCTAATTCCGAGAGATTCTTTCATAGCTTCCTTATTTATTGTAGCTACTTAAAAATATGTTAAGGTTATAGTTTTCTGTTGTTTTGAATGTGTCTTTCTGGCACAGCTTTATTGCCTGAATCATTCTGTGTTTACTTTCTTTTCTTAGTAATACCTTCTAACAGTTTTGTATGGAAATTGACCATGATCCATTTCTTATTGTCTTCCTCCTCCCCCTCTTTTTCTGGAGCCTCCCTTTACTTTTAAGAAGGCGGGTGGGTCAGAACAGTTTTTCCAACATTATGGCTCTAGAGCTCCCTCTCCTGTCATTTTTGCAAAGTAATAACAACAATGAAAAATAGGACCTTACATTTACTGTAATGCTGCATCTGTTTCTTTTCCTTATTTAAAAACAAAACAAAACAAAATGTTTTCTTTCCTTTGCCTCTACTGTAGCTATTCTGATAAATTTGTTTTTCTCCCAATAGTTTATCAACAGCATGGGTCTTTGCCCTGAAGGGAAGCTTCATTTGATTAGTTCTGAGTCCATGAGGCCCTGACTGGTCCAGCACTTTCAAATCTCACTGCAGAGTCCTTGGCTTCTGCCTAGGCTAAATGCCTAGACTGCTACTCTATGATGCACCCCACAGGCTTCCAGTAGGTGTCTGGCAATCTGGGGTTACCGTAGAGCTTTGAGGATTTTATTTTAATATTAAGTTCATGAAGATTCTGCAGCGATCTCTGTACTTTGTGCTTGCTTTATTAACAGCATAATGTTTTCAATGTCTTACTTAGTACAACTGATAATTCAGGAGGATGCATCATATCCCATGACCTCACAGGAACATGGAAGTACATATGTAACCCCATTTTGACAAGCTCATGTGTCTGTCTTGGAAGTTTTATCATAGTCATGGGGGACACTGCCAGACATCAATGGGTAGTATTTTGTATCCTGCTTTTAAGAGTATACCTAAGTAAACGTGAATTCTTTGGTAAAGGAAAAGATAGCTACGAGACCTCAGAGACAAGTGGAATTGAAGGAAAAAGAAACTTCTTTTAGAGTTAAGGAGAAGGTAATATATTTTTTAACTACGAGGAAAAAACTAAGAGAGGTGAAATAAAAAGGCAAGTGTTAAATAAAGACTATAGTGCAAAAGAACAAAATCCAAAATAATTTTTAAAAAGCTTTTTTATAAAGGGATTAGTTCTGAAACACACACACACACACACACACACACACACACACACACACATCCCTCCTCCCTTGTGATACCAAATTACCATCAAATATTTGTTTGACCGTCTCCATTAATGGGAAGCCAATTACTCCAGGCAGGACTAGCCTACAGAGAGGTCTTCACTTTATTGATTGGAGGAGGTTCGTTTCCTGCATTTTTTGCATAAGGAATTTATTCCTTCTTTCTCAGTGCCAGCCATGGAAAAGAAATTAATTTCTGCCTACATAATGGTTTGCCTGGAGAAATGTGAGATTTTGGTGAAAAAGAAGGAAAGATTAATTCCCTTTTGTCTAGCACCAAAGACACATTTGAATGAGTAGCCACTATTCTTTATGTTAGAGGGATGCATTAGAGGAAGAAAGTATGCAGAGATGTAAAGGTTGACAGAGGAAAAGAGTTACACTGCAGAGTTACAGTGCAGCTGTACTATCAATACAGCTAGCTGAACTGATCCACTCTGGTAAAACTGGGTGTTATTCTGCAAATGTGTTTGTTAGAGCTCAAGATCCATTTTGTGACAGCTGGAAACCTAAGCTTCAGGGCAACTTAGTCGGTTCTACCCATGAGCCCATTTGGTCTACAGCCAAATTCAGCTCTTAAGAATATGGCAGTGCCTACAATTAATATTCTTTCTTCTGTTTATTAAGCATCGTATTCAATCACAAAGCCTTAGCCTTTAGGGAGTAAACAGAGTAAACAAATGAGCAAGATTAGGCTTTTATTAAACCAAAAATTGCATGGCTCAGCTGAATAAGCACCAATTTATATTTACTAATGAGATAATGTTTCAGGGCAAGGAATGCGTTTTGGTTACATGGAAATTCTACCTGATCAGTGAACACCAAAGTTTTGGAAAATACAGAGATTCCATGTCCCTCCAGGTCTGGGGACGTTAGTGCTGTATTTTAAAACTAACACGGATCCCAAGAGATGATCTGTGGGAAAGAGTAGGGATTTAATCTTGGATTTAATAGTGGAATCTGATTTTTTTTCCACACACAAAAAAATTATGGGTAACATTTTGAGCAAGATGGCATATTGAATTTTTTATATGAGGCATCTTCCTGTGCTCTTTCTATACTCTTCCTATAGAACAATAAGACAAAAAAGTAAAAACAGAAAATAAGACAGCTGGGCTAAAATCAAGAAAACACAAATATGCAGAGTAGTAACGCATTGTGATATTCACAGCTAAAGCCATACTCCATGCAGTTTGGGGAACCTAGGCAAAAAGTGGTAGCTGAGAATTAAGCCATTGTGAGTGAATGAGAGAGAGGAACTATATACTGTATTATGACTAGAGTAAATTACTCATCAACTCTCCTAGGAGAAAAATCTACTTTTCTGTGTTATTAATGTTAAACTCCTACCTTTGACTTGCTCAAGCCAATGCATTGTGGGCAAAAGTGATAGAACTCTCGGTGGAAGAAGCTTTAGCAGCCAGTAACCAGTTTCTCCATGTTCCCTTAACCAAGGGAGAGAAAAATCCCATCTGCCTAGGCCTCAGAATGAAAGCAATAATGAAACACACCCACAGCACCCAGAGCAGACATTAACATATATGAGAAATGAAACTTTTTTTTTAATGCCACAGATGTAGTGGGGTCATTAGTCACTGAAATATAACCTATCTTATTCTGATTAATGCCTGGACCTGAAAAGGACAGAAAGTGATGGGGTGGGGAGGGTGTGTCACTGCACACTTCTCATAGTTCTAGTTTTTAGGTAGCTACAAGCCCAGGGAGAGGACAGGCAGAGGCTCACAATGAGATACTGAAACAGAGGTCTCCTGGCTCAGTGACCAATCTGCTGTATCCCTAATACTGCCTTAGCATAGACATGTCCAATCACACTGTAAAAGTGTGTGTGTGTGTGTGTGTGTACTGCAAGGTTTCTGTAAGCAGGGAAAAGTGAGCATAAACAGAGAGGAAAAGTGAAAACGAAACAAAACAATATCCTCCTCAAAAATGAGCCAGCAAATCCAAATTCCAAAATTCATGATGAAATCTTGTGCTAAAATTACAACCATCACTTCCAACACACAGAAGGGGAACTGACTCCAGATGGAATGGCAATTTTTGAGGTACAGAAAACTGTTTAAGGAAAAAAATTTTTAGAGTTCAGTTTTCAAAAAATAAAGAATTGTAAAAAAAAAAAAAAACAAAACAAAAAACCAAAGAGAAATAAAAACTGATTTTACAGGTAGATTCTAGAAAGAACCAATCAAATACACAGAGAATGAAAAAAAGTCATTATTAAAAAAAAAAAAAAACTAGTCACAGTATAAAAAGAGTAGTATGTTAGAAGATAATATTTAAAACTTCACTCTGAATGCAATAGCAAGACCAATACCCCCCCAAAAATAGTATATAAGAGAGATGAATAGATTATAAAGGCTTCGAGATGCAGCAAAAGAAATTCTAGAAGGTTGGGAAAAAAGGAATGATAGAGAAGCAATATTTGAAGAAATAAAAGGGAAAAGAGTTTCAGAATTATTTTTTTTTTAGATTTTCAGAGAATGCAAATCAAACTTAAAATGCGTTTTGAACATCTAACAGAAAAATGAAAGATAAATTCACATCAAGATGTGTTTTCCTGTAACTCTAGAAACCTTTAAAACCTAGGATGGGAGAAATACTGCCAATGTCAGGACTTCTGAAACTCTACTCCTCCATAAAATCTAGGAAAATGCTGGTAAAAATTATTTAAAAAAAAACAAAACCTTTTTTCAAAACTCTGAAAATTAACCCGAGGCTTGGTAAGAACAGCAAGCTTTGTATCATTTTAACTACTAGTTCTATCCTCATCACCCTCTCCTTATCTCTGTGGGAGCCTTAAGAACTAACAATCTAGCAAGCATGGAAACAGTGACAAAAAGAAGCCCGCCAGCCCCTGAAAGGAGTGGAAAGGGTTTTCAGAACCCCAGAAATCCAGACCTAGAGAATTATCACTATTTGGTTTGTCTCATTACTCTTTTTTGACATGACTTGGGGATTGTTTAATAAGGAAAACCCTATGCCTAGGGAGTTTGTCAAATCAATTAGCAGCCATTGTTTAACTTTGATTGCTATTGCCTGAGGCAGCAACACAAGTTGGGTCAAATAAGAAGCTGGGCGAAAACTTAAAAAGAAAGTGTGCAGAGGAAGATACATCCAACGGGAGCTTGAAAATCTCCAACATATTCCTGGGAGTCTAAAATGCTGTGCATATGTGTAGAGCTGGACTGAAGTAAAAGATCTGAGAAGGCTCTGCTCATCTCAGTGATACTGAGTCTTTGCAAAAACAAGAAGTGAAGGTGATTTCAGGGTTGCAAAGTGCATTGAAGGGGCGTTGAAGTCTCGCTTCAATACCTACATGAGTCTTTGGCAAAGAAAGAGAGACTTGTTGATTCAAGATGTTTGAGGAAATCTGTGTAAAAACTAGCTGATTATTGGAGCATCTGGGTGGCGCAGTCAGTTAAGTGTCCAACTTTTGGTTTTGGCTCAGGTCTGATCTCAGGGTTGTGAGATACAGCCCTACACTGGGCTCTGTGCTGGGGGGCAGGGTGGGGTGGGAGGAGACCTCTGTGCTCTACAGGGAGTCTGCTTAGGTTCCTCTCTCCCCCTTTCTTTACCCCTCCCCCCTGGCGCATGCGTGCACACGCACATGCGCTCTCCCTCTCTCAGTGAAATAGATAGATGAATCTTAAAAGAATTAAAAATAGCTGATTATTAAGTTAATGGAGAAGAGACTTCAGTGACTGCGCATGATAAAAGAATACAAACTTTAAAGAAATACTGCATAATAAGTCAGTCACCATAAAATACCACGAAAAGGTTACCCCCAAAGTTTATTTATTTATTAAATTTTATTTTCTTTCTTGTGATGAGAACATTGAAGATCCACTCTCCTGGTAACCTCAAATATGCACTACAATACCATTTTACAGTGTATAAAGGTGATGAGTCATTCTATTGTACACTTGAAACTAATGTAATGTATGCCAATCAGATCTTAATTAAAAAAAAAAAAAACAGAAATAAAAAGAAAAAAAAAAGAATTATTCCAGGTAAGTTACCAAACAAACAAACAAACAACAGCAATGAGCATCAGTAACAAAAGAACTTGTAGGTGGGGCAGAACTTAATTTCCTTAATTTTGCTATTTTATGTATTTAAAATGCCCAGTTTTTAACTAACAGTTATGGGAGACACACCCAAAGACACTAGAAAGTATGGCTCATGAAAAGAAAAAAATAAGTAAATAAAGCAAAAACGTAGCTAGGAAACTGAGTGAGCCCAGACGTACTTAATAAAAAAAAATATTTTTTAAGTCAAAAAGTATAAATATATTAAAAAAACTACCGGAATCTCTACCAAAATAATTAAATGGAGTCTGAGAACAATGTTGCACAAAACAGAGATTACAAATCGTGGTGTAGACATTACAAAAAGAATAACATGGAAGGTATGTCACTGAAATGTGCAACAACTGAAATGATAAACTCACTGGAGGACCTCAACAAGCGATTTCAGTAGGCAGTAGGAAAAAGTAGGGAACTTGAAGATAGTTCAGTTGCGATTGTTGAGCTTGAAGAATATAAACAATAAAGAATGAATAAAAATAAACCGAGTCTCAGAAACCTGCAGGACACCATAAATCCTACTGACATAGGCATAACTGAAGTCCCAGAAGAAGAGGGAGAAAATGAAGCAAAAAGAGTATCTGAAACAATAACAACTGAAAAATTCAGCAAATTTGTTGACTACATCAATTTATATATGAAAGAAGCTCAGTGAACCACAAGTAAGATAAACTTGAAGAAATTCCAATATCTCATTCAATAAGCTTTAAATATAACTACAATTTTCTTTTGTCTTAAGTAATTCTTTTAAAATTAATATTGTAAAATATTATTTGATATTACTTGATACATCTGATAAATTTAGGTGGTAGGTATACATGCATGCTTTCAGTGATTAACATACATATTAAAGTTGCTGGTTCAAACTGAAACCTTAATACATATTATTTTCTCCTTTCTCTTTTCAAATGACAGATACTTCATTCTCTCTCTTTTTATGCTTATAAAAGCATCAAGGAAGCTCTGGCAATTTCTTAACTTTATATAATTCTAGTTGCTGACAGTAATAATGCAAGATCAACCAAAAACTTCTCCTAGTGAATAATTTAAGTTTTTCTTACTCTCAAACAAGGAAGCAACAACAATGCTAGATTCTTTAACTTCAACCAAAATTAAAACAGCAACAAACATAAAATGTATGAAGTATGATTGCTGTTTTTAGAGGAATTTTCTAAGCTCCTTTATAGGAAATATCTTTAAAATTCTTAAGGAATTTTCAAAGCTATTTCTTTAGCTCTATGATTTAATCTGTGGTTGTATGGCATAAGAATTATGCCATTTTCCTGAAATCAAGGTTTGTTATGCCTAGAGTACCCAAGCAGTTCTCCCCCAGCATTGTGGCCTATATAAGTTGGGCACAGAACTCAAAATAGCCAGTGGTGTGGAATGGTCTCAACGTTTGTACTTAAGTTTTGACATTCAGATGCATTGATAGTCTTTCTTCATTCCTACTCACTGAAAAGAAAAATGGAAACAAACAAGACTGGGCAATGCCATATGAACTCTGTTGAGTCGCGAAATGCCAATTTCTAAGGTTTGGCGAAGCAGCTGCAGCTGGGATTTGAAGCTATAGATGGATAAAGTCTATGGAGATGGAGACAGATGGAGACAAGGTAACCTGTTCAGTATCACTGTAGAAGAAGCTAAAAGCAAAACAAAACAAACAGGTGTATATCTAGTATATTTACCTGTCCCCATAAAGAAACTGCCCTTCTGTAACTTCTGTGTCTCAGAAAATTCCTACTTCCTTTTCAAAGTGTAGCTCCTACAAGGACTACTTCTAGTTTGCCTACATGTTATAATTGCTCTCTTCTTTATGCATTTATAGCATGATATACTCACCTAGGGTCCTTTAAAATGGATAACTCAAGAAGCATTTTATTAGGTAGTGAGGATAAAGTTGTGAATGATACACAATTTTGTGCTTACAAGCTAGTGAAGGTTGTAACTAAGGTAACTGGCCACTGTAGTGGGGTGTAGGGCATGCTGTCTGAAAGAAGTCAAGGAAGGTGGAAAGTCACCATGGCGTCACCTGGTTCTGAGGGTGAGGGACAGCTGCAGACTGAGTCCTGAAATGAGAGCAAAAGACTAAGAAGTAGGGCGCCTGGGTGGCTCAGTGGGGTAAAGCCTCTGCCTTCGGCTCAGGTCATGATCTCAGGGTTCTGGGATCAAGCCCCGCATCTGGCTCTCTGCTCAGCAGGGAGCCTACTTCCCCCTCTCTCTCTGCCTGCCTCTCTGCCTACTTGTGATCTCTCTCTGTCTCTCTGTCAAATAAATAAATAAAATCTTTAAAAAAAAAAGACTAAGAAGTAAATATACAAAAAAGAGATGTATTTATGTAGGAAAGATGGTTAGAGGTGTTTGGGTGTTTCAAGCAAAGGCAGAAGCATGGTCATTGCTCCAAAGATGGGAAAAGTACAGTATATCAAAAAATTCAAAGACAATCCTGAATGCCTTGTTTGGAGAATAAGAAGATACACCAGGAGTTTTGGAATTAACAAAGCAAGTGGGATAGAGATGAGGACAGTATCTGAAAACTGAAATGATATTTGCAGGGATTTTCATTTCTTTATTTTAATGTATTTGTCCCACTGCATCCATTCCTCCAATCTTGAAATACCAGAAATATTTTTCTTTTCTTATAGTACATGTACTTCAGGAAAGACTGACTAACCCAGACCTCAGGAAAGAGGAGTAAGAGGAAGCCTTATGTGACTCCATCATACAATCAGATTTCATACTTGAAAGAACTTACCTAATCAGAATGAAATCCAGGACTTATAGACTTTTTGCTTGGTGTTTATGTGTGTTTGGTGGGGTGGTGGGAGAGGATATCAGGATATTGTCCCTATTTGGGGGGCATGAACCTAAATATGACAGCCCAAGAAAGCTGGCAGCCATCTTATAAATATTATGAAAGAGCCAATCAGAAGAACCAAATCCAAGGGACTGTTTCTGGTCATCATGTGGTGTGAGTTTGGAATGCAGTTTTCCCTAAAGGCTCTGAACTACAAGCCAAAGTACAGGTTTAATTGATTATTTGTTGAATTTTGTTTTCTGTTACATGTAGCACAGAGTCCTAATTGCTAAGGTCTGATTGGAGCATTGATTTTACCTTAGAGCAATGGGAATTAACTGAAAAAAATTTTAAGTGAAGAGTAACAAGAATGTGTGCTTTAGAAAGACAGCCTTAACTACTTGTGTGGACAAGATGGCATAAACTCATTATTCTTTTATTTCTCCTTTCTAAGTACAACTATAAACTCTGAAAATAACACAGCAGGAAACCAGCAGGTAGAAAGAAGAAGGCAGACTGGCTAGGGACCGCGGGACTAGAAGAACAACACTGTGCTCCAACATCTTCAAATTCCCACTCCACTCCCCATAGCAAACAGTAGATCAAGACCTGGCATCTCCGGAATCTCAAACACTAGGGAGAAAGCAGCATAAGTAGGTCCCTTCCTTCCCTGATTGAATTGGAGTCCTCTCCAAGGGGAAGCCAAGAGAAGTCCTTTCTGCCCCTGGGTTCTGGAGTCCCTTTCACTCTCCTTTCCCTTCAAAGACACTAGGCAGCCAGCCCAGGTGGCCCAGAAGCTCAGGCAGGGATTCAACAAGAGCCCACAGACAACCAGAGGCAGAGAAAAATGTGCTCCCAAGGTCTAGAGAGCAGGGAAGTCCAGCCTGGGGAAGTACTTTCTGCTTCATATATGGCACCAGTAGGGATCAGCAAAAGACCCAGTGCTATCAGGCAAACAAAGCAGATGAAAAACAGCATCTCAAAGGCTCTGAAAATTAAGTTGTCATTAGAGCTGTACCTTAAAAAAGTAGGTCAGTATCTGCATGCTAGACATAAAAAGGGTGATTGGTTGCTAAAATAAAAGATTTTACTAGGATCTAGAGTTTCCCAACATAACAGCCACAATGTCCAGGTTATAATAAAAAAAAAAAAAAGCACTTGTCATACCAAGAACTGAGGAAACCACATCTTGAATGAAAAAAAAAAAAAATGACACAGATGTTAGAATTATTTGACAAATACTATAAAGTAGTCATCATAAAAATCACTTCATTGTGCAACTATAAATATTCCTGAAACCAATTATAAAATAATCTCAATAAAAAATAGGAAATATAACAGAATTAAAGTTATGGAACTAAAAATGCAATGATCAAATTTAAAAAGACACTGAAGGACTCAATAGCAGAATTAACACTATATAAGAAAGAATCAGTAAACTTGAAGATAGGATAGAAGAAACTCTTTGTCTATAGAATAGAGAGACCAGCAAGACTAGTAGGGTCTGTTGGAGAATGGTGGTCTAAAGGGAAGTAGCAGCAATGAAGAAAGAAGTAAATATTTGAAGTGGTTTGGATGGAGTATAAATAAAACTTAGTGGTTTACTTGGACATGGTATAAGAAAAAGGGAGAAATTAAAGGTGAATCCCAATAGAGTGAATATTTATAAAAATGCCAGAGGAAGTAGAATAGATTTGGGAGAGAAAAAATAAATCATGAGTACAGTTTTGGATATTCTTCATGTGAGGATTTATTGAGCATGACATTTTGATATCTCAGCCACTTATGTTATAATATAGTAATCAACTGATCTCTTTATGGAATCAAGAGAAACTAGCTCAACACTTGGCATTAGGGAGGCATTAGCAAATTTTGTGAGTTATGGGATGAATGATGGAATAAGTTGACTTCCTGTAAGTTCTAAGAACATTTTCCTCTAGCATGGATCATCTTAGGTAAGTTCGCAGAATTGTCACACCTCTAAAGATCACCTAGACTGGTGAATCCACAGGTAAAATATTTTTTATAAATATTTATAAATATTATTAATATATAATATATGATATATAATATTAATATATTGATAATATATTAATATATAATATATTAACCATAATAATATATAATTATATATTATATAATTTATAAATATTTATAAATATAAATATATTAAATATTTCATATTTGGCCAGCAAATATGAAATGCCTTTACATATCCCAGAATGGAATCTAAGCTCAGCAATTATAGATATAATATTTAAATCTAGACACCACAGGCTATAGAATAAAATACTTACCTTGTTTTATGTCTTCTTTTTATTTTTTAACATCTGAAAACACTTTAACACTTGAAAGGATACTTCATATAGGTGACTGACTAAATGAAGTCATCAAAGAAAAGTTCAGCAATTGCGTATCATATTTTATCTCATATTATTTCTATTTTCTTCAAAATGAACAACTTGTTTGAGAAGAAAAATAATGAAACTGTGAGAAAAGTGTACAAAATTCTAAAATGTTAATGTATCTGGCACCCTTTGCTCTACCCTAATTCACTTCAGTTAGATATATCAAGACCCTTGCAAGATCTTTCATTGCTATCCAGGAGCCAAGGATAAATCTTAGATAATCAATTCTAAAATTTTTGCCCTACAAATCAGCAGGATATTTTTCCTTCTACTAGACCTAGCTCTCAAGGAGTCCCTGCCAATGGAGCTGGCACCTTTAGGAAGAAAACACTCATTTCTTTTGCCCCTCATTTTCATAAATATCCTACTGAGGAGACCCAAACTCCATTTTTCCTAGAGCTCTCAGGTATTCTGTTCTTCTGCAGGGTACACAAGAGAGAGTCTTAATTTGTAATCCATCCAGTTCTAGAAGAACAAAGTATTTCCTGCCAACCTTATTGCAAGACTGGTATTGATCTCAGCCTATATTTCTACTGTCCCTACTCTGCCCTTCTCAAGTTAGGGCCTACCTTGGTCTCTATTCTGACAATACTTATCTGTGATATGTTCTGCTTGCCAGAATACATTCCTAGTGTTTTATTCTTTCTACTTCTGGTCTGAAGGAATTTTAATCTTCCCTTGGCACTTCCTGCTTCAAGAATGTCCTTCAGCTCATCTGGAAGGAGGACCTAAGCTATCTCCTAAAGGAGACATATTTTTACACAAACCAGAGGGTCCATTTGTATTGGTCATTTTAGACCATTATATTATGCATTTGGAGAAAAATGTGTTCCAGAAACAGAGCCTAGAGTAAAAATATGATTTTGTCCACATTAAGGTTTTGAAAAGAGGGTCATCACTGGAAATACTGTTTGGTAAGCTATGCTCAGATTCTTGATACATCTACCCATTTTTCTCAACTACTTGAGCAGAAAGAAAAAAAAGGAAGCTCTGAGAGGCTTTTCTAAATCATTATAATCATTAAAATTTAAAGCTTTCGCATTTATAATTTAATGTAGTTAAAATGCCATGCATATTCATGCTATTTGATATTCATATTAAAAAAGAATGTAAATAAAACAAATAAGAGTAATATAATGACTCATTTTTTATTCTCTTCATTAAAGAACCAGAGTTCATGGTTGCTTTATATAGATTTACATCCTGTACAGGATGTAGAATATTTCATTTAAAAATTTTTTTTTCCAATTTTTAAAAATCTTGATATTGCTAAATTATAATCTCAGGATTAAAACCTTATAAAAATGAAGGCTGTGGGGCACCTGAGTGGCTCAGTGGGTTAAAGCCTCTGCTTTTGACTTAGGTTATGATCTCAGGGTCCTGTGATAGAACCCTGCATCTGGCTCTCTGCTTGGCAGGGAGCCTGCTTCCCCCTCTCTCTCTGCCTGCCTCTCTGCCTACTTGCGATCTCTGTTTGTCAAATAAAATAAATACAATCTTAAAAAAAAGAATGAAGGCTGTGTCTGCATCATGTTACAAATTAGCTGGCTTATAATATCAAGCAAAGCAACTTGTTCATCAAAGAAATCTTATCATTCTCAAGTACTGCATTATTTACATGTTTATGAGTACAGAAATGTTGAGTAACAAAAAATGAGTTTATGAGTAATAAAAAAATTACATTTGGTTAAACACATACAATTTAAGAGAATTAGATAAACCTATGCATAATAGAGAAGAAAAGACAGACTCAAGTATTTTGACTTATGCTAATATTTTTTACATTCTAACTTTCCAGAGCTGGGACTTAAAAATTTAGTTTTATAATCTTAATCTGCTACTCTCTACCTCCCTGTGAAGAATTAATATGTATCTAGATCAATGGAACAGAATAGAGAGCCCAGAAATGGACCCCCAACTCTATGGTCAACTACTCTTCGACAAGGCAGGAAAGAATATTCAATGAAAAAAAAAGACAGTCTCTTCAACAAATGGTGTTGGGAAAACTGGACAGCCACATGCAGAAGAATGAAACTGGACCATTTCCTCACACCACACACAAAACTAGACTCAAAATGGATGGAAGACCTCAGTCTGAGACAGGACTCCATCAAAATCCTGGAGGAGAAAACAGGCAGCAATCTCTTCGACCTTAGCTGCAGCAACTTCTTCCTTGAAACATCTCCAAAGGCAAGGGAAGCAAGGGCAAAAATGAACTATTGGGACTTCATCAAGATCAAAAGCTTTTGCACAGCAAAGGAAACAGTCAACAAAACCAAAAGACAGCTGACAGAATGGAAGAAGATATTCGCAAATGACATATCAGATAAAGGGCTAGTATCCAAAATCTATAAAGAACTTCTCAAACTCAATACCCAAAGAACAAATAATCCAATCAAGAAATGGGCAGAAGACATGAACAGACATTTCTTCAAAGAGGACATCCAAATGGCCAACAGACACATGAAAAAATGCTCCACATCCCTTGGCATCAGAGAAATAC
>CM053617.1:32316977-32427010 GCA_028646535.1 Procyon lotor | reverse complement strand
TGACATGGATGGCACTGGAGGGTATTATGCTAAGCGAAATAAGTCAGTCAGAGAAAGACAATTATCACATGATCTTTCTGATATGAAGAATTTGAGAGGCAGGGAGGGGCTTATGGGGGGGTGGGGTAGAGAAATGAAACAAGATGGGATGGGGAAGGAGACAAACCATAAGAGACTCCTAGACTCACGAAACAAACTAAGGGTGGCTGGGAGGTAGGGAGGGTAGGGATAGGGTGGGTGAGTTATGGACACTGGGGAGGGTATGTGCTATGGTAACTGCTGTGAAATGTGTAAGCCTGACAATTCACAGACATGTACCCTGGGGTAAATAATACATTATATGTCAATAAAAAAAGAATATGTGTCAAAATCAATAATCTAACTTAGATATATCTTAAATAAATATTACAGTGATAAGAACTGTGTTACTCAGGGGTGCCTGGGTGGCTCAGTGGATTAAGCCTCTGTCTTCGGCTCAGGTCATGATCTCAGGGTTCTGGGATTGAGCCCCACATCGGGCTCTCTGCTCAGCAGGGAGCCTGCTTCCCCCTCTCTCTCTGCTTGCCTCTGCCTATTTGTGATCTCTCTCTTTGTCAAGTGGATGGATGAAATCTTAAAAAAAAAAAAAAGAACTGTTTTACTCAAATTATATTTAAGGAAAAAATATTCCAGTATATCTTTCAATATTGCAATAATTTTTGTAACTTTCCAAAATTTTGAAAATTATATGAAGTTATTTTAAAATTGGCTACTGTTGTAGTTTGAACACTGCTCTCCCAAAATTCAAGTTGAAATCTTAATGCCCAATGTGATGGAATTAGGAGGTGAGGCCTTTTGGAGTTGCTTAAATCATGAGGATGGAGTGCAATTCCATTCCATGAATGGAATTAGAGCTTTTATACAAAAGAGACCCCACAGAGTTCCCTAGGCTGTTCACTACATGAGGATACAATGAGAAGTCTACAACCAGGAAGACAGCCCTCATCCAATCATGCTGGTTTCCTGATCTTGGACTTCCAGCCTCCAGAACTGTGAGAAGTAAATTTCTGTTGTTCATAAGCTACCGAGTCTATGATATTTTGTTACCCCAGGCCAAAGAGACTAAGACAACAGTCACAATTCAATGCAGAATTCATTAGAGGCACATCTGAAATTTTAGTCAAATGATTAAGCTCTTTTGAAAGTATATTTTCTCAAGTTATCAGCCAATATTGGTAGGAAGTATGGCAATAAGGATTTCGAATATATAAGTAGGTTCAATTTCTGCAGAAGTGTTTGAGGTATTCTAGGGTGAGAGCACAAAAAAAGAAGCCATATGCAAATTATGTAATATCATAGTGAGTTATGCATCAAAAATTAGAATTAGCTCACAAAAAACAAAAAAAACCTCACAATGCTTGTTAATGATAATCATATCTCATAGATTATTTCTGTTTCCTCTATGTGTTAAAATGTTCTGAATAATCTAGATAGAGCTTGGAAGATTTCATCTTTAGTCCTCAAAAGGTGGTATCAAATTTGATTGTTAGAATGTCATTTTTGTTAGCAGTTGCCTTTCAAGGTGTACGATTTTAAGCACATAAAAATAACAGTTTTAGGAATGTTTCATTTTGTTCCATGGCCAAATTGCTTGAGAGTTAAGTTTAAATTTGGGAATGAACTTGAACTTCAGCAATGTAAGTACTGAACAGCAAAAGCTATTTCCAATCTTGCAACATGGATTTTTCTGTCAAACCCTCTTGTCTTTTCATGGTTTAGGATTTCTGAAAAATCTGTTTTAATCAGATGAAATAGATAGACTGAAATTCCATTTAAAACAAAGTGTTTTATATTATTAAAATAGTGACATTAATTATCGCTGGAAGAATGACTTTTAATGAATGTATTGTGTACATAAATTCAGAGAATGATGCTAGTCATTGTGGGTGAAAAAGGAATATTTGGATGCTTGGAGAGATAGGAATCTCTACAATTAGTTGGTTCCAGGTGGGTTGTTAACATGGAATTTTAAATCTCTTAGATAATTTCTGCTTAAAGATGGGGGGATTGGCCACATGCATATATTTTCTTTCCTTCCTGGGACTCAGTGAAAATATAAGTACAAAAATCAACAGGTCATAAATCTACAACAAGTAAGAGATTGATAAAGAACTGTCAGGGTGTAAGAAAGTTCAACAAATTCTGGAAGGCAGCAAGTCCAAGGGTGTGCAGTAATTATTGCTCTGGGGCGGAGGAAGTGTGCAGTGGTACAAAAGTGAGAAGTGAGACAGCACTTCCAGCGAAGGCACACAGGGACTTGGGACTGAGAAAGAGCCCAGCCCAGGAGAGCGTGAGGAAGCCTGGTGGCTAAACACACGATGGCACAGAGAGAGGGGTGAACATCATGTATGGAACTGGAAATATTCCGTACCTGTGCCCGTATTCTTATCTCAGATGAGTTAGCAGCCAGGCCTCTAGCCCTTAGACACAGACTGGAAGGCAATTCTACAGTGTGATTGCGACTCCACTGACATTCTGACATTTGGGGGCCCCCAGAATGACACTAGCTCTAAACCAAGCACCCATTAAAATGAAGACCCTAAGCAGACTAGCACGACATACATATCCCGAGCTCCAAAAGAGTTTCTCATGCCTTCCTCTCAAATATAAACATGAAGCCCCTGGAGATAGAGAGATGATTCACAGAGATCACAGAGATGATTCATAGAAAACAAGGGAACACCAAATTGCCAACGGTAATATCCTTAGAATAAAAAAAAAAAGATCTTCTTCATTCAATCTGGTAAAATTCCTGGAACAAGGAATAATCAGTGAACCTGAAAGAGCTTTTGAAAATTAAAATATTGCGTTTAAAATAAAAAGAATTAGGGGCACCTGGGTGGCCCAGTCTGTTGAGTGTCCGACTTTTGATTTTGGCTTAGTTGTGATTTCAGGGTTCTGAGATCAAGCCCCACGTTGGGCTCTGCATGGGCATGGAACCTGCTTAAGATTCTCTCTCTCACTCTCTCTTTCCCCCTCCCCCCTTAAAATAATTTAAAAATAAAAAGAATTAATAATAGAGTAGAAAGATAAAGAGATCTCCCAATTTATTAGGAAAATTGGCAAAAGATTGAGAAAAGATGAAAGGAAATAATAGAATTCAGAAAATCAACTCAGGGAGCCCAACAGCTGACCAAGAGAAATTTAAGAATGAGAGGGAGGGAGACAAATGGTAAGAGACTCTTAATCTTAGGAAATAAACTGAGGGTTGCTGGGGGGTGGGGGGAGGGACAGGGTGGCTGGGTTGGGGAGGGTATGTGCTATGGTGAGTGCTGTAAATTGTGTAAGTCTGATGATTCACAGACCTGTACCCCTGAAGCAAATAATACATTATATGTTAATTAAAAAAAAAAAGAATGAGAGAACAGAAAATAAAAATTGGGGATAAGAAAATCATTCAGAAAATATTTTTTTCACAGAGCAGACAAACCCAAAGTCTCTAAATTAAAAGAGCCCATCCAAAGAAACTTGGAAATACCCCAGCTAGTGAGCACAGAATAAAAACCTATTCAAACACACTAGGGATACTCATGACATGTATGCCATTTCTTTAGGCAAAGGAGAGAAAACCTAATTTTAAACAGGAAGGCAAGGAAATCAGAAAATGACATCTGCAACCCGGGACAACAGTGACAGCAAGTTCCAGGAGGCCAGCCAGGCAGCAGACTGAGAGGGAAGCTATGCAGAAGGGGGCTGGAGACAGAGGGCTGCAGGAGAAAAGTGAAAATAACTAGTCATTAGGGAAGTCCAGGATTAAGAGCTGTTTGATACTCCAGGAAACCCAAAAGTTCTACAGAAGCTCAATACTCAGCTTTGCAGTGGACAAATACTAGCACTATATGAATGCACTTCATAGACTGCCGGCTTTTTTTTTTTTTTTTTAAGATTTTGTTTATTTAGTTGATAGAAAAAGCATGAGCAGAAGGAGGAGCAGAGGGAGAAGCAGGCTCCCTGCTGAACAGGGAGCCCCATGCGGGGCTGATCCCAGGAGCGTGAGATCATGATCTGAGCAGAAGGCAGACATTTAATCTACGGAACTACCCAGGTGCCCCAGAGTACTAGCTTTTAAGATATATCCATGAAGAGATAAATAACATGAGGGAAGACATATTTGTAGTTACAGAACATTTCAATGTTATTAACAAAAAAGGTGGGAAGACAGAAGAGCGGAGGAGGAGAGATGAAGGAAAGAAGGCTGCTAATATCCATATTTAATAAAGCGACAAGTTGAACATATTGTCCAAATGATGAATACACTTACTGATATATATTTATCTCCTGTGCATGAATATATTTTCCTTTCTTTCCAGCTTTAGTGAGGTTAAAATGGACAAATAAAAACTATATATATTTAAAGCATACAACTGGCTATTTTGATATTTTGTGAAATAATCACTACAATCAAGCTAATACACATATCCATCACTCACGTAGTTACCATTTTCTGTAGCTGTATACGTGGCAAAAATGATTAAGATGAATAAGTTCAGGAGAGCTAACAATGGAGGTCTAGCAATGTGGTTATGGTTAACAGCACTGTATTCTATAATTGAAATTTGCTATGAGGGTCATCTTAAGTGTTCGCACATAAATTTCTGTAAATTACATAAAGGCTGTCAGTGTATTACTTAATACAGTAGACATATGGGAAGAGTAAGAAGGGATGTCTACTAAGAGCTGTACTTCAAGGGCACTATATCCCCATCCCCAGATCCCCTTCTAAGACCACATTATTGATATGGGATAAAGGAAAGAATATTGCACTAGAACATTTAGACCTATGTTTACATTCAGCTACTACCCTACCAACCAACTTCAAATAAATGATAAAATCCACCCCCATCATTAAATGAAATCATTCTAAGGTTAATTTCCACCGTACATAAGAAAGTACATAGTATGTAAGGAGCTTAGTTTCTGGAAATCTTTAACTAGCTGTGGTCATTTTGTTCATGTTTAACCCGACCTTTTCAATCTTCAGGATCCACATTAAAAGTCAACATCACAATAAAAATGAGAAGGTCCACTCAAAAGCAAAACAAAAGCCTGGCAACAAAATCATATTCCTGTTTTGGAGAGTGGCCGCTGCCTGCTGATTACTTTTGTATATTCACAACAAAAAAAATTTTTAAGTAAATTCTGGTTCATTGCCTATCAAGAAAATATCAGCAAATATATCAGAATAACTACTTGTAGCAAACTCTATAGCCTTCATCACATTTTGCTTTCAGGAGTAATTTCACTAGAACCATGGGCTCATATATCAAAAGAGCATTTAAAAAGAGATTTTTGTTCAAAGAAATAGGCACATCAAAGCAATCAAATAGGAAGTAATCATGTCTAACTTCTACAAAGCAATATTATCCTTTATGAAATGAAAACCTTGAACACACAAAATCTGAGTTGAAATCAAATCTGATATTAAATTTTATTACTTAGAGATGACTTGCTATGTGGGTTAAGAGCTGACATTTCAAAAATAATTCATGTTCAGATAGATATTTCACAATCATGTTCAGATAGATATTTATTCATTCCACAAACTAAGAATTCAGCCTACAAACTTTGCTCCCTATTACAAGAAAGTAAACTTTTATAAGCATTACCATATTGTTAGCATTTCATCTGAAGATACTAAGTTCCCTCAATAACAATTTTCCTTCAGAAGGAACTGGCATGAAGGAAAAAGAAAAATAAAATCAATTAATTAATTGATAGTCTGGCATGACTTTTTTCTTTAACTTTATTGTAGCTTCCTTCCTAAAGTTGTATCTCTATGTTTATGATTTCTCCCAGAAAAACATGATCATTTAGTGAATGATGATTAGTTTCAGTTTCTGAATAATTAGCATCTTTTAATTTGTAAGTAAACATCTTACTACCCATAAGGGTGAACAATTTGGCCAATTTATTTCTCTGTGTATTTCTTTGTAATCTTTTCCACTATAATTCCAACACTTGCATCATGCTGAAATATAGCTCCTTTCAACCCAGATTACATTTTTAAATTGTTTACTAGTTATAGTGACTTTTTTCTTATCATTTGTAAATCTTTAATCCTCTGAAATTTATATTATGTAAATTTGCGAGAAAAATGATCTAATTTTATTGTCTTGCTTATGTGTTCTTAGGCAGTTCAGCCATATTAAATAATGAATTGTTTTCTAACTTAAAACATCACTTTCATCTTCTAATTTTTGTATGTACTGATTTTTGTTCTGGAAACAGAGAAGACAGTAATCACTGGTTTTCTATTTTATTAAATACCTATTAACTTTCTTCATTTCTTTATTCTAATGGACTTTAAAATAGTTCACTAAGTCCTTTCACCAATTAAATTTTTAGTAAATCTGTATTAAATTTACTAATCACTTCTGCAAGCATTTCTTTCTTTACAATATTGATATACTGAAATTGGAACCCGTTGAACACAGAAGTGCTAGGCAGTGTAATTTATACTTTGTCATATATTGTATACTTTGTCATATATCTACAAACCAAGAACATGGCAGGACTTTTCTTTGTTATAAATCAATCTCTCTCTCTTACTCCCCTCACCCCCATTTTCTCTCTCACACACAGCCCAAAACAGTTTTGTAGTTTTAATCAAATAGCTTCGGCACATATCTTATACCATCTGCTATGGACTGCATGTTTGGGTCCTCTTGAAGTTCACACTTTGAAACTCTAACTCTCAGTGTAATGGTATTTGGACATGGAGCCTTTGAGAGGTAAATTGGTCATAAAGGTGGAGCCATCATAATGGAATAGTGCCCTCCTAAAAAGAGATCTGAGACAACTTGCTTCTCTCTCTGTGAGAATACAGGAAGATGGCCATCTGCAAACCAAGAAGACACCCTTCTCTAAGAACTGAATCTGCCAGTACTTTGACCTTGGACTTCCTAGCCTTCAGAACTGTGAGGGAAAAAAAAAAAAAAACATTTGTTGTTTAAACCACAGAGTCTATAGTAATTTGTTATAGCTGACCGAGTAAACTAACACACTATTTTATAATTTTTATTCCTAGATTTTGCCGACTGCATTGCTTTTATAAAAGGAAACGATTTTCTTACCATATGATCACTTTTCTTTTAAATTTATGTAGGTCAGTGCTATTTACTAGAAATGTAATGTGAGTCATATTCAAGTCACAAGTGGAATTTTAAATTTTATAGTAGCCACATTAAACAGATGCATTAATTTTGATGAGTATATTTAACATATCCAAAAAATATTATTTCAACCTGTAATCAAAATTTAGAAAATAGAACGAGATATTTTAAATCCTTTCCCCCCTTTTTTTAAAGACTTATTTATTCATTTGAAAGAGAGAGTGCAAGGGAATGGAAAGAGGGAGAGGGAGAGATGCACTCCCCACTGAGCATGGAGCCCAATGCAGGGCTCAACCCCAGGACTCTGAGATCATGATCTGACCTAAAATCTACCCGAGTGATCCACCCAGTTACCCCTACATTCTTTTTTTTTTTCATATTAAGTCTCTGAATTCCAGTATGTGTTTTATACAATACAGCACATCTTAATTTGGACTAGTTACATTTCACAGTGCTTCATAGCCACATAGGGCTGATGGCTACCATACTGGACAGCTCAGATATAAGAAATGAAATTATTTTTTGCACAATTTTGAAATTAGCCACCATTTTGAACATGCAAAGCATATCTAATTGTTTCTCCTTTATCCTGGGGTTTCCAGGTAGAAAAAAAAACATTAAATGCATATATTAGTAATGTTCTTTATCTATTCCTATAGTAATTGCTTTGGCTACCTGTTATTGCTTCGGTTATCTGTCCAGAATAGTTTTTTTTTTTTTTTAAGATTATATTTACTTACTTGAAAGAGAACACAGAGGGAGAGGGAGAAGCAGAACCCCGCTGATCAGGGAGCCCGATGTGGGGCTCGATCCCAGAATCCTACGCTCAGGTGATGATCAGGTAGATGCTTAATGGACTGAGGCAATCAGGCACTTCTGGTTTTATTTTGTTTTAGCGGTCCAAATCTTGTTTTGAATCTATGAGGGATTCCTCTAGATTTCTATTATGATTTTGATATTTGTCAAATTGTTTTGGAGAATTATTCTTTATTACTTGAGAAAAGCACTTTTCAATATCTTTCACTAAGAGTTTTTAAGGAGGAATAGATATTTCTTTTACTAATACCTTCTGTATTTCAGAATGATTACCTGGCTTCTTCCTGTGACCTATCAACGTAATTAAGTGTGCTTATTAGTGGATAGCCTAATGCTATACAATTATTACAACCTATTTTTGGAATAAGCTCCACTTGGTCACCACATAACAGAGTTTTAATATATTCTAAGATTAATTCTTTCCACTTGAGGCAGTTATCTGCGTTTACCACATTTCACTTGGGTGTGGTTTTCATGCGATCAGTGCAGTCAATTAATAATGGGGAAGAATCGGCATCACAAAAACCATGCTTATTAGTGTTTAAATGTCATCACTGACAACGGACAGGTTGGCAACAACTCATTATGAGAACCACATGCATTTCAGGGCATTTATATACTCACTTTTAAATTGAAGCCTGGTGCTTCTGGAATTTGTAAGATTGCATAAAAAATGTTTTGTACTTTTAGAACACACAATGCTTTATCTAAATCTCTAAATCGTATATACTTCAGTGCTATTTATTAACAGTTTTTGAAATAAGTCTTTAAGTTTACATAATCTGTAACACTAAATTAATAACTTATTAAGAACTTATATAAAGTGTACGAATTTAAGATCCATACATATTATGAGCATTTTGAAAGCAAGCTTTTTGAAATTAAAATATTTTCCCATAACTTTGGCATGTCACTTATTTTTAACAAATTGCATGGGAAATTTTCTAATAATTATGTGTTACTACATACTTTATATGAAAATATATGCATTTTTTTCTTTAGTAAATTAGAACTATAATCATTTTAGAAGGTATAAAATCTGCAAGACTGGGGTGCCTGGGTGGCACAGTCAGTTAAGTGTCCAGCTCTTTTTCTTTTTTTTTTTAAGATTTTAATCATTTATTTAGCAGAGAGAGAGAGAAAGAGAGAGAGAGAGCGCACAAGCAGGGGGAATGGCAGGCAGAGGGAGAAGCCGGTTGAGCAAGGAACCTGATGCAGGACTTGATCGTAGGTCCCGGGATCAAGCCCTGAGCCAAAGGGAGATGCTTAACCGACTGAGCCACCCAGGCGTCCCAGGTGTCCAACTCTTGGTTTCAGCTCAGATCATGATCTCCTGGGTTGCGAGATCAAGCCCCGCTTTGGGTTCTACACTCACTGGGGAGTCTGCTTGAGATTCTCTCCCTCTGCTCCTCCCCCCCTAAAATAAATAAATCCTTTTTAAAAAAATCTGCAAGACAGAAGAAACTTAGAAAGAAATTTAAGAAAACTTAGAAAAGAACAAAATGAAACTAACAGAGAATTTTCACCATAACATCTAGAAAAGAGTAACACACTCCAAAACTAATTAGTTGATAAAATCACTTGTGACTAACAAGCTTTAACACAGGAAGTAGTGTTAGAACTGAAAATATTGAGGACAAGAGTTGAATCACTGAATATGAGTTACGCTATTTAATTAACTATTATTTAACTATTATTAGAAATGCATACATAATGTATGCATTTCATATATATATGTGTAAAATTTATGTGTAAAATATGTGTAAAAACAAAAAATATGTGTAAAAAAGTCTAAAAATTTTTACATTGACATGTAAAAATTGCCATTGCAAAAATAGAAAAATTTAAATTTCTTATGGAAAGGTTGTTAAAATTACATTTTCTAGTTGTTTATATGTGTATATAGATAAGCTTTCATCTTTTGTCTTTAGTT
This sequence comes from Procyon lotor, assembly GCA_028646535.1. NCBI lineage: Eukaryota > Metazoa > Chordata > Mammalia > Carnivora > Procyonidae > Procyon > Procyon lotor. Next base: position 32,417,110 of record CM053617.1, on the reverse strand, counting down.
TTCTTTAGTTTTGATAGTCATTCTCCATATTTTAATTTTCTACAGTGATAAATCATAGCCCCTGCAATTTAGAATAATTTTACTTCATCCTTTGCAATCCTTTTCTCATTTTTCTTTTCCGGTAGTTAGGTTTGCTAAATGCTCCAATATTAAGTTGGATGATGGAGACAGTGGTATTTTATCTTTTTCTTTATTTAAATGATTATGCTTCACTGTGAATTATCATGAGTGATTTTTTTTCACTTCTTTGGAATTTGACTTTTTTATATTAATCTTTTTTCTTTTTTTTAAAGATTTTATTTTTCTATTTGATAGAAAGAGAGAGCAAGATAGCACAACCAGGGGGAGCAGCAGAGGGAAAGGGAGAAGCAGGGGGAGCCCAACACAACATGGGGCTTGATCCTCTGGAATCATGACCTGAGCTAAAGGTAGACGCTTAATCAACCTGACCACCCAGGTGCCCCCATTTTTTTTCTTTTTTAATGGGAAATCCTCCCTGTTTTTTTCTCTTTATAAGCTGCAACCTCCTTTTCTCAAATTCTCACACACTGTTCCTTACCTTATCTCTTTGTGCTGCATTTTGAGTTGACTTTTACATTTGCTAACATTATTTCATAAAAATTTTTCTTACATGCTTTTTCTAATTTTTGTTGTAATTTTTCCTGTGAAATCACTAGCATCATGAGTTACTCATTAGGGACTAAGTGAGCAACTCTTATGGGAAGGTTTCCATTTTGTTCTCCTGCACCCAAGGTTCTGGGATATATTATGTGCTAGTCCATGAGCTCAGGCAAAAGTTTCCTATACTATATGGTGAGAGTAAATTCAAACTCTAAACCACAGCCCAGTGCTGATGTTTTATGTTCTTTTTTTCTGCAAAGACCCACAGAGTTCATCTTCATTGCATCCTACAACTGAGAGCATTGGATAGTTTTTTCCAGTCTTTATTTCACATTGCAGACATTAATTCTAGACTCTTTGCTTTAGCCGTAATGTTCATTTCTAGCTGCTCATCCACACAGGACCCTTAGAATTTTCTCTCTGTGTGTTTTACATTTACTATTTCCTTCCTTCCTTCCTTCTCCCCTTTGTTTCCTCCGTCCTCTCTCCCTCCCTCCCTCCTTCCTTTTATTCCTCAAGAACAGATCTATATTATTATTATATTTATAGATTTATTATATCATATTAATTTCCATTTTTGAGTGATACAAATGTATTGAGAGGATTTTTGTCAATTGTAGTTGTTACCCATTGATGAGGAATTTCCTTTATTCCAAGGACTTGTGTGCCTGGGTGTGTTACTTTAATTTTGCTGGAACAGAGACCTCGCCAGGCTGGCTAGATATAACATCATTGGTGCCCCCTTTTTAATGCATGTCACCTGTGCCAAGAGAAAACCAAAAGCATGAGAAGGAACTCCTTTTTTTTTTTTAAAAGATTTTATTTATTTTTTTGACAGAGAAAGAGAGATCACAGGTAGGCAGAGAGGCAGGCAGAGAGAGAGAGGGAAGCAGGCTCCCTGCTGAGCAGAGAGCCCAACGTGGGGCTCGATTCCAGGACCCTGAGATCATGACCTGAGCCAAAGGCAGAGGCTTTAACCCACTGAGCCACCCAGGTGCCCCAGAAGGAACTCCTTGATGTGAGTGTTCTTGTATTGGATGGAGTTTAAAAAGTTTTGGTTAAATGCGTAACACTTCTCTCCTCAGGGCATACACATGTTTTCATTCATTCCTAATGTTGGTAAAGTACCTCAATGTGGCTTGACTGGAGTTTCACTTACCACCAAATAGTACTTCTTTTTTTTTTTTTCCTACATTCACTGAATTAAATAGTTCAGTCCTTTGTCAAAACCAATCTTACCCACCTAGTATTTCTCTCTGTATACAGAGCATGTGAAAGACAACTTTTCACAGGTTACTCCGTGTTGACATAGAAGTGCCTCTATTGCTTTGTTTTCCATGCTTTGTTTTCCTATTGCAACATGAATTTGGGAGGCAATAAATGAATAGCTACAAATCGCTGACCTTCATCAGTGAGAAGGTGAAGGAGAACAATTACTAGATTCCCTTCTGTTGTAACACTGAAATCTTGAAATTTTTTTGTCTAGAGTTCTAATAAGGGCAGAGAGGGAAAGCTAAGTCTTATCATACTTCCAGTGGGTTGTCATACATTTATTCATAGTCTTCATATATGCTCTTATTTAAAGGGAGAATTTGTATTCACTGAAATATTTCTCTTACCTGATTTTTTTCTCTCTAGAAGTCTTTTTTTCTAATTCTTCATGACTTCTAAAAGCACTCCCCTATATTCTGATATGGTCATTTATAATCTGGAAAATTGTTTGACTTTGTGTTTAATTCTTAAAATTCTCACAAAAACTTGCTTTCGGACCAGATGTTCTGCAAACTTCTTCATCTGAAAGTGTCATATAAGGGTATACCCAACACTGAGCATTACAGACACTTGAAAAAACACAGATTCGAGGAGGTTACTGGAGCATTAAGGTCAACCTCGAGTGAGACAATAAAAGCAGAATCAGGCTTGTAACCTTCAGCAATCTCCCTTCCACCTCAACTGTAGTAAATCAAAACTGCTTCATTTCGATGTGGGTATGACAAACTACTTGAGGTGAAATAATTTAAATTCACCTGGGACATTTTGTCCAAGTTGGCTTCATTGATACTATTAACATACAGAAAGGCCAAGACAATTTATTTTGGAAAGATTTACAGCTCTAGAAACGAAGACACTGAAGTATATCAGTTAAACCACAGCCCCCCCAATAAAATTACTTTAAAATTCAAACTCAGTAAAACTACATTTAATTAAAGTCAGTTTGTTAAGAAATAAAACATATGTATTCCATTCATTTGACAATAATTATTCCATTATTCAATAAGTATTTACTGAGACTTCTTTTCCTCTCTTTCTCAATTATTCAAACAAATCAAGATACTTCCTGTGCGAGGACCTAAAACAAAATGATCTCCTTCAGCAACTCCCTCCCCAGCCCCCTGCATCTTGGCTAATGGATGCAGTACTCATCTTTTTTTTTTTTTTTAAAGATTTCATTTATTTATTTGATAGAGAGAGATCACAAGTAGGCAGAGAGGCAGGCAGAGAGGTGGGGGGGAAGCAGGCTCCCTGCTGAGCAGAGAGCCCGATGTGGGGCTTGAACCCAGGACCCTGAGATCATGACCTGAGCTGAAGGCAGAGGTTTTAACTCACTCCCTCCTGGGGGAGCCACCCAGGCGCCCCCAACCGTACTCATCTTTTAACTCCATGATCAAGCTTTGCCTCTTTGTCAAACCCACCACATCCTTGCACATATTCTCTGTATTCTTTATCATTACTACTGATGATGTGCTCCTGCTTTTATCAAAAAGCAAAAGGCAACCTCCCACTTCTGCATCAAATTCCATCCCACTCACCCAAGGAAGTTCACTTATGCAATTATTTTTCTCTCCCTCTGCATCATCCATTTCTATATCTATATCTAAATTATATATATGATAAATTATATATATGAATAATCATATATCTATACTTAGATATATAGATATCTAAATATTAATATTTATATATTTAAATATATATCTGTGTTATTTCTAGATAGATCATATATATGTATAAATCATATATATGTGATTTTTTAAAAGATTTTATCTACTCACCTGACACAGAGAGAGAGATCACAAGTAGGCAGAGAGGCAGACAGAGCAAGAGGGGAAGCAGGCTCCCCGCTGAGCAGAGAGCCCGACGTGGGGCTTGATCCCAGGACCCTGAGATCATGACCTGAGCCAAAGGCAGAGGCTTTAACCCACTGAGCCACACAGGTGCCCCTATATATATATGATTTCTTAAACTCACATCCTCCTTGAACTACCACCTTATTTCTTGGTCTTATTTAGAGCCAAATGTCTTATAATACATTTCTATAGTGACTACTTTCCACCTCCTTACCTCATATTTCCGTCAACTGATTTCACTGGCCTTCCGTTCCCCATCAACCCTGGGACACTGCCCCTGCCAAGATCACAAGCATGTTCCATGTTGCCAAATCTAATTTGTAAATCTCTTTCCACACATTACTTCATCTCTCAGTGCTATCTAAGATCGTTGACCACTTTCTCTTTTTTTGGTCTCTGTAAGCTCTAATTGTCTTGCATTTCCTCATACCTCACTTGTTCCATTTTACTCTACACCTCTGGCTTTTCTACTTTATTCCACTTCACAAATAGACCTCCTGGGACCACCTTTTAATTTTTTAAAATTTTAATTCTTTTATCTTTAGACTTTTCCTAGGAGATCATATCTTTCCCATAACTTTAACCATGCTGATAATTCACAAATCTGTAAGCCCAGCCTTGACTTCTCTCCAGAACTCTAACCCCCAGGTGCATAGACATCTCAGAGCTACCTAGCTGGAGCAGCAAGCTTGAGTGAGTCCCCTCACTCTCTGGCTAAGTTTTCTCATGTTGTTAGAGCTTCAGCAATATGAAGAGCATCCATCCTGTTGCCCTAGCTCAACTGGAAGTTATTTTTGATTTTTTTCTCCATTGTTCCCCACATCCTTTTCATTGTCTAGTCTTATTGACTTTATTTCTAAAATTACACTTCCCTCTGCATCTGTTAATAACACTTTAGTTCAAGGCACCAGAATTCCTTGTCTTCTAACAGATCTCTACAATTCTGTCACTGCCCATCCCTCCTACATTTATCACACAGAAGCCAAAGAGATTTTTTTATAACTGTAAATGAGATACATCACTCTTTCACTTAAACATCGCTAATGGCTTCACAACACAATCAGAATAAAGTATAAATAACTCACCCTGGCTGACAAATCTTCACAAGGTCTGGTCTCTGTCAACTTAGTATTGGTCTCTTTTTCAGTCTAAAGTGGGCATTCCCAACCCCAGCACTACTGACAGTTTGGGTCAGATAATTTTTTTGTGGTGGGGTGCTGTGCTGTACATGATGGGATGCCTCTAGGCCCTAGATGCCAAGAGCCACTTCCTCCCAAGCAGTGACAACCAAAACTATCTCCAGACATTGCCAAACATTTCCAGGGGGCAAAACTTCTCCTAATTGAGAAGCACTAGTCTAAAATGATCATTAAGTCCAGTTGCTCAGACAGTCTTGCATGGATGTTGCCTAGTTATCATTACTCATACCATCCACTTTCACTCCAAAAGATGACTTGATCAGAGTGAGAATTACATGGCCATCTTAGTCTTCATCTAATACGTTTCATCATTTATTCTGGCCTTTTTGTGTGTGTTTTGTTTTGTTTTGTTTTGTTTTGAATATATCAGGTTTATCCCAGGCTGAGGGTCTTTGCTTGAATGTTATCTCTCCATGGAAAGCCCTTCCCCTAAAGGCTTTTTGTTTCTGGTTATTCAGATCTTAGTTTAAATGATATTTCTTTTCCGGTCAAATTCAAAAATAAAATAGGAATTGAATCATTCTCTATTCATTTGCCACATCACTGTCTAAGTTTATTTATTTATTTATTTATTTATTTCAGTTTACTTTGAATCTATGTGCCTTTCAACAACACTGGACTAAAACAGATGCTTTGTCTGTCTGCTTAGAACAGCAGGTGCTAAACGAATAAATGAATGAATGAATAAATAAGTAAATGAAATTATTCCTGACAACTCTCTCCCCAACAAGGTTCCGCGTCCATGTTATGTATCATTACTTCACTCTGGATGTTTACCTTCTGGCACTTTTCACAAATATTAGTTAATAAGTCATAAGCATAATTATTAATTCTTATTGGTGCCATGAGGACTGGATATATATCTTTCTTTCCAACTCTGAAAGGGAGAATTTGTACTCCCTTGTAGAATGCACTACATTTTACTTGGACAATCAAATAAATCAGTTAATCACAGTTAGTGAATATATACATAGTGCATAGGTAGAAATACTTGGAAAACACATAATCTGATTGGAAAGACCGATTTTTCAAGACAAGTACACTATTTATTCTTGAGAGTAATTTTACATTATTTTATAAAATTCCAGTCATGTATATGTTTGCTTTCCTTTCATTTCTTCAATGGTTTCATAAACATTCCAGGTCTTGGCTCCATCAGTAATGATTAATGATGGGAAAAAAATGTGTGCTTATTTAATTTCTTAAATTGAATTCCCCTTGCAAATATAACATAACAATTTTTCCTTTCTATGATATTATATGAGAAGGATAGAAGGAGCTCAGTGTATTTTTCAGGAAATCACTAACACACTAGGCTGTGTCATAAAAAGTCGTGCCTTCCTCAATGGCTTCTACTGAATGGCAAGAAGGTCTCAGAGTCAGGGTGATACAATCAATATCAACTGCTTCTTAGTGAGCCACTTTCTCTTCACAATTGGTTATTTTTTCCCTCAGATTTACTAAAACTATAGTACTTTAACGATAAAAGCCTTTGGCAGATACGTGTAACTATAGGTTCTGAAACATTTGAAACATTATAATATATAAAAGGGAAAAGATGCAAACGCCAAAAGAAGAATTGAATCAGAGAACTAGAGGAAGAATTTGGTATTCTGGGACAATAAGAAAATTAGGATAGGATTCACCCACCATTTGAAGATGCTTATATATAGTTATTCATGATTAAGACAAAACAGAATTAATCAGTATGCTTAGTATAGCCACATTTTCTGTCAGAAATAACTTTTGTAGAAAAGTCTGAATAGACATTGGAGAGCAGCTGTTGAGGTGTAGAATGATGGATAAGAGAGCGTAAATGTAAAATGGGTTTTAGGGTCCCAGGGTGACTGGAGTATATCCCAGATCCTGAGAGAACTTTGTCCTCAAATCTAATTCACCATCTGCTTTCTTAGAGGATCCAGTAGAAGACTGAAAACAAGCAATACATTTTTACTTTTAGAGAAGATAAGTCTGTAGAGTGAGTCCTTAGACCATAAATCAATGAGCATACAAGATACAACAACAAGAGGGAAAAATGCATTTATGAAATATTGGCCAATACTAACAAATGGAAGATGACATCCCTGAGGGGCAACCTGGGTATATGAAAAATAAGTGAAGTCAAGTTCATCTTACTTTCTTCTGTGACTGAAATGCCAAATTGGAATATTAGAAAAATATGAAATAGGTGGAACATCTAGACCTATGGTCAGATACTTAAGGACAAGAAGAAAAACTATGCATCAGATTTTGTTCTGTGGAATAAATTTGTAGTTGGTTTTATATGGAGTAATTAAGAGTGGAATGGCTTTCTCCATCTTAAATATTCCTCTTTCCTAATATTTCTCAAATTTCCTTTGGTTGAAAGAATATTCTCTATGTAGAAGCCAAGGATGTCAGATTCTTTCTCTCCTTGTTCCTCAGACAGCCAGGAGTGAAGTTTACTGCCTAAACCTCATCTAAAGGTAGGGCTCAACATCTCACCTGCAAAATGGCAGCAATGATATCAATCTTGGGGACTTCAGGGAGCAGAGAGACTGGGATAAAATTAAATTAAGTATGAAAAATAATAGCTATTACATTCTAGCCCTTTCTAAGTTGACTATTTGAGAAGAATATACAAACTACTTTGAGATTATGGAAGAGAACTCCCTCAGGGGCTGACAGTAATGACTTCAAAGGCAGTATAACAACATTTTCAAGCTTAGAACAAGGGAGGATGAATATATCTGGCTATGTGTCTGCTGCTGCTGGGCACCATGAAACTGGGGCACATTAAAAAAGGAGTAGCGTCTATATCTCCCCTTGGCTGAAAAGGCCTCTCCAACTGTCCTGACTCATGCTTGTTAGAAATGAAACAGGATTTGATAGATTTCTGCCTCACGTTGAGAACATAGGCAGTAACCTCCTCGACATCAGCCACAGCAACTTCTTTCATGACATGTCTCCAAAGACAAAGGAAACAAAAGCGAAATTGAACTTTTGGGACTTCATCAAGATAAAAAGCTTCTGCTCAGCAAAGGAAACAGTCAACAAAACAAACAGGCAACCCACAGAATGGGAGAAGATATTCGCAAATTACACTACAGACAATGAGGGGGGAATCAGAGGGCGGATGAACCATGAGAGACTGTGGATTCTGAGTAACAAACTGAGGGTTTAGGGGGGGTGAGACTGGTGGTGGATACTGAGGAGGGCACGTATTGCATGGAGCACTGGGTGTGGTGCATGAACAATAAATCTTGTAACACTGAAAAAAATAAAATAAACATATTTGGGGAAAAAAAATAAGAAATGAAACAGGAAAAATCAAATTACCTGAGATATTTGTGAGATGTATCTTTCTACCCCTGACTACTCTCCTAGGTAAAGTTCTTTTCCAAGCAACACAGAATTTCTACTTGGAATATCTTTTGGTTCTTCTTTATCAGCACAAAGAAGATGTCAGTCTCATCATTCTTTGTCTTGCTGAACCAACCTGGAAGTTGAACAGTTCAATTCCAAGATTATTAATAGCATAGTAGTCTGCAGTTATAAAACTGTCACTGTATTTAGGCTTATGCTCATTATATCTTACATTATATATATCACTAATTTCTGGTACTATGATAATATAGACCAATAATGAATCATCCACAATAATGTAAGTTTTTATGGTAAAGTAATATATACTTGCTCCAGAAAATAAAAATCCTAAAAAGTGAAAAGATGAAGACATGTTATAAAGCAAATAATGCTACCTAGGACCATGGGATCAATCTCTGGATCACAAGGTAGTAGCCAGTTAACGGGGGTTAAGATGTGTCCTTTGGTAATGTTGGCACATTTTTCTCCCTGGCTATGAAAAAGAAAAGAGAGGTACTTGGGATGCCACTTTTAGAGGCAATGCAATCTTTCTTTCCTCTCCTCTATTTCTCCTTCCCTCCTTTATTTTTAATTTTTAACTTTACAGCCTGGCTTCTTTTGCTTCATTAACTTACTGCCCACCATGGCTACCTTTCAGTGTAACAATTAGCCCCTAATTCCATATTACTAATAAATTATAAATTGATGGTGGGGGACTGAATAAGGACTTGCCCTCCTTCTATGAATTTTAATACTTGTAATAAAACCTCAATAATTAAGAGTATTACACTGATCAACAGATCACACAAATAGTATTACAGACAAATAGAAGAGAATAGGAAGATCAGAAATAGAACAGATAAATATTTGATATGCTGTTATTTTATATTTTATTAATTTATAAGTATATGATAATTAACATATAAATACCATTTAAATTATTGAAAGATGTGCTATTAATAATTGACATCATTAATGAAATCATCTGGGAATCTCTGTAATCATCTAAGAACAAAGAAACCTGAATATTTTTGAATGTTTAAACATAAAACAACGAAACTAGCAAATTTAAATGGTATAATTATAGAATGAAGTTGGAGTGAGGAAGAACTTTTAAAAGTATTACACAAAACATAGTAGACACAAAAGAAAATAATTGATTTATTCTAATATAAGAAAGGAAGATGGATGGAAGGAAGGAAGGAAGGAAGAAAGGAAGGAAGAAAGGAAGAAAGAAATGGAGGGAAAAGGGAAAGTTTCCTGCTTGGGATGAATTTTGATAATGAAAGACAAGATGCAAAGGTCAAAAGAGAATAAGTATTTGAACCTTTTGTCACTATCAAAGGCCTAGATTCCTTTATATATAAACAGTTCCTACAATTCATTAAAAAAATGGACAATAACTGAATACAAAATTGAACAAGGTATATTTTAGGGGAGTTCACAGGAAAGGAAATACAATAGCTCTTAAACACATGAAAAGATGCTCTATGTCACTCATCATAAAAGTAATTCAATTAAAAACTACATGAAAAATTCAATTAAAAGCTATCCTTCTAGATTGAACAAAGATGAAATTGTTTGAGAAAACAATGTAGTATCAAAGAGACTGAAGAAAGAGAGTTTGGAGAAGGTCTGAGAGTTTAAATTGGTATCACTCTAGGGATGACAATAAAGAAAACCCAAAAATCTACAAAGGTGCACATATTTGACTCAGATATTCCACTTCTAAAAATGTATCCTACATAGTGCTTAAAATAGCACATTGTAAATAGCAAATAACCTAAATGCAAATCCACAGATGAGTTGTTAATTTTGTATTATATACAATTAGTGTAAATGAAATACACTATGCAATTGTAAAAAGAATGAGAATGTTCTCTTTATATTAAAATAAAATAACCTTGAAGATCTATTTCTATTTGGAAAAGCAAGATGGAACAGTGCGTGTTATGAGCTGTTATTTACGTAAAAAGGAAAAGGGATTTTTTTGTACATTTTCCTTTTATAAATATGCTATTTCTTTACATATTATCATATAATAAATATATTACTTATCATTTATAAATACATGATAAAGTAACTTTATAAGGATTTATAAGACACTAACATTAGGGCACCCGGGTGGCTCAGTCGTTAAGTGTCTGCTTTCGGCCCAGGTCAGATCCCAGGGTCCTGGGATCAAGCCCCACATCGGGCTCTCTGCTCTGCAGGAAGCCTGCTTCTCCCGCTACCATTCCCTCTGCTTGTGTTCCCTCTCTCGCTGTGTTTCTCTATGTCAAATAAATAAAATCTTTAAAAAAAAAAAAAAAAAAGAAGCTAACATCAGTGATTGCCTGTGAGAGAAACTAGATGAATGGGAAGATTAGTCTTTTATTGTAAACTCTTTTCTATTGCTTAGTATTGAACCATGTAAATGTGTCACATCCTAAAATTAAATTATTGTAGAATAAAATATTTTGAGTATAGTAATTATCCATAAGACTTAGAAAATTCATAGGTATTTGGTAGATACTAAATGAATTTTGAAGTGGATGGACTAAAAACACATTAAAAATGAGAATCAGTAAAACATGTTACCTTGGACAAGTCTTTATTTCACTCATTTAATCAAAATATATCTAAATGTCTGATGTAATGGAAGCATGGTAGACACTTGGCATATAGCGCTAAGTCAAACCAATATAACCCCTGTTCTCCCTATAGAATCTACATTTTTTATTTCAATAATCTGTTGATTAAGTTCCATAATGAAACACAAAAAACACACATACATACAAAAACTAACAAAAGTGTAAGCAATAGTCTGAGGATTTTATTTGGACCTGTAGTGAAGTATATTCAAGGAATAATACCACTTTATAAAATATGTTTGAGAGTAGAATAGGCTAGATCTCTCCCAATTTATTTTTTTTATTATGTTATGTTAGTCACCATACAGTACATTGTTAGTTTTTGATGCAGTGTTCCATGATTCATTGTTTGTATATAACATTTCCATGCAATTCATGCCCTCCTTAATACCCATCACCGGGATCTTTCTCAATTTATGTCTTCTTATATCCTGCAATAAATCTTCATAGTTTTCTTCATCCAGGTCTTACCTTCTTAGTCTTATTTGTATTGTTCAAAACTAAATGGGGGACACCTGGGTGGCTCAGTTGTTAAGCGTCTGCCTTTGGCTCAGGTCATGATCTCAGGGTCCTGAGATTGAGCCCCTCATCCGGCTCCCTACTCAGCAAGAAGCCTGCTTCTCCCTTTCCCACTCCCCCTGCTTGTGTTCCCTCTCTCACTGTCTCTCTCTCTCTGTCAAATAAATAAATAAAATCTTAAAAAAAATAAATGGGAATAATAGTAACAGCTATTTTATCTTTTATATCAGAGTTAAATGTCAAACATATAGAACACATGTGAATATGCCTGGCAAAGTTTCTTGCATGAATTAAAATAGGTCCTCAATAAATGTTACTTCTATCTGAATCACCTTACTCTATAGAAATGTTTGTTTGAGTTTTAAATTCCACCTTGTTCACTCTTAGTTGAGGGGAAGCATTTACAGATTATCCACAAAACACTCCTATTGGGTCTGAGATGTGTTCTTGGGCTACTGATGTGGGTTATACCCAATATTTGGAAATTTCCTACAGGTATAAGCATAAGGCATTTCTGTGAAGACAAAAAATTATGGAAAACTGGAAATCTGATAATCTTCTCATGATTTAAAACATGGTGAGAATCAACTATCTGCCAGATCAATTCCACATTAATTCTCTCATAGAACTTCCGTGGAGGGTATGAAGTGTTCACGATTCCAAAGAAATGGAGACAATGGAGATACCAACCAATGTAAATGAACAGTTAGAACCTTTTCATAGGGAAAGACTAAAAAGTTAAGGGACCCAGAAATTCAGAAAATCCAATATTTATTCTCAAAAATCTATTCTCAAATAAAATGAATCATAAAAAACTCATTTTAACTGCTCACAATTTTATCAAGTGTGTTGTGAACTAGATTATGTACTTTGCACTGTATTGCTTAATGCAACCATTGTACCCCAAGCTGCCATAATCACATGCCCATCTCTTCACCTATTTTAAGTTAAATTTTTAATCACACTGCTAGCCATAATACTTTTTTTTTTTTTTTAAGATTTTATTTAATTTGTCAGAGAGGAGAGAGATCACAAGTAGGGAGAGAGGCAGGCAGAGAGGGGGGGAAGCAGGTTCCCTGCTGAGCAGAGAGCCCAATGCGGGGCTCCATCCCAGGACCCTGAGATCATGGCCTGAGCCGAAGGCAGAGGCTTTAACCCACTGAGCCACCCAGGCACCCCTGCTAGCCATAATACTTATCACAATACTCATTTTAAGAAATGATGGAGAATGCCTTGGTTTTAGACCCTCATGAAAGATCAAACAATCAATGGATAGATTAGATAAATGAAGACTCTTCTTGCAAAAACTATTCCAAAACAACATTGTCTGTTACTTTGATCTTCAATTGTCAGTTCCCTGGCTTGAAAATAAAAGCACAATCATTTTATTAGCTCCTATGAGAAAGAATCTGGAAGCTAAAGTATAGAATTAGTAGATTTGAATGTAAATTCTGAGAAATTGAGTAATGTGGGTGGGCTAATTAAATTCTCTGAATCAGCTTCTTTATAGAATGATCACGATTTAGGGCGAGTAATAAATGAGAAAGTATAGATGGAGACTAGCACAATATTCTGCCCTTGGGAAGTCCTCATTCCACAGAACTTCTCTGTTGGTATTCAAAATAATGGCCCTACTATTTAAAAGAAAACCCATAACCCTCTGTTTCTGATTTCTGCCAACAATGTGGTCAATTTTTATACTTCTCTGTGCTTACTTTTGTAGTCCACATTATGAGAGGCTATTTACAATCTGTGTGTCCAATTTTTAAAAACTACATAAACACTGAAAGAATGATGGTACTACCAAATCAGAAATAAATATGGTAATAGCTCAAATCATTCCATTTCATGTTAGTCACAAGAGTGAAATTGTCCCATCATCCTCTCTTAAAAAGCTCTCTCAAGGAAGGGAGGTTGGTGGGTATGTGTTTGGTACTGTACTACTTTGGCTGTCTTCCACCATCAGCATCATACAGAATACCAGAAAAAAGAAAATTTGCTACCTATTCCCAAAACCTAATAGTTCCTGGGCACAGAATGTAAATAAATAGGTGCATTTAGAAAAGTTTATTAATATAGGCAAAAGGCGTTACAATTTTCTTTGTGTTTTGTAGAAAGCAGTAATAACTCTTTAGGGATACATGCAATCTTATTAAATGTAATTGAAATTTAACCAAAATGGAGTACGAGGAGGAAGCACAAAATGACATGAGCAAGGTAATCCCAGATGCTCCATACACCCTTGGGTGAGGACCAATTTAGTTTTGTGGTTATTGTGTCTTTGCTGTTACTCTTCAGGTATTCTTGGCCAAGTTTCCATCATTTTTCTTTCATTTCTTCCTTTTACTCACTCAAAAGTGTATCATTTGGAAACTTCCAGATAAAAAGGCCATTGGAATACTCACAAATGATTGTCATCTCATAGATTTTCAGTGAAATTGACAATTGTATTATGGTTACTGGGAGAAAGCTACATTAATGTCTAAATGTGCATGAGGGGGGAGCCATTCTCATGCATAAGTAATACATCAACTATGATGAATATAGAAATAAACTACAAAATATTATGTATGTAAAATTAAACTGTACTGAAGACTGAATGAATTATGGGCTTCCAGCAGTTTATATGACTTATAAGAACCCTATCAAGATCTCTCAGATCAGAGAGTGGGGGAAGGGCGGTGGAGGATGGGGTGAGAACTAAGCACTTATCTTGAACTGAAGGTCTCCCTGAGCAAGTAGCCCAGGGGTAACTCAACTCCTGGCTTATACCAACTGCAGGTGTAAATGTCTATTAGGTAGGCAGGAAAAACCCTGTTAAGATAATCTCTTCGGGGAGTCTTGGTGTGGGCAGAATATACTCCTTACTGTAGAAAATTCCTAATGACCAAAATGAACACAGAACACCATCACAGGACATGCTGGGGTTCCTTCAAGCTCTGAGGTTGGAGCCTGCCCTGTTCTGCCAGGAGCCAAAGTGGCCATTGGCAAGATAAAACTAGATAAAACTGGACTATGTTCTTCATCCTTCACCCTGGCCCACAGGATTGTGTGGGGACCCATACACAATCTGTCAGAAGACACCTCAAATTCCAAAAAAGCACATGTGAAAAGTCACATAGAAAAATAACGATGAAAAAAAAAAAAAAAAAAAAAAAAAAAAGAAAAATAACGATGCACAGAGGAATGGGGAGTGATGTGAGGATTCATAATATTTATAACTCTATGCAAAAGAGTTGCTATCAACTTTTCTTTTTTTTTGTTATCAACTTTTGAATCTGCTTCTTCATTTTTCATGTTTAGACTGTATAGCTTGTGGGGTTCAAGTTCAGCCCTGCCACTTGCTAAACGTGTATCTTTGGGCAAATAATTTTATTTATCTTTGTTTCATTTTTTTCATCATTAAGATGGGGCTTCTTTTGTGTCTACTCCACAGGGCTATACAAGGATTATTTGTAAAGTGCTGAGAACAGTGCTTGACACACAGTGAGCATTAAAAAAGTCTGTTGTTATTTTCATTCTTTTAATAATTACTAAGTTAAAAATATGTATTATAGAAAGTTGGGAGAATACAGAAAAATATTGACAAGAAAAATTATGCATAATCCCACCACATTCTGCAGTGGATTGCCTTCAAGTTATTGTTTTAAAAGCTCATATATTAAGTGTAAACATATATTTTACTAATTTGGGTGACCATACAGTACTGCTTCACATATTTTTGGTCACTGTAATGGGTCACTCTGTCCTTATTCTCTAAGTATCCTTGGATAGATGATAAATTATATGGTCACCTGTTCACACCATACATGCTACTCTGAATCCTATATTTTATTTAATTTTAAACAATAGCTGCTTTTCAAAACATTAGATGTTGTTCTAAAATATCATGTGTAACATGGATGGGACTGGAGGAGATTATGCTGAGTGAAATAAATCAAGCAGAGAAAGCCAATTATATGGTTTCACTTACTTGTGGAGCATAAGGAATAGCATAGAGCACATTAGGAGAAGGAAGGGAAAATGAAAGAGGGGGAATCAGAGGGGGAGATGAACCATGAGAGACTATGGACTCTGAGAAACAAACTGAGGGTTTTAGAGGGGAGGGGGTAGGGGGATGGGTTGGCCTAGTGATGGGTATTCAGGGGGGCATGTATTGCATGGAGCACTGGGTGTTATATGTAAACGATGAATCTTGGAACACTACATCAAATACTAAAAAAATAAAATAAAATAAAATATCATGTGTAACAAGTTCTATACAGTATAAGACTGAACTATATTTAATCACTCAAACCATTATCTTTTTTTAAATAACAAGAAAAAATTATGGACATAACATAACTAAATGTAAAATATACTATAAATTTCTTAAAATTAGGGGTGCCTGAGTGGCCCAGTCGGTTAAGTGTATGCCTTTGGCTCAGGTCATAATCTCTGGGAGGGAGCCCCACATTGGGCTCCTTGCTCCAGTGAGGAGCCTGCTTTTCCTCTGCCCCTCCCCCCATGCACGCGTGCTCTCTCTCTCTCTCTCAATAAATAAAATCTTTAAAAAATTCTTAAAATTAAACACCCTTGTGTTATTTTTATCTAGAGAATAAACAGAAACACAAACAGCACTGAATACATATAAATATGGAGTATATTATTTAAACTACTTTTTTATCGATCAGAAAACTTCAGATTATTCAATAAATCTGGTTAGGAGAATTATTTAGCTCTGTTTTTTAAAATACTGTTCTTAAACATAAATTTCTGATAGATTATGACTATATATAACCATATGTACAAACATGGTAAATAATAAATTATATAGACAATAAAATGTTAAGAGCTAAATTAACAAAATATTTCATTTCATGGTGAAGCAAGTCTAAGTATCAAACATATGAACTACATTTTAAAGTAACTGATAGCTTTGATCACATAAAAGGCAAAATTTCTGTATGTGTCAAAAATTAAGTAATAAATCAAAAACTGGAAAAAAAATTAAGTAATAAATCAAATAGCAATTGAGAAAAATTATAAAATATATGATAGTGCATGATTTATTATCCTCAAAATAACAAACTCCTTTAAAGAAGACAAAAAAATTACCAGACTTGAAAGTGAGCAAAGCAAGTAATTTAAAAATTCATAGAAACTGGACAATATATAAATTAAAGTATTCAGTTTTGCTGGTAATCAGAGAAATTCTATTTAAAACATTGGTGAGATATAATTTTCCTTATAAAATCAACTAAAAATACTATTTGGTTCTGGTAAAGAAAAAAAGTAAAATCAAATTTTTCCTAGAGGATTCATGGAAATAGAAATAAATATAATTTTTCAAGAGGAAAAGTTATCGAAGTGTATTAAAAGTCCAGAAATGTATTCTTAATAATCTGTACCACAAGATCTGCATAATGATTGTAAATCACTGTAATCATGAAAAATTGGAAATTTACTAAATGATTCAGCATAGAAGATTGGTAAAAAAAAATTCATATGAAATGCTTATAATAGTATACTCTTTAAATTTAAATTATATTGTTAATTTAAATTATATTATGCTGTGGAGAAAAGGTCATAATATACTAACTGACAAAAAAAAGCAGATTACAATATATGTATAGGATGATCTTAACATCATCCTATTAGTATATTTTGTAAGGAAAATTAGTATATTTTGTAATAAGACGTTAGACTTTAATCCTTCCTACCTCAGATTTGATTAGAGTGTCAATATAATGGATAATAGATAATGAAGTGCGAGACTAATCACTAAGTGCAGAATTTATAAAGGAAATAATCAAATAATCTAGAGCCATTCCAGAACATTTGATCTCCCTTGCTGATTCTGAAAATATAAAAGGGGTGGGAAAAAGATGGGTAAGAAAGCCATCTTGGTCCTGAGAGTCTGATCACAGAGGCATTTGAATGGCTTGCTTGGCAGAGCGTGTTGGGATGACAGATGGATTGGCAGGTCCTGTAGACTAGCTGTGGAACACACACAAGAAAGATAGGATGCTGGCTGTTTGAAGGCCAGCTTGGGAAGCTCCTGAGCAGGCCTATGGCCAGTCCACCATTGTCTCAGGTGCAGTGGACCCTCACCAAGCTAGGCAAAAGTTAGCTTTTAAGTTAGGAAAAGCAGCAGTTAGCAAGATGGGAAGACAGAGTAGAGCAGAGAAGCTAAGGGAGGCAAGGACAGCTGTGATTTTCTTTGACCACAGATACCCTGCCTTCTATGTATTGGTTGATTATGCAGTATTTCCACAGGGAAATTATGAAATAGTTGGGACTGCTATGCACTAAAATGATTATTAGTGGTTGTCTCTGAATGAGGTGATATTGGGAATTTTTTTCTTTTTTATAAGTATATTTATCTTCCTAGTGTTCTAGAAACGGTGTGCATTTGCATGGTTAACTGGTAAACATTAGGCATTTTGTACAGATTAAGAGGGTAGGTTTGAAGATGATAGCAATTGAATAAAAAAGCCATAGATCTGACAGAAGTGACAGACTTTATGAAATGCACAGAGGGATGGTCAAAATCTGACAATTCTGTTACTTCTTCTCTTTCAAGGCCACAAAGTGGTAATAAGAGTTACATATTTTATATGGATCCACTCTGCTAACAATATTTTGACGGCTGCCGGAGAGCAGAGTAATCTTGGGGGACTGAAGTGTTCTGAGCAGATTCCAGTCTGGAAGACACCCCCTCTCATCAGCATCGATTAATGGACCAGGGTTAAGTGGTGCTAGGTTATGCTTTGCGCCCTCAAGAAACTTCTTCTCCATCTAATTTATTAATGGAAAGTTTCTTCCCAGGATCACGCTGCACAACTTCATAGAGTCCCTCTCATTCTAGTGAGGATGATTCTTATAGAGTTGGGCAGTGTGCAGCCTGTGTGAGCAGCCACAGCACCCCACGTGAAAAGCTCATTATAATGCTCACTCCTAGATAAGCCTTTCATGAGCAGCCGAAATCTCTCCCCTTCATTTTATGTGAATTTTTATTTCCCAACCATTTTTATGAGATTTCCTTAACTGTCTTGTCTTTTATGTGTGTGGGTTTTTGTTTTTGTTTTGTACTTGTTTATATATTTTTTCTTGCCTCTATGTAATTGGAAATATTTGAGGTCAGGTAACATGCCTCATGCATTTTAACCCCTGGCAGTACCTGTCTCAGTGCCTTGGACACTGTGTAGTTATAAAGGCAATAATAATAGTTAAAATACAGTCATAATGATAATGATAGATAACATTTATTGAGCTCTCTCTATGTGCTATGCACAAAGTTCTCTGAATTATTTTTTTTAATTCTAACAATAACTCTATGTGTTAGGGACTATTACTATCTTATTTTATAAAGAAAACCAGAACCCTAATCAAGGTTAGGCAACTTATCCAATCTCAAACTATCAGTAAGATTTTGAATGAATGAAAAATCATTTCTCTCTCTTGTGGACATGACATCCTTTGGAGCCTACAATTCAATTTCAATAAATGCAGTTTACTAGACTGTGGATTACTGATGGTAGGATCCTTAATTATTACTGTTTGAATCCATAGCATGGTGTACTTTATACGTGCCTAATTATTTGGGGAATAAATAAGTGAATGAACAAAAAGATATATTATTTCAGCCATGCACCTGACTTCTTAATGGCTTGCAAGGACAGCCTGCTCTGTACTGAGGGTCATTTTCTTCTTTTAACCAGGATCCTTCTATAGGTAAAGAAACTGAGGCTCAGTTACACTGTGATTTTCCCAAGGCCATACTGCAAAGAGCAAATGGCCACAGGATTAGAATTAAGACCCTTTAATTCCTACTCCAGAGCACCTTTTCTTACACTCCTCCATCTAATTGCTGACACCTAGGAAGCTTTTCTGTATGCTACATGAAATTGAGAAAGGCAGAATGCAGAATGAGAAAGTTGGGAAAGGCCCAACTGATACTCTTCAAGGAAACCTCTTGCATCTGCTTTGTCAACACCTGCCTGGGGTCCTGGGCCCCACGTTGGTTCTTTGAGGAGGCTCCCAAGTTTCCTTCTTTCTCACTGTGCCCTGCACAGCAAAGGAGTATCACTCTTCCCTGAGCTGAATGGTTTGAGCACTGAGTTAGTGATGACCCAATGGGCTTCCTGGTACACAGGGAAGGAGACCTACTGTGCTCCGACTTGATGAATTCACTGTCCCTGCAAACCATTACAAACTGGGCTGTGTGGACTGGCTCACTTCCAGCACTCCCTCTAGGGCTAGAACCACATGCTGTTGAAAATTTATTTTTTGGGTTCCCTAGTGATTATTCCTGGGAATTTGGGGTCACATAAACCCTGTCTGGAGGGATGGGAAGTCTAAACCCACATCATTTTTGCTGCTAACCTTCCTCTGAACCATGGCCAGACCAGGCTCCTGGCATCCCAGAGGGCACTCTAAGAACAGAGCCTGGTTTCTAAGATCTGGAGAAATAAAAGTGTGAATGTGAATCACTACTGCAATAACCAGATTAGGCCTAAAATGGAATTGCTTATGCAATTCAGTATGCACATCAGTAAACCAAAACTTAGCTAAGCTTCCATGCTGTGCTCTCCCAGAAAAGGAAGGCCACGGTCAACCAATCCATGCTTACTTGCTCAGCACAAGTTACCTGACCTGGCTCTAAGATTTCTCTTTGCTTTGTATAAGGTAAGTAACCCTGCTTTAAACCATCAGCAAACACCCAGTATAACTTCCTTATTCCTACTCACTTTGGTCTGCAAAAATTGTTCACCTTCTACTGCTCTTTAGCGATCTTTTTTATGTGCTAGACTGGATGCTGCCCATTCAAGAACTGCTGAATTTTTATTAGATCTGTAAATCATGGACACTTTTCTTTGAACAGTTCCTATGGACTGGATCCAGAAGTTCTCTTCTATCCTCCCTCGGTGGAGACTAGATGACTTTGCAGACTTGTCACCTGCAGTCAGCCTTGGGGACCCTGGGCATTAGGACGCTGATGAAGAGAGGAAGTCACGGCTACGTTTGGGAATGGCTACCTTCAGCCACAGGAGGACCCTCACCATGGATGGGCATCTTCTCCACCCCCCCCATCATTCATTGATTCCATTCTGAATCCATTCTCTGGAGCTACTCTCAGGCTTCTACTGGCCAGTGATGATATGAGTATCTTGATGATAACTCAGGTTGGCATGTGCTCCTAAGACAGGAGACCCAGGAAAATGTCTGCCTGAATCCTTGACCAGCTTATGATTCTTCAGTTCCATCTGGTTCTGCGTCCAGCCTGAAGATGGTACCTGATCTGGGTGGGTGCAGCTGGTTAGGAAGAGAAAACTGGACAGGATTCTACAGGTTGATCCCATGTTTGCAGGAAAAGGGACTGGTTCTGAGCAATTACATTGGAAATTGACTAGAAGACTGTGGGGCTTCTAGGAAGTTGCCTGCTGCTATCCGCAGGCAGGGCTGGCTGGCAGCAGGGGAAGGCAGGGCACAGATACACGCCAGTACGATGTGCTACACAGCCTGGTGCTGGCTCCTCCACAGACAGTCACGTCCTCTGGATCCTGACCAAAGTCTGTTCCTCTTACCACCTTCTGAACCCGTGCTAACCATCAGATCGTGGCTTCTGTGCGCTGATCCCATGTGAGGGTAAGATTCACCTGATAGTTATGTGCAAAAGATATTTTTTCAAAACCTGAAAAAGGCACTCTAAAGGTTTAATTCATGTTTGTGTGTATGGGTCTTTCCCAGTGGGGTTATTAACCATAGGTTCTTTGGGGGTAAAAAAAAATGAGTTTTTGGAATAGCATGTCTGACGACCCACCCTGGGGTCATGGTATAGACACTGGTCATAGCAGCCGTTGAGCTTTCTCATAGTGATATCCGGGCATTATTTCCCCAAACGCATGTAATCTGAGGTTTTATTTATTTTTTTAAATTTATTGCAGAGACGCACATCTCTGATCAACTCTGCCTTGCCTGAGGGAGGACAGAACGGCAGAGGCTTCTAACTTGTTGTGAATTGGGATTTCACTAAAATAGAGCAGGCATTCGGCAAATGGCAAGAGAGAGAGAGAAGGAAGAAAGGAGAGAAGGAAGAAGGGAGAGAAGAAAGGGGAGAGAGAGGAAAAACAGGGAGGGTGTTGGAGGGAAGCTTATTTCCTGAGCACAGAGTCATTCGAGGATATCATATGCAGCAAATTAAACGATCCTTCAGCAAGAATTTTGACAAGAAAATTTCATTAGGGATTTAAATCTCTATGGAAGCTCAAGTTGCTGCATTAAGATATGAAAATTGTGCAAATATTGTTCCTTAGAATAATGTTTGCTGCAGGTCATTGAGTTTCAGTCAATGAAATTAAGAGTGATAAATGTCATAGTGGAAATAACAGAAGGAAGGAGGAGTCAAAGGGGGAAGGGAAGAGCCCAGCCATCAAAGGCTCAGATCCTGGAGTCATTTGGATCAGAAGTTAGACTCCAGCATTAACTGGCTGCTTGACCTTCAGCAAGTTTATTTAACATCTCTGAGGCCTAATTTCCTCATCTATAAAACGTGAGCAGTTGCCAGGACCTCTGCTAGACTGTGACTGTCTAGTCTAATGAGACTAATGTCTAATGAGATAATCCAAGTGAGGCCCCTTGGCACAGTGCCGGGCACACATGGGCTCTAAACACATATTAGTGTGATTATACTGATGAGTCAAGGCGGTGGGCTAATGTTCATCCGGCACTGACTTCTCATTAGTCTGGGTGTTAGGTGCCTATAGCAATTATTATTGCCATTCTCTGGGTGAAAAGCCTGAGGCTCAGAGGCCAAGTGCATCTGCCAAAGTCAGTAAGTGCTTCCATCAGAATCATGCCCATGTTTATGTGTCCATGTGTTTTTCTCCCTCCCTAGACAGCGGGGGCCTCAGACCCTAAACTCTATGGGTACCTTTGTATTAACAAAATCTGACCAGTGAGATGCTCAGAAAAAAGTGAGATGCTCAGTGGATGCTCAGAAAATACCTGTGCATAATAAATAAATGGAGGCATGTATGCATAAATGTTGTTATCATGCTTTCCTCATTTATTATTATTATTATTTTTAAAGATTTTATTTATTTGACACACAGAGAGAGATCACAAGTAGGCAGAGAGGCAGGCAGAGAGAGGGGGAAGCAGGCTCCCTGCTGAGCAGAGAGCCCGATGTGGGGCTCCATCCCAGAACCCTGAGATCATGACCTGAGCCAAAGGCAGAGGTTTTAACCCACTGAGCCACCCAGGCGCCCCTCCTCATTTATTATTTTTTAAAAGATTTTATTTATTTATTACTTGACAGAGAGAGAGAGCACAAGCAGGGGGAGTTGCAGAGGGAGAGGGAGAAGCAGGATCCCCACTGAGCAGGGACTTGGGGCTCCATCTCAGGACCCCGGGATCACGACCTGAGCTGAAGGCAGACACTTAACCAACGAAGCCACCCAGGCGTCCCTGCTTTTCCCATTTGAACTCTGTCTCCAGGACTCATCCATTGGATTTCTCAATGCTTTATTTTTAAGTTTTTATTTCAAGGCTTTCTGGAGCTCTGACTCACATAATCTTATGCCATATTATAGGAAACGGGAGAAAAAGAGGAAAAAATCCATATACTTCCACAATCCAAACACTGAAAGCTCCCTTTCAGCATTTCAGTATATGTTTTATTTTTTTCTTACCATTGGACCAAGGGATGTTCCTACTGCAATTTTATATGAAAGTAACTTTCTATGTTGCTGTTTCAACCAAATAGGAATATTTCCTACAGGTATCATTTTAATGGTAATTTAATAGACCGTTATAGGTATGCCATATGATATTTTACTTAAACATAGTTTTGTTGTTGGTTTTCAGCATGTGCCCATTTTTTCCCCATTAGAAATACTGCTGCACTAAATATTTTTACGCATATAAGACCTAGGTTTTCAGGCTCGTGATTATGATTATGAGATCAGTTTTTTTTGAGGAGTACAGTTTTAATTAATGGTGGGGCTCATCCTCAATTTGCCAGAGACTAAGCGGGTGGCAAGGCTTGATTAGATTGTCTGAAGAGAGATTATTTCACCTATTTTGTATCACACGCGAGCCCTGCCCCCATATCTTGCCCTCTATCCTGTTGATAGATATTCCATGGCTATATATGACAAGTAAAAGGAAGGAAGAAGGAAGGAGTGAAGGAAGGAAAAAAGAAAGGATAGAGGGGAGAGAAGGGGGGGACGGAAGGGAAGGAAGAAGATTAAAGCGAAGAAATAATGAAAAAATAGAAGGAAAGGGGAGAACAGAAGGGAAGTAAAGAGAAAAGAAAAGAAAGAAGAGGGGGAAACTAGGTACATCAGCCAAAATAAAAAAAAGAAGAAACAAGAAGAAAGAAATTAGCAAGCTCATTCTTCCATGGGCTTTGTAATACTCCAAATCCATGTCTCAACCACAACTATACGTTTGAGATACCTGCTTAGAAAATGGCAAAATCGCAAGAGGAAACAAGTAGAACACACTCTAGCAACTGCGCCCTATCAGGGTAATTCCTAGACACCAGTGCCTCACATTTCAGAGAAAGAAATAATCTATGACTAGCTTGCTTGCTAAATTTTAGGAAACCTTCACTTTCCTCAAGGAGAGTTACATTTGCAAGGAAATGAGTAGTTAAGATTGTACTGTAGCTGTCTTGACAAGATAAAACACAATGAAATGAAATTAAACAAAACTTTTCCTTTAAAAAAAAACTTTGTGTTTCCTAAGACAAAGTAGGTAGAAATTCGGTGCCTGGGGTGTGTGGGGGGGAGGGAGATGAAAATATGCATTTTGAAAATATGTTGAAAGATGGTTGGATGTGTTCATTATACAGCAGTGTGCTTCCTCACAACAAGACAACTGTCTGTCGTCAATACACAGTATTTTGTTGAAGTTTGTCTTATGTATGTTTGGTATTTAGAAAACCATATCATTGCCTTTGTGATTTGGAAATGTCTGTCATGATCCTCACTGAACTAAACTGCTGATTCAATAAAAATTTCCTTTCCATAGTGGTGATTCAATTGTAGCAGTCATTGAAAGAGCAGAGGATTATTTACAAATAAAGCAAAAAATTCACATTTGACTGGAAGTGGTCAGATCAGTACCAAATGTTACTTTTTACTTCATATAGAAACAAAAAACTAAGGACTAGCAATATTTCTTAGTGACAAATTGTCTTCTTTCAAGAATGAAAAGAATATGACGGCCGTCCAGGAATCAGTGATATGCAAACAGTGTTACTGAAATTGGGGTTTTTACAGTCACAACACTTCTTATGTAATTTTAGATGCCTATTTTCCTTCTTTAGTAGGTGCGGTAAAGGTTAATAGGTTTAATATTAACACAATTCCAAGCAAAGGGTAAGACCCGATATGAGACTGTAGTTTCCATACCATTCTGTTAGGTCAATAATGAGCTCTGGTTTGTTTCTACATCCCTGCTTTCATAATGGGTGGTGGTGGGAGTCTGTCTGAAAGCTAAGGGAGCAGGGTATCCTGGAGTTCCCAGTATAGGTCAGCGGCGGAGCTGAATCCGGAGACCAGGTCCCATCTCGGGAGAAGACCAGACCTAGACTTAGACCAAGTTAGCTCTGAGTGAGAGCTTTGAACGTTCACGCCTGTCATCAGCTTCTACCCTTGGCAGCATTCAGAGATAAACTACCAAACTGCAGCCTTCAGCTGAGCTAGCAACCGTTGCCCAGAGTAAGTGCTGCCTACACATTGCCTTAGAGAAAGAAGAAAAATGCTTGACCTACTTGGATCCGATAAGATGGAATCAGTTTTCGGCAGAAATTGATCACAACGGACTCCTTGGTAGCCTTCTTTGCACCTGAGAAAAGGGGATAAATGACAAACGTACGCATGTGGTTGTGAAAGATTTCAACAAGCAAAAGAGCCATCAATTACACAAATGTGAGAACAGTACATTCATGCTTTTGTATTGTTTGATTCAGGCTTCGAACACTGGCAGACAGATTTTAGTCTGTTTATGTGCAGAAAACCCAGCACGGCTTTGCTTTTTTATAGTTTTAGATGGAATACCTAACGAGCAAATTGAATAGCATTTTAAGACGGCCTTCGTAGCAATGTGAGTAATAGTCTCTTCAGATTATAATTCTGAATGCAGGTATAGGCAGGTCTTTTCTTTACGCAATGTGCTAGTCTCTAAAAGGGTGCAAATGCCCTTTTGGAAGCATATTTTAAGGGTAAGTTTGCTAGTAAAAAATCATTTTCTGTTCTAAGTAATCCAATCTTATCAGATTGTGGCTACTGTTTATCTTCCTCCTGTTTTATTAGTTTGTTCATTTGCTAATTTCACTTTTTTAAAATTTTTTATCTTTTTTTGACGTAGCTATTCTTCAAGTCAGCATCGCCTAACTGCTTTGCCAGAAATAACAGCATTTATTTTAGATCTGCTAAGATCCAAGAGGCATCTATGTCTACATGCAAGGTCTCCGCGCTTTCCCTCTAAACTTGTAATTTTCCCTCTTCATTTTTCTCTTTCATATTCACAAACATGTGTAAAGTGCTTGCTCTCTGGCAGGCATTGGACAAGGCAACTTTCCTGAGGTGGGTGCAATTCGGAGGCCAGGAATGTGCCTGGAACCACCTGCAATGAGGCATGTCACCCCCTCCCTGCCAGTCTTCTGCTGAGCCTTCACACAGTGCGCTCCATCAGGGCTGCTTGGCCACCCCAGAAAGCATCGGCTCATCAGCCGGCAGTTCAAGGCACAGATGTGGCTGATGCCCCCATGCCTGCCTCTGTGAGCTGGGAGGTAGCATGTAGTGGTCTCCTGGAAGCTTCGTCTCTCGTGCTCGAGTTATGGAGGGCAGCCTCCATTGCTGTTTGTGGGATGGATCTGTCCTACTTACACAGGAGGAAATTGTGCCGCTGGCGCAGAAAATCAGGTTTAAAAAACCATTCCCTGGTTGTTAGAAATCTACGAAACTGACCAAAGAATTCGAAGCGACCATTCTGTCAGAGACGAGAGCTGCGCATCCTTTCTTTAGAATATGCTTTGTTTGGGGGGTGTAATAAAGTATTAGATAAGGTCTGTTGCAGTGGGAGCAGCTACTGAAGGGAGCGGAGGTAATTTTACTACTTTTCATAGTCAGCCAGTTGGAAGTCAGGCAATAGGGCAGGCTCTCTTCAGCACCTTCTTAAGCCTGGCACTCTGGAGTGTATTTGGCAATTTTCCTCGTAGACTAAGAACAAAGACTCCTGATATATGGATACCCCTGAACCCAATAGGCTATTGAAAGAATATTTTTGAGCAGCCACCTATTTTCATAACTTTTTTAATTCATTGATTGCACTTGAAATAAAGCAGGCATATCACTCGATCTGTAATGGTAGAAAGTGAGAAAATACTTAGGACCGAAACACATTTGTAATGAAAAAATAAATTCCTGCTCTCTGAAAGCTGTCCTACTGCTGTTCGTTTGCCTTTATTCGGAATTACCAGAACCACAGTGCTTTAATCTTCATTTCTTCACAAACGATGATTTATGAGCTGGGTGTGTGTAGGGTGGCACATTCACTTTTGTGGAGGCTTTATTTCCAACATATGTGGGAGATGTGAAGCGCACTTTACTCTTTTACTCTCTGCATCTTCATGTAATACGAAAATGGTATCCTAGGGAAATGGTTGCTTTTTAAGAGAAAGTGCGTTTTTGTTTTGTTTTGTTTTGTTTTTTAAGGGGGTCTTCGTTACTTACAATGCATTATTGCATTTGTGTGTGGAAAGGAAACTATAAAGAGATGTTTGACATTTTTCTAGGCTTAAACTGATTTTCTGTGGGTATGAGCCCACTTTGAAGTGCTCGGGTCTCCTGGGGTATCTGGAAAATAGCACAGCAAGGGTCTTCGATGCTGCCTTCATCCCTGTGTGCTGCAGATAGTCAACAATAATGATGTTGGAGGAGCCCAGGCCAGGCTAGGAAACCTGCCAGAGGCTGTAGGACTGGCTACAGAGCCTGCTCCTTTGTTAAGGAGACAATGTCTCTGCCAATTGGTTGCTGGGTTTTAAGAATGAAACATTAAAAATTTCCATTTAAAAATCACACACGTCACCTTGGTAAGTTCAGGTAATGCCAATGCATTGGATTGGATGCATGATGATATTAAAGACATAAAGCAGAGCAAAAAAAAAAAGTCGAGCTGTACATCTATTGCACTGATGGAGTTTGGTAGAATTTCTGACAGTGTAACAAGCACTTCTTTGGAGAAATATCATCGTATGTTTATTTTGGTTTTGGTTACTCTTGGGAGGATTTTGAGAGTGTTTTGGTTCATTTTTTAAGATGTTTGCTTTTTGAAAGATACAGGTATAAGCAAAACAGAAGTTCATATACTAAAAAGGTTTTTGTTCATCTAAGATAGTATGACAGGATTTATAAAATTTTAAAAATACATGTTTAATCTAGTGATAAGTGTTTTTTAAAAAGCACAAATCTTGGGGCACCTGGGTGGCTCAGTGGGTTAAAGCCTCTGCCTTCGGCTCAGGTCATGATCTCAGGGTCTTGGGATTGAGCCCTACATTGGGCTCTCTGCTCAGTGGGGAGCCTGCTTCCCCCTCTCTCTCTGCTTGACTCTCTCCCTACTTGTGATCTCTCTATATATCAAATAAGTAAATAAAATCATAAAAAAATAAAAAGCACGAATTTTCTTTTCACTAGATTAATATTCTGTTTTGTTTTGTTTTGTTTTCCTATTCCGCATTGCTTTCAAATCTCCATTCAATTCATCCACTCCCTGGTTCTATAAATTTCTTTATCCCTTAGAAACATCGTATCTATTACTGTATCTAATACAGTGATTGGGATTAAAAATCCCAATATTCCCTGGTGATTTTCCATGTAAGTTTTGATTCTACACCTGAATGGTGTAGGAGCAGGGAGCAGGCTCAGGAAATACAGCCAAGGAGACAAATAGTTACATAAAGAAAATGGGAGAATTATTATTATTATTTTAAAAGATTTAATTTATTTATTTGACAGAGAGAGAGACAGATCACAAGTAGGCAAAGAGACAGACAGAGAGAGAGGGGAAGCAGGCTCCCAGCTGAGCAGAGAGCCCAATGCGGGGCTCCATCCCAGGACCCTGAGATCATGACCTAAGCTGAAGGCAGAGGCTTTAACCCACTGAGCCACCCAGGTGCCCCGAAAATGGGAGAATTATTATCAACAGTGAAATAACCACAGAACACGCTCAGTCCACAAGAGCTAAGACATTTTACCTTGAAAAAAAAAATAATCTTAAATTCTGTTTTTATCTACTCTGTAATGAAGGAGCTTTTACTTCTGAAACCAGTAAGTTCTTGATCATGTTGTTTGCTTTATTTCCAAATTTAAAAGGCAGTAGGGAAGGTCATAGTTGAAGAGACAATGTCCAAAGCAAGGTAGGGCAGGTAAGAGGTTGAAGGGAGACTCTTAGGGTAACTGTGGATAAGAGAGCTTGGGCTGGCAACGAAGTGGGGGGAAGAGCTTGGAGATGGAGCCCAGTATCTCTGCTGGTGAGCCTTAGGGTTGAATCACAAAGGAGGGCCCTGCCTGTCTACAGGGATGGGACCCATTGTGTAGTTTCAAATGCAGGTCCCTCTTTTTCTATTTGTTATATCCTTCCAGTTTGGCCCTCGTCTCCCCATCTGGGTTGTTCAGCTGTATCTAAAATAACAAGCTTTCCCTTCTATTCATCTTTCCTCTTCTGTATTATACCTGAAAAAAAGCCCAGTTTTAGTGAAAAGTTTTAAAAAGCTATCCTTGGGCGAAAGAGAAGAAGAGGGGGCACCTGGGTGGCTCAGTCGTTAAGCGTCTGCCTTCGGCCCAGGTCAGATCCCAGTGTCCTGGGATCGAGCCCCGCATCGGGCTCCCTGCTCGGCAGGAAGCCTGCTTCTCCCGCTACCATTCCCTCTGCTTGTGTCCCCTCTCTCACTGTGTTTCTCGCTGTCAAATAAATAAAATCTTTAAAAAAAAAAAGAAAGAGAAGAAGAGAAGAGTACTGGCAAAGATGAAAAGATACACCATGCGTGACTGTCAGCTGGATTTCAGTACTAGCTTTGTCTGGTGTGGTAAAGGAGAAGTAGTCAACACATTGCCCAGCTTGGACGTGAAAGACCCAAAGGAAGAGACTTGTAAAACAGTTCATCACTTGCTCAGGTTCCCACAGAAATCCCACCTCTAACTTCAGATCATTCCCATATCCCCTCTTACAATACTCTATGCCAGCTGATTTCTTTGAACCCATTTCTTGAATAACAACTACACTAGTGCTGATTGTATTAGTGATTTTGAGTGAAAATTAAAGAACTCTCACTTGTGACCAACAGCCACCCTACATTTCCAGATTATTCTTCCATTTCCTCTCTTCCTTTTGTACGAAAACCAGAACAAAATAACCCCCAAACAACCCAAAAACTGGTCCACAGAGGGGACTGTACCAGCCTTTGTCCTCATTAATTGATTTCCCGGTCATTTGCTCATGAATGGATGGTGTCATCATTCCCTCACTGCACTATTCTCCTACTCTGTCTTCATTGTCAGGGTATCGATTATGCACATAGATGGCCCCACCAATACACCGTCTCTAAGCACATGTCTTCCTCTTGTTTGTCATAATGATTCACAAGGTAGAGCTTATAGTCTCACTTCTCTGCTTAATATTTGCATAGACATACTTTATGCGAATCATTTAACATCTCTGTCTTTCAGTTTCAACCCATATAAAATGCGAGTGATACCAGGAAGGAGAAAAATGAACAAGCACACATAGTTGATATTCCACACATGCATTTTGGCCATTGTTATGACGACAAGCCTTATACCTGCCATACTTGCAAAGATGCATTTGACATAATTTCTAGAGAGAAATGTATGCAGGATAGAAACATGTTCAAATATTTGCTTCAATCCCTGTGTAGTGCCTGGCCTCCGCAATTCACTTTAGAGAAAGTATACGTGGTTTCTTATTGGAAACTTGATTTTAGACATAAAATTTGAACTAGCAGAAATCAATTAACTTCACAAGACAAAAGATGGCAAACTGTGTGGGTTGTTTCCTGCCTGTATCAACGTATATTCATAAAAAAAAATGACACTTACTCTTTGATATTATAGGAAAGTAGACGTTTTGTCAGTGATATACAAGTCTGCCAATTTTAAGGAGCCTCTTAAACGTTGCTTTGAAAAAAGAACAACCCCCTTCCCCCCACCCAGGTATTCTTCTCTATCTCCTGCCAATTCTCTTTAGCCTCAATGTCAGACCTTGGTTGGGGAAACCAGAAGGATCATCAGGCATTTAAACTTTACATTTTGGAGGCAGGCTGGTTTGGAGCACTGCCTGATTTTAAATCCAGGATCTGCTGTTTGCTGGCCATTTAGGCTTCTGTGCCTCCTTCCCTTCATCTGTAAAATGGAGGTAATAATGGTAGCTCTTGCCCAGAATTATTATTAAGAATTAATTATATAATACCTGTGGTTCTCAATAAATGTTATATATTTTTTAATATTCTTTGAATTTGAAATCATTATCACAGCTTTTCAAGTGGGGAAATAGTCCAAAGTTTTAACTATCTGATTCCCCACATCCCACATCCAATAAATATTTGAACTAGAGGCAAACTCAACTGGGGATGACTTTAAAGCCCTCACTTGGTCCCTGGTACTTACTGACATTCTTCATGGAACATCCGAGGAATTTCCATTCCTCATGGAAAAACAATACAGAAATCAATATATGCCCAGCTACCTTTCCCAAGATTAGTATTTGAAAATATGGCCCAAATATCATGAACTGAAACCATGATTAACAGTAAGAATTAAAGACCTACATTTGAAAGTTATTGTCCAATCTCAAAATGTTCTTAAGCAAGCCATGTCACAGAAACTAGTCACAAATTTAAAGGCAAACTTCCTGAGTTTCATGTTAAATTAAAAGATAATCACTGGGCGCTTAGCTGGCTCAGTCATTTAAGCATCCGGCTCTCAATTTAGGCTCAGGTCGTGATCTCAGGGTAGTAGGATCCAGACCCACTGTCGGTCTCCCTGCTCAGTACAGAGTCTGCTTGACTCTCTCCCTCTGCTCCTCGTCTACTCACGCTCTCCTCTCTTTCTCAAATAAATATATAAATAAGAAATTTTTTTAAATGAATGAATGAATGAATGAAAGGTAATTACCGACTATGGATGGGAACACTCTTCGAGGGCACTACTATTAAAGAATGATAATGACATCTCTTGATTTCAGACTAATTCTTGATTTCAGGCCTCAGTTAAAAATCAAAATCAAGGGTCGCTTGGGTGGCTCAGTGGGTTAAAGCCTCTGCCTTTGGCTCAGGTCATGATCTCAGGGTCCTGAGATCAAGCCCCACATTGGGCTCTCTGCTCATCAGGGAG
Organism: Procyon lotor; assembly: GCA_028646535.1. Classification (NCBI taxonomy): domain Eukaryota; kingdom Metazoa; phylum Chordata; class Mammalia; order Carnivora; family Procyonidae; genus Procyon; species Procyon lotor. Next base: position 32,385,263 of record CM053617.1, on the reverse strand, counting down.
CCTGCTTCCCCCTCTCTCTTTTCCTGCCTCTCTGCCTACTTGTGATCTCTCTCTGTCTGTCAAATAAATAAATAAAGAAAAATCTTTAAAAAAAAATCAAAACCAAAACCAAGACAAACAAAAACACAGAGGTTGGAGTTCAGCAGGGCAAGCGAATTGTCCAGCATTGAAGAGGTCAGGAGGACAGGGGCCAGAATTCCCCAGCAGGCCTCCATCTGAATGCAAATGGCTGTTGGATGGACTGGGAACTTTCCTAGCTAAGGGTCTGCAACCTAGAATTATTAATGGTGTAAGAGCACATTGCCTTCCCTGTCATTCACTGCTGAAGCTGAGATCTAGGTCTGGAATATTCTGAGATCTAGGTCTAGGATATTGTGAAAGCGATTAGTGTAAACTTCCTTTAGCTGACTTTAAAATTTAATTAAGTGGTCTTATTTAAAAAGAGCACTAATTAAGACAGCAAGATCTTTAAGTTAACCATTTAGAATTAAAATTACCTACAGATTGGCTATAGGTACATCCTTTCTCAAATCATTTCAACTATAACTGGAAGAATTCGGAATTGCATTATTTTAAACTGCAAACTGCCTTCAAACTAATGAAAATTCTTCAGTGTGTTATTGATAGCTTTCAAAAATATCACAAATTCCATGGCTGAGGCAACCGTTTCGTATAATGCCATTCATCTTACAAGTCCAAGGTTTCTTGTTCATGAAGTTGTATCTGCAATCTTAAGAAAGTGTAGAGATTTATTTTTGAAAATTTCCCTTTAGCTGAGTTTGAATTCAACAGTAGACAGGGGCCGATTATTTCATCATAAGGCTGCTATGATTTCAGAAGTGAATCTGAAAGCATCTGCTCAAAACAGGGAGGCGCGCCACATTCTGTTAATATTTGGGCCCTAAAGACAGAAACGAGATGAATGACTGCAAGTCTGAGAAGCTAAAAGTATATAACAGGTATGTTATGCAAGTTCTTCTCAACCATATTAGAGTCTCAGGGACTTGGATTCAGCAGCTACCCAGACATTCCATTGGCCACATCACTGTCAGAGAGACAGCAACTCATTTACATCAAGTCACTTTACTCCCACATATGGCAATTCATTTCCAGGCAATCCGTGATGGAGGAGTTCATTCTAAATTAATGTTTTGTTTTTTTTAATTTTATTTATTTATTTGACACAGAGAGAGAGAGATCACAAGTAGGCAGAGAGGCAGGCAGAGAGAGAGGGGGAAGCAGGCTCCCTGCTGAGCAGAGAGCCCAATGCAGGGCTCGATCCCAGGACCCTGAGATCATGACCTGAGCTGAAGGCAGAGGCTTAACCCTCTGAGCCACCAGGCACCCCTAAATTAATGTATTGGCCCTTACAGAGATTTCTGCCCCTATTTAGTCAAGAGCTTCACCTCAGGCTTACTACGTCATTGACAAAATTAAAACACATAGCACAGCATGAGGGAGCTACCTAGGTTAGGGTATATAGCAATATCACCCAAAGCAGCTACGTGGCCTGAAAAAGATCATTCTATCTAACTTAGCTTGTCTTTTGCTGCATCTAAAAATAAGCCATAGCCTCTTTTTAGCCAAGAAGGTAAATAAAGGAGTGATATATTGGCGTTCTTGCAGAAAGACTTTATATTTCATTGTCACATTGGAGGTATTGAAATACTAATTGCCCTTCTCAAGAACAAAAGGATTAGGGGGTAATAAGGACAGGGGGAGGGTAGGTGGAGTTTTGCTTCGTCAACTCAAATTGACTAAGAAAATGCTACATTACTAATGTCCTAGCACACACAAAATCTGTTTTGACAAATGTGAGGTTCTAGTTTTCAAGGGCGGTAGCCTGTTACAGTGGAAGAGGCTCATCCTTTGGATGTAAGATGACCTCCAAGTCTGCCGCACAGAAGTGTGACAGGTCTGTGATTGACCTCTCTGAGGTCTCAGGAGCTCATCTCCTTCCTAATTCAGTGCCTTCTCTGTGCCCATGTGCACACACACAGACATACAGGCATACACACAGGTCACCCCTATTCATTGAATACATGTCTAATAATCAGAAAATCGAGGCAGATGAGTTAGGTTCCAACATAAAAATCAGCAGAGAGGGGCGCCTGGGTGGCTTGGTGGGTTAAGCCTCTGCTTTCGGCTCAGGTCATGATCTCAGGGTCCTGGGATCGAGCCCCGCATCGGGCTGTCTGCTCAGCAGGAAGCCTGCTTCCCCTTCTCTCTCTGCCTCTGTCAAATAAATAAATAATATCTTTAAAAAAAATCAGCAAAGAATCAGTCTCTCTTCCTCTACTTCCCTAGTTAATTGAAAATTCCCATGACTGCCTTTGATATTTCCCAGCCAAGAGTAGACTGGGATTTATTGTCACATCTACTCCCTATGATTCCTCTATTATTTTCACTTGTGATGTTATAATATTGAGAAGTTAGCCAGTCACAGACTTTCTCTGATGCTTAAGGTCCAACTCAGCAGATTCCTTCACTTGTCTCTACTTGCTTGGAATCATAAAAGCAATTGACTCACATGTCCAGACTATTCAATGGAGAAAGCTGATGACCATCTTTGTCCTCTCACAGTTCAGCAAGAAATAGAAAACTAAGCCACAGTGAAACATTTTAATGTTGGTATCAGTCGGTTTGTGGCTGCCATAATAAAGTATTATGCCTGGGTGGCTTCAACAACGGAAAATTATTTTCTCCCAGTCTGGAGTGTAGAATTGCAAGATCATGGTGCCAGCGAGGTTTGTATTTGGTGAAGGCTCTCTCGCTGGGTTGCAGATGGTCACCCTCTCACTGTGTCCTCACACAGTGGAAAGAAAGAGCTCAATGCCTGACTCTCTCTCCTTCTTCTTGAATTTTGATAAACAACAATATTTTATATAAGTGTGTCACATATGTAATATTTGGGACACACTCATACTAAGAATGTATTCGTTCTTTGCCCAAACTTTAAATTTAACTGGGTATCCTGTATTTTATTTTCTAGATATGGCAATCATAACTGTATGAGTAAAAAAAAATGAGAATAATAATAGAAGAACTATCAGTAAGAACACCTAGATTAAAGCTAGTGTATAATAATTTTGCTCTAACTATATCCATTGTGATAAATTTAGCAATCTCTTGTTTTAAGAATAAGGAGCCTGGACACATTGTATATACTTCTATCAACCACACAGGGGACATAATGAGCTCACAGAGTCTGGAAGGGGACAATATGAATTTCAATAGCTAGCTTTTAGATAGCCAAAGTATTGAAAGGATATGTCAAGAATGTGATGAAGAACCAATGAAGTAACATTGTAAATGTTAGGTGCAGATTTGTGACTTGATTGTGTGGATCACTAGCTATTACTTTGCATAAATTCTGAATACACAGTAGGAGTAGGCTGGCCAGCAGCCCAAAGGAAGACCAAAGGAAGAGAGAGGGCATTCTCCTGCTTCATTCTGCACCTTACTTTCCTAGGTATAAGTTTAATACACATGCTATAGCAATTGAAAAACAGTGAACACAGATGCTTAACATAAAGCAGTGGTAATCTAAAAATCCAAGATAAAACATAAGACCCTCTTCTGGATGACTGTGAGGTCTTTTCTGGAATTCACAGTTCTCAGAAGGAAACAATGAGAGAGTATGTTATCAACAAGAGATCAAAGAGGCCAGTCCTGTTCCCTGCCTGTGCAGTGTGGGTGATTCCCTGCAGCAAAGCAGTACACAGCTTGATAAGGAAGAGTGAAAAGAAAATAAACCTGAAAGATAAATCTTATTTAAAAGGCATCTTTATGATTGGCATTATAAAGGAGAGACGGAGCTCATTAGCCAACGAACTGATAAAACCATTCACAGCATGCTTCAAAATGAAGTGGTAATAATTATTGTCTCTCTAAGAAAGGGGGCAAAATATCCACAGAGTGTCATTCTCAAATCCCTCTACAGACATCACTGAGCAAGCTGCAAAAAGTCCCACAGCTTTCTGATTTAATTAAGCAAAGAAAGCAAGAAAAGACTTTTAGAGTTCACACGCCTGGATCATAGAAGGTTCTACGTGAAACATGATTTTTTTAAAAGCCATTTTAGAGACCCCTAGAGTTTGCTGAACCCTCATTCAACAGCCTAATTTTCCCTGTTTCTCCCAGGATATTGTACAATCGACTAACAGGGTGCAGCATTTCTGCTGGCAAAAGGAAGTGGGCAGCTTTGATCAGAATTCACAATAATATATCTCCCTTGTGTGATAAATGATTTACTGCTGAGGATAAATGGATATAATCTTTCATTATGTATGACATTCATCAGCAACAAGGAAGCTTTGGACTGAATGGAAAGTGATTTCATATTAAAAGCCTCATGCAACTCAGACTGAGATGAAAGTGAGGTCTTGCCTTGAAAAAAAAGTGGCTCAGGCTTGTAGGTTTAAATGGATGCTCAGTCAAATATAATCGTTACTCTAAGTTTGAAAATCTGCTAGGAGGAAACCAGGGAATTATGTGACTAGGTCAACCTCAATTTTGCACAAAAAGCCCCATTTCTTAACCACACTATTCTATTTACTTAAATGTGTCATTAAAACCAACTTTGAGGACTGAGAATAGCCAGAGAACCAGGTAGGGAGGAGAGAGAGAAGGTGGGGTGGGATGGAAAAGACTTATATTTCCATTATCATAGAGAGTCAATGCACCATTTCCAAAGTAGATAAATCAAGAAGGAGAGACTTAGTATATTATTTAGATATATGAAGTTAACAACTAGGAAAATGCCAACTGAAAATGGTTTAATAAGCTTGCCTGTGTATTTGGGGAAGGAGATGAAAGCTGGGGAGTGGGAGAGTTGGTGCAGAGGGATGACACCAGGGCTAGTGGCTTTTCATTACAAGCACATTTGTATTGTTTATTTTTTTTAAAAAAACATATACATTTAGATGATGAATCAATTTGGATGTAGCAAATCATTTCATTTTAAACATGATTCCAGTATTTTTTTTAAGATTTCTTTCTTTATTTGGGGGGGTGGGGGAAGAGGGAGAGGGACAAGCAGACTCCATGCTGAGTGTGAGGCTCCATGGAGGGCTGGATCTCAAGATCCTGAGATCATGACCTGAGTTGAAACCAAGAGTTAGGCACGTAACCAACTGAGCCACCCACATGCCACAAAGCAATTACTGTTCTTGGTTTCACTGACTATTTAGGACCCAGTGTAATATCATTTTATTTGATTTTTCTTTTCTTTCTCTTTCTTTCTTTCCTTTCTCTTTCTTTCTTTCTTCTTCTTCTTTGAGAAAAGAGAGTGCAAGCTAGGGGGAGAGGGGCAGAGAGAGAAAGTGAATCTCAGAAAGACTCCATGCTCAGCACCGAGGCCAATGCAGGGCTGGATTTCACAACCCTGAGATCATGACCTAAGCTGAAATCAAGAGTCAGACACTTAACCAACTGTGCCACCCAGGAGTTCCCATTTGATTTTCAATAATGAGAATTTCCCAATACTATATTATATTTTAGAAGCAAAAAGATGTAATATGAAAGACAATGGGAAGAGATGAGAAGACAAGCCACAGACTGAGAAAATATCTATAAAAGACACATCTGATAAAGGACTGCTATCTAAAATATATAGAGAATTCTTAGGGCGCCTGGGTGGCTCAGTCAGTTAAGCGTCTGCCTTCGGCTCAGGTCATGTTCCCGGGGTCCTGGGATTGAGCCCACATCAGGCTTCTTGCTCTGAGGAGAGCCTGCTTCTCCCTCTCCCTTTGCTGCTACCCTGCTCTTGTGCTCTCACTCTTTCTGTCAAATAAATAAACAAAATCTTAAAAAAAAAAAAAAAAAAAAATATATATATATATATATATATATATATATATATATACACACAGAGAACTCTTAATATCCAACAAGAAAACAAACAACCCAATTTAAAAAATGAGCCAAGACCTTACTAAAATGAGATACCACTACGTACATGTTAGAATGGCTAAATCTAGAACACTGACAACATCAAATGCTGACGAAGTGGTGTAGAAACAGGACCTCCCTTTCATTGTTACAGAGAATGCAAAATGTCTAACCTGTCTACTTCCAAAGACAGGTTAGCAGTTTCTTACAAAACTGGACATATGCTTACCACATGACCCAGCAATCATGCTTCCTGGGATTTACCAAAAGATATTTAAAACTCATGTCCACGTAACAACCGGCACGCAGATGTTTATAGTGGCTTTATTCATAATTGACACAACGTGGTAGTAACAAAGAGGTTCTTTAGTAGGTAAGGGGGTGAATAAGCCATGGAACCTCCACACAATGGAATACTATTCAGGGCTAAAAAGAAATGAGTGATCAAGCCATGAAAAGGCAAGGAGGAAACTCAAATACATATTACTAAGTGAAAGAATTCAATCTGAAAAGGCTACATACTGTATGATTCTAACTATATGACACAATGAAAAAGGCACAAACTATGGAGATTAAAAAATCAGTGGTTGTCCAGGGTTTGTGGGGTGAGAGATGAATAGGCAGAGCAGAGAGGAGTTTTAGGGCAGTGAAAATACCCTATAGCATGATACTATAATGATGGATGGATGTCATTAGACAATTGTCCAGATCCACAGAATGTACATCAAGAGCGAACCCAATATAAACTATGGACTCTCTGTGATTATGATGTGTCATTGTAAGTTCATCAGTTGTAACAAATGTAACACTCTGGAGGGGGATGTTGTTAATGGGGTAGGCTATGCATGTGCAGGGACAGGGAACACATGCAAAATAACTGCCTTCCCCTCAATGTTGTTATGAACCTAAAATTTCTCATAAAAAGTGAAGTTATTTTTAAGAATTTATTTATTTATTTGAGAGAGAGCAGGAGCAGAGAGAGAGGGAGAAGCAGACTCTCTGCTAAGCAGGGAGCCTGATGTGGGACTCGATTCCAGGACTCTGGGATCATGACCTGAGCCAAAGGCAGCTGCTTAACCGAATGGGTCACCCAGGTGCCCCAAAAGTAAAGCCTTAATAAATAAATAAATAAAGTAAGTATGTTAAATATAAATTTATTTAATAGGTAAATTTATTTAATAAACAATTACATAGCAAATTAAATATTAAATTAATTTAATGACACAAATTATTAAACAAATAAATAAATATATTAAATATATAAATATCCAAATTAAACTAAATGAGTAAGGAAAGTTTTTGACCCAAATCTAAATGTTTTCTGATATTATAGAATAGAGTTAGAAGACATCATAAGGAGTCCGTTTCAACCACCTCATTTTCTGGAGGACAATATTATAAAACAAAGATGGAGACTTGCCTAAAACATCAAAGGCCCTAAGGGGTAGAGCAATAATTTGAGCCCATGGATTTTGTTTCTAAACGCAGTGTTCCTTCTCAAAGATATTCCTAAATTCACATGCCATCGTCAATAGCCAGACTTCTCAAAGTCTTAGTGAAAGTCATAGTGAAAGCATATGTTTTACCGAAGATCAGTCAGCACAATTCAACTGGCTCGAGTTCAAGTAACCAAGCAAGGTCAAAAAGCGGTGGCAATATTGATGTCACTAGCTTGGACAAGAATGTATAGTAAAACATATTCTAGAATGGAATGTCACATGGAAATCAGGAAAATCACACAAGAGCATGAGTAAAGATGGGGAAGCTTAGAGAAGGCACATAAAGGAATATTCTTTCTAACAGTGATATAGATAAGATTCTTGACCTGCAATTCAAACAAAGCAAAATATAACCTGGTAAAAGGAAGTTTACAAAAATTAACTTAACATCTATAGATGGTAAATTCAAAATAGAATTCAAAGGAATGTTATTTAGCTGGAGCGTCTGGCAACTGAAAATGGCAACTCAGGTAAGCAGTGACTTGAAATGGATAAAGCACGATGATGATTTTTGAAAAGCAATAATAATAATAATAGTAATAACAAGCACGAGAGAGATTCAGTTAATCTCATTATGGTGAGATTATCTGATGTTCCAATATGTGTTTTACATAGGAACAAATCAACAAGAAAGTGCCATCACAAAGTTCTTCTCCATCTTGTAGTGCCACAGATGAAGAGATCTAACCTCCTCTATTCAGAGCACAGTGCTGAGATCTTTACACAGGTTAGATGAAGTAATCCTCATGAGCCTGATAGAAAGGTGATGTGGGTACGACTGTTTTAAAGGTAAAGAAATGTAAATTGAGATAAATTAATTTCTGTAGGGGCACATGACAAGCACGTGTTAGAACTTGGATTTGACATCAGTGTAAACGGACACCACAGACTGTTTATTTATTTATCCCCTGTAGTTCTTGACCATTCAGATAGTATTATGCATATTTTTAAAGTGGTCCATTTCATTATTAACTATCTTTTGAGGAAGAGAGGGCCTACATTATATACTTATTATACAGATAAAAGTGAAACTAAGAGTCTAATCATTTGCCCACAGTTATATAATGGTATAATTTAATTAATCTGAAAAAGCCCCAAAGAAAATACAATGATATTTAATATGACTTCAGACTTAATAGTATGCTATCATATTATAACTTCTCAATTCACACACTCATTCAAAATTAAATATATTGAGAAAGAAAGGGGTGGTATATCTGGAAACAGAAATCTCTTTATTCAAAATAAGGATACTTAATAGAAAATTGATGAAACAAGTGAAGAAAGCATGAGAGGCTAAACAGAAGACAAAATTGTAACACAGAGATGGGCAACAGCATGAAACCACTCTCACCCACAGGCTGATGGGACAAAGGAAGAAGTCCGAGTCAAGGAAACCAGGGTGAATCCATGGGATCTATCTGACAGGGTCTATCTAAATGAACTGCTGCTGGAAACAAATCAAGAAACAGAAAATAAAAAGCAAAGAGAGAAATCAGAGATAGAGGCCTGCCTTCAAATTTAGTGTCTTCCACTGGCCACACCGCTCAGAAGCCACTGATCAAGAGAGCCTGGGAAATGTAACTTTCTGAGATGGTGAGCAGAACAGGAGAAGGGCCAGGGTAAGGATTCAAACATGTGACTGATCAGCACGGTTGGTCATACACGGTGTGCTCTCTACACAATATAACATGAGCACCCGTGCACCTTGTTATCACACCAGCAGCAGACACCCCTTTCCCCAGTCTTTCTAGATAATAGAGATCTCACTGAACTTATAAATAAGATATCATAGGAGGCCTCCGCATTGGTCCTCCTTAGGAATCTTCACTACTCCTAACTGGCACCCACCTCCAGCACACTCACACACGCACAGGTGCCAACACTCTACATTCACACCCTGCTCACAGCTCCTTGGGGAAAGTGATTTCTCCCTCTGGGCACTTATTTCCTCCTTTGCCAACAGGGCTAATCGCCCTGGCCTGGCACACAAAAGAGAGCTGTGCCTATTAATTACTTAAAGCTCATAAACTCTTTTGAAGATGAAAAGCTCCAGTTTTCTTATTCTGTTCCTTGGCTTCAAATAAAAAAGCTACATTATATAAAGGTTTCTGGGGGATTTATTACCAGACCTCTATCTAAAAAAAGTCTCACCACAATTACAACTTTAATGACCTAGTCTAAAACTTCCCAAGGCTACAACATAATTAGTCCATTTTATAATTAGTACTTTAAAAAAATCATTTGTCAGAAGTAAATAAGAAGTGACTTAGGCTCCTGGAAGTAATCTACATTATTTGATGTGAAAACGGGAGGAGTTGCATTTATCAAGTGCCTACAATTTTCTGGATTCTGTGCTAGACACTTTATATAATTACTGTACCTATATATCCCACCCAGTATGGTTAAGTCAGCATTATTTTATTGGTGGTTTTAAAGGTGAAAAGAAGAGGTCTGGAAAGATTAAGTAATTTGATCAAGTTGTAAAGCTAGTAAGGTCTGAAGTTGTGATTTGTGTCCAGAGCTTTTTCCCTACAACTCTTCATCGCTGAACATTTGAAAGCTTTTAAATTACTTTTCCTTTGTCCACAGCAGTCAACTCATATATTAGAACCTTTAGTGTCAATAGTAAGCTTTACTATGAACAGGAGGTAGATATTAAACAGTGAAAGAGAAATAATCAGAATCAATAAGAGAATTGCTTTGTTCTTAGAACACAGAAACATACCTAGACTAGAAGGTTTACTTGTTACCCTTTAATAGGCACAATGAAAATAAATATTTAGAGGAACATGTTGGTGAACCACAGAACTTGAGATCATCTCCTCTGAGGGAAACAGAGTGTGGTAGTTGTCATCTCTAGCTAGTTTGGAATCCTCGGTTTGGTCTTGTTCTGTGAGGCCCTGATGTAGAGAATGACCTACTGGTGAGTGGGAGTGGAAGGGACTGAGACAGTGGCTCAACATTAAGAAAGATCTGTTCACAAATCAGATGAAATGGAATGCTATTGCAGAGGCCTGAGAACCATTTGGTTGAAAAATTCAGTACTCCTGTATTCTTGAATTAGTCAAGATCTGTTCAGTTTGGAGATTACGTGAAAATCTTCTCTCTCTCTCTTTTTAAAAGATTTTATTTATTTATTTGACAGTGAGAGAGAGAGTATGAGCAGGAGGTCAGAGCAGGGGGAAGAGAGGAGAAGCAGGCTCCCCGCTGAGCAGGGAGCCCAATGGGCGACTTGATCCCAGCACCCTGGGATCATGACCTGAGCTGAAGGCGATGCTTAACAGACTGAGCCACCCAGGCGCCCTGTGAGAGCTTTCTCTTATGCACGATTCAATGTCTTTCTACAAATGAATGATAATGGATGAGAATATCGAAGAAGTAGATAAGGCCAAAAAGTTGGTTAGAGAGTATTCTGTCTATTTGGTAGAAGTTATTTACCTAATACAAGCTTATGATCTAGGATCAATCCTCAAATGGACCAAAAAGCTTGGAGATATAATATCAACTTATAGTTTCATACACCTATAGATGTTTTAAGTATTTATTTTCTTTATTTTGATTAGGATATGGTCTTGAATTTAGCAAACATAAATCAATGACAGAACTGGTAAAAGACTAGTTGTAATTTAAAAAATGCATGATTTCATAGTAATAAATGTATTTTCATTGATTAAATAGAAACCACTTTCCTCAATAAAATGGTTTTAAAAATATTTAATGTTTCATAATTTTTGAGCATCTATATTCTAGTGATCAAAGCTTTTGAATTTCTTGTTACAGAATAAGCTAGTTTGGGGTCCAGTCCACCAGTTTTTCTCTAGGGGACCCTGTAAATAATTTATAAACACCCATGCAACCAGTGGTAATCAGTTTCCACCCTAATTTTCTTACCATACTGTTAGTAGATATAGATGTATCTATAAGTAGAAAAGATATAGAGTCGTAGTCTTGGAATGGATATACAGTGTGGGAGTCTCTAGGGCCTATGATTGCTTCCTGATGGTTTTCGTCAATAATTATGTGCCTGCCATGAAATGAATCAGAGCCTCATTTTTGTTTGGACAAAGGAAAGTTAAATTTATCAGGTGTGGCTGAATCTCACTTCAATTTTAGTTAAAATCAGGAGAACACTTTGAGTCCTCTATGTCTACACCTTTCTTAGAGGACTTCTACAGGGGAAGCAATCATTGAGAATTGTGTGTGTTCTGAGTCTCAGTACCAGTGCTATTGTGAAGAAAGCTATAAGTGATCTCTCTCTGAGATTTGCATCTGCCTTAACAGATCGTAATTCTGTGATATGTGGAGGAGTGTGTGTTGTCTGGGGTTGGGTACAAATAACTTCATGTGAGAGCAGTATGTCTATATATAATGTGTGTGTGTGTGTGTGTGTGTGTGTGTGTAATAATGTGTATATTTTTAAATATTTATTTTTCCCAAAGTAGTGTGGAGGTTGGGTTGGAGAGGGCTGAGACTAGAGGAAGGGAATTCAGCTTGAGATGTCTGCAGTGGTCCCCACAGAACACAAGACTGTGGCTTCACAGTTGCCCATCTCCATTGGAAGCCAGAGACAAGCAGATTCCTTGCCAACTCTTTTTCTTTTTCCCTTTTTTTGAAGCTATATTTCACATGTTACTTTATGTCTCTGATCTACGTCTATGATAGGATAATATTTCCTCTTGGAATACATACAGACTTAACACTACCTCCATCTACAAATCTACCTTAATGCTAAACATCTAAAAATTTTCTATCTGAAGTCCTCCTGCAGTTGTTTTCTATATCATTATTCTGCCAATTAATCAGATTCTTGTATCAGTTCTACAGAATTGAATTTATATCAAAACAATCTCAAATTCACTTTGTGCTTATTTACATCGTTACCTTCCAATGACACTGTCTCCTTCAAGCAAAGATTTGATATATTCTTTAAAAATTAATAATAGCAATAACTAATGTTAACTGAACATTTGGGATGGGAATGGCAATAAGATAGACATTTTATACATATTATCTTTAACATTCTGCCCTGTGGTATTCCCATTTTGATTTCCACTTATTTTTTTAAAAGTTTATTTCCTTTTTAGATAGAGAGAGAGTGTGTGCCCACGCACACACACACAGGAGTAGGGAGAGAAGAGAAGGAGAGAAGCTTCTCTAGGCAGAGAGAGAGAAGCTTCAAGCAGACTCCCCGCCAAGCATAGAGTGGGATCGGGACTTGATCTAGGGATGTATAAGATCATGACCTGAGCTGAATGCTTGACTGACTGAGCCATTCAGGCACCTTTCTATTTCCATTTATTTGTTGAAGAAAGTCAGGCTCAAATATTTATATATGTACCTGGAAATAACAGCTAGAAACAACAAAAATAAAGGCACCACTGTGGAAATCAAGTAACCCATTTTCTGACACTGTAACACTCAAGCAGAGATGGGACGACAACTTGTCCTGGATGCCATTGAAGAGAGTCCAGATACACACCCAGTCTTGGATGCCATGGAAGAGAGTCCACATACACACCCAGTCTTGGATGCCATGGAAGAGGGTCCACATACACACCCAGTCTTGGATGCCATGGAAGAGGGTCCACATACACACCCAGTCTTGGATGCCATGGAAGAGGGTCCACATACACACCCAGTCTTGGATGCCATGGAAGAGAGTCCACATACACACCCAGTCTTCTAAACTCCTAAACTTGTCCCCTTTTTCCTGAACCCTACTCAAAAAATTCAGTTTCACTGTTTAGAAGCTAAATAGTAGTGATCATGGTGAGGGGTTACAGAAGAGCTTCTCCAGTCTATTTATTATTCAGAAGATGAAAGTTGAACACTTGCAACAAAAATCTTCTTTTTGGTTTTAATGTTTAAGAATACAGAGTCAGGAATACTATTAAATATAGTTAATAGATGTTACCAATCAAAAGATGTGGACTTCCCTCTGCGTCTTATCTCAGTGAACCACTGATTTGATTGGTAGGGAAAAGAATCATTTAATATAGCTGCATTAGTAATATAAATAAGAACTGTACGTAGTGTTGATTAAAAGCTCTTTTCTGATAAGCCACAATGTTCTTGTTAGACAGAAATAGACATCAATCCCTGTGTACACTTGGAAATTTTCTTACCTTATGTGAAAACCTAATTTTTTAAAATTTAGGGCAGGATCCATTCCACAACCAGGGAGAATTAAAGGTGATCACAGTTAAACTGAAAAGGGTAAGGCACATTTTATATAAGATCAGTAGTTCATGTAAATTAGAAGGAAAAAAATTGGCTTTGGCTTTTTAGGAATAATAAAAATAAAATGGCAAAGAAAAGTAGAAAAGAAGCATGAGATGTGGTTACTTCCACAAGATGCTTTTCTTTGTCTCTGAAACAGAGCTGGTTCTGCAGCTGCTCACAGCAGGCATCTTAGTGTGGGAAGGAACGCTCACTTTGTCAGAGGAGCATTCCAGTCTCATTTTCAGGAAAAACACATGAGTTGAAATGACTGTTTTCCAGAGGCAAATATCAAGAGGTAGAATAATAAACAAACCTAATCCATGGCAAACCTCAGTGTGGTCATATTCATTTTGAGTTGGTTCCATGTTGAGCCGCAGGTTTAACACTATCCAGTCTTAAAATATAATTTATTTTTTCACTAGGGAAGTCCACAGGGGTCCCTAATCCTTTAATAATCCTTCCTAGAAACCATCATGCCCCTAGTATGTACTCAATAAATTCTCTGCATTAATATTCTTTTGGATATCTTAACACCCAGGGCAGTGGGAGGAGAATTTGGTTTCTTTCCATGAGGTTCTTCATGTGAGAGAAATAGTCAGGGTGTCACATCCTTGAATGAATCCAACATCCTTTCAGTTGCTCAGGCAAAAAGCTTTGGCAGCATCCATGACTCCTCTCCTTTTACCACACTTCTTATCCAATGGCAAGATATATGTTAGGCTCCCCCGGAACTATATATAAATCCTATCACTTCTCCCCACAAACAGGGCCACAACTCTTCCTTGGATTACTGATGTCGCCCCACACCTGTTCTATTTTTATCGTGGTAACCTCATGTTTACTTTCAACACAAAGGTCAGATAATCCTTTTAAAACACAAGTCACATCACGTGATAAAAAGTCACATTATCCTTACAGCAATTCCCTATGTCATGAGAATGAAAGAGATCCTTTAATGATCAACAAGGCCCTCCTGTCCTCCTGTCACCCCTCTACTATGTCTTTTATGACTCTTCCAGACCATGTCATTCTTGCCACAATAGCCTCTTTGACTTGGTCAATAACATCAAGAACATTCTTGTGTTTCTCCACCTGAGATGCTCTTCCAAGTATCTTGATGGCAAACTCTCTCATGTCCTTAAGACTTGGCTCAGAGGGCATCTTCTCGGTGAGACCTTACTGACCACTGGAACCTGCCTCTCATCTGTAAACCCAGCCTCTCTACCTACTCTACGTTTGTTCCCAGACTGTGTTCTTCAAACCAGCAGCAATAGCACCTCCTGCAAAGTTCTGCAATAGAAATCATCTGCGTCTAGCCCACATTTACTGAACCAGAAACTCTGGGGGTGGAGGATAGCAATCTGTGTTTTTATAAGCCCTAAAGGTGTTTCTGATGCACCCTAAGGTTTGAGATTCACTGTCCTATAGTGACAATGTAAGAATATAGTTTCCAATATTACTTCATGGGAAAATATTAGAAGCTTTCCTTTTCAAGTAACATATAACAAGGATGCCTAGACAGAACACTTCCATTAGTCTCCTGGTGGTTTTAGCCAGTATAATAAAAATAGAAAAATAAATACAGTTTAATAAAATATACCAATTTATTTTTCTAAGACATTATACTCTCTATTAAAATATCAAACTCTTAAAATTATTAATGAATGTCATTAGTCTTGCTTGACAAAACACAACATACAAAAAACCTGCTTTTCTATATCTCACTAAAAATATTTAGAAAAAGGATTCTTTAAAAAAAGAAATCTCGGGCACCTGGGTGACTCATTGGGTTAAGCCTCTACCTTCAGCTCAGGTCATGATCTCGGGGTGCTGGAATCAAGCCCCAGGTCAGGCTCTCTGCTCAGCAGGGAGCCTGCTTTCCCCTCTCCCTCTGCCTGCCTCTCTGCCTACTCGTGATCTCTTTTTCTCAGTCAAATAAATAAATAAAATCTTAAAAAAAAAGAAATCTCATTCAAAATGACAACTAAAATTATGAACTACCATCAAATAAATCTAACCAATGATGGATAAGATCTTTTGGGAGAAAATCATAAAATTCCATGAAGGATCTAAAAAAATATTTATCTAAACAAAGAACTATGGAAATATTTCATTTCCCTGAAATGGAAAAAGCAACATAGTCAAATAGCAATTCTTCCAAATTTATGTACAAGTTAAATGCAATTTTCCCATAAGAATGAGTATATGTGTGCATGCATGTGTCCATGTATGTAAGATGCAAAAAAATAGATAGGATATTACAATGTGAAAGTAGTAAGTTACTCGATGGTAGATAGATAAAACTTTGAAGACACACAAGGTGAGGGAGATTTGCCTTATAAGATACAAAGACTGGTTGTGAAGACAGTATAAAATTGGATCATGTGATAAACAGAACAATGGTAAAGAACAGAGAATAGAAATAGACCTACATATACCTGTATATTAGCATAACATACATGCAACATTAGAAGTCAAAGAGGAGAGGAAAATCCATACCCAAAAGGGTATAGAGCCACTGATTATATATATGGAATGAATTAAATTAGGGGCTCACTACACACATAAAGATATATCCAGAGGTAGTACATTTTTAAATACGAAAAACAGATCTTAAAATGTTAAGAAGAAAATACAGCAGCAAGATATCTTTATGTACTTGAGCTAGGGAATAATTTATTGACAAAGACACACAAGAAAAAAAATTAAAGTTTGGGGCGCCTGGGTGGCTCAGTGGGTTAAAGCCTCTGCCTTCGGCTCAGGTCATGATCTCAGGGTCCTGGGATTGGGCCCCGCAGCGGGCTCTCTGCTCAGCGGGGAGCCTGCTTCCCCCTCTCTCTCTGCCTGCCTCTCTGCCTACTTGTGATCTCTCTCTCTCTGTATCAAATAAATAAATAAAATCTTTAAAAAAAAAGAAAAGAAAAAAAATTAAATTTAAAAACAAATCAGGGGCACCTGGGTGGTGCAGTTGGTTAAGCATCTGACTTGGTTTTGGCTCAGGTCGTGATCTCAGGGTTGTGAGATTGGGCCCAAGTTGGGCTCCACACTCAATGTGCACTCTGCTTGATATTTTCTCTCCCTCTCCTTCTGTCACTCCTGCATTATTATTCTCTAATAATTGAAGAAATGAAAATTAAAATGAGGTGGCATTATATACCTAACATAGGTGCAAAAATAAATTTTAAACCTTGGAAAATTATGAGGAATAGTGCATAAATTGGTGTCATAATTTTGCAGAATGTTAAAGTATTAAATGTACATGTTTTCTATGACCCAGCAGCTCCATTTCTTATCTTGCTATATGCCCACAAAGGAACTCTCACACTTGTGTAGAAATTATGTGCAAGAATGTTAATTTATTTGAATTTTGAAAATGAGATGAAGCCAAAATCACCATAAAATGGATATGTGTAAATAAATATAGATGGTTCAAAAATATAATGGAATATAAAACTATAGTAGACGTGAACAGACTACTTCTAGGTCAAGATGCACAAAGTTTTTGCTTCAGAGATCCATGTGTATTCATAATGGTTAAGATACAAAAAGAAAAATCTAGAAGCAGCTTCTAATCTGAAGACCAGAAAAGAACAGAAATGCAAAACGTGAGTGGTTCTGCAACTACAGACTTGCCAGGCTCAGGAATAAAATGGATCGTCAGCTCCTTCCAGAGAAGAAGGCTAAAAGAGATCTCACAGAACAGAAGAACAGAGTCAGTATCCCTGTTTGAGAGCAGGAGGGCCAGGGCATGTGGCTCACCCCTTCCAAAGAAGAGTAGCTTAAAACACTGCTGCTGAGAAAAATAAATGTCTGGGATGACAATTCTAGAGCAGCGCTATCCGCACAACTCTCTGCAATGATGGAAGAGAGCCATCCCTTAAGGTACCCTTAGACACAAAGGGCTAGTGTGACTGGGAAACTGCATTTTAAATTTTATGTAATTTAGCTGATTGGAAATTAAATTTCAATTGTCACAAGTGGTAAATGGCTACCGGATTGGCCTGTACCTCTCTAAGTAATCAAAAAGCCGGGGGTGAAGACAGGATGTGAACTTGGAACCCATGAGCTGATCACAGACTTCTGCTGGTTTGGGGACTGAATCTGCTTATCTCCACTCTCACAGCCTTGTAAAACCTGGTTCTGGACTGCCTGAGTCCAGAGGATCTCAGAGCCACTTGCTAACACCAATATGGAGATAGACTGGCATCAAGAAAAGTAAGCAGGGAGAGGAGAGGAAGAAGGCAGGAAGAAAGAGAGAAAAAGAAAGAATCCTACAATCCTCTCATTAAAAGGAGACCGAAAGCAAATACCTAGAACAAATGAAGAACCTGAATCCTAGAAAAGACAGTCAGTAAGATTCATTACAGAAAAAAAGGAATTTTTTTCTTGGAACCATTGAATGGAACCATTCAACAAGAGTCTTAAAAGATATTTAAAATCCTCAGTGGGATAAATTAAATGTTAAAGTAAAAAATAAAATAGCGTAAAAGAAAAGCAACCACTCCCCCCCAAAAAATCCCCTCTTACGAAAAAGAAACAACAAGAAATCATGGGAAAATATAATATAAATTAGAAAGTACATTAGATGGAATAAACATAGTGATATAATGAAAAAACAAATTAGTGAATTGAAAGATGGTCCTAGAAACCCACCCAGAAAGAAACCCAGAGGGACAAAGGAATAAATCCTAAAAAAAAAAATCACATGTAGGACAGCTGGGGAGGCTGTAGCAAATGCTTGAGAATCATTCCAGAGAAAAAGAATAGAAGGAAAGAAACGTAATACTTGAAAAAATAATAACTAAGGATTATGAAGATTGAAAAAAGATAGAGGAATTCTCCAAGCAACACTGAAAATACCCAAATAAATAACTTCTAAAATAAAATCAACCAAACCACAGCTAGATACGTTATGGTAAAATTGAAGAACATCAGGATAAGGAGAAAAATCTTAAAACCAGGCAGAGGTTGTATTAAGAAACAAATTCATGGAGTGTGAAATCCTGAATTTATCAGAATGGCTACTTTGAGAAGGGAATGAAATGGAAGGGAATTTTTCAAAAAGTTTTCCAGTGTTTCTGTTGTTTTATTTCTCCCTCTACATAATGGAAATCTCTTTTTATTTTATTTTATTTTATTTATTTATTTGACAGAGAGAGAGAAAGATCACAAGTAGGCAGAGAGGCAGGCAGAGGGAGAGGAGGAAGCAGGCTCCCTGCTGAGCAGAGAGCCCGATGCGATGCGGGGCTTGATCCCAGAACCCTGAGATCATGACCTGAGCCGAAGGCAGAGGCTTAAACCACTGAGCCACCCAGGTGCCCCCATGGAAATCTCTGAGTCCAATTTTTGCTAGGTTTATTTCTTTTATCAAATTTATGAAAAACAGAAGGGATCCAGGAGACAAAATATTCTTTTATATGTGAGTGTCAAATAATAAGTACGAGAATGATAGGTTTACAACTTTGGGGAAACTCTAAAAATATTTTTATTTCATAAAAAGAACATGCAGTTAATATGCAAACAATTACATGATGAAACTGAGTGCAAAGGTGTTCATCACATTTTCTAAAGTAGATTATGTATGTCTATATACACACATATATATTTAACATTCCAAATTTATATCAAATTTATAATTATATTTTTGATTGAGTGCTTAGAATAAAATATTCAGAAATAGATAAACCTGATATATAATATCTAAATGGTTAGATTTATAAAGCATGATGTCGTATGGAAAAATATAGAGAAAGTCAGCTTGTATGCCTCCTATCAGCCAAACACCAGCTCTGCATGTGGACAAAATGCAAATACTTGTCCAGGATGAAGACTCACAAGGAGGGAAAGTGGTTTATGTAGTGAAGGAAGAAAATGTTCAAGGGGCTTTAGTTTTGTCTATAATGTTTTATTCCTTTAAAATACAAAGAAGTTCTGAAGCAAATATTATTGATATTTATGAAGATTTACTTCTTTCCGGAGACATAATCAAGAAGGGCATGGAAACATTATATAAAGTGATTTCAAAACCAAAAACATTAACTGGGCAATCATCTTAGAAGCTTTTCAAGTTTCACATGTCCCCCTAGAGATTTTAATATATCATTTGGGGGAGGGAAGCTTTCTGTTACCTTAACTGTCCACTGGCAGTACTTAACATTGCTACACTAATGAAGTACTATAGCTGAACAGATTGTCTGGAATTTCTAAAATACACCTACTTATGGAATGCTGAGATCAATGGCAATAGACAGAAAAGGAAGGAAGGAAGGAAGGAAGGAAGGAAGGAAGGAAGGAAGGAAGGAAGGAAGGAAGGAAAGCAAAGGAAGGAAGAAAGGAAGGAAAGAAAAAGGAAGGAAGGAAGGAAGGAAGGAAGGAAGGAAGGAAGGAAGGAAGGAAGGAAGGAAGGAAGGAAGGAAAGAAAGAAAAAAGAAAAGAAAAGAAAAGAAAAGAAAAGAAAAGAAAAGAAAGAAAAAAGAAAGAAAAGAAAAGAAAAGAAAAGAAAAAAGAAAAGAAAAGAAAAGAAAAGAAAAGAAAAAAGAAAAGAAAAGAAAAGAAAAGAAAAGAAAAGAAAAGAAAGGAAGAAAGAAAAGAGGAGAGGAGGGGAGGGGAAGGGAGGAAAGGAAAAGGAGTGAGTTGTTGGCCAGGGTCGGGGTGAAGCCTTGAGGACCACATAGAGGTTATCCTTGTGACTCCATGTTCACATGTGGAACTCTGAAGAGTCTAAAATTTTAAATATGATCCTAGCCTTCCAGATTATTATCAAGGTAGGTAGATTAATATTTTACTTAATAGCTTTTAGCTTGAATAATAACATTCAAGTATTTGAATACATGGTTGGCTTCTTGGGTAGCCCTGGGGTGATCCCTAAAAAACAAAACAAAACAAAACAAACAGGAACATAACTAGACACAGGCTGCATATAAATGGTGGTTTGGATGCCAACTGGCAGCTTAATTTTAGGAAAGGTGAATTTCACAAGCAAGGGACCCTTCATGCAAATACCAAAATAAGAATTGCTTCAACCTGGGATGGACCACTTGGGTAATTTTCTCACTGGGTAGACCTGCCTTTTATTTTGTTCAACTTTCAAGTAGATTGTAGAGCTAAAAGTTACCTCCAAGTCTGCTTTGTTGTATCTCAGATAGCAAATCAACACTCTAGACCCTTCTCGCAGCACTAATTCCATCTAAGAGTAGAGTTAGGTAAGGTTTTAATCTTGGAAGGAAACATTTGTGGAGCTTATAGCTTAGAATAGAGGAGGGGATGGAAATGTCGGCAAAAGGAGGGTAATAAGCCAGTGGAACTAAATGTACCTGTTCAGTTACTTAACGGTGGGTCTCACATTTGAGCTTATATCAGAATCCCCTGGAGGGCTTGTTAAAATTGAGTGCAGGGCACTCCAGAAAGCCTCAGATCAAGACCCTTCCTACTCAAAGTGAAGTCCAAGAACCAGCAGTGTCAACATGGTCTGGCATGAAAGGAAAATTCCTGGTCACCCTGCCCCCCAATCAGAATCTACATTTGAACAAGTTCTGCAGGTGATTCAAGTACATGCAAAACTTCAGAAGCACTAGCCCAAAGGGTTTGTCATGTATTTATTGATCATGAAATTCAAATACCACAGAACCTGCTTCTCCCTTTACTCTACTTTTCTCCTCTATGTCAATGATGGTTTCCTCCATTCTTGTTTTCCCAACAAACTAATTCAATATGCATTTGATTTTCAAAAGTTTCTGTTCAAAGACTGGCACCTCTACTTATTTATGATAGCACTATTATCAACTTTTTTCGCATTTTGCATTATTTCTATCATTCAGTGATTCGGGTGGGATGGGCATAAGATAGATGCATTTGCTCAACCTGCCTTCTTAATGTAATATTCTGAGCAAATTCTTTTATAAGGAAGATTTTAAACAACTATATAGTTGAATTATGAGTTGAGTCAGGCCTCAAATGCCAATATTTAAAAATGGTTGGATGAGTGGTATTTTATGAATGAACAAGTTGTAAATACCACTGAAAATAATTGTGAAGTAACATTTGCAAAATCTTGGGAGATGATGGAGCTGCCAATAGACTGGAGGTGGTCAAATATTCTTACTTCAAAAAGATGAAAACAGACATGCATAAATAAAACCTGGAATGCCATTATATTAAAACTTTAAAGATTTATTACAAAGTTACCTTGTGGATTGGAATAATAAGACAAGACAATCTAATACAATTTTCTCCTTTGGTAGCATTAGTAGACTGGCAAACTAGAAGAATGACATAGATAGAGTGCTTCTTGATTTTCAGCAGAGCATATGATGTCCTTGTGGGCAAGATAGAGGGATATGATACAGTCTGGATTTATAGATTTATAGTTAGTACAACCATCAACTGTCCCTCTAAAGTGCTGACTAATATCGAGTTGGACAGAAGCCTGGAGCAGCATGTTGTAGCCTTAGCCCTTGTACTTGTCCTTCACAACATTTATATTAGTGGTTGGAATAAAGACCTGTATGATATGTGGGGTTTGGTGTGTGTATGTAGGGGGGAATGACATGAAAGCAATCTGAAAAAGAGCTGACATGCTGGACAATAAACTTAAAGATCAAACATAGTCTCAGAAGCTCAGAGTCTGAAAGGAATTATCTAAAGATAGAAGTTGAAATTTCATAGGGATACTTTCTATAACTCCACATGAAATTAGAAAAACTCAGTTCTGCAAAGGTAGGATAAAGGATTCTTTTGGGATAGAATTTTGTGTGAATAAAGGCTTGGGGTTCATTTAGAGCACATGACATATAAATCATAGAAATTTGTAGTGGTAATGGTGGGGAGGAATGGTAGGATTTACGTGTAGTTCCGGATGGAGGCTAACAAATTTCTTGCTATTGGATAAGGAGTATGACAGAAAGAAATCATGGATGCAGCCAAGGTTTTTTGCCTGAAAAACTGAAAGGATGAGGTCACTCAAGGAGACAACACTCCTGGTTAGGGATATTTCTCTGGAATGAGGAGCCTCATGCAAAGGAATCAAACTGCCCCACTCCAAATGAGGAGTGCTAAGGGTATCCAAAAGAATAATAATACAGAGAATTTATCAAGTCCATATTAGAGGCATGATGTTTCTTAGGAAGGTTCTTCAAAGATTAGGATATTGGGATCCATGGGACAATCTGTTAAGTATTCATTAACTTTTACCAGATGAAATACATCATACCTTGGCAACTGCAGTGTGACCCTCTCAGCATATTTACATATTTTTGTCACATTGCTTTCCATCCTATGGCTTGTTTCCTTTTCCTCTCCCTCCTCACAGCCAGGATCAGTCTCACAGAGTAGCTCAGGCTGTGAGCATGGCCAGCAACCATGCTTCCAAAAAAGTTGGAACTCTGGGGTTCAAATCCTAGCTCTGTCACTAATCTTGTTTTGAGACTGTCCATGTTCCTGAACCTCAGCATACTATGTCTAAAAATGAGGACAGTAAGAATACATTCCTGGAGGCTGAAATATTACATGATAAAAGGAATGAGAAAGTTCTGCATTTAGTAGACACCCAAATGGTGTAGGCAAATATGAATCTTGAGTGGTTTTCTGCCATAGTTTTCAAGTTTAATATCTGCATATTGGGATGAACTAGGTAGAACTAAAGCTTGTTGTGAGCTATATGTCCTAAGGCATTTACAATAATATAAGGTGCTGTGTAAATATAAACAAATAACATCAACACTGCTACTATTACTACCAAGAAATTCACAAACCAGAAAGGATTGCTATATTTTCCTTTCGTGTTTAGCACACTTTTGAAAATTTTCCAATATACTTTATTGAAATGGTTTAAGAGCACTCAATTGTGCTTATAACTGGTGTTCGTTGGTTGATCATAAGGCTCTATCTATACATTCTTGAACTGAGATGCTCTTGATCTTTTGATTATTTCTGACCTAGTAATATGTAGCCAGATATCTGGGATCTCAATAAGGCTCAAGTAGAGCTGTGTAATTCTGATCAAGATGGAGGCTGGAGTGTGACAGATTTGTGCTGTGCATTTTGGTTAAATTTTAAGGTAAAGGGAAAAAAATCCTAAATAATTATTTTATAGTCATTAACTTCCCTAGCTTGCAAAAGACTGACTATACTTAAAGATAAGCAGAAAGAACCTACTAAGGAAGAGAAATTTAGCGAGTCACCAATAGTAGAAAGTTGTTATTAAATGATTCATATTAGCCTTATTTCTAGTGGTTAATAACTGTTTGCCCCAATGATTGAAATGTATCCAACTGTTGTAACTGTTATTTCATTTGTAGTTTATAAAATACTTTCACTTTTAATGTGTCATTTAGGACAACATATTGTTTCTCCTATGTTGTCCTTTGGTATTTGCATTTAATTTAGCTCCTTACACAATCTTTCATTTTTATTACTCTCATTTTTAAATAGGAAAATTGAGGCTCAGAAGGCAACTTGATCCAACGCTCACCACTTTGGAAACAGAAATGCTTTTTCACGAGAAGGACTAATGATAATGTGTTCTCCAATGTCTGAGATCACTAATCCTACAATTGTGTCTTCAATCAAGTGATTTTTTTTTAATTTGCCAAACATCTCTTTATTTATTCTGTTTCACTCCCTGCGTCCTTCCTAGACAGGTTAAAACTACCTTTCAGGACACAGGATATAGAAACAAAGAACACAGAAGATAATGTCAAAAAAAAAAGAACAAATGCTCTGCCTGCATATGGCTTATAAAGAAACTTTTATGACAAAACAGATGGTTTATATAAAAGAAATGGTTCTCAAGCCCAGCTGACATTATACTAATTAGATGATCAGAAGGCACCTACCAAAAGTGCTCTGATTGTAATACCAACATTTATAAAACATCATGCTTGCCTCCACTTCCCAACAGGTTCTGTCAAAACCTCGCTGCAATTCTTTTCTTCAAGTTGAAATTCTTTATTCTTAAAATAAAAAGCTGTGCCCTCTCTCCACCTCAGACTATCCAAGACACCCTCCCCTACAGGGAAAATGGAAATTCTTGGCTCATCAAAGTGACGCGTTAATAATCTTGGCAATAGTTCAGTTTAGTATAGGTACTTTCCAAACTTCCACATGAAACTCGTTTCATATATCCAAGTCTCCCAGAGTGACAAGTCTTATATGACTTTTAAGCTGGTTTTCTCGGGTAGAAACTTCCAATATATTTCTCAGTCTAAGGTATAACCTAGATGAATCAATTTTCAGTGTGTGATCTAACTTGGGACTTTGATCAAAATGATTTTCACTTGCAATGTCTGTCAAGTGCCGAAAGTAGGTTCACATGGGCTGTAGGCAGCTGGGCGTCCACAGGTGAAATATCATATCTCTAATTGTACCTATCCTGCTGAATTTCTTCTTGACAATGGACAAAGCATGATGGAGTTATCCATCGTCTCTGGTACTGTGTCCTTTTGTATTTGAATTAATGAGTGGGACAAGCTATGTATTCTTTTTTTTTTTCTTTTTTACAGATATTATTTATTTGACACAGAGAGAGAGAGAGAACAAGCAAAGGGAGCTTCAGAGAGAGGGAGGAGCAGGCTCCTCACTGAGTAGGGAGCCTGATGCGGGGGCTTGATCCCAGGACCCCATGATCTGAGTTGAAGGCAGGCACTTAACCCACTGAGCCACCCAGATGCCTCAAATCCTATATTTTCAATATATTTATTAGAAATCACACTATGTAATTCAAGTAGCAACACACATGCACACACACATATTCAGAAAAATATGAGTAAATGTTTAGAAAGTCAGCAAATATTCATTTGTATAAAATTGTGTGCTGGAGAAGAATAATAGATGAATGGTGCCTTCTTAATGGGGCCATGAGGATTGAGGAGAAGGCATATATGAAGTATTAAATACAAAAGGATAAAATAAGTTAACAGAAAAACACCCTCAATTTCAAGGAGTGGGGCATCTACCCAGGAATATTAGGGATGGATGTAAGTATTAGATGAAGGGCAAATTTTCAAAAACACAATTGTGCAAGAGGTTAGAAAGGAAGGACAATGGCTTAAATCTAGCCTGACAATGAAGTAAGGATGTGGCTTCAATTTGGGGCGAAAGTGGAAGGATAAAGATTTTTGGCTGCAGCTAGACTGAAACAATTGAGCAAGAAGAAGGTCCCGAATCTTTACAGTAAATTCATTTCTTGATTGTACCTTTCTGACCACCTCTGTTTCCTTCCTTCCTTCTCTCCTTCCCTCCTTTCTTCCTTCCAAAAGCATTGACTGAGTATATCACAAGGACTTGCTTGTGCTAAACACTCAATCATTTCAAGTTCAATGCAACTTTATCCTAATGACATTTCTGGATGTTACTATAAAGCTTTCTCTATTGCCCTTGCGTTCAGATGACCACAGGACAGCAATATTTGAGGAAATTTGATTTGCCCTTGGAAAATCCACATATTCTTGGTAAGACAAGGTGTTACAAGGGTTGTGTGGCTCGAAGTTCATGTGAGTCATCTATAGACAGAAATATTTATGAAACCAATATCTGGTATTTTTTAAATTTAAATTTTTTAAATATTATGCAGTGCAATTGTGGTATAATGAAAAAAGTCCACATCTTCAAGTCAAATGAGTTTGAGGAATATTGTAGAATTTGGAGCAATTTATTGAGTACTATTATAAATAGCATTAATAGCTAATATACTGCATGCTTACTATGAACCAAGTACTTCATGTGAGTTGTCCTTTGTTCTTCACAACCATCCTATGAGTTCGATATTTATGTTATCCTTTATGTATGTATGTATTCATTCATTCATTCATAGGATCTTCCATTTTACAGATAAGGATATTGAGATGCTGAGAGATTTAGGTTTGGTTAGGGAACAGAACAAGAACGGAGCAGAACTAGGACTTGAATCTGATTCTGTCTGATGCCCAAACCCATTTCCTTTATAAATTTTTATTATTAATATTATCTAATTATATAAATTATATATATATTAAAATAAGCTCTGCACCCAGTGTGGGTCTTGCATTCATGACCTTGAGATCAAGAGTTGCATTCCCTCCCAACTGACCAGTTACCCCAAAATCCATTTTATTAATCACTATACTATGTCTCCACAAAATAATATAAATGAAAATGTTATTTCTTCCTACCTTTAAAAAATTATTGGAATATAATTGACATACAAAGTTATATTTATTGCAGGTGTATAACATATTGATTCAACAATACATATAAAAGCAAACCAAACCAAACCAAACAAACAAAAAAAATCAATACATTCATTACTCACTGCTTATGATGGTGAGTGTAATTGCAATACAACGTCATTACAATATTATTGACTATATTCCCTATGCTACACTTTTTGTAACTGTGACTTATTTTGTAACTGGAAGTTTGCACCCTTTAAATCCTCTTTATCTATTTTGCCTATCCCCCCACCCATCTCCCCTCTAGCAATCTAGACTCTGTATTTAAGAGTCTGTTTGTTCATTTGTTTGTTTTGTTTTTTAAAGTCCACATATAAGTGAAATCATATGGTGTTTGTCTTTCTCTATCTTATTTAAATCAGCATAATCCTCTCTAGGTATATCCATATGTTGCAAATGACAAATCTTCCCAAGTTTTTATAGTTTTAAAACTATATATTTGCAACTGTGAATTAATTCTTTCTGAAGGCATTATTTAAAATTTCTGGATTTTTATTTTATTTTTAAAGGATTATTTATTTATTTATTTATTTATTTATTTATTTGAAAGACAGAGAGAACAAGTAGTGTACATGCATAAGCTGAGGGAGGCAGAAGGAGAAGGAGAGAGAATCTTTTTTTTTTTTTTTTAAAGATTTTACTTATTTAACAGAGAGAGAGGGAGATCACAAATAGGCACAGAAGCAGGCAGAGAGAGAGGGGGAAGCAGGCTCCCCACTGAGCAGAGAATCCGATGCGGGGCTCGATCCCATGACCCTGAGATCATGACCTGAGCCGAAATCAGAGACTTTAACCCACTGAGCTACCCAGGCGTCCCGAAGGAGAGAGACTCTTGAGCAGACTCTGCACTGAGCACAGAGCCATGAGTCTCCATCTGATGACTCTGAGATCATGACCTGAGCCAAAATCAATAGTGAGATGGTTAACCAACTATGCCACTCAGGTGCCCCATAAACCTGGATTTTTCAACCATATATTACTGATAAACTTTTTCACTACCAGATTCCCAGATGTGATATCATATCATCTTAAACACCACTTCTCACACTAACCAGTCATACAGTAACATCGTCACTTTTTTGTTTTTTATGATCAAACTAGCAAATCACATCTGTGCAGCTGCTTTATCCTGGTATCCTGCAAATGGTATATAAGGCAATTCTTCCAAAGTAAAAAAAAAAAAAAAAAAAAGTTTAGCTGTGCTATGAATCTAGATATTTTGGGGTTCTCCTTACATACATGCTATATTACCAGTAGGAACCAGTAGGAACTAGGGAAAATACGGATTACCTGAAGCTTAAAAAATAGCTTTGGAAATATAGTTCTGTATCACTGAAAAATTGGTTGTTCTTGATTAATATGACTGCTTACAATGTCAGATGGATTCTCCTTGCCAGTCCTCTGCCTTTCATAAGATAGGGCAGGTATACTCCACCTACAACCCACTTGGCACAAGGCTGTCACAGCTCACAGAACTGAATATTGATCCAAAAAGGCAGATATTGATGGCTCCCTGGAACTCAGGCCAATTACAGAGTGACGCATTACTAATGACTATCTGAAATCAGGTCTGAAGGTCCCTTTCCCTCCCTGTCCTGTCCCCTACAACCATCAAGGGTCTTCTTCCCACTGCTCCCTACTTCTTCCCACATATTTATGCTGCTAAACCAATTTAAGACTCATTAAAGTCATTTTGAAAGTGACAATATTCCACTTGCTGTTGGACTGCCCATAAATTCTGTAGTTTGTTGATGACATTTCATTCATCCAGTGTTTGAATATCTTAGATAATGTATTAACATAAAATTGAGCTGAATATACCCCTCAGCTCCAGTAATAGAAAATGAATAGGCATGCTCCTCTCTTCTCTGAAGAGGGAGAGCTCATGAATGAACTTCTTGGGGGTCACAACAACAAGATGGCTCGCTTCCTGGGTTTTCTGGATGAGAACCAGATTACCTCAGGAGCACAGACTTCTCCATAATCTTTTATATGATCTTTCTTCAATTTGACAGGCTCTCCCAGTCTGGTTCTCTTAAGCAGGCTTTGGCTTAATTTTCTGGACTTTTTCCTACTTTGTCATCCAAGAACTGTAATCATATTAAAATTGTGTTAGTGTTGTCATTTATATTGATTGGATTCAACAGAAAATAAAGTTGGTCTTTATGAGCATCTATTTTAATGGATGTCCCTTAAAAATAGAATTACTTTATATGAGACTCAAAATACGAAATTGTGTTTTTATTTTCTCATTTAATCAGCACCTGATAGTTGGACCATGACCACTGAAGGTTTCAGCCTAGAAGAGGTAGTCACATGTGTAAACAAACAAGCAGAATAAGATCAGCTGATGGAAGAACCTAAGGTATGTAAAGATAATGTGGAGGGAGTTCATCAAAAGGTAATGCCTTTTAAGTAATTAATTTGCAATGTGTCAGCAGTCAGATTGGACAGAAAGTACATGCTATCAATTTTAATTGAAAATGGTAAAATTTGCTAAGAAAAAGCTAAGGCTCTCGGCTTGCTAGTTTTCTCTTGCCCAGGCAAAGCTGGATACATTTCTCTGCACATTCTCTCAAAGCTCCAGGCCTTTTGCTTATTTCTTGGCATTGTTTTCCCCACTTGGCGGAAAGTTCCCATAAGGTGGCATATGTCTGGCTCTGTCCCCACTGTTAGCATTCCACATCATGCCTGTTGCTAGGACAGCCCCAGAAAATGCTGACTAAATATTAGGGACAGATATTTTTTGAGCCTAAGGATGGCTAGCTCTAGGAAATATGGGTATCAGTAGAAAAAGGTTTGTTTGTTTGTTTCCAAATGACTTTTCCCTGTGCCCTTCATCCCTTTGGGAGTGTTCCCCACTGTTATCCTGTTCTTAATTCACTTGAAGTAATTTCCTTTCAAACTAATTCATTCTAAGTGATTATGAATTACAAAGTCAGATGATATAACCATCTTAGATATAGATTTTAAATACATATATGTATATTCTTATGATGAATAGTCAATGACTCCTCTGCATACAGGAGAGATTTTTTGTCACTGTAATGGTCTACTGGGGGAAACACTTCGAGTCAAGCAGTCAAACTATACAAAGGAGAACACAACTTGGTCTTATTTCTTAGGAAGCCTATCCTTGATTAAAAATTAATAATAATCTTGCACGGAAATTCCGGGAAGATGGCTCTAATGTTCGTGTGTCTTTTTAAGCAAAGCGATGATTCTCTGTTCTCTCTGAAAATGCCTGCACTCAGGAGAGCCAAATAAGAGATGTGAGGAGTGTGGTGTCAGCACACACATGATGATATAATGCAAACAGACAACTGTCAAGGTGATTTAGTACATCGTTTCTCATCTTGGGCCACAGATAGAGGTGCTGACTCAAAAAGGCTCTGGAGAAAGCTCTCAGGTAAAGGCTGCAAGGAAGAGCCTTCCCCACCCCTTATATTATTGCATACTGTGGCACTTCAAAATGACACAAGCGGAGGTGTCATTTCCTACATAAAATAAAATGGCAGCCACATGATTCAGGAAGGGTCAGAAAACATCTGCTTTGGAGAACTTACAAAAATATTTATTAAAAACTCTATCCACTTAATAAAGCGCCTTTATTTTCGTCACTATAAAGATAAGCAACATTGTAGTAGAAAATTTGGAAAACAAAGAATAGAAAGAGAAATGGGAAAACTTACTTTCCAAGAGTAATTACTATTAAAACGTAGACAGATTTTCTTCTGGCCCTTTATCTAGTCACAGGTTTTTAAAACTGTATGTTAGAAATTTTATATAGAGGCGCCTGGGTGGCTCAGTGGGTTAAAGCCTCTGCCTTTGGCTCAGGTCATGATCTCGGGGTCTTGGGATCGAGCCCCGCATCGGGCTCTCTGCTCAGCAGGGAGCCTGCTTCCCCCCCTCTCTATGCCTGCCTCTCTGCCTACTTGTGATCTCTCTCTCTGTCAAATAAATAAATAAACTCTTAAAAAAAAAAAAGAAATTTTATATAGTTGTATCCAACCTTTTCCTGATAATAACATATGAATTTCCCATACTAGTACATTGACTTACTATGTCTTATTATATATGACCTTTCTACAAATATTGTTCCTCTGTGTTTTGTCAATCTTTTCGTCTTACATATCATGCTGAAATTTACATTTTAGTGCATATTTTTCTATTTTCTTAAAATATCAGAAATGAAATTACTCAGTGAAGAATTAGATGGTGTACTAAATAATTATGAATTACTAGGTCAGGTGATAGACCCACCTTAAATATATATGAATATAATGGTGAGGGAACTCTCTCTGATTAACAGACTCACAGAGTGGTACATATTTTTTACTCTCAATCCTATGCATTGTGGTATGATTTTAAAAGTGCAGAACTACAAGCCTGCAAGTCCAATTTTGTAGATCTAGGTCTTCTTTTTGCCAGGAGATGGTAGTCAAGTCATACACATTCTTGATAATCCAGTTTTCTTAAAAATTATAAAAATAAGGAGAATTATTGTCCTAATAATCATTAGGGGAAATGTATGTGAACTAAGTGTATGTGCTGTTTTTTAAAGTTGATAATAATTCTTGTTCCCAGGAATTCTGGGATTCGGGTGGATAATAAGCCAGGGAATGTAAAGTATGAAAGAGAAATCTTATTTTAGGGGAGGTATTACAGTGCATAGGAAAGAGCCACAAGTGCAGGTAAGTGCCCCAGACTGGAATCCCTACTCTGTCACATGGCGGTGTACTTTGCAAGGGGCTTGATACTTTGGACTTCAGCTCCTCATCCTAGAAAAGGATTATAATATTTCTTTGATCGTTTTGTGTGAGAACTGAATAGGACAGTGCATGTATTACACTTGGAACAGTTTTTGACACTTTTTATGAACCCTGCCCGTTTCCTCTTTTTTCTTAAGATGATTCATATTTTGAAACAGGTACTGGAGAGAGAAGAAAATGGAGAGATCACTGTCTCCCACAAAACCCAAACAGATTTACTGAGATCCTGTTGTGTGTTCACTTACATCTCTGGCCTGGTCTTAATACCCCAAAATATAAGTCTTAGTTTCATAACTCTAGATGGAGGCTACATTTACAGTAAGATACAGCAGTTCGTCAGCAGCTAGGATTTGGATCTGGATCTAACAAGTGACTATGTAGGAGGAGGGCGATGCTAGCTAGAGTAAACCAAATAAAGATAATATACAACTTCAGAACATGAAGACAGTATTTCCATGGAAATAAGGCCATAATACAACAGTTAAGATCAGGGCCCAGGAGCCCATCACTAGCCTATCACTAACCCTTCACATAGGTCTTGGCATATTAAGCTATTTCCCTAGGTTGGGTGGAGTAGGAAACCAGGGGACGTTTACATATCTTCAAAATCTTGTACCTTCATTGAGGGCTATTTAAAAACCACTATATTTTTTCTTTTCAATTGATCATGCTTTTTATTGCCAGGAATTTCAATTCAGGTGAATGGGAAGCCAGTTCCAGATAAGGGGAAAGAGAAAGAGAAGATGAAGGGAGGTGTGGAGGGGAAGAGGGAGAAGAGTACAGCAAAGAGACACATCAAAAAGAAAGAGAATGAATGAGCAGGGATTCTCCAGGACAGATTGGCAGTGAAAGGATTGCATTGGGGATTTAAAAGATGAGCTCTATTTTGACAACATTTTTCAAATACCCAAATAACTAAAGAGAGGAAATATAATAAAATATGGCAGATAACAAAATACTGAAGGTAATGTAGAAATTTGTGTTTCAGATGATGGAAACTTTTCAGACAGTACAGTGGGACTTGGGGAGCAGGTCAGCCACATGAAGGTAGTGAGAGGATGCCGTCAGTCTCCCTTCAGCATGGATTCTGGAAGTTTTCTGGTATTGTTTTTCTTTTAAAGATTTATTTATTTATTTGACAGAGAAAGAGAGACCACAAGTAGGCAGAGAGGCAGGCAGAGACAGAGAGGGGGAAGCAGAGAGCCCAATGCGGGGCTTGATCCCAGGACCCTGAGATCATGACATGAGCTGAAGGCAGAGGCTTTAACTCACTGAGCCACCCAGGCACCCCAATCACTGTTTTTGTATATCAGTCAAAGTTTGTTCAGTCTATATTATGGCAGGATAAACAGAACTGTGACTTCTGCTTTATAATCTATAATTGAGGCTTTCTCTGATATTTCTGATAGTCACATTTTTGTTAGGGGAGAATATGTAAACTAGTACCACGAAGCTCATGTGATGGAGAAGTGGATGGGGAGGCAATCCTCACCCATCCAAGCAGAGAGAATGGACAACAACTGATTCTGGAGTTAAGATTCCCTAATGTTCCTGCAAAATGAAAAACAACAACAAAAAATGTGACCAATATTAAATCAAATAAAACACTACTGAAATCTAAATTTTCTCTAAATATAAGAAACTCTATTATCATGTACATGCTTTCTTCTGGGCCATTATACTGTACTGCTGACACTTTCCGTCTGACATGATAGACTATTCTGCTCAAATAGAACTGAGTTATAAAAATGAACACAACTAGTGGGGAAAATCCTATTTATTATGTGGACTAATGCTTCATGTGGCAAAGAGTAACAGGAAAACAGTTTTTGTTTTTTTTTTAAAGATTTTATTTATTTATTTGACAGAGAGAGATCACAAGTAGGCAGAGAAGCAGGCAGAGAGAGAGGGGGAAGCAGGTTCCCCACTGAGCAGAGAGCCCGATGGGGGGCTCGATCCCAGGACCCTGAGATCATGACCTGAGCCGAAGGCAGAGGCTTTAACTCACTGAGCCACCCAGGCGCCCCAGGAAAACAGTTTTAATAGAGGCAACCTCTTGGGTTGTAGGCTTTCATCTTCATTTGTCACGGCTGGCAAGGTACCATGGGAAAATCTTGACAAGCAAGTATGAAGAAGCATTAAATAAACTGTACAGTCTACCACAGTCTTTGGTAGAGATGTCTGGTGCTCACCCATATCTGGTTTTCCTCTCCTTTCTTCACTCACTGTCCTTCCCTTCTCCCTTCTGATTAAATCAGACCATGGTTCCAGCCAATGAAATGTAAACTAGAGTGACATGTGTTACTTCAACTCCACACAATGGAAATCTGCAGAGACCCTCCAATATTCTCTCCCAATATCTGCTCTGGAGTATCACTCAACCCATATAAAAATGATCAGCGTAACTTAAATGTTACTTGTGTTAGGCCATTATGATTGGTGGGGAGATTTTTGTTACTGAAGCATAACCTATGGTGACTCCTACAGGTGCTCAGCTAAGCTTGGCTTATAATTCCTGACACCTTCTGGACTGTCACACTCATCACTAATAGTAGTTCTAATGGCAGTTGAGTTTTTTAAGCACTCCACATGGAATCAAACTTACGTGAATTAACTGATTAATCAAAACCAGACTAAATTTATCCTGCCATGGAGTACACAGTGCAGAACAATCCTTGTTCTACCAGATTGCAATTGTTTTCATGAACATACATTACATACCTACAAACATAGTAGCATTCACATTATAGTGCTTTCTCAGGTGTCATTAGAAATTGCTGTAAGATTTTATTTTTGCTTCCTTTGTTTTCCTCCCAAAGAATCAAGCTGTAAATATGACAGTGAACCATACGAAACTGCCAACATCTGACCAGTTTTGATCAAGATTTTTTTAAGGTGCCATCTAGTATTCTCTTTATTTTCAAAAATAAAGCATTTTATTATACCAATGTTGTTGGATTCCTTCTTAAAAATCATAAACATTCTCTTTGTTAAAGGGAGAACTGAGAGTTTTAAAAGATCAGGAATTCAGACATGCAAATTAGAGTATTGTATTTAGGGGGCTCTTTCTCTCTGTTTATCTGTGGAAAATTACATTGGGGCTTTTATATGCTTAAACAACTTCAAAGTCTATCAGGAGCAGAAATCAATCTATAATATCCAATAACAAAAAGTGTATGGAAATTACATCTAAAATTATTGAGGCTATGTTTTCATTTCTCACTAAAAAAGACTTATGGATTAGTTCTAAGTGAATGCCATTCTAAATCACTTAATTTATAAACCTGCTACTTAATAAAATTCTAATTTATATGCAGAAATTTATTTATTTCTTGGGAAATAAATATTATTGTGACTCAAGAAACTGAAATTAGCTCATTAATTGGAAGCGTTCAGTGAATCTTTTCTAAGTGAATGACCAACGACCAAAGGAGTGATTTTTATATAAATAATTTTGGCCCTACGGATCTTCGAAAAATACCTGTCAACCAAAAAATTGTGAAGACTGATTCAAGAAAAATCTCTGGTAGAAAACATTACTTAAGCAATAATAACTAGTCTGATTATGCCACCAACGCTCAGGATTTCCTAGAATACAGAATTGCAGTGATTCTCCATTCAAAGCACTTAGGCAGATATTGACTGAGCACCTACTACCTACCAAGCACATGAGAAACTTTAAGAGGATCATGGATGAATACGACTTCACTGTGTTCAACTCTAGGTGACAAGTTAGACATACATGTACATAATTATAAAATGTTATAATAAGTGCTAAAATAAAAATATGTTCAAGGACACTAGATGCATGTGTGAGGGAGTGAATAATTATGCCTGGGGAAATACACAATGAATTATGTTTTCTCTGTATCTTAAATACTGTGTAGGAATCCATAAGTGCACTCTAGACTCTAGTATAAGATCAGAGAAGGAACATATATGAGTGGTGATTTGAGAGATGAATATGCATGGTGAGTTCAATGATTTCACATTGTTGTTGGGAGTGGCTGAAGTGTGAGGTGCATGGTAGGAAAAGAATGATTAAGAAGAAAATCACTTGTGCTGGGCTCTACAGATTTCCAAATGGCCAGAGAAATAATCTGAAATTTAGCTGAAGGCACTGGAGACTCTGAAAAATTCAGAGTAGGGGCATAAAAAAAATGAGATTTGGGGAGATAACATTGTTTGCTAAGTGGTTGGTGTGATGAATCAAAGCTGTGGAGATTTGCTACCTAGACCCATTCTTATTCCCCCTCCTTACCCTGATATTAATACTTGGACCCACCAGCCCTCCACCCACACATCCACAAGCACACGCCAACATCCACCTGGATTCCTGTCTTCTTTCTTTGCTTTCAAAACTCCCCTGCCTGCTGCACCCCCCTCTCTGTCTTTCCAAACTATGACTACTCTTCAGGATTTAGTCCAATTTCTACTTCCGACAAAAACAACAACAAAAGCAACAAAAACAGAACCACAGGAATCGACTGAAAGAACAGATTTTTATTATGAATAATTTAAATCTGATAATCTCAAAACACACAGAAGAGCTAAATCAGAATACTAAAATGATTCGATCTCTTCCTGGTGGTCAGGGAAACAAAGATGGCATAAAGAATAATTACAAACAGGAGTAAAGTGACATGGAAATGTTAATTGGGCATCCAGGAGCAGCTGCCAGGCTCTCCTTCCCTTGGAGAGAAAAAATATAAAAGCTGACAGCCCGCTGAGTAAAAGCACAGAACTTGGTAAGACTCAATGTGAACCAGGGCAAAGTACATTTTGAAGCCCATTAAGCCTTAGGAAGGACTATAAATAAGAAAGTCTTAAGATGAATCCAAAGTGGTTAATGAGGCCAAATGTCTCAATTGACCTAAGATGGCTACTCCAGAGGGCATGATGGCTTACTTACTGAGAGGGAAGCTTGTCAGCAGGAATGCTAAATTGATTCTACCTGTGTTTCCTTAACATGAAGTCACAGGGCCCCAGGTGTTTGGTTCTCTGGGAAATCCAAGAATAAGTGTCAGGCCCATCACCCCTTACTCTCTGAGTCAGGTTCCCACATTCTCTTTTCAGGGCCAAAACAGTGACTTCTGCCAGAAACCCAGGGTGAATATGCACTGATCACATTTTAGGGTTTTACCAAACCAGAAAGGGCATCTTACTGTGAGGAAAATCAACGAAAAGAAGATACATGAAAATAAAGGGTTTCTAGGATTCAAACACAGGCACATTGAATCCTGAGTGACTGCACGCAGTCACAGATATATATTACTAACATCTAATATTTTTGGAAACTTCTCATGTGCTAAATGTTTTACATTTTTAATTCTATATAATTTTCACATGACCCTATATGGTAGTCACTATCATTACCCCATGTGACATGTAGTTGGAGATAACAGTAGTACTTGTCTCAGAAGGTTGTTCTAGAAGTTCGGTGAAACATAAGTCTGATAGGACCATGACTAAGACAAAGTTAGTATTCATAAATAGAAGTTGTTATTATAGTTGTGATCATTTCTATTTTCCAGACGTAGCAGCAGAGATGCCTGCCTTTAGGAGTCTCATGATTTGGAAGGGTGCACAGACCTGCACAGGCAAGCATACAGGCACATTTGGACAGTGACAGAAACACATTCAGTGCAAAGTAGCATGACACAGGAGGACGGGTCAGCCAGTAGTGACGCAAAGTAAGTATCTGTTAAATATTTTGAATAGCATCTGCCAGACAGAATTAGCACCATTGATATGAGCTAGGGTGGTATAACTGGTATTAGAGAAAAGGGGATCAAAGAAAGCATCATGGGAAGATACTTAAGCTAGTACCTGATCAAGGGTGACCAGCTGATGAGAAGAGGAAGGACGGTAAACAGAAGAAACTATGTGTGCATGGTCCTTTTGAGAGTAGCAAGTCTCTCCGCTGGGTGAGACTCAGCCCCAGGGATGGAGAAGTCTGCAGATGGCAGAGAGTCTCAAATGACATGAAAAGGAGATAATTCAACTGTAGGAGACAGAGGAGGCTTATCAAAGGTTTTTATTTATTTTTTAAAGATTTTTATTTATTTGAGAGAGGTAGCAAGAGAAAGCAGAGCAGGAAAGAGGGGCAGAGAGAGAAACAGACTCCTCATTGAGCAGGGAGCCTGATTTGGGGCTCGATCTCTGGACCCTGGGATCATGACCTGAGCAGAAGGCAGATGCCCAACCATATGGGCCACCCAGGTGCCCCAGTTATCAAAGGTTTTTAAGCAGAAGTGACAGAAATTTTCTTGCAGAGGGGATGCAATACGGGAGTCAGATTATTTAGAGGCAAGTAGAGAGCCTGAACTAGAGAGGCATGGAGACCAGCCATCGTCCCCCTGTCCCTTCTGACGCCTCTGTACCACAAGTTCCCACGGCCCTGTTCAGGCCTCCAGACCAAGAGGACCTACTTCCTTTGTATTGAGAAGGGCTGAGTTTGAACTGAATGAGAAAAATCACAGGCTCATTTTCTTTCAGTAATTCCTTCTTTCTCATTGCAGTGCACTTTCTATAATTTATTCATCCCAGGGTGCACTTACAGAGTGCATCTGCTTCATCATTATTTTATTATTTCTTCTTGCTTTAAAATTGCATGAGCTACTGAGAAGCAGAGATGATGAACAGGGAAAACAGCTGGGCTCTTGCTAGATGAGGACTGTGGTTAAGTTTTTGGGGGCCTCGACCTATTCAGTCGTCAATGCAGTCTTGCCCATCCACCTTTTATATTCTTTTGTTCATTTATCTTTCAATATTCAAAATTGAGGCCCTCTAGCTTCTTAGATGACCTCCCTTCCCCCTACCCTATATTCACTTTCCCAAACCCACTGCCATCAAGTCATACCCTTGCTGAAAAATCCTTCAAAAGTTCTAAAGTCTAATTCCTCATCACAATAATCAAAGCCCTTTAGAATCTGCCTCAATTCAATTTCCTTGATATTCCCTATAATTCAAATTCAATCAAATTTTTCTGGAATGCTTTGCTGTCCCTTCGCTACCCATTTTCTCCCTATACACACCCCCCATCTTCTTCTCTAGTGCAAGACATACATATGATTCCACCTCCTCTATGAGGCATCTCCTGGCCTCTCACGTTCTCAAACTTTTATTAAGACCTCAGTGCCCTACTCCATTAGTTACTTAGAAGATGTACTTGGAATACATTCAAGACTTAGGAATCTTTTCTTTGGCTTAGAGGGTGTCATACATAATGGTAATTAATTATCAAAGACAGAAAAGAGAGAAACAATAATATTCACCAAAATGTATTGTTTCCTCTGCTCCATCAACAGGAATCGAGTATTCATTTACTTGTAGAGCTCAGTCCTAAAATTTGGTTTTTAATGGCAATGGAAGAGAAGGCATCTATTTAAAGATCTATCTCCCTAAAGCATCAGCTAACATTACATATACTTGCCTCTCGGATCAATTTTAAATATTTTTCAGAAATAGGAAATGATGTAAAAAGACATGTTACATGGACTTAGTTTGGAATCAAGCAGCCAACACTTTTGGGAGAAATAAAAAGGTGAATTCTGTCCATTGCGATGCAAAAAAGACTTCTAATTTAATTGCTTGGTGGGAAAATATGATTACATTGCACACTATCCCTGAGGGAACCAACTGCTTCCTCAATTCTTCTGCTTTAACCTCTACCTGTACTTATTAAAATATACCAAAATATAATAGGATTGCCTACCGATGGAGAGCTAATGCTACTTTATTGCTTGGTGAGATCTCTAACGCAATACTTTAAACCATGAACACAGGAGCATTCTGAATGTACACACACAAGCAATTTTGCAGGAAGCATCCTGTTTGTAAAGATGTAAACTCAATTCAACAGCATGCAGAGAAATTGTACCTCGGAGCCCTTGCCCATTAAATAGGATCTTCCTCAATACCTATTTGCTTGTGCATAGCTGAAGAAAAAGTAGTGAAAAATAAAGCAGGAAGAAAGTTAGTGTTATAGCTCAATCCCTTAATAACTTTGGACTACTATAACCGAACTTCACTCTTTTCTAAGAGCGTAACAATTTCACCACAAAGATACAACTGTTACTTAAGAAAACTGAATAAGAGAACGCATATTTCAATAGAATGGACTAGAAAACTTTAACTTTTACAACTGGTAGAATGCTAGGTTGAATCGGCTAGTTAGTTATGTTTTTTTTTTGATTCATGGATCTTTGTTAAAAACTCCTCACCCAAACCTCCTTAGCAATTGCTTTCATATTAGCTTAGTGACACCAATTTACCTTGCATCTATAAAAATATGATAAGGAAAAATAATAAACATAATGACAATGATACTTGCTATCAATGGCAGGATACTCTTAACTGAACGCTATATATATATATTAAGTGTTAGAGTAGACAAATTTAATTCATTTTTTTAAAGATTTTATTTATTTATTTGACAGAGAGAGATCACAAGTAGGCAGAGAGGCAGGCAGAGGGAGAGGGGAGGAAGCAGGCTCCCCGCTGAGCAGAGAGCCCGATGCGGGGCTCGATCCCAGGACCCTGAGATCATGACCTGAGCCGAAGGCAGAGGCTTTAACCCACTGAGCCACCCAGGCGCCCCATTTAATTCATTTTTAACAATTCCTCTATTCCCTGAAGCTATATATACAGAGTTCTATGGTTGGCATTGTGATAAAGGTGAAAAATGAAGAAGGAGAGAACGAAAGAATGCTGGAAAGGGGGAAAGAAGGGAGGAGAAAACTAAAATTAAAACATCATCTGTGCCTTTATAGAGCTAATGATTTGGGAGACCGAGTATGGGGAGCATCTATCAATTCTGCACATAGCATGCTTTGCAAAAACTTTTAGTTGCTGTCCTAATTAAAGAAATTGACACTGGAAATTATAGTTTATATGTATTGATTATATAAGGAGTGATTTTTGGAAAAAGTTCAATCAGCAGGCCGATACTCGAGAAAAGCCTTAGATCTCCACCAAAATTTTTAACAAATAAACTTTTATGTTTGAAATTATCAGAAAATATTTAAGAGAGGTATGAATTTTTAGGATCTTTTCCCTGTTTAATATACCTTACAAAACGATCTAATCTGTAGTCCTCATCCATAAAAGGGGGTGTCTCTCCCATGGGGAACAAGGTCACTCAACCAGTATGTGCCAGCACTATCATTTACCTACCCTAAATCAAGCTAACTCCAAACTTCAGGAGCTCCCACCATTAGGTAAACATACGAAACGTCTCTCTATAGCTAAATGAACAGTGTGTGATGTTCATGAACACAATGTAGGCTCCAAAAAGCAGGAAGCAACTGCAGGAATGTGAAAATGAGTCTGATGACGGGGTCATGCTCAGTTTCCGATATTGGGGTTCCTGACAACAATAAATGGTGTTAGGACATGGGCTTCCAAGGAAAGAGTGCTTCACGGTCTTTTTGTTTCTCTACTCCACTTTCACCTTTCTCAACCTTTTATTCTTCAAATTTTCTTTGGAATCTATGGCTCTCATTACTCTTGAGAGCTATCGGTGCCTTTCAAAGCCCAGATTTTCTTTCCCAGCATTCTGTGCAGCAAGCAGATTCTGAGAACCAGGGTCATGCTACAGCCTGTTCCGGGTACTAGGAAAGAAGAAATGAAGGGGTTTGGGGCCTTTTGTTCTGGAGTTTAATGAGAACTGGTGTGTTACAAGAGATGCAAACAGTGCAAAGCATTGTCTTCTGGAAGAAGGTGGGTTGTAAATCACCAAATACTTATTTTGTGCCTCCTATGGGCCAGGGAATGTTCTAGGCATTCTATCAGCCATAAAGAAGAACATCTACCACAGATTCACTCAGGTTATATTCATTAATAAGTCAGTTCACTTATAATGCATCATTAAATAGCAAGGAAACCAAAAGAGTGAACCAAAATTCTTTATTTGAGAATGTGTCACTTCTATTGACAAATGATAAGCACATCACTTGTTCATTTTGGGAGAACAGTATGTCCTAGAAAAGTATGATAGAGCACTGCTATTCTCCGAGTTCAGCTGAAGGTTTCACCAGCTCTCAGCAGGTGTCCTGGCCTAAGATGGCCAACTGCATGAAAGTGGAAAAGATTTCCACATTGAATTCTTTCTCCTGCAGATGTTGATTTTATTTAGCTTATAAAATTATTTGGATAGCTAATATTTACTGGAATTGTAGCATGTTAGATATTTCACACTGACTGCATTAATTCAAATGAGCACAATCTTATTAGGTTGGTATTATTAATATCTCTAGTTTACAAGGGAGGAAACTGAGGCTCAGAAAGTCTAGTTTATTGCCCCAGCTTCAGTCAATTATTCAGTCAATAAGTGGTAGTGACAGATTTCAAACCAGGCAATCTGGATCCCAAACCCAAGGTTATAATGATCATACCATCATGCTTACCCCAAAGGCAGCTTTCCACCCACATCATTTCTTATCAGGAGTAAAACTAAAAACGATTCTCCAATTATGTTTCAATAGTATAGTCTTCTATGACATAAAAAAATCTGGTAAATACCTGGCCTAAAGCCTGGGCCGAAAGGCTATAGTATGGAATTTGGAAAGACATATACTTGCCTCATGGTTAGGACATTTAATCTTTTGTTCAGAATACCTTAAATTCCAGCAGTCACCATGGTCACACAGCTAACACCCCTGGGCGAGGAGCTTTCAGCCAGGGATTGGATAGTAATTGAAATGGAAGCTGCTTGTAATTAGCTGAATGATTTTGGGCTTTTAAGTTCAATTCCATCAACACTGTATCATGAAACTAGGGCATTTATTATGTGTTTCTAGCAAAAGAAATGGCTCTAAATAAAGCACCACCATATTCATGATCATATTGAGCTACCTTGAAGACTCAGAGCAAACATCAACTTAGTCAGCTCATGCCATGGTCAACAAGCAATTCATATAAACACTGAACACCCCTGAATATCTTCATTTTTACTGAAAAAGTCCAGAAAATAAAGATTCAAATTATGATAAGAGAAGAAAGGGTGCCTGGGGAAGGAGTTTGTGTTGGGAAGAATTTTTTGCTTTCCTTAAAATATGTTTTAACTATCTTACAAAAAGCAAGTGTTGGTGTGTTAGTTGCATAAATTAAATTTTCATTTTCAAAAAATTCCATCAATTCATTAGTTCATCAAATGTTGTTCGAGTATCTGATGTGTCAGGCATTCAGCATTCAGTCATGATTCAGCAGTGGATAAGATTAAAAGGAAAATAGACTTAACATCTCCCATAGTCAAGAGAAGGGCACAGCCCTCTGACCTCAGCTTACCCGGGTTCATATTCCAGCCTCAGAAGTGATTAGCTGTGTGGCTTGGTTCAAAATAATTATCTTTGGGGCACGTGGGTGGCTCAATGGGTTAAAGCCTCTGCCTTTAGCTCTAGGTCAGGATCTCAAGGTCCTGGGATCGAGGCTCGCATCAGGCTCTCTGCTCAGCAGGGAGCCTGCTTCTCCCTCTCTCTCTGCCTGCCTCTCTGCCTACTTGTGATATCTCTATGTCAAATAAATAAATAAAATCTTAAAAAAATAGTTATTTTTTAATTTTTTCATCTCAAGTATGATGATAGCAATACTAGCACCTACCACATAAAATGTTAGTGAAAATTATAGTATGTTAATATATTTAAAGAGTTTAGAATAGCCTTGTTTGTACTTGCTAAGTTTCATGTACGTTTTGGCATTATTAGTCACATGGACAATACTTTCCCATAGGCTCTTTCTCTACCTAGACTAACAGGGCACTGATAACCATGTAGATGGATATAGTATATTATATGATTGTGTCAATGTAGAGATTTTCATAGCTCTGAAATAAAATAACATGAATAAAATAACATGAAAAAATACTTTGTGAGCATGTATGTGTATGGATAAGGACATCATCTCTGGGCACAGATTGCCTGGGCGGAATATTAGCTTTACTTTCTATAACTATTAGTCTTAGGTGATTTAAGTTTTCTTTCTGTGTCTCAGTTTCATTATCTATGTTGAAAAAACCCTGCATCCTAGGATTGATGTGATCATTATGGCATAGGACTTGTACTGTTTTACAGCATAAGGGCTCTGATTTTGGTTTAATGCTCTGACATTACTGTCTTGAAAATCTTAATAATTTCTGAACAAGAGACTTTGCATTTTTATTTTACACTGAGCCCCACAAACTATGTAGTCAGTTGTGGCAAGAATTAAATGGGCTAATATATGGGGAATGCCTTATATTATTATATTTTCTTTATATGTTATAAATTCTTACTTCCAAATGGTTACAGAAATCCAATATTTTTGTTTTCACTAGAATAAGAAAAAAAATATTTGTACTTGTGCAGAATTGGAAGAGTTACTTACATTAGCATTAAACATTACATGCCACCTGCTATAAAATGTTACTTTCATGAAAAATATGCTAGTTTTATGATAGGCTTTGGCTACAGAGTTCTTGCCTATGACCAAACACTAGTTCAGAGCAAGGTGGGGGCAGAAATGAGGGC
Organism: Procyon lotor; assembly: GCA_028646535.1. Lineage (NCBI taxonomy): Eukaryota > Metazoa > Chordata > Mammalia > Carnivora > Procyonidae > Procyon > Procyon lotor. The sequence continues at coordinate 32,341,164 of CM053617.1, read as the reverse complement.
AGGCCCTGGGAGGAAAAGATCAAACACTTTTTGAGCAGCTCCAGTGTGCAAAGTGGCACAATGGCCATTTCTCCCAATACTTGGAGTCCTCCTGGAAAGTGCTTATTATCATCCTGTTCGTTAACAGAGGGTGAAACTGAAGTTCAAGGAATTCAATACAACCTAACCAGAATCATAAAAAAGTGTCAAGATTTAAATGCTGGTAATTCTAACTACAATTTCTATATTTCCATTTCTCTCTACCTTGGTTGGTGAGTATGAGTGGTATATTTGTAAGTCCCTCATTTTATGTATACACGGGGCTTTAAGTAAAAAAAGTTGCTTTAAACGAATTTACCTTTATGATGAGCACTGAGTCATGTATGGAATTGCTGATACACTATATTGTTCAGCTGAAACTACTATAACATTGTATGTTAACTATACTGGAATTTTTTTAAAAAGTAAACTTTCCAAACTTGAAAAAAAAAATGACAAAAATAAAAAGTACCCATATGCTAATTAAGCCTTCCTCACACACAAAACATTTACTTAAGACTGAGCAATAGCCCAGAGTCCAATACACAATGATGCAGTGTTCTGAAATAATTTTTTCATCCATTCAATATTCTCTGAGAAAAGGAACGAGAAATACAGCAGGTACCAGAGTGCATGGTCCTGAAGATGTGCTAAATGCCAGAGATGGCTCCGAGAGATTCCACTATTGTTCTGTAATTCTAAGCGATGTTCAACTCCACAAAGAGATTCAAGGAGGAAAATAAAGAGGAAGAAAATGGTCCAAAGAGAAAGAAAAAGCCTGAGAAACATACGAGGCTCATTTTCATATTTCTTCACTTTTGCTTGGAGGGTCTTATTATATGTAAAATATCAGTAATGCAAAGTGCAGAAGCAGCAACTGACTTTGAAAAAAAAAGAAACAAAAAACGAAACACGAGACAAAATTAAACAATTCTCAACCAGTGTATGCAAGCTGAAATGAAAATGAGTGTGAAGGAATAAAAGGAAAATTAAAAAAAAGATTAAGAGGGACATCAGTTACAGACCTTTTTGAGCACAAACATTGTACAAATTGGAAGATTTCAAATATCTAAGAAAACAAAGGAGGCTGATTGAAGTTTTCTCTGCCCCAGGATGACACAGAGGCCAACAAGTGCATTAACTCTCCTTAAAAGCAGCTCCAAACTACAAAAGAAACACTGTTCAAAGACAAAATAAAAATTCAGGGGCTTATCCTAGAGATCAACAAATGGAAATGATAGAGAAAAGGATTTCCATCCTCTTCTGTGGTTCAGGGACATGGCTACAGGGGGTCTTCTGATGCCCTTCACCTTTAGAATGACAAGGAATGTAAGCATCCTAAGCAGGAGGAAATAGGTTGGTCTTCTGTAAGGCAATCCAGATAGAGGCTCTAGTTTTCTATTAAAGCGGTACTTTGAAAGCTACAACTATGGATCCTCCAAATAAAGAAACAATTCAATTTTGTTATTGCAATACTTTTTTATAGTTTTAATTTAAATTCCAGTTAGTTAACATACAGTGTAATATTAATTTCAGGTATACACTGTAGTGATTCAATACTTACATGCAACACCTGGTGCTCATCACCACACGTTCACTCCTTAATTCTCACCAATCTATTTAACCCATCCCTCCTACTCACTTCCCCTCTAGTAACCCTCAGTTTGTTTGCTATAGTTAGAGTCTGCTTCTTGGTTTGTTTCACTCTCTCTCTTTTTTTCTCTATTGCGATATTTTTCTAGATGTAAACAGAGAAGCTAGCAATTTTCCTATCGCTTTTAGGAAAAATAAAAATATTTGGAGGCATGCTGTTGAATGATAGTATACCTTCCTGATTCCTATACGCTTTTTTAATCTAACTCTGAAAGTCTTGCAAACACAACTGGATGTGGAATTCCAGACACTTTCATGGAGTTTTGCCACCCATTAACATAGGTTATTCCTTAGCTGCGTAGATGCAAAAGATGAACTTCTTTGTCTGTTTACCAGTGAAGTATGGTACATCACCGAGTACTAGAACTCATGATAGCAAAAACTGGATTTCATGTGGGAGACTTCAGACTTTCCATTAAGTACAAAACTGGCACCTTACGTGAATGTACATTCCCTAGAATAGGCGCTCAAACTATTGGCAGATGTAGAGACTGCTTGATGAGCTATCCTCTTAATAGATTCAGATGAGTGGTAGACAACAAGGACCCTTCACTGCTAAGGTCATGAAGGGGATTACTCAACCACTTATTAAAAGCTTAGAGATGGTGACCTTTAGGGCATATTTAGGTATCACTGAAAAGACAACTACAATTCTAAAGGAGAACTAACAAGTGATAGACTAGAAAGATAGCCCATGTGAATTCCAACCTAAGGATTCTGAATTTCATCCTAGACAACTGAGGGACACTGCAATTTTTTGAGCAAGAGAGTGGCAAAAGGAGAAAAGATATGGTGTGGAAAGTTGTGTAGTAATATGTAGGAAGAGACAGATAGGCAAGAATGTCAATCAGGTGGCTCTTTTATAGTTGACTAACCCAATGCTCTTAAGTCCTCTTGTCTCTGTTTTCCTGGCAGACCTACCTGTTGCAATTCCAACTGGAATAAATCCAACAGACTTCTTTCCCTGGATGTACAGCTCAGAGTCTTAATTTATGTAGTGTTTAAACTACAAAGTTGATACAGTGTTTGAACCAAAACCCAGGAGTCATCTTGGCCCCTTATTTTACTTTGCTCTCATATTTGATCTCTCAGCAATCCCTGCCACTTCTAATTCCAAGTATTTTCTTTCTTATCCTTCTCACCTGCCCAATGCCTGCTTCTTTCTATTTCAGCTCAGTTTTCACTGTCTCAAAGAAAATGTCTTAACTTTCCTGTCATTTTTCTGTATTTTGCAAATTCATATATTCAGTTTGATTGGCAATATGCCAACTATGTGACCAAGGGAGAGGGCAGAAAGTAAGTTGTTACCTGGAGATGCAGGCTAAGGCATAAGATAGAAGCTTAATCTAAAAATACAAATTGCAAGGATTGCTAATGCCGGAGACTTGTGAGCAGAAAATATATGGAAAGAAAAACGAGTTCAGGTCTGAACATTGGGGAACATAGCCATTTGGATATGGAACAGATGGAAAGAGAATGAAGAACAGGATAGGGGTAAGCAAAAGACTGACCACACTCATTTATTTAAGCTAAATAAACTAATCAAAATTTTACCTAGGTTACGTGGATGACAGCATATCCTCAATTTATTTTTGGGAGCTAATTGTTTCCCAACTGATCTTATGAAGCAATCAGCATGTGGCACCAGTATCTCTCATGCCAGTTTAACCTGTGAGTAGGTTACATCTACCTACATCTGCCACATTACTTCAGCGGAGTTGATTCACTGTCTGTGATCAGATCCTCCACTACCTTTGAAGGGTCACTAACTCAATTTTACAAAAGACAGAATAAGGATGAGAGAAATTCAGGCATGTGCCTCAGATCACATAGGCAATGAGTGTGACAGGGTCGGGATTAAAACTCTGAACTCAGATCTGTGCAACTGCACGTACCAGCTCTGCATCCTGTACAGAGGAGCTCTCAAAGGATAAGACTCACCAAACACTACTCCTGCACCTTCAGTGAGGCCAGGCTGAAGTTCTCAATGCAACGTGCTGCTGAACTGGTAGCCAAGGATGCTTGCTCTGGGCAGGACCTGAAAAGAGCTAATCCCTCTTTTGATAAAAACTGGCCATTATGTTCTGGCTTTTCAGACCATGTTAAGATATTGCAACCAATGGGACTGACACCATCCAGGGTAGAGATCCAGCCATAGGCTCATTTGTCTCTAACAGTGTGGCTTATTGAGAGTGAGATGCAGAAGTCCCAGGTGTTGCAGATGCTTTGAGGTGCAAGGCACTGAAGCGTGATAGGTTTGCAAGGCGCTGAGGAGGACTTCAGGGCATGTGTTCCATGGAATGGCAAGAAACCGATCTGACAACCTGATGGGGGAGGCTGTGACCTCAGACTCTTCACAAAACCAAGTCACTTTCCACCTAAGAGGAAACTTGGAACTTGGACATATTCCCCACCAGAATTATAGGGCAGAGAATGAAGCTGAAGCTTCAGGGCCCATCTTGCATGATCTCCTGGGGATGCTGGGGGTTGATAGGAAATACAGAGTGTTCTGGATGGAAAGGAGAAGCCAGGTTGCAATCAGGAAACTTTCTATATAATTATTTTTTCAACACATTGCTTACAAAGAGTGCAAAAAGGAGACCTGGATCACCAAACCTCCAGTAACTAGTTGTAATTTTTTTTTTTATGTTTGTAAATTTGTATTCTTTTCTTAAAAAGGGCCACAGAATTGTATAAGCCTTAAGATCCACAGGGAAAATCTCTGTTTTGCGGGTCCTGGAGCTTATGACCTTACGTTTCTCTTCAGTTTCACACTGAATATGTTTTTTTTAATATTATTGCCAAACAAATAAGCTGAGGGAGAAAGATAATGATGGAAGCCACATAGTTGGAGTTGGGGAACGTCCTACAGGTCTCAGGAACAATAGGTATTCTTTTTTTTTTTTTTTTTAAAGTTTATTTATTTTAGAAAGAGACAGAGAGAATGTGCATGCATGAGCTGGGGGAGGAGCAGAAGGAGAGGGAGAGAATATTCACACAGACTCCCCACTGAGTGGGGAGCCTGATACAAGGTTCAGTCTCATGATCCACGAGATCACGACCTGAGCCGAAACCAAGAATCAGATGCCAACTGAGCCACCCAGGTACCCCAAGAACAGTAGGTATTCTACCTCAAATCCCTACAACTATGCTTGCCCTTTAGGGTACAGAAAAATGACATAGAACCAGAGAGCAAGCATTCTCAGGTTAACTAATCATGACAACAACTATTCCACCTCTAACAATTTATATGCTATTTTGGAAAAAGTGAGTGAGTCTGTGTGTGTGTGTGTTCCGTGTGTCTGTATTTCTGTGTGTTTGGGTTTACATGTGTTTGTGCTCTGACTACTAGAGTGGGGACTAAGAAGCATATTTACTTATTTATGAAAGAAATATAAAGAAGGAGAGACATAAAAAGAGATGTGAAAAACCAGACCAAAGAGACAGAGAGAAGGAGAACTGGTGACCAATGAGAAGCAAGAGTGGGAAGAAATGATGGATGGATGGAGGGAAGAAATCAGGGAAGATGAGTGACACAAGATTTTTCCAATCACCAGAAAAAAGATTGTCTTGATGCCTTTGGAAAGTAAAGACAATAATTTAAAAAAATCTTGTGACCATGCTGACAAACTAAATCTCAGTCAAGTAGTCTTTAATTGGAAAAGTCTCCTCTCATCACCCAGGCTCCAAAAGGGGGGAAAATGTAAGAAGCCATATGTTCCAATCTTTTGATTCTTGTTTCACAGTTTTGATAAATGTGTCTCACGGGGGCCACTTCTGCCAATGGCAAACTTTCTTTATGTTTCAGAATTTGCCTCCTAGCAGTCACATAAAATCTCACCACAACACATTGCCAGGGAACTCTGGAATTCTGAAGTAAATAAACCAGAACTGGTAGGGAGTTTGGGTAGCAAAATTAAACTGAAGAACCAGGAAAATAAAATACCAAAAGCTCACTCTTTGTTCAGTTCAAGAAAATCATTATCATTAGAAAATTGCATATTGCCTCTAAGACAAATAACGCTTATTACTGAGACTAATATCCAAATATCTCAATTTCACAATAACTTTAACATATTATTCCTGATTACTGTTACTACTATTCATGCTATCATAAGTGGCTGACTAGACCAAGTTATTTTTTCATTTTTATTCATGCTGAATCTCCATAATTGCTCCTTCATATTTGTACAATGCTGGACTTTTGATCCGCAACATTACATATCTGGGCCATCAAGACACAATCACTGATTCTAGTAACATCAATATCTGATGTCATGGCCATTTACAGGTGGTGTTGTTGAGGGAAGATGAAGAAGAGAAAAGGGAGTCAGGCCAATTTCGGGAGCACTTGACTTATGGGAAGGATGGTTCACAGACGGGAAACAACACACTCAGCCTGAAACTCACATCCTTCCAATTCTGTAACCTTCACCAACAGCTTGCTGCATAACTGCCACCAGATCAGAGTCCATCTATGATGTCAAAGTAGACATAGTTTCCAAATTCATACTCCCTAGCCTCTACTTATGAGAAGATAATCTTGTTTCACTCACTCTTAAGTCACCAGAGTCTTTGAGATCACCTGGGACATGGAAGATACTCAGTACTCTCCTCTCCTGACTGAACATTCAGTGGATGAAAAAGCTTCTGATAGTAGCTCAGTGGTCTTTCAATATCTAGGCAGAGCATGGTAACTTGGTCTCAAATATCAACTTACAGATACTTCCTTTTTGTTCTAGTCACCCTGAATAGAAGACACACCAAGATATTAAGACCATGGTGCTTGAAATTTTAAAACTGGTACAACTTTGGCCTATCAAGAAATTGTCCTATCTAATGAAATGGAGTCTTATTACTCCTCAGTGAAAATGCAGACTTAACTCATCCAGGCCAAATCTTTATGTGGCTTGAAAATATGACTAATTACAAAATGCCAAACACGTCAAACATCTAGGAATCAGGGCATATAATGGAATCAGAAACTGAGGAACCAAACAATGAAATTTATTAGCCACTTTCAGGATCATTTAGGACAGCTATTCTTGTCCCCTTGTAGTACCGATGAAGCCAACTCTATTATAAACAATTCTGAGTTCCCAGAGAAAGTGCTTTTTTTAGCCATTCTGCAAGAAGTTAGTTTCTTCCTTGAAGTGGCTCGCAAATGGAAGTAATGGCAAGCAGGCAAACAAATCTTAAGTAAGAGAGAAAGAAAGAAAGACAGAGAGAGAGGAAAGGAAGGAAGGAAGGGAGGGAGGGAAGGAGGGAGGAAGAGAGAGAGAAAAAAGGAAAAAGTAAAGAAAGAAAAGAAAGGAAAAGAAAAAAAAGTTGACTAGATTTTTCATTTCCTTAATTTCTAATAAAGAACTGCACTGGTGAGAAGAAAGAAAAAAAAAGTATAAATTTAAGCCCCATACTAACTTTATTGATGTATTTCCATTGGATATCAAGTGTCTATAATTAATAGATGCTCATCAAAATTTTGGAAAGCTATCAGCTTTATCTCTAAAATTTCCTGTTTGTGTATGTGTATGTGTTCACACACACACACACACACACACACACACACACACACACACACACAAATGTTAAATTACCTGGGATGTCCCAACCATAATGCCACTTGAGAGTCATTCTTGAGATGAACGAGGGCTTAGTTGAACCATTAAGACTGTCAATGATTCTGAGGTCTGTCTTTCCAAGTTCAGAACGATGGTGAAAAGCAGGCACATAATAGCATTCTGACCCTTCTCAAGGAGCAGTACAGATGCTGCCCAGCCCGGGTGCCACAGAACCTTGGTTGATATACTTTCTCCAGTTCCCCCCATTTTTTTTTAAAGATTTTATTTATTTATTTGACAAAGAGAGAGAGCGAGAGGTCACAAGTAGGCAGAGAGGTAGGCAGAGAGGGAGAAGCAGGCTCCCTGCCGAGCAGAGAACCTGATGCGGGGCTTGATCCCAGGACCCTGAGATCATGACTTGAGCCAAAGGCAGAGGCTTTAACCCACTGAGCCACCCAGGCGCCCGTCTCCAGTTTCCCTTTCTAAAAAAATTTTCTTTGTCTCTTCTTTTGAGATTCTCTTAGGCTTATGAGTTAGATGAAATGGCGCTTAGAGTTAAAGCATTTTTAGTACCACATGAAAGAACTTTTAGAGACCATGGACATTGTAGACTGAGGCATCCACTGTTAAGAAAATGTAAGTCACAGTTGGAAAGCAACTTTAGCATCAGATCATTGGTCCTGCCCCTTGTGGGGGGGATGTCATTCTTCATGTCTGCCATGGACCTGAGGCATTAAAGGGCCATTTCTGGACTGTGTTTATACTCAAAACCTTGATATTGCCTGGGGGCTGGTGCATGTTTTTTGTAGAAAGACAAAAATCTCTGTGTGCTACAAAGGAAGGAGTTGGCCATGAGAAATATGCCAACTTCCTTTGGGCCGTAGGCTATGCTTTGACCACTCCTGAGTTCATAGGACTGCAGTTCCTCTTTTCCATGTCAGCACTGGAACTCAAGGTGAGCAGACTGGACAGAGGGGCAGGTGCATTCTGCTCTGGACTCAAGCCAGAAGTCCAGAACTGTGCTGCTTTTTATTGAAATCTGACACTGTTAAACCTCCTAGCTATGTTAAAGATGTCTGTTTAGAGTCACTGTTGCATAACAGTTTTATACGATTTGCAAGAGCCTCACTAAACTATGCATTTATTATGTATTGTATATTTGTTAAGCCAATCCACCAAATTTATTAGCATATTCAAGTGAAAAAAAGAATGAGTGCATGGCTGGAGTATTGAGAATAAGGAGATGTGGTATAATTTGCCTCTGGAAATGCAAACTGAGTAACAGGAAGCCACTGATGTGATTTAACGGTGCAGGGTAAAGGGTGATGGTTTGAGGTACACATCAAACCTGTGGTTTGAAAAGAATACTAGCTGTAGTAGGGTGATGATTAAAAGGATTAAACAAATGGCAATAGCACATTGGAAATTACTCCACCAAACTATATGGTGGAGTAAATATGATGATTACTTCACCAAACTATAAATGGTAACTTTGGCTATTATGGTGGAAGCAAAGATAAAAGGAAATGGATGGATCTGACAGACATGAAATCAAATTTTACAAATGGCAAATAAGGGAGCAAGTAGTGTCGGAGAAGAGGCTCAAGTTTTTGCCTATTGAAGTTGATGGGGACAGTATGTTACATTGAGAGGTGAACAATGGAAGATAACCACCTTCAATAGGGTAAGTGGGATGTCAGTTATCAGGAAGTTGAATTTAATGTGCCATTGAGACAATCAAGGGAAGAAATGATGGAAGACTAGTTCGTACAGGAGAGTTTGAGCTCTAGGTAAAGACTTTGAAAATCCTGGGCACATAGATGCTAAAAGAATATCAGGGAGAACTCTAACATGTAATGGTGGAGAAGCAGCAGCTGAACTTGAAGTTATGGCCACAAAGAAGGACCCAGACATTGGGATGAAAGTCAGCAAAGTGCAACAGCAATGATGCCCAGAGGAAAAGAAAGGCACAACAGAGAGAGGGTGGGTTCACCATGGTAAAATATCAGTCAGGTTTCAAGGGAGAAGAGCACTCAAACATGGTCTTCACACTGTGGTATGGAGATGCACTCACATTGTTGTCCTGTGACAACAGGAATTAAAGTGGGATAAGGGAGAAAATGAAAACATTAGGGTTACTGGTCTGGCCAACAAAAGAAGGAATCAAGAAGCTAGAGATGCTTATTGAGATTAATAAAAGCCAATCAAGGTAGGTGTAATTGAACAAGCCAGTCAGGACGAGATGAGGTTTTCTGAGAGCAGAGCAATTGAATAAGTATAGAGGTGACAATTCGGTCCAAGATGAGACAATGCAAGTGGGTGGATATGATGCGAGTGTGAGGGGGGAAAAATGTTGGAGATGAGTCTGTCAAGGCCCTGGTGTAGAACTGGAGTAATGGCAACATTTTAATAAAATATTGGATGTGAAAAATCCTTTAGCTGACAATAATCAGGATAGGATTAAAAAAAAATTGTGCTATATTGTATCTCAAAGGATAATATTTTTTTAACCGAAGAAGTAAATGCTACTGGAAAGGCAGTGGGTAAGCCGCAGGACGCTAAACCCACTTTCAGACCATGAAGTGCATGGGGAAAGAACATAAAAACTGTCAACAGAAACTTTCCCTGGAGAAGGAGACTCCACAGTGCACAATCAGGTTTTAGGTGAGGAGGTGGAGCAGATACTGAGCGAAAACAATGGCTGAGGATGAAAGTGGAAGATATTTATGAAATATGGAGGCACAATTCCAGGTATCATAGTTATTAAAAATATTATTTGTAATAATAGATGATATAAAAATAAATAAAATTAAAAATATTACAAAATATTATCCTTTGAGATACAATACAGCACAATCATAGTGCATGGCTTTGTGAGAAAGCAAGGGGAGTGAAGGGTCTGGGAGAGCAGCTAGAAAATATGGCTCATGAGCTGTGGAGTACTGATGGAAACTAGGATGTGATGCAAACACAGTGAATATTCTGCAATAAAACATGAATAGAGAGAACAGGTTGTGTGAGTCTCAGGTGTCTCTCCAACTCAGGACTTTGGCTTCCATGGCAGGAAGTTCTGACCATGACTGATGACTGATGGGGAGAGAGAGCACAGGTATGTGCAAGGTGATGGCAACCCTTGAGAGTATTGCTTATACATGCCCATCACATACCCTATTGAGAAGGTCGGAAAATTTTGGAAGAGATTATATCAAACTTTACGAGTTCCTGGGCCGCCTGAAGACCATTCATCCATAAACCCTGACTTAATTACCACGGTCCACCTTATTAAGACTAAACCCCAAGTTGCTTAACTTGTTGCTAATATGCTCACTTTAAATAGCTTGTGCCTAGTGGGCTTGGGCCACATTCCCAACAATAATTAATCTGGATGAAACCAATCCTTTCCATTAATTAAGGAATGCCTTTCCACCAATAATTAAAAGAAAATTTTCATTAGCAAATTGTTACTAATCCACTACTGATGAAAAAGCAAGCTTGGGAGTGTGTATCTCAAATGCTTCATAGGTTATAGGATTTTTGGCAGGTTTTTTTTTTTTTTTTAATCATCCAGTACTTAAGAGGACTGATGGAAGGGATGAAAATACACAAAGGGGAGGTGGCAGTGCAGAGAATAACGACAAAAACTTTATGATCTAATTTACAGCCCTTACTAGCCCAAAGATTGGAGTAACTCCAATACAATTGCTTTCGTGATAACAATAATGATATATATTATGGCAATAAAAAACTCATGTAGAAGTATGGTTGTTAGAGAAGTTAAGGGTGAAGGGAAAAGTAGACTTGACATGTAAATATGGTAACATGGTAACGTAGGCTGGGGGCTTTTCCAGTTCCACCACAGGCAAAGCAGCCCTAGGCAGTGGGCGTGCTGTGGATCAGCATAAGGCTGACCAGATCGATGACCTGAGAGCTTCCAGAGGAACCTTACATTCACTGAGGTCAGTGACCTAGCCGGTCAGTAGGCTTGGATGTGTTTCCTGGCCCCAGAAATCCCTCCAACCATTAATTTTTCAAAGTCCAGATAGCATTTGGGTCTAGAAGGCTTGCTATAAGTGTACCCTTCGCTGGTGGCCAACCCAGAGCATGAGATGGAGTGACGGCAGCCTCGAGCATCTTCACACAGACCCCACATTTCTAATGTTTGCCGTGACGGTGCTAATGTCCTCCCTCGGTAAGAACACATCTCCCTAAAGCTGCAAACCCTTGGCAAGTTGCTGACATCCTTAAAGGTGTCACTGAGTTTTCAAAAAGTCAACAGACACCCTCTTTCCTGCTGCATGTTGAATGGGGCTGACCAGGTTAGCACCCAGAATTTCCCTTCATCTTCTGCCAGCTCCCTTTAAGACATGAGGCTCAGATGCACGCTCATGGAAAAGATATCCCCACTGCTTACAGTTTTTCTTCACATCCTGCTCCACACAGCCCTTTTCAGGTTAACAGTCTCTGTACACATTGGCTTTTTTTGTTCTTCTCCTATAAAATTTTTAATTCTAGTTGACTTATGCAATTCAACACCTGGCAACCCCAATGACAGATGGGCTTGAACAAACCTCAGTCCTCGCTCTGGCTCAGACCCTGCTCAAGCTCTTTGGTCCATATCCTAACTGGATAGGAAAAACTATCACCATTCCTGAGCTGAGTGATGACCTTCATTCAATTCATTTACCTCTTGGAAACTCACTTTTTATTTTATTTTATTTTATTTTATTAAGATTTATTTATTTATTTGGGGGGGGGAGAAAGAGCAGGGAGAGAGGCAGAGACATAAAATCCTGAAGCAGACTCCCCGCTGAGCCTGGAAACTATTGCAGGGCCTAAACCCAGTACTCTGAGATCATGGCCTGAGCTGAAATCAACAGTCGGCTGCTTAACCAACTGAGCCACCCAGGCACTCAGTGAAACTCAGTTTTTAATTGAGATAGTTATTCCTATATCACTAGAGATTGCTAGTAATCTATCTAATATCTTTCTCCCCTTTTGTTTAGTAAGAGAGCATGATATTTCATTTGGAATGACAGTGAGTACAACTAAGAAATTATAAATAGAAGTCATGACATGGGGGCTTAAAGGAAAGCTCTTCTCACCCCATCTTGTTCTTTCATTCTTCCTACCTGGGATGCAGATGTGATAGCTCGAGCTTTAATGGCTATCTTGTGACTTTGAGGGCAGAAGCTATGTGCTAGAGAGGCAGACATAAAGTTAAAAGGTGCTTGTGATCCCACGGACTTTATGGAACTCTCATACTTGCTCTGGACCCATAGCTCAGGTCCTTATGTGGTCTGTATATGGGAAGACCTCATATACAGAGGTCTGTATATACAGAAGAAATATACCTCCATTCTTTCTAACATCTTTGGCTACATTATGAATGTCAAAATGATAGGTTTCCTCCCAGGTAGGGGATAAGCTTAAACTTGAGAGCGTATATGAAAATTTTAAGGTGGTAGTGGGGACACTGGCTCTCTGCACGTGTCAGTTTTCTTGCCCTGTACTTTTAGGTGGGCATTTTTGAAACATTATGTAGCCATTTGAGCTGTGACTGACTCTGTCTCTCACACTAAGAGTTGAAGCTGTTTCCTTGAGTTGTTTCGAGACAAACGGCTTGATAATTTCAATGACTGGCTTTGTGTCTATGTGTCTCTTAGAGGTTAGGATACCCCAGGTCTCCTATTAATTATAAACATAATCTGTGAAATGGCTTGTGTGCATTTGTGATTTTTTAAAAATGTCTTTTAGAGCTTGCTGGTGGCTTTCAACATTTTCTAAAGCAGAGTGCAATTATGTCTGAGAGACAACCAACCATCAGCCTGCAGGGTACCCGTCACCACCTCTCACCCCACTTCATGTGTTCCTTTGCATTCACATATCAAAGTCACTTCAAAAAAAATAATAAAAGAAATGAAAGAAAAGAGAAGAGATAGCCACAGCAGCTGAGAATGCCAGTCTTTTATTTTAGAACCAGGACGATGTAGGTACAGCAAACAGGACATCAATATTGCCAACAACAGCAGCCACATTTGGCTTTGTGCTCTCTTCCCCGGCTTTTAAGAGCCTGATTTAATAAAGGTGTAGAAAAAAGAGGGTGCTTATCCTCCAAACTCTCCACAAAACACCCCCTCAGCAGATGGAAAACCTGGCCCCAATTGCTGATGAACCTCCTGTACATCTGTGTCTGTTAGTTCAAAGACATGCAGCTTTAATGACCCAGGGGTCCTTGTTTCATGCTCTTATTTGGATCACCTCTTCTTGCTTCTTGTTGCAGACGAGCATTTAGTTAGTGTGTGTGGCCTGCTTGGGGTTGCAATTTATTCATTTTTATACCACCTCAATAGGTCATTATGACTCTCTCAAATCTATATTCCTAAATATACCAGGCACATGGCCCTAACCCTAACTCTGGATAGGGACATAAAATGATTGAACCACTTCACACACACACACACACACACACACACACACACACACACACACACACACAGAGTTGTGTAAGCTGTAGAGATTCTCCTTCTTATAACTCCTGTAATTGTCTGAGGACAATTAAAGGTAAACAGAACTGCCAACTGAATTAAATCAAAAATTTTAAATGAGCTGCTGTTACTGCTTGCCCAGTGATTGCTGCTATGTCCTGAAGATCCCCAGATAAATCTGACATGGTCCTTGTTCTCAAGAACACCTCACACCAGTCAGAATGGTTAAAATAAACAAGTCAGAAAATTAGCAAGGACGGAGAAAAAGGGGAACCCTCCTTCACTCTTTGTGGGAACACAAGCTAATGCAGCTACTCTGGAAAACAGGATGGAGGTTCCTCAAATAGTTAAAAGTAGAGCTCCCTACGACCCAGTAATTGTACTATTAGGTATTTTTCCCAAGATACAAATGTAGTGATCCAAAGAGGCACCTGCACCCCAATATTAATAGCAGCAATGTCCACAATAGCCAAATTATGGAAAGAACACAGATGTCCATCAACAGATGAATGAATGAAGAAGATGTGGTATGTATATACAATGAAATACTACTCAGCCATTAAAAATATGAAATCCTGCCATTGCAATGATGTGGATGGAACTAGAGACTATTATGCTAAGCGAAATAATTCAGTCAGAGAAAGACAATTATCACATGATCTCATTCATACACAGAATATAAGAAATAAAAGAGGATCTTGGAGAAGGGAGGAAAAAATAAAACGAGACAAAATCAGAGAGGGAGACAAAGAGTAAGAGACTCTTAATCACATGAAACAAACTGAGGGTTACTGAAGGATGCGGGGTTGGAGGGATGGGGTAACTGGATGATGGATATTAAGGAGACACATGATGTAATGAGCACTGGGTATTATATAAGACTGATGAATCACTGAAGTCTACCTCTAAAATTAATAATACACTATATGTTAATTAATTGAATTTAAATTAAAAAAGAAAATATCCCTGTCTTTTAAATATTATGGAATAGTATATAAAATCAATATATATATATTTTTTTTCATTAAATGTTTGATAAAATTCAAAAGTAAACTATCAGAGTCTGGAGTTTTCTTTGTGTAAAGTAGTTAACTGAATATTCAACTTCTTTTACAGATATTTGAATATTTACATTATGTATTTTTCCCATGAATGAATTTGGTGATTTGTGCTTTATAAAGTATTTGAACATGTCACCTAAGTTTTCAAATTCACTGGCATAATGTTCATAATATTTCCCACTGCCTTTTTAATGCCTATAGCAATATGTAGCATTTTCATAGCTTACATTTCTGATATTGATAATTTGTTTTTCTTTTTCTAATCAGATTTCTTTTATTGATCTAAAAAACAGCTTTTGCTTTCCTTGATTTTCTATGCTTTTTCTTTCTTTTTCCACTGATTTCCACTCTGATCTTTATTATTTTCTTTCTTCTACTTAATTCACATTTGATTTGCTCTTCTTTTTCTAATTTTTTTTAAGGATGCAAGCTAGAGTCACTTATTTGGTATATTTCTTTTCTAACTTAGGCATTCAATGCTTTAAATTTCTCACTACTATTAGTGACATGACACACATTTTGATATGCTCCATTTTTATTTTCACTAATTACATAATGCTTTCTAATTTCTGTTTTGATTTCTTCTTTGACCCATCTATTACACAAATGTGTATTATTTAGTTTCCAAATATTTGAGGATTTTCCAGAGATCCTCCTCTTACCGATTTATAATTTAATTCTATTGTGCTCAGAGAACATACTTTGAGTGGCTTAAATTACTTTAAATATATTGAAGCTTGTTTTATGGCCCTGAATACGGTCTACTTGATAAATGCTTTGTGTGCACGTGAAAAGAATGTGAATTCTGCTTTTCATAGAGTGTTTTGTGAATAATTAGGTTAAGTCAAATTATAGTGCAATTCAAATCTTCTATATCCTCACTGATTTTCTGTCTACTTGTTCTATCAATTACTGAGATATGGTGCCAAAATCTCTGACTGTAATTGTGAATGTGTCTATTTCACTGTGCTGTTCCTTAAATTTTTGCTTTATGTGTTTTGAAGCTCAGTCATCAGGTGCATAAATATTTACAACTGTCTGTCCTCTTAATGAATGACCTCTTTAACATTATGCAATTATTTTTTATCCTTGGTGATATGCTTTGATCTACAATTTAGTTTTTCAGATATTAATATAGTCACTCCTACTTTCTTTTGATTAGTGTTAGCACACTGTATCTTTTCCCAGCTTTATACTTTTAACCTGTGTCTTTACATTTCAATTATGTTCCTTGTCTACAGCATATAGTTAGCTTTTGTTTTCTCATCCAATTTGCAAATATGATTCTTTTTAATTTAGGATATTTCTTTCTTCCCCTTTCTTGATCTGCTTTGTTTTGGAATCAATTTTTTTCATAATTCCGTTTTATCTTCTTTTTAAGCTTCTTAGCTATAGCTCTGTTATTCTATTGGTTACTTTAGTGTTTATGGTATATCTCTTTAACTTAGCAATTTATCAAATGATACTCTACTGCTACACATATAATGAACTTATAATAGCATACTTGCATTTCTTTCCTATTGAATTTTGTGCTACTCCTCACACATTTTTATCTCTACATATATTTTAAAGCCTATAACATATTGTCATTATTTTATTTAAATAATCAACAATCTCAAAGAGATATAATTAATATTAATCCATGCAATTACCATTTCCCATGTTCATCATTCCTTTCTATAGACCCATACTTCCTTCTAGTATTATTACCTTCCACTTGAAGGATTTACTTTAATATTTCTCGTTGAGTGTATCTAATGCTGATAAAACTTTCAGCTTCTTTGAAAAATCTTAATCTGACGGTCAATTTTGAAAATTACTTTGTTGGGTATAGAATTAGAAGTTAACAATATTAATAATTATTAATGCCCTCATCTGCTAATTCTAACATCTATGTCAGGTTAGGGTAGATTTGACAGATTGTTTTTTCTCTTCGTATGAGTCATATTTCCTTGCTTTTTTTTTTGCATACTTAGCAATTTTTGATTGCCAGATACTGTTTTTATCATTTTGGATGACAATATTCTGAATCTCTAGAAATATTCTTGAGCATTATTCTGAAATGCACTTAGGTTACTTGGAAATTGTTTTGTCTTTTGGATCTTACTTTTAATATTTGTTAGGCAGGACCAGAGTTTAGTCTAGGGCTAATTATTCCTACTACTAAAAGCAAGACACGCTGGGTAATTCACTCTACCCTGTCACAATATCCTGTGACATTGGAGGTTTTTCATGGGAATAGCACTGTCCCTGGCCCTGTGAGTGTGCCAGGTATTTCTCCCTCATTTTTTTTTCTTTCTTTTTCTTTCTTTTTTTCCTTTCCTTTCCTTTTTCCTTTCCTTTTTCCTTTCCTTTTTCCTTTCTTTTTTCCTTTCCTTTCCTTTTTTCTTTCTTTCTTTCCTTTTCTTTTTTCTTTTCCTTTTTCTTTTTTGGATTTTTTTACCCCTGACCTTGGACGGGTTACTCACATATGTGTGTTGATCATGTTCAGTTGAATAATCAAGAACAGCCCTTCAAAGATCTCTGCAGTTCTCTCTCTGTGCAGTACTCTTCTTTTTTTGACACTCTGTTCTGCAAACTATAGTTCTGTTGATCTCTCTGGATTTTTGACTCTTGTCTCTTCAGTTCAGGGCGTCCACTAGGCTCCATCTGATTTTTTTACTGAGCCAAAGCCAGGAAACTCCCTCAGGATAGTAAGCTGGGGCAATCACACAGTTTCCTTCATTAGTGTTGCAAATCTCAGGATTGTGGATTTTTGTTGCCTGATCTTTTGTGTCATGTCAGCCACTTTTTCCCATGTTTTCCTATTCTTTGATTGCTTCTAGCAAATGGGTAAATCTGGTCTTTGTCATGACATCTTAACTGGAAACAGTTAAGATTCTCAGATTTTATAATTGTATTATATTTAAAATATTTGCTTATATTTGTATGTCTTTTATACACTTAAAATGCTTTCATCTTATATTTTAATTTCACCCAATCCTCATATATATAACCCATTGCCAGCCTGTCATGTACAACTGTTTCCTGCACATGTGTTTCCCAGCACAAAGTGAATACAGGCTAATATGTAGTCCACCAAATTGTAGGAAATACAGCTTTGTCTTTCCAGAGGAGGTATCTTTTTCTAATTTGCAATAGGATACTACCATGGGCTACCAACCAACTCATTTCTCCAAAGTTTCTAAGATTAAAATTCAAACTGATTCAGTTACTTGAAAATAATATTGACATCTAAAAAAGCCAGATAAGTAAGGGGAGAAGAAAAAAGAAAATAATCTACTCAAAATAAGATATTTAACTATTTAGAAAACTACCTTTTCAAAAATGTTCAACTGGTTTGGGTAGGTCAATTATTAGTCAATAATCCTTTTTCAGTAACTCAAATGAAAGAAAGAAAAGAATTGAATAATTTGATGTATTCTGGTTATCTTTGTGCAGATCTAAAAGTGCAACCTATTATTTTTCAAGATTTTTAATTGACTACATGAACTACTGCATTAAATTGTTTCTTTCCTTCCTTCCTTCCTCTCTCCCTTCCTCCCTCCCTTCCTCCCTCCACTTCTATCTTTTCTCTCTCCCTTCTCCATTAAACAATATTTATTGAGCACCTACTATGTCTCAGGCATTGATATAAGTTATTTGGATCAAAATATATTTTAAAAAATCTCATCTGTTACAGATACCTTCAAGAGGGGGCAGAAAGAGGTAAACAATGTACTTAAAAGCAAGTAAATCTTATTTTAAATGTGATAAGTGCTATATAAACATTAAAGAGCCAGACAGAGAACAGAGTATTAGGAAATAGGAATTCAAGGTAGGCACTGAAAACTTCACTTGGGTTAATCATAGTAAGCTTTACTTAGAAGGTGGCATCTGAACCAAGACCTGAAAGAGGTGAGGAAGTAGTAACGGGGACATACAGGTATCCGGGGAAGTATGCCTCGAATAAGAGTGTGGAGGCCAATGTGATGATGAAGAAAAGAAAGCCAGAGAGAGTGGTAGAGGTTTATGAATAAGGGAAAAGCCGATCTTATGAGGTCTTTTTGCATAACCTAGCTTAAATTTTAAAGAGATCATCTTGATATGTTGTTCATTTAATGGAATTGCTATAAAATAGATGATTGGTGCATAATGTGGTGAAAAAGGGTTGGCTGTCTTTTTTTTTTTTAAGATTTTATTCATTTATTTGACAGAGAGAGAGAGAGAGAGAGAGAGAGAGATATCACAAGTAGTCAGAGAGAGAGGGAAGCAGGCTCCTCGCCGAGCAGAGAGCCCGATGTGGGGCTCGATCCCAGGACCCTGAGATCATGACCTGAGCCGAAAGCAGAGGCTTTAACCCACTGAGCCACCCAGGTGCCCCCCCTCTTTTTTTTTTTAAAAAAGGTTGGCTGTCTTAATGTTTGTCATCTTCCTCCTCCATGACCACTAGGGAAGGAGCACTTCTTACTCAGCAGGACTTCAGGCTCTTGCTGGCCAGACACCAGTGAGGGCTCTGCCATAATGGCAGAGACCAAGGCCTGGGCAAATGGCTCATGGGGGCTGATTGAAGGCAAAGGAAATTAGGGTGAAGAAAGAATTATGGATTACTAGGTATTTGGGATGGGGAGGAGAGGAATCATTCTTTAGGAAAGAGATACGGGAAAAAAAATGATCTTATTACATTTTATTGTGTTTTATTTGATGATTTCCATTTCTTAGGACATTCAAGAAAACCTACAGGGAATTTCTATATATCTCTTTACTACTCTTCTATTTCAAATTTGTTTTTCTTTTGGATGAAACCATATTAAAACTTGCTTTGGAGACATTCCCAGTCTGGGTGTTATCACTAGCAGCAAAAAGTAAGAAATCATAACTTCTCGTATTCAGGTGATAGAGAGTATGTTAAAAAAAATTAATAGTTTAATTTTTTTTCATTAGGTAATGTCGTTATCTATTTTGAGTTCTTTAAAGTTTGAAAATTTTAATCAGTTTTTCAGCTGACAAGTAACACATGAACTTAGTTTAAAGTTTATAATTGTACCTGCCTTCTACATTAGACTCTTTTCTTCCCCAGAGGAAAACAGCATTACCACTTTCCTGAATATCTTTCCAGAAATGTCTTTTATACATTAGGTTGAACTCTCTGAAATTGCCATTTTTGTGAGTCAAAAAGTCAACTGTCACTGGTTTCATAATATTAAATCTAATACAAAGGCATATATATCTTTTAAAAAATGAATGAGAGTATTTTATAAAGGTATTCTGATATTTTGTGTTTATATGTATATATCTTCAATATAATTCCAAATCAATACATATAGAATTACATCATGATAGTTAATACTTATATAATATTGTTTTATGGACATGTGACAATTTATTTCCCATTTGATGGGCTTGTGGATTGTTTACACAGTCTTATTATTTCAGTGTTGTAATGAGCATTATTGTTATGAATGCATAAATTCCTAGAAGTGAAATTTCTGGGTCAACTTTTTTTTTATTTTACCAAATTTCTCTTAAAGGGTATTTTCCCCCTACCCAAGGTGGATGAGGGTGCCTGTATTTCCACATCCTCCCTAGCCTTGTGAATGACATTTTATAACTGCGTAAGGGAAAATTCACAACTAATTGTTCTAATGTTCCACACCTGGAATAAGGGTGTCCATTTGCCATTTTTGTTTGCATGCTTATGTGTTCCCTGCTTCATGTATTTATTTTCTAGCCCATTAGTTTGTAGCTCTTTGATTTTTTATTTCAAGTATATTTTTTTATGAATTATGAAAACTAGTATTCGTCTTATTTGTTGCAAAGATATTTGCCTCATGTTGCCAGTTTAAATGCTGTTTTTATACTGCAGAACATTAAATTTTATCAAGATATTCATTTTATCATTATTTTTTCTGCCACATTTCTCTTAGAAATGTCCTCTTCAGAAAGAAAGTAAAAAAAAAAAAAAGATTCAATTTTATCCTCATGTTCTTTCATGGTGTTATTTTTTTAACACTTATATCATGATCCATTTGAAAATTCATCTTGTATATAAAAAATAAGGCAGCATGTAATTTTAAATCTAAATAGCTATATTTTATTTAATATACTTTATATACAGTTGCAGCAAATGATCCTTTCTCAGTAAAATAAATTCCATACTACCCAGTTAGACAATAACCTGTTTTCAGTCAATATATAATTTTGATACTTTTTAGATACTTCAAAAGATGTCCCAATGACATATTTTTTGGTGATAAATACTTTTGGTTTTCACTGATAAACAACTTCTATGTTACCAGAAGATTTGGCCATCCAAGAAACTGTCTTCTGATGTGGAAGAATTATATCCCAGTGTTTGTCTTTAACATATCATTTGTTACATTGCTGTACACTTTTCCTTGCTGCCCCCTCAATACATTGTGAACTCCTTGGGAAAGGAACTGTATTTTATTTACCTCAGGATCAACAGAAAAAAAATCACACAGTGCAATCAATCAATATATAATGAAAGAATTAATGATGGAAATTTCTGATAGGAACATTCACCAACATCTATTCACTTATTTATTGTACTCTGCACACAGTTAGAAGAAACCTAAGATGACTATCTAATAATAAATTTCTTTATACCTTAGGCGCCTCTGTTTGTCTGGAGTGAAGTTTTTTTTTCATAGATTACACACTGCATGCTAGAGGGATGGAAAAACTGCTGTGTCTGAATTCTGTTCAGCCTAAGGTTTAGCCGGCACCATATTCTCTCTCATTTTATTAGGAAATGACACCAAGCTATATGCAGAAGCTTGCACACTACACAGTCAGTGAGGGTATGAACACTCTTTATTTTAAAATGATTTGCATGGAGTCTTAACTACCTGCCAAAGGACCTGCAATGAGAGATAAAATGCTTGAGAATAATAAAATGCATTTTAAATCCTCTCGTTTGAGGGACTTCCTTCAACCTTCCCTGAAGAGGGAAAGGAGTCATGTCCAGCCTTTCACCATGATGTACAGTCACCTAAAATCACATCCCATGAAACCTATGGGGAAAAATGGTATTTGTAGTTCCATTTCACAAGCTCTAAAAACTACACAAATAATGTAGTCCCTTTGTCTAACTGGTCTATGCAGCTTCCTCTCCAGCTGCAAATTTGGGGCTGCTGCGGTGTCTCCAGAAGATAAAATTCCAAAGAAGTATCTAACTGCTGGCACCGCATCCCCCTGCCTCACCTACACTTTGTGTGTGAGTGTATGTTGTATTTTTAAGGGCAGGAGCTTCTGAAAGAAAGAAAAGAAAAGAAACCCTATCTATCTAAACTTGATGAGGCCCTCACCGTTAGGAGACAATTAAAATGATTAATTTAGTCATTCTCTGTAGCTATTGTAAACCTTCTCCTTTCCTCTATTATCTTTTAAAAAAAAATTTATTTCTTCCTCAGAGAGAGAGAAAACGCAAGCAGGGGGAATAGCAGATAGAGGGAGAAATAAGCTCCTCGCTGAGCAGGGGGTCCAATGTAGGACTCGATCCCAGGACGCTGAGATCATGACCTGAGCCAAAAAGCAGACAATTAATCAACTGAGCCGCCCAGGCACCCCTCCCCTATACTCTTTTCCTCCATTCTGATCATCTTCAATCTTCAAAAAATGGTTATTTTATTTATTTATTTTTTTACCTGTACAGTTCACATGAGAATGGAATACTCTTCCCTTTGTCTAAATATTTGTCTTAGCCCAACTCCTTCCTATTCTTGAGGTCTTAATGAGAAAAAAATGTCTTTCCTACAGAATCAAGCCTTTTTAGCACTTTGTTACTCAAATGGAGGATCCCTGGCGCCTTGCTAGACCTTCTGCATTAGAATCTGCATTTCACAAGCTCTCCAGAGAATTTGAGTGCACTGGCCTGTATTTCTTCTTTAATGGCATCTTCAGTATTGATTAAGCCCTCTACTCAGTTTACAAAATTGTCAGCATCACCTCTAAAGTATCCTCCTTCTATCCTGTTAGCTTCTCCATTTAACGCCATCTTGCTTCACTATTCAATTTGTGAATATAGAACTTTCATTTCTCTACCGATTCCATAATCTTGCATTCTCCTTCAGCCCCCTAATTTGTTCCTAGAAATCTTGACAGTTACCAGTGCCTTTCTGCCGAGATCTATTAAACATACAAGTTTCAATTCTACCATACTGCTTGTTAAAATTATCACTAGCTGAGCTTTTGGTAAGCCTCATGAACTACAATAATAAACTCTACAGTACTGCTAAATATGCTATTTTGCAGAAATATTTACCCATATTCTTCCTATGCCTTTTATGCCCTCTAAATACTCTTAACATTCCCAGCCTGATTCAGTTTCTTAAAATATCTATTCCCACCCAGAGAAATATTTTGGGTGCTGATTTACTTATCTATTACTGCATAATTATCCCCAAACAAAACAGTTTAAAATAACACGTATTTATTACCTTGTACATTTTCCGAGACTCAACAGTCTAAGGGAGCTCATCTAGGTGGTTCTGGCTCAGCCTCTCATGACATTGCAATCTAGATGCCAATCACGTTGTTGTCATCTGAAAACCTGCCCGGGACTACAGCAGGGTTTCTCAATCTTACAACTATTGATATTTGGGGAACGGATCATTCTTTATTGCAAGGGGTTTCTTATGAGTTATAGGATTTTAGCAGCATCTGTGGCCTCTACCTTCTAGATCCCAACACCACCTCACATTCTAGTAGCAGCCAAAATATCCCCAGACATTGCCAAGTTCCCTGGGCAGCAAAATCACCCCCAGTTGAAACTACTAGGCTAGAGGTACTGCTTCCAAGATGGCGCACTGAGGGAGTGCTGGCTGAAGGCTTTGTTGGCTATTGACAGAGGCCTCAGTTTCTTGCCACATGAGTTTCTCCACAGGGCTGCTTTAGAGTCCTCATGACATCACAACTAGCTTTCCCCAGAGTGAACTATCCAAGAAAGAGCACAGAGATGAAGGAAGTTGTAAGGTCTTTTATGATCTAGTTTTGGAAGCCCCATTCATTCACAAGTATACCAAAGCTCCTTCTCCCATTTTAAAAATATCCTTATAAATTGTTGAATCATTATATTGTATACCTGAAACTAACAAAACATGTAACCACATTGGAATTAAAATTTTAAAAATAAAAAAGTCCTTATATAAAATGTTCATAAAATTAACTTGAGATAACTGGTTTACCTCCTCCATCCCACATAAATATGGTCTACTTAATCAGAACTCTAAAGTCCTTTTCACACAGACATCCCTGTTTCTAAGCTTGTCTTCTTGTTCCAGACATCCACAGTCTACACAAATCTCTCTTTTCTAAACTTCTACAACATCACTTTACAGGTTGTATATGCTGCCTTCTTCTAGCCAATCTAAATAGGAAAATGAAATAAGAGCACAAAAATAGCTGG
>CM053617.1:32270877-32316477 GCA_028646535.1 Procyon lotor | reverse complement strand
CAGGTGCCCCTATATCAAACTTCTTATGCCTCTGAAAATGACTTGACCAGTTAACCACTATTACACAAACTAATGTGGATATAAGGTCCAGCAATATGTGTTATCTTTCTTAATCTTACTTAGTTTCTTTGATACTCAAAGTCAGAATCACTGATGATTTGCCCAACTATGAATTACTTTCTTACCAAATTTGGGCATCACTCACGTGATTTTTCTTGTTATCTAGTGAGACATAAACGGCTCCCTCATGCTGATGTAGGAGAGGTCAATCAAACAACATCAGGTGTTTTTGTTCTTTTTGTTGTTATTTTTAATGAGATACTATAAATTGAGAGAGCACATTATCAGAACATTTTTAGGAAATTAACAGCTTTTTGGGAGTTGGCAGCTGCAAATATAGCCCAGGGCCAATATTCTGGCTAATGAACAGTAGCCTAGGCATATTTAGATTGTTAGAACAATCACCAAATACTAAAGGTGGGAAATATACTGTACAACCTGAAAGAAGACACACACACACACACACACACACACACACACACACACACACATCCTGAAGTTGGAGAAGCTGGAGA
This sequence comes from Procyon lotor, assembly GCA_028646535.1. NCBI lineage: Eukaryota > Metazoa > Chordata > Mammalia > Carnivora > Procyonidae > Procyon > Procyon lotor. The sequence goes on along the minus strand of CM053617.1, from coordinate 32,315,902 downwards.
TCTGAGGAAATAGGTCATGCTAGTTGTCTTATATTTTTGTTGAACTCTAATCTCAAGGAACCTCCTGGCCCCATGCTTATCTATCTTGATTGACTGAACAGGGTAAATTTCCTGGGAATTTTTGGATTTAGCCCAGTCTTTGAAAAGCATACCGGGGTGCAATCTGCAACAAATACATTCTTTCTCTGCAAATATCAACCAACACTGCAATGAAGTCACCTGTAAGTCAGCATAAAAAAAATGTTTCCCCTAACAACTGCAAACATTCTTGGCACATAACCAGTCCATCCAACCCCCTTCCTTAGGAGACCTGGACAAACTTTACCATGGCTCCTAGCAGCTTAAGGCCATGTTTCTTGGATGACTCCAACCTCTCTTAAAATGCCTATCCAAAAAAGCTCAATGCTGCCAGGAGAATTTACTGTTTGTTCCAGCCAAAACCTAGTGATAGGCTGGGAGGCCTCTGAACTCCCTCCTAGAGCAGAAACTTGAGAAACTCTGCAACTATAAATCCTTTCTCTTCTCTTTAAGATATAAATCTTCTACCATCTCAAACTGTCTTTTCTAGAAGCTGAGAGTCATCTCTTTGGGATACAAACCATTTAAGGAGATAGCTCTCCCTCCTGGTGTCTGTGTGAGGCGAAGAGCCTAACTTTGGTAGGCACCTTGCTCCCTTGTATCACTATCTCCAGCCATAAAGACATAAGTTAGTTTTCCTCCAGATAAGAATGAATTACATACTGAGATGACCTAGTTACATGGACCAAACCTTCCTGCTTATTGTCTTTCACTGGCTTTCCTACAACATGCTCCAATATTTAAAAAGTTTCCAGATTTTGGGGCATCTGAGTGGCTCAGTTGTTAAGCAACTGCCTTCAGCTGAGGTCATGATCTCAGGGTCCTGGGATTAAGCCCCACATTGGGCTCCTTGCTCAGCAGGAAGCCTGCTTCTCCATCTCCCACTCCCCCTGCTTGTGTTCCCTCTCTCGCTGTCTCTCTCTCTCTGTCAAATGAATAAATAAAATCTTAAAAGAAAAAAGGCTCCAGATTTTTATTCTGGCAAAGCTGAACTCAGTTTAAACTGGACTCTCTTCCATACTACAAGAGTTTCTACTATACAATATCTGTCATTTTTGCCTTTACCCAGTGTCCAACTTTGCTTATTTTTGGCGATATGATTCACTAAAATGGGAAGTCAAATCACATTTGTCTTATGCTTGAAAAACTGGGGGCTATGCCATGATTTACTTCTGGAAAGAACATAAGTATAAACCACATGTGAAGGGTAATGATATTGAGCTTTATTGAAGCTGGAACATAGTGAAAGTTAAGAATTCCCCCCGTCCCCACCCCCATTATTTTGTGTTCCTAGAAATGAGAAATGGGTAAACACGTACAACAGCCCTCTTCTTGTATATTCCAAGAAAAGACCTATCTCTGTCTCTCTTCATTACTCCCATAGACTTGTTCAGGACTCCTTGTCTACCAGCCTGTATAAAATCCTAGCCCCATGCATTTTCTTCAAGCTAGGGCATAAGGTCAGCAGAAGGGCCTGGAGATAGCTGGGACGGGAAAAGGAAAGGAATCTAATCCCTAGGAAGTCTAATCCCCGGGAAGATCTACTGATTGGTTCCCGCTCATTTTTTGTTATGGACAATTGCTATTTTCTCCATTTTATGTAAAACCATCATATGAATACAGGTTAATATCCTCCCTGCCTATTCTAACTGAATAGCTGAACTTAAGCCCTGGTTTTACAGAAATTCTAGAGCCTTGACTGAAATATGTTTAAACTACATTAGTTTGCAGAAGACAGCTTTCAGCTCCAGGTACTATAACTGAAGGAGGGGAGGGTTGCTCCATGAGACTGGAAAATTATCATAGAAGAAAAGGATTTGGAGAAATGAAAGGTACTTGGAGGCAAGGCTCAACACAAAAGTCTTGTTTGCTTTTTTTTTTTTTTCCACCTACACACTTGAAGGGCTACAAATCTACTCTAGCAACCTTAGGAGACAACTCAAGGAAAGGAGTGTAAAAATCATTAGCATTCAAGAGGAGTCTATATTCACATATTCTGAAAATCTTGCTTTGCCTTGAATTTGTGTGCCAGCAGTCACAAATAGAAATAGCATAAGCAATAGAAATATATTTGTTCAGCTGATGATGGTTGAGGCAGAAAGAGTTTACACACTGAAGAACAACTTCAGAGAAATCACAGATGGTAGTGCAGCACTGACAGAAGTCAGGATTGTAGAAATAGGTATTGGTGTGAGAGGACGGCACAGGGGAGGGTCTTCTCAGGCAGTAATTCTGATTGGGCCAGGGGACTGACCTTCACCTGCCACTCCAGAAATAAACAATCACTAATGTTCTTCATGTATTTCAATCTGCCACTGAGAATGATTCCACATCTTGTAGAAGGTGCTGACAGAACTATATTCCTTCCTTCCTTCCTTCCTTCCTTCCTTCCTTCCTTCCTTCCTGTCTGCCTGCCTGCCTGCCTTTTCTTCCTTTTTTCTTTTTTTTAAAGAAGAACTATTCTTTCACTGTGACAGATTAATACCTTCAATGATAAGTGAGAAGCTTTTCAGTTATTGTTTAAACATTGGCAAAACTGCATAGGTATTTCTAAGAGTACCTGGTACCAGATTTTGTTATGGCATTTCTGGCTCATTAAAATATCAAGAAGAAGAAAGGGAAATATGAAAACACACAGTATAAAAATGGAAGCTAGGGCGCCTGGGTGGCTCAGTCGTTAAGCGTCTACCTTCGGCTCAGGTCATGATCCCAGGGTCCTGGGATCGAGCCCCGCATCAGGCTCCCTGCGCAGCGGGGAGCCTGCTTCTCCTGCTACCATTCCCTCTGCTTGTGTTCCCTCTCTCGCTGTGTTTCTCTCTGTCAAATAAATAAAATCTTTAAAAAAAAAATGGAAGCTAGGCAACTTCTGTTATAACATCAACAGTGTCTACCAAAACTTTAAAGTTATCTTGGATTGAGGGAAAAGCATGCATTATTTAATTCCATCTAATGGAGTCCAACTGGGAAAACAAAAAGGTGAAGTGGGAATAAACTTACTTAAACTTGGACGATTGGACCATTGTCTCCATTGATGTTTTGATCCAAAAGGGGAAAAACATCTGAGTTTCAGTGGGAAACTCTGCATTTTTTAGCACATTCTCTTGCTATATCTGATTCTTGCTTCATGGAAGTTATTTTACAACTTTATAAATTACAGATAACTAATAGCAATGCAAAATAATTCTTGTTCGTAGTCATGCACATGCTGTCTTGTCTGGTAGAGGTTCAATTGATTTCTCTCCCCAACTATGGAAGAAACCACTTGCCTCTATTTGAATATTCATTTCAATATTCTCAACTACAAACACATCCATATTTTGGATTTTTTCCTTGAACCTGTAAGATCTAACTAGTAAGATCATCAATAAATTAAATATTTAACATGTCGAGAGTCATGCTTTTACTTTCTTCTAAAAATTTTATCTAACAGCTCAAAACTGAAAACAACTTAAAAAAAAAGGAAAGAAAGGGAATAAGCGCTCAAGATTAAAAGGAAATAAGCAGAGATATGAATGGTGATATGAGAGCTAAAAAATATTTAGTTATAATTGACTTAGAAAGTGAACACCTTAGAAATCTAATAACTACGCACATAGGAAGGGAAGCCAACAAGAAACCAGCCATTCCAATATATGAACCCTGGAAAGGATCAGGAATTGAAGGAATTCAGGTACCCTTTGAAGGTGGGTGAAGCTGAAAACATGGGGACATGCCATTCGAGAAATTTTCCAGTGAGAGAGAGAAAGAAAACAAAAGGAATTCAAAAGGGAACAGAGGAGCTAAATTAGGGAGCCAACTGACAAGTAAATAGAACCCAAGATTAGCCCAAGGACATACTGGAGAACAAGAACAGACACAGTATCTTTGAACATAGCAACAGAGTCATTTCATTATAATGTAAAAAGGATAAATGACTTAATAATCGGTGTTTGAAAAACTGACAGCTTTGGAGGGGAAATGTAATAAATTAGAACACAAAACTTCTAGGGGCGACTGGGTGGCTCCGTCGTTAAGCATCTGCCTTCAGCTCAAGTCATGATCCCGGGGTCCTAGGATCGAGTCCCACATCTGGCTCCCTTCTTAGCAGGGAGCCTGCTTCTCCCTCTCCTCTCCCCCTGCTTGTGTTCCCTCTCTCCCTGTATCTCTCTGTCAAGTAAATAAATAAAATCTTTAAAAAAAACAGAACACAAAACTTCTAAATGGATTCAAGTCTTTTCCCAGATGACAGAGTTTATAGGTCTTAAATTTGTGATCCATTTAAAGAGTATTCATAGATCATCATTATGATAGATCTACTGTTATGAATATATTATTATTATAGATTCACGGCATGGGATATTTGGCAATCATATTTTCTTTTCAAAAATTTTTTTTAAAGATTTTGTTTATTTATTTGACAGCGAGAGAGAGAGAGAGAGATCACAAGTAGGCAGAGAGGCAGGCAGAGAGAGAGGGGTAAGCAGGCTCCCCGCTGAGCAGAGAGCCTGATGCAGGGCTCGATCCCAGGATCCTGAGATCATGACCTGAGCCAAAGGCAGAGGCTTTAACCCACTGAGCCACCCAGGTGCCCCTTGGCAATCATATTTTCAATGATTATTTTGTTTTAAGGAAGAATAATTAAGATCTACATATATTTTAAAAATGTTTCATTATATAAGTTTCAAAAATGTTTAAAAGTAGACCAAAGTATATAATAAACTATAACTCACTCAACAATGAATACTTCATGGCCCATCTGACCTCATCTTCTAACCTCCAATTGTTTTAAATCAACTTCACGTCATTTCATCCATATACATTATATATATGTACATATACATATATACAATCTTAGACACATACACATCTGTGTATGTATCATATATATACCACTGTCTCACCTAAGATTAATAATACCCTCTTAAAGAATCAAATATTGAATTAGTATTCACATTTTTAATTGCTTTACAAATGTTAAAAACAGTTTATATATATTTTTTGCTTTGAATTAGTCTTTAAATTCTACCATTGCAGGGGCACCTGGCTGGCTCAGTGGGTTAAAGCCTCTGCTTCGGCTCAGGTCATGATCTCAGGGTCCTGGGATCGAGCCCCGCATCAGGCTCTCTGCTCAGCAGGGAGCCTGCTTCCCCCTCTCTCTGCCTGACTCTCTGCCTACTTGTGATCTCTCTTTCTCTGTCAAATAAATAAACAAATAAATAAATCTTTAAAAAAAAATTCCACCATTGCAATTGATTGGTACTTCCTTTCAATGCCTTATTTTCTCCACAGATTTCCTTCTATTTTTTTCTTTCCCTTAAATATAATTTGTCGGAAAAACCACGTATTTTTCCCCCCTGTGGATTTCCCCACAGTCTTATTTTTATTAGTTTCATCCGTGGTGTCCCATAACATATCCCCCCATTTTCTGTGTTTCCTGTAGGTCAGTGGTTGGATCTAGATGTTTAATCAGAATCAGGTTCATAGTGTGTTAATCAGGACTGATTCATAGGTGGTGTACATTTCTTCACCATGAAGCATGTGATCTTTGGTTATCTCTCACTTATTGATGTTATCAGCAGCTGTTAAAAATCTATGCCTCGGTTTCTTAACTCATCTGGAGTCACAAAACGATGATATGCTGTCAGTTCTTTCCCACTTGCCAGCTGGAGCACTCAAAAACAAACGAAAATCTTCCTTAACCTACTGCTCAGAGACTCACTGGTAGAGAAGATAAACAGACAGACAAACCGCCCTCTGCCAAAAAAAAAAAAAAGATAAAAGCTTGGTTGTTTCTCTTTATGAACTAGTTCTTCAAAATAATGAGTTGATTCACAAGCATTCGCCAGTGGTAAACAAAAATTTTGAGGGTTTTTTTTGTTATTGTAGATTTATGGATTTTTAACATGTTTGATGTATTTTAATTGATTACAGTTATTAACCTTATTAATGCTTGAATTGTCTGATATTTGGCCAGTTCGTTTCTGACTCTATTGAGGCTTTGGCTCCAAGCTGCCTCATGAGTGCTCTTGATGGGCCCTTATATTCTCCTAGTTTCCTCACTGTCTGTGATTAAAATGTTGGAGGCTCTTCTCATATGTCTGTATACCTATACATCAGACTTAAAATTAACCATTTCACCAAGGACCCTGTTTTTTGTTTTGTTTTGTTTCGTTGTTGCTTTGTTTTTTTTTTTTAAAGATTTTATTTATTTGATAGAGAGAAACACAGCAAGCAAGGGAACACAAGCAGAGGGAATGGTAGCGGGAGAAGCAGGCTTCCTGCCAAACAGGGAGCCCGATGCGGGGCTCGATCCCAGGACCCTGGGATCATGACCTGAGCCAAAGGCAGACACTTAAGGACTGAGCCACCCAGGCGCCCCTGCTTTGTTTTTAGTAAAACAAACAAACAAAAGATGGAAAACTATGTAGGATAATGTGCTCCACTTAATATTTTCAAGTGAATATGACATATGTAAGGTATTATATAACATAAAACTTTGTGAAAGAAATACACGTACTCACACACACACACACACACACACACACACACACACACACACACAAACACACATTCAGAAATATAAGCCTGAGAGGACAAATGAAAAATTCCAAAATGTTAACATAGATTTTCTCTGTGTAGATTAATGATTAGCAATGATTTTTACTTTCATGTTTAGAAGGGTTTATATTTTGCAATAAGCAGATGATACTTTGAGAAAAAACTATAAACTGAAAATTTAAAGAGTTCAGGTTTTGTGGTAAGGATTTTCTACTATGGCAAATAAAATTATTGTAACAATTCCTGTTAAATCATATAGGCTGTCCTTGAAAGAATAATAAGCATGAATTGGTTAATATTTGCAAGGCACTTTAAAAGTAATAGGTCTGTGTGGCATTATTCCATTTAGTTTATGACATATTAATAATGCATTTTATTTATCTGGCATTCGAAGTAGAGTTTAATGAATTAATAAACATAATACCCAATCATGTTTAATGAAGCCCTTTCAAATGACTCATCTAAATGAGACTATTATAATTTTATAATAATTATATTTATCACTTTTTTATTGCATTTGTTCCTTGAAAGTATTTTACAAGCATCTAGTTGGTTAATGCTTAATACATTCATCTTCAGGTAAAATGGATACAAGGTATCCTTGGTTTATTTTTATTTCTACTAATAGTCCAGTCTAGCCCAAGGACAGGCTGAAAAATCTGCTCTTGTCCAGTTCCTGGAGAAAACTTGCTATTGTTTTATTGTAGATTTGAGTTTAGGATAGAACATTAGTAGGGCTCAGAAAGTGATCCTCAGAAACACCTCATGCTTCCAGTCTTTAACATGTTCTTTACAAATGATTCATCACTACAATTCTAATGTTTTAGTAATCACAAGTGGTTTTTTTTTTTTATTTGAAGTAGAGCTGACATACAATATTATATTAGTTTCAGATATCTCTTCTACTGGATGAAACAACCAAAGCTCTTTTAGCCACAGTCATGAAATTCCTACACCTGAGAAAAGTCTTAGAAGGAGGGAGGGTCCCAAAATGATAACATGATCATAGCTTCTCTGATTTTTCAATGGGAGTGTTAAAAAGTCCAGAACTTCTGGCAGCTTTGAGTGATTTCACCAAAAATTCAAAGAGACATATCATCCCAAATCCTTTCAGCTAAATATCCCGTTGGCTTTCTACAATGGTTCCAACTGGCCAAGTGTGGTGGTGATGGCTTCATAATCATCAGATGGCTCTTTGGATGGGTACATGGTACCCTGAGCTCAGTTTACAGTCTTCATACATAGACACTGAGTAACTTATTCAATTTGATCTTTTCATGCAGAAACAACAGTATTCAAGGGAACAGTCCAAAGTAAAATATTTCACTTTGACAGCCTTGCCAGGATAGTGGTTGTATTATAGTGTTTTTCTTTTTGTTTTTGTTTTTTAATCTGATTTCAGGAATTCCTTTGAGTGTGATTTTCGATATGCAGATCTCAGGTGTCTGGCAAGAGTCATTGCAGCAATGGATGAGATCCAATCCTTGCCATAATTTGGGAATACCAGCTGGGGCATTAGTCACAATTCATTTCAGCCTCCAGGTCAGACTGGGCAAATGCAAGACTGTGTTAATAATAATTTCCTTTAAGAGTGAGCATTTTATAAGTGAAATAAGTCAGTCAGAGAAAGACAATTATCACATGATCTCTCTGAGGAATTTGAGAGGCAAGGCGGGAGTTTGGGGGGTGTGGGGGAGAGAAATGAAACAGGAAGGGATGGGGAGGGGGACAAACCATAAGAGACTCCTAGACTCACGAAAGGAACTAAGGGTGGCTGGGAGGTGGGGGGGTAGGGATAGGGTGGCTGGGTTGTGGACATTGGGGAGGGTATGTGCTATGGTAAGTGCTGTGAAATGTGTAAGCCTGACGATTCACAGACATGTACCCTGGGGCAAATAATACATTATATGTTAATAAAAATTTAAAAAAAATTAAAAATAAATAAATAGATAAAAAACACTAAAATAAAGAGTGAGCATTTTAAAAGTGAGAGAACCAAAATATTTCTGAGGACACAGTGCAATAGATTGTTTCATTTTTCATGAGAGTACTTACATTCAAACCAGAACCAAACTGTCAAATTAAGTCCATCCAATTGTTTTATGCTTATAATAATTCCAAGTCTCCAATCTAGATGTAATATGTTGAATAATCAATTTCACCTTTGAATATGGTGTGGAAAATGGGTGTGTTGCTACTATTAACCTTTATGAAGAAATTGTATTGGCAACATCTGTAGCCAGGGCATTTCATCCAGGAAAAGCACTTGTAATGTGATGCATGCACTTAATTGAGCATTGTCTTTTCCTCTTGTCTAGTTTTAGTTTACAATTTTAAAACAACTCTAAACTTACAGGACAGTTGCCAGTACGCTACAAAGAATGTTTTCTCTTGGCAATTTTGAGAATGAGTTACTGACATGTTCCTCCACCGCCCGCCCTCAAGTACTTACTGCATATTCCCTACAGACAAGGACATTTTCATACAAGACTATAAAACACAATTTGGCAAATTTAATTAACTTTGCTACATTGCTATCATCTAATCCTTATACTTCATTCAAGTATTATCAATTGTCACAATAATGTCCTTTGGAAAAAAAAAAGTCAGAATGAAGCATTGCACTTAGGTTTTCTAGCTCTTGTTTTCTGCTATCTGGACATTTCTTCAGTCTTTCCTTGACTTTCATGACTTTGGCACTTATCAAGATCACAGGCCAGTTTGTTTTGCTGAACATTTCTCAGTGTGCTTTTTTCTGATGTTCCCTTGAGATTAGATTCAGGTTTTGCATTATAGATGGGTGTCCCATTCTGATTCCATTTTACAGGGTGCTGAATAGTTTGGTTCGTCCCATCACTAGTGGTGTACACAATGATTACTTACTTAAAATAGCACAGGACAGGCTTCTCCACTATAAATTTACTCTTTCCTTTGGTAATTAATAAGTATTTTGTGGGTGAAAAAAGTATTTTGTGAAAAGGCATTCTGAAACTATGTAAATATCCTGTTCCTCATCAAATATTTATATCACTCATGTATTTATCTATATCAAAATAGATTTTTCTTATTTTATTCAATGGACTATTATTTATTACTATCATTTTCATTATAATGTTCAATTTGTCCCAAATTTATCCAAATTTGTCTTTTAATATATCTTCATCATTCTTTAAGAAAATTCTTGCTTTTTTATACAAAAAGATATTTCAGGCTTTTCTAGTACTTTTATTGCTCTAGTCCTGTCTGGAATCAACCATTTCTCTAGGCGCTCCAGTTTCTTATGGAGGGGAATTATTTTTAGAAGCCAAGATGTGGAGAATCACTGCTCCTAACCTCTCTCAGTTGACATAACTGAGAATGAACACACTCACATGCCATATACATGCATATACATGCACACACATGTAATAAGGAGAGACATATACATATCTGGATATTAAAAACTATGAGTCCAGACCAATACCTCCAATTCCAGTCCTGCCCCACAAGCTTCATCTTATTCTTTACTCCTTTCTCTTATTTGAAACAATCTTCTCTTACAATAAGAAACATGGATCCCATCACCCTTAGTATATTTATTTATGAATCAATCTTCCTATATATAACCACTCATCCATTGTTGCCACTATCTCCTTCTCTGAGATATGAAGATCCTCTTATCCTGCCTGAAAGCTGATACTCTGTACCAAGCCACCCCATATATGGACACCTCCTCACCTACTTTCTCTCTGACATCCTATACCAGGAAACTTGTCCCCACCGAGTGGACTTTTTCTTCTCACCTGTGCTCCAAAACCCAACTCTAGTTCACTGTACTCCCCACCTCCAACCATGCTGGCCAGAGACATATACTTTGTCCTGTTTCACCTTATGGCTTCAGGATGGAATTGCTTGAGAAAGAAAGGGAAAGAGAAGAAAAATCCTAGTTTTATTTTGCAATGCTCACACTGTTATACTACAAGTAATAGTACGCATCTTAGTCTGTTGTTTCAAGATAACAGTTTTTACCCCGGATATGGTGTGTCACACGTATATGGAACAAGTGAGAAACTATAGCAATTGATAAAGATAGCCAAGAAAGAACTTTTCCCCCACAAAAAGGCAGATCATGAACCCTCCCCAGCCTACCAGAAGGTGGTTTTTTCAGCCATTTCAGAAGACAAGAATATGTTCCTTCTCAGGGAATGGGAAATACCCTTACTCCAGCATGGGCATACATTTCTACAGAATGCAAAAATAAGAGAAGTAGCTAAGGAGGACAAGAGATCTTGAATTTTGGGTCATTGTAGCTTTAGAAACTTAGTCAAGTTTGAGTGGTTAGATGATGAGAGAGAGCCTTTCGAATAAGTATGTGAGTTATGACACAAGGAAAATAAGATAGAATAGAATCTTGGAACAGAGAACACAAGAGGACAAATCAAAACTACAGGAAGATAACTCAGGGAGATTAATGTTTGATGTACTATTCTAGCCTCTTTCCTAATTAGATTCATATCTGAATGGCTTGGGGTGTGTTGCATATAAAGTCATATGGGTTCAGGGTTTTTCAAGTACTTTCACATAGTGATCTTATGATAATCTTGACAAATTTCAAGAATATAAACACTTTTTTTCCTGGTTTGGTCAAGAAAAAAGATCTAGATCAATTCAAACCAATCCATATACCTCGTAGCTCTCCCAGGGCCCCAGTAAGCACATTAAAATGGACTCCATCCTCTTTCTTCATCCCAACCCACATTTACAGAGAGGCATCTCTGATTGCTTCTCTTGTCTTTCATCTCCTACAATTAATAACAATGTAACATTATCACATACAACACTCTATGTACCCTCCATCTGTTCTGCATATTGAAGACAAATGATTAATTAAAGATGTGTTGATTAACAAATGTGAAATATGTACTGTCATCATTTAGTGCCTCCTTACACTTTCTACTAATCAACATTTGACCTTCCTTTTAGGACAGAGTATCAGGCTGATTTTTGCCAGACTTCCTGAGTGCTTTTCTCTAAATAAGTGGTTTTCATTGGAAGGGAAGCATTGATTCTCTGATGGGTCCATTTCATGGGCTGCCTAAAAATATCAAAGAAGTCTATTCTATTTGAGTTTTTTATGTGCATACCCCAATTTATCTTGAAATTAAACATTCTACTTTTAATCATCTATAAATATGTGAAGATCACAAAAAGAATAATAAAGGAACTCCATGATTTTTTAATATGTAATATATAATACATACTTATGTATACTGCATATATAAACACACTTGTACATATATTTTTCAAGCCTTGCTCTGTGTCTTGTTCTTCCATTCTTCCTCTCCCCACCCTACTTTAAATTGATCAGCCCCATCATGACTAAACACTATCTCCAAAGGGAAAACAGAACAAAACAAAAAGCCTCTACCATTATCTTAAGCATGGCTAATTCTTGGGCAAATTCTTCTATAATGTGGAAGAACTTATCTGACTCCTGGTCCAGTACTCAGATGAGCCAACACCAAGCAGCCTTACTGTTAATGTCTCCTTGATCAAGTGGATTTCATGGCCTATTCTCTATTTGTGCCCAAGTTCTGATCCCTGAAATGTGCTTTGTTAGCACTGTATCTTTCTTAATAATCTAACTGGAAATCCTGGATGTTTTTCAAGGTTTGAGATCCAGCCCTTTCCTTGCATTTTTCTTTTTTTGCCCCACAATTTAAAGCAACACTTACTAAAGTGTAATTGGCTGAATTAAGCTTATAAGCTTACCTGTGGGCTTGACCTATGGTCAAGGGAGCTTAGGAAACACTGACCACCTCAAACTCCTTTTGGGAATTCACAGTACATATTAGTTAATGTTAACAATTTGTAATAGCCCTTCACCCAACCTTGGATGTATCCTCCATTTTCCTAATAACATCTTTCTGTGGAAAGAATTCTCCATGGAACAGAGTCTGGATAAGCTGGTTTAATGTTTTACACCTTTGTAAATACCACCCAGCTGACATACTCCTGATGCCTACGTTTCTAAATGTTTCCATCTTCAAATTCCTAAGTCACACTTCAAACCATGTTGGATCTCACTAATACTAATTCTCTCGATAAAATCTATCTATTCCTTCTCCTCTCACTGTTGTTATACCTGTCTGCTTTTTCACTTTCACAAATCTATTAGAATATTCAAATTTTGAGTTAGGTTCCTGCACTGGTCCATTGATTTGTGACTATGTCATACAACTTACTCTACAGGATAAAGTGGCAGACTCCCCTAGTTACTACTACCCAAGGGTTAATCCCTCAGCTTCTTTGCTAACAGAAACTTGCTTTTGTTTCTGATGATAATGGACCCAGTCTAGATATGATTCATGATTGCTTTAAAACAATCTTGGAAATTCTATTCCTCAATGCCAGGCACTTACTTTCCTAGTCTTTTTTGCCATTTAAGTATATTTACATGTCCCATTTCTAGCGAATGCACTGGAAGAAGTCTTCTGGGGGATAACTAGAAAATAATTTTCTCCCAAGTAAAGGAAACCCCTTTTACCCAGACCTTTCTCCCTCTTCCCTAAATATGGTTTTATAAAGATGAAATGCTTGTAGCTGCAGTAGCTATCCTATGACCTTGAGTCGACAAGACTGTGGATGGCAGAGTGGAAAGATAGAACGAGCTTGGAACTTGATGACATTAATAAGACACTGTGTCAAAGATAAAATCACCTATGTCTTAGCTACAGGTTTTCTTATATTGCAGCAAAAGTATTCTTAACTGGTATAACTTGTCACTCATGGTGCTGTCACAATAGCTTACAAAAAGTAAGAGCTGAATTCATGAGCAGTGAGTGAATCCAGTCATAATTACCAAAAAGAGAAGTAAAACAAAAGATTCAACAAATAAATAAAAACAATGTAAATGGATAAGGGCAGATGACTTCCATTAGTATGATTCAAAAGCATTTTGGAGAATCAAAAAGGGGCCACCCACTCACTAATTGCTAGATACAAAAGAAAACAACATAATACAACACAGGCTCTCTCTTTTTGAGAAGCTCACCACCTGACACAAAGGAACACACAGAGGAAAATAGCAATATAGGAGTCATTATAAAGAAATTCTTTTCGCCAGGAAAAAGTTCAGAGAAAGTCACAAAGATGGGATATTTGAACTGATCCTTGAAACATGAGTGTTTTCAGTAACAGAAAGTGTGATATTAAGGACTGGAAATTGAAAAGAGCACTTCAGACCAAAGGAGGCACATGGAGGGATACAATCTGTGACTTCTCCAAGTAGTAGCAGGTAGCTCTAAGAAAGCCTCTGCATGTCTTCTCTAACTCAATGTGGGCAGAGTCAATTTCCAACTCCCTCAATCACTAGCTTCCATGTATAGAATATGCCCAGAAGTCACTTTCCATCAATGTACATTCATTTGGTTTTTAACTTGGAGCTTTACTATGCAGACTAATAGCACATGAGAGGAAACACACGTTGAAATATTTAGGAGTAAATGATCACTGGTGGGTTGGACAAAAAGTTATATATTAAACAACTGATTAATCCATAAAATGCAACCAATAAAGTAAATGGGGTTAAATATTAGCTGGGTCTGGGCAAGAGTATGTGAGATCTCTGAAATGCTTTTATTTTTGTACCTTTTCAGTAAGTTAGAAATTATTTCCAAAGCATAAGTAAAAAACTACAACGACAAAACAAAACAAAACCCTGGGCACTGTCAGGGCTGCATGGAACTATCCTGTATTAGGAAAATGTGAAACTTTGAGCCAATGTGGAAATCAGCATTCCCTGTTAATCATACTGTCCATTAAGACTAAAGAACAAGCTGAAGGCATCTGGTGATACCCACAGACAAATGGGATTGAAAGCTGAAGGGAAATTAGGCACAATTTTTTAAACACCTCAAAGATGATGTAAATCTCATTACTTTGAGACTGGAAAGGACTCATGCACAAAAAAGTGCATGCATAGAGAACACACAGGGGTGGAAGTGGAATCTTGAAGTAGAACCAAGTGTTCTCATGTGCTCACAGACACTGGGTATGGCAGATGCGGCAACCCAGAATCTTCCAGGAAACCCTAGGAGCCAGCTGGACCATATTTAGAAGGAATCACAGTCATCCAGCAGGAGAGCTCTCCTGCATCTGTGGAATTTGAATTGGTGTCTGTCACATCGATTAACGACATTTCTTAGTCAATGCTGCAGTGGAGACATTTATATGTCCCTCTCTCATTAGGGAGTCAGGAGGATTAATTAGCAGCTTTCTGCAAAGTGCTATATGTTCTCTTTCTCAAGAGACAGATTAATGACTGACTCCCAGAATTTATCCTGAAGGGAAAGTTACAGTAACTATCAAAATCTGGCCTCGGAGAGGTGCTAAAAAGTCACGAACTATATTTGCTTATCTGAAAGCAATTGGAAAATTCATTGTAACAATCTTACATCGAAACCCTGTTTATTTTCATACTCAATATATCCATAACTAGTAGAATAATTTAAAGAATAAGAAAAAAGTGCTTTGTGAACAAAGACATAGTTTTCAGTTTTTTTTAATAATAAGCATATGGAAACAAACCTCATTGTCAACAGGAAGATGGGAGAATAAATTAATGTGTATCTAGTTAAGGAATAGTATATAGGTACTAAAATTATATTTTTGAAGGGCTTATAATAATCAAGTGACAAATTTTGGATGCATGTGACAATTAAATAGGAAATCTGCCCTGAAAATTATTTTCAACCAAAATTTCTTACTTTGAAAATAAATATTGGGAGGAAATAGCCCAAGTGTGAACAGTGGTTCTATTTGGGTGCTATAACTGACATATCATCTTTCTACTTTATGATCCAAGTGTCCTCATGAGTTCTCCCCATATTTTTATTAAAAGAAAAACAGAGCAATGTGAAAGCCTTCCACTTTGTCTCAGCCTGCCCACAGGAGTCTGGCTATACATCCCTATATTGAAAAGATTTTCACATTCCTACTATTCCTTACAATTACAATTACTTCTTCATTTGTTTTTCTCTATTTTTTTTTGCTCTCTTGCCCCTTTCATTTTCTTTTTTATTTACTCTTATTCCTAATTAATTTCAGAATTCATGTCTTTTCCTTGTATTGGCTTTTACTCCCAGGAGCATCAGTGTCATATGTCCCACCTGGACTGTGGTTCGTTGGCAGCCCCTGCCCCCATTTATTGCTGGTGAAGGGGGTGAGCTGTGGCTCCTGTTTTGTGGGTTCCCTCTCATGTCATTTCCCCAGAACCATACAAAGGCCCTTCCTCAATAGGGACTTCTGCTTACAAACTCCTCCCCCCATTTCTCTTCACTGCTCAAAAGAGAAAATAAGGTTGAGACTACACGGGAGGCAAAGCCATTCTTGAGAAAATCCTTTTGCTGTTTTCTCTCCCCATTGCCTATCTTTGAGCATTCACTCAATTTTCAATGTGATTAGTCACACAGATCCATCTCTACTTCTCCCAGCTTTGAAGGCCTATGATACAATGAATGGAATCATGGTATAGAGGAACTTTTGAAATCACGTGTAGTCAAATTCCTTAATCTGAATGGGGGTGCTCTTTGCAATATCCTCACCCAGGGATTGCTCAACTAATCAACTCCAGCATTCCTCAGTAGCAGGAAGCTCATTACCTCTTGTGGATGCCCATTTGTGGGCAGCTTGCTTGGAAAGTTCTATTTATAGATAGACCTAAATACTTCTGTTCCTCTGGTATCTTCTGCTCACTGGTGAATGTTTCATTAAAGAAATTACTTTTACAACACTGTCTCTTTCTCACTGACCAGATTGGTGTCTATATTTTTGCAGATTGTAACCATTCATACAAGTTAAGTAATTGTTTCCAGAAGATAACATTAAAATGCAGGCACTACTCACTTTGTTATATTTTCATCTCCAATTTTCTAAAATCTGGACTGAGAAAACGTACTCAATCCATTGTAATCATGTGAATCCCTTAATGGGCTATGGGGAGAATGGTAGATATTTTCATTTTTCATAAAGTTCAAATGTGGGAAGCAATTTTATAGGTTTATTGTCCTTTTGAGTTTCCATTTGACATCCCCAGAAAAAAGCTGCAAAGCCTGTAAGAATCCCTTGAGCTTTCCTCTCTAATGTTAGTATGCATGCTAAATGCTTTATCTTTCAGTATTTTTATTCTCACCAAATCTAAAAGAGAGACATTATTGTCCTCATTTAACATTTGAGGGAGTGAATTTCAGAGAGGCTAAGCAGCTAAATCTCCTAGGAAGACAACAGCAGGACCAGGATCCCAGCTCAGTACCAAATGTTCTAAATAGGATTCCAGCACTCTACGTGACAATTTTTTATTCTTAGTATCCGGCTAAATCCATCTTTCTCTTGTTTCTCCTGCACAAAATAAAAATCCTCCTTCCATAAAAGGATCTTTCCAAATCATCGAACATAGTGGTAAATAATGTCCCTAAGACTCATTTGTGCTCTCATTTCCTTTAACCATCCCTTCAAATAACACAGCTTCCAGTCTCTTGTCTGCAAGGCATGATCAATTCTGAATGCTGCCCAGAAGTGTGCATAGAACTCAATAATGTTACACCTGAGTTTGAAGAGTATGGATGTGGAATCAGATTTTTTTCCTTTGCAATAAAGTCAACATCCCAACTTAGCTGTAGGGAGTGGCATCACCAGAGGGATGCGGAGAAGTCAACAGAGATCCTCATCCTATGGGCTATGATTATCCTTAGATAACCTAGAAGTGTTGAGTCAAGGTTTGAATGGTGGGTGAAATTTAACAATAACGGTGGAGGAAGGGATGAGTGTGAGCATTCACGTGGCCTTTGTGTAAGAACAACTGTAAGAGTAGGGCATTGTCTGTGGGCTTATCTGGAGAAGAAAGGTAAATTTTGTGACTGTTCTGGTAAAGAGACTTAAAATATTCTTTCAGTATGGAGTTATTTGAACGTAGGATAAAGTTTATCATTTTGATCCCCCAAAATTGTTCATCTTCATTCAGACTGTGCTTTTTTCCAGTGTATTACTTTTTTATTCATTTTATTTTTTCTACAGCAAAAATAAGGCAATGTAATTTTTCCCTGTCCTTCCTTTCACACTGTTGACTGCATGCAGTCAAGATGCTAATTACAACCACCTAATTTAAATGCCAAGTTTGCCCTGAAATAGATTCCCAGTAATTTTGCAAAATTACTACTGGGCATAGAGGATGCAAAAGATATGCTCAAATAACCGGTATTTTGCTTAAAGTGATTTAAATGGAGAACAGGCATTTTCAGCCTCCACGCCTTGCAGATTGCTTTGAGTGTGTGCAGGAGGGTAACCCTGGCTGGAAGTATATTGATGGAGGCAAAGCCCAGCTCTGATGGCAGAATCAAAAAAGGACTCTTGTCAGAAGCAGCCTGTTTTATACTATAACCACCACGGAGCTATTTAAACTATAATGAATAGCAATATGATTAAAAAGTAATTAAACCAATCTATGAATAGTCTTCTGTCTTCCTTGAGGCAGCTGATAATGAAAGTAGATGTATGGAAAGGAACAGGTCTGAGCAGTAAGGGGATATGCCAGAGAGCTAGGGCAGCTGATTTCAACGGGTCAACTTTGAGTCTGATAGAGGAGGACTTCCCAGTCTTAGAGGAACCTGGCAGAAAAGAGGGTTCAAGGGATAGAAATGGGCAAACCTCTGCTACGGACTGCCATGAGTCAGGAATTGGATAATGTCAACAGAAGGATGTCAAATTCAATATCCTGGGAATTAATGGGTTTAGATATTATTCTGTGTGTGGGGTGAGGTAGAGAGGTAACTCAAGCATTGGATGGAAGTAAGGGTCAGACTAAAGTATTTCTAATGTACCCTATAAATCTTATAATCTATGATTTTTAAGTTAATAGCTTTTTACTCAACTGACTTTTATAGCACAAAGAAGTTTACTAAATGACACATGTGCATAGGGAGGTTTCCTTACTCTTGCCTTCTGCACACTCTCTCTGGCAATGATGAAGTCTGTGGGTGACTACAGAAGTTCAGACCATTGATCAGCTTCAGAAGACCCTTCATGGTCAGTATGGAAGCCTTTCCTGGGCTCTACCGTTCCCCCGGGCACACCCAGATTTCCATTATTCCCATGATCCCTACAGTGGGTAGATTCCTCACAGGTGTATTTTGCTCTTTTTTCTTTTTCATGAACCCCAAAAGGAAAACTTCCAAAGCCCATAAAAATCTCTAATCAACTGAGAAATATTGATTGATCATCTACAACATACAAAGATCTCCTTTCCAAATAGCTGATTCACAGTACAATTCTAGTCAGCCAACCACTGATGGTGAGGCTGAGTGAATTGGTGATGATGAGGGTCCTTGCATATAGGTCCCATCAGCCTTAGTGATGCCAGGGCCCCACCTACACAGATCATCACAGATTCAGCCCTATTACCAAGATAGCATAGGATGCCCTGCGAATGGCAGAATGTAGAGTCCAAGACAATTAGCCTCGCAATGGTGTTTAATCATGTATCAGGAAGCCCATAATTTCCAATGCATGTTTGACAACTAATACTTTCTCTCTCTTTCTTATCTTTGGGTCCAAACATATCACAATAAGGAAACTGTCCCCTTTTGCATCATAGCTGTGCAACAGTGATGACACATTTCACCATTTATACATATTGTGACCCCATTAACCAACATTCAGTATGTTTCCCTTTTTAATTTGGAAATGCTTTTTGACATGCTGCACATCTGCCACCAACTCAGATAAGACTGAGGAGAAATGACTGGGTCAGCAGTGCATGAAATCTAATTGAATGGCTCAGAACTCTTCCATTTTCATCTGTTCTGCTTTGCAAAGACCAGACAGATGGAAAACAAGGATGGAGGCTGAAATTCTCAGTCTCTGAAGTGCCCAAGCAAAAGCTGGGCCCTGCATTAAGAAGGACTGCCTCATACTAAATGCTTGCTTCCAAGGATGCAGTGCCATATTTTACAAAAATTATTTTTAAACATTCGTCTTTCTGCATTCCTATGAAATGCATATTCATTAGACACTCACGTAAACCAACTTGGCATAGGACAGTTATTTATGTACTCAATTGAATTCTGGACAATAAAGACACTGCTCTTTGTTGCAAATGTTTATTCATGATTTGGGATAAATCATTTTTTTTCAATCAAAGGAAATATGGCAAATAGAAACGGGCCTAGGGTAGGTTCACATACCATATAAGCCTCCTTTCCACCGCTCAGTAGTAATAAGAGGTGAAGTTAGCTTTGAGAGCCCTGTGTCCCTTATCCTTAAGTGGGCATATTAACGCTTTTAAAATGGGGTTGTTGGAGGATTCAAGGAGGTCAATGCCATGAAGCAAGACACACTATCTAGAGTGTGTTGCAGCACTCACACAGGCAGCCTCGCTTCTGGTCTATCCAGAGTGAGAAAGATCTTTAAGGTCCTCTAAACCTCACTGATCCAGAAATACCTTGATAATGTATTCAGGCTCATTAGCAAATATACACTCTATAGATATCAGATAGATAGATAGAGAATTTAATGAGGGGTTTGTGGTTCCCAAGTACTAAGTTGGATCTAATATTCTATGAATTTATTAAGTATTCTATTAACACTTATTGCTTATAAAAATGTTTTTTTAAACATCCACCTGGTACATTATGGTTATTTTAAAATTAAACTTGTATTAACACTATATATTTGTATATATACATGTATGTGTGTATGTATATTTCACAGTAGAAATAATAACAAATACAGGTTTGTAATTCCCTGGAATAAGAAGTTGTTAAAAACATTGAATTTTTTTTTAAATATGATTCAATGCACCTTTAATTGGTAAATATTTTATTCTGAAACTTATGTTCTCACAGGAGTTAGGCAGGGTATAAGGTTACTATGCATTCCTGAGGTATAGAAATATTTTACTGTGACTTAATTGCTCATGATTAAAGGTAGGAATCACCAGATTTTCTGATCAGGGAAAAATGAGAACAGTTAAAGATTTTTTTAAAAAGTAAAGGAGGGGAAATATGGTCTTAATGAGGATGAAATAGAGTAAAAGAGTTTCTCTTTCAACTATCAATCTTATGGCTTCAAACATCAGGTCCATAGCAATTCAAGAAAATAATAAAGTTATGAAAGCAAGTGATTTCTTGTGGTTGTTTGGAATAAAATCCCTAGAATTGACTTTTTCCAAAGTCAGACTAAGAAATAATATCTTACACACTAAGTGCTGGAGGATTTTTGCATGTATTATCTCATTTAAATTTTACAATAATGTTATCAAGGTGTGTTATTTATCCACATATAGATTTATTACGACAGAATCAAAGCATGGAGGTGTTAACAGAAGTGGTTTAGAGGCAGATTCCAGGCCTTACTGTCTTAAAGCTCACAATACAGTTCAGTGCTTTCTCAGAGAATCTCATTAAGAATAGTCAGGAGAGGCCAAGTGGGAAGGGAAACGCTTTGGTGGAGCTGCAGGAAGATTTCTGGGGTCCCCTCCCTATCATACCTGTCTCTGAAAACAGGATCACATAAAACAACGGAGGAAGCAAATGCAATAGACGAGAACAGAGCCATTGTACAAGTTTTTTGGCTGGAGCTGAGACTTCTATCCTACGCACATGCTGAAGATGTATCTCAAAACCCTGGGCAGAGATTATATGCTTAAAAGCAATTTTCATAATTATTTTCATAGGCTGTTACCTATTTCGGAAAGAAAATGTTTTCCCTTGGAAATTCCTGCCTCTTCCAATTTTCTTCCTCCTTTTAAATAGGGCTAGGCTGTTCTGTCTCACTATGATTGTGCTATGATTTGGCTGAGAACTCCAAAAACGTTAGGCCTCTGTCTATTTTGTTGAGCCCTGTATCCATTCCCAACACCTAAAATGATGCTTGGCACAGAGGATGCTCAAGGATTGCATGTAGGAAAAATGACTGAAGAGAAGCAAGTAAGATTCTGAAGCTCCTGGAAACCAGGGGGAGACTGAATCTGGCTGAGTCCACACTAGAGCGAAGAAAGATGAATCAGATTTGGGAGGGGTTGCCAAGGGCGAGGACACAGAGAAGCACGGACCTTTCATAAAGTTCTAGAAGGAGCCTGGAGCTGAGGGAAGGTTCGGGCAGTCCAGTGTTAACACAGCTCCAGAAGGCTTAAGCTCCAGTCCCAGATTTTGAAGATTTTATTTATTTATTTGACAGGGGGAGAGATTACAAGCAGGCAGAGAGGGGGGGAGGGAAGCAGGCTCCCTGCTGAGCAGAGAGCCCGATGCGGGGCTCGATCCGAGGACCCTGAGATCACGACCCAAGCCGAAGGCGGAGGCTTTAACCAACTGAGCCACCCAGGCGCCCCCGAAGGCAGAGGCTTTAATCCACTAAGCCAGCCAGGTGCCCCATAGTTCCAGATTTTGAATGTAGGGATCTTATAAATAACAACTTTTCATAGCCCTTCTCTACCTGCTCAAGGAGCATAAAGACAGCCAATAAAATGTTTGGAATCCAGTTAATGCTATCATGATTAGTGATCATCTGGGTGAATCCCTGTCCTTAGTCACATAAAAGTGTGAATTCTTAAGGTAAAGAACGTCCTGGCAGAGATAATGGAGTAGAGACAGCACATGCATAATCTCTCATGTTAGGTTTCAAACAGTGATAAGAAAGGGGGTGGAGTGAATGATATGAACACAGTATCTGTCTTGGGTAAATAATGTTTATCAAATCCACGGTAACACTCGCTCTGTATCTTTTCCCCAAATTCTAAGATAGTAACACCATTCTACCCCACCCCCACCAAGGGCCATGTTGTGATTTTCAGAAGCATTAAATGTCTTGTCTCAAGAAAAATTTACTTCCAAAGAAGAGGAGGAAGAATCGTCACTGTACAGAAATAT
The DNA here is from genome assembly GCA_028646535.1 of Procyon lotor. Taxonomy (NCBI): domain Eukaryota; kingdom Metazoa; phylum Chordata; class Mammalia; order Carnivora; family Procyonidae; genus Procyon; species Procyon lotor. The sequence continues at coordinate 32,293,388 of CM053617.1, read as the reverse complement.
TATTGCCTTTATGACAAATAAAATAGCTAACTCTTCAGGTCCTTACTGGCTTTTTCAGTGCAAAATTGTATTTTGGTAAAAGGAAAAGCCAGAGACAAGAAGAGAGTTGTACCTCCTTACAGAGCGATCTCTGAAAGGATGTTCAGTATGTTTAGTAGTTTCTCAGTCACGGCCATTTTTTCGGTATCTGCTGACCCAGATGGTGAAAGGAACTGGAAAATGCTATGTCCCCTCTCACATCTTGGAGCAACATATGGCTTTGCAGTAGGAAACATAGAACACGGCAAACTCTAGTGAACACCTGGGTTCTGTTTCACCATCCCATGGCTCCCACTGTGAGGAAACAAGACAGACATACGGACACGCTGGGAACTGACAGAGCTGAGTTGGTCTTTGGCTGCAGTGGCTGTGGAAGATGTGGATGATGTTGTGAGACATGCCTGAGCTTGTACCCTTACAGAGCTGTTTGCTGGTCCTGCGACCCTGGGGATTAACTAAGCGTCGTTTCCGTCATCTCTAAGAGGGGGTTAGGAAGGACAGCTTCCTCTTAGGTTTTTCATGACGACAAAATGAGATTTTTATTACCTCATTCCACCTAAACTCCTGTAAATTAATCGGATCAATTTTGTTTTACAGTCAGTGAGAAAATGTTAATGGCTTTTTAGAGGGATCTCTGTCTTCTGGGAGAATAACCATGTGTAATCTCAGATGATACTAATACCCAACAAGGGCCATTCATCTGCCTCGCCTTCCTGCTGTTTATAGGCCGCCAGTCATCACTCATCACACTTCCATAAAATAGTTATTAACCTCGTTTAAGGGGGGAAACTGAGGTTTGGAGAAATTGTGCCAATAACAGAGCTGGGGTTTCCTCTAGGACTATTTGTCTCCAAGGCCCCTACACTGAGTTCTATTGGGAAACAGATGAGAAGGGCCCAGCGAGCCGTTTCTCACCACCACCCTTGAAGTAAAGTTCCAGCAGGTCTGACTTTATGTCAGCCAGTAAGTCTTCAACTAGAGCAACAGAGAAACTTAGGAGGCAATCCTTCAAGTTCCAAACCTTTCGAGGCCCCAACTCTACTACCTTACATGTAGAATAATAAAAACTGACACGGATTTGTCATCTCAACACTGGGCCCTAGTTCTCTGTGACACTGGGCAATGTCATTAAGCTCAGCTGCTCTAAAATGAAATTAAGAATCTCCACCTCATAATATATATGGACTACCCTGGATCATAATGACTTAATAAGCACATATAGGATTATTGTTCACCTACAGATAACAGACAAGCCAAAGGCCCTTACCAAAAAGGTTTCTGTAGGGTTTCTTCTCCTTCAAAGGCAGTGGTGAGTAGGATAACTTGGTGGATGGGTTAGTTTTCGAGAGCTTCCAGCACAGACTTCCACGGATCAGGGGTTCAAACAGCAGAAATGTATGCCCTTATAGTCCCGGAGGCCAGAAGTCCAAGATCAAGGCATTGGCAGGGGTGGTTTCTTTTGAGGCCTTTCTCCATGGCTTGTATATAGTGACTTCCCCCTGTCCTCACATGTTTTTCCTTCTGTATGTGTCTGGGTCTCAATCTCTTCTTTTTTTCTTTCTCTTCTTTTTAAAGATTTTATTATTTACTTGACACAGAGAGAGAGAGAGAGAGAGAGAGGGCACAAGCAGGCAGAGCAGCAGGCAGAAGAAGAAGGAGGAGGAGAAGCTGGCTCCCCGCTGAGCAGGGAGTCTGATGTGGGGCTCGATCTCAGCACCATGGTGTCATGACCTGAGCCAAAGAGTTAATTAATCTCTAATTAACTGACTGAGCCACCCAGGTGCCTTTTTTTTTTTTTTTTTTTGAGAGAGAGATGGTGAGATAAAGCACGAGCCAGGAGTAGGGGGAAGATGAGAGAAGCAGATACCCTGTGGAACAGGGAGCCCAATATGGGCCTTGATCCCATCCAGGACCCTGAGATCCTGACCTGAGCTGAAGGTAGAGGCCCAAACGACTGGCTGGCTGGCTATAAGAAGAGACTGAGGCCCTTCAGTTTCTTCTTATACAAGGACACCAGTCATGTTGGAGTAGGGTCCACCTTAATGACCTCGTTTTAACTTAATTACCTCTTCAATGACCTTATCTCCAAACACAGGCACATTCTGAGGTCCTGGTACTGGGGGTTAGGACTTTGACATATGACTTTTGGAGGTTCATCCGAAGAAAGGCAAGTCGTCACAGGGAGACCAATTATAAAGTCCTTGAGCATATGAAAGTATTATTTTTATAAAAAAATAATTATTTTTCTTTTTAAAGGCTTCAGGAGAGCTCCAAATTATGTGCACAGATCCCAATCCCTATTCTTTGGTAGTTTCTATGGTCCTTAGAAACACAAAGACCAGGAGAAATCTTGCTGCAGAACATATGTTTCAGAGTCTGTCACACCACAGATTTATGTCTCCTGCTTTCCAGATCTTACTGTTCACTGGTATTACGGTCTCAATCTACCCCATCCCTTTCAAAGAGCAGCTGGGATCTAAAGTGCCTCTGCCCCTTACAATTCATGCAGTGACTCAGAAACTCAAAATTTCTGGATCAGACATTTTCAAAATATTCTACTCTCCATTTTCTTTCCCTTCTCTGTAAAGTCCCATTTCCTCTGATTTACATTTGTGGGGTTCCTAAAAATTGAAGTCATAATAAAATCGAAGTGGAAAGAATACCAATGATAATTTGGCCCACAACTGTAGATTATAGGGAAAAAAATGTGCCTCTTTGATGTTAATGCCAAAAATTTCACTTATTCTTTGATTTGAAACTAGGATTTTTTAATACAATTTTTTTCTTGATTATACATGATTCTACTTTATTGTGGTAAAAATTTAGAAAGCATACATTTGGAAATGAAAACGAAATAAGGTTAAAGGAGAAAATAAAAGTCTCTTTCCAGAGAAAGACATGTTTACAATTGTGCACTGTTCACAGAGACTTCAAATATGTACATGAAAATTGTTACTACACTTTACTAGGGGGTGCAAAAATGGCATTGTATCATTGGATATCAATATTAAGTCCTAATCCTATGATACTAAAATTCTCTGAAAATGTAAGTTTCATGAATAATTAACATTTTGCTATATAAATATGGTTTCACTTATTTCACCATTTCCCTAAAGTTTGGCATTGGAATTATTCACGTATTTGTTTTTTATTTGTCTTTTTTCCCTCTGTGGGTGGCATATTCATTCCTTTGCTCATTTTTGTGCTATGTTTGGTAATAACACATATATTCAAGCTGAAGAATGCATATATTGACACATTAATGAGGTATCACCATATTTTTAAACATTTAATTGGTTTACCTCAGAATAAACAGTGTGAAACAGGTTCAAGGTGATACAGGCCTATTCTTTCCTAAACCAGTAAATAGAAACTATCCGGCAGTCATCAAGCCAGGCTACTACTCGCTCAACTTAGGGTTGTCACCTCTTGATTCTTAATGACCACTGGATCAATTTTGTGCATAAAGACCTTTTTCTTTTTTTTTTTTTTTTTTTTAAGATTTTATTTATTTATTTGATAAAGAGAGAGAGATCACAAGCAGGCAGAGAGGCAGGCAGAGAGAGAGGGGGAAGCAGGCTCCCTGCTGAGCAGAGAGCCCGATGTGGGGCTTGATCCCAGAACCCTGAGATCATGACCCGAGCCGAAGGCAGAGGCTTTAACCCACTGAGCCACCCAGGTGCCCCAAGACCTCTTTCTCCTTCCTCCTCCTTTCTCCATCACCTTCCCGCCACAGTCCCTGCATACACACACACATACGTACGCATGTGCGTGAGTGCACACACACACGCATGTTCAATCTGGTTAGGCTGACTGTCATCTGTGTAATGTCTGGCACCATAGTTCTGGCTGGCTGGCTAGAGACGATAATGACAAAGAGGCAAGCTTCCTGCCAAAGTCAAAGACAAATGTCACTCTTGTAATAAAACTCAATTATAGTCAAATTAATCAAAATAATGTTGTGGCCCATTAGAGAAAATGGAGCGATTTAGAGGAAATCTGTCTGAAGCTCTGGGAGAGCCACAGATCCACAGGAGCCTGAGCAGCCCCAATGGGCACGAGACACAGATCACAGGTGGACTTCGTGGCCAGGACACAGGTTCCCATGAGAATCCTGAGAAATATTCTTCTGCCCCTCCAGCAATATTTTATTTTAGTTGATTACTTTATTAGAAGCAGCAAATAATCTGAATTAAGCATCCTCACAGCCCACTAGAAACATTTGCCCAGTGTAGACAGAGGCACCTTAGCTCCCTGCATCAACAAACTCCCCAAACACGATGGAAAACCTAAGGAGACACGTGGGTGATGCTAAGGAAGAAACAGTGATTTCCAGGCCAAGCAGCCCGCAGCTCACACAACACCCTTTACTTAGGAAGCTCTGTCTTGCCTTGGCCTCACGCCATGCAGTACAGGGAGCTCACTCTGATGCTGTTTTTCATAAGAAATTTCATTTCTCTTAGCAATTTGTGGTTTGCTTTTTAGACTTCATAGGGAGATTTCATGGAGAGGGCAATCAAAATGAGTCTATTACACCGGGCACAATATTACCAACCCCCAGCAGATGTTTATGTTCCAGCCTTGCAAGCCTCCCCACAGATCCTCAGCCTCTTCTCTCCTCCTTTGTGCTTCATCCTTCAGTACAAACGTTGGCTGCCTCTGCGTGTGTGCGCATGCACGTGTATGTGTTTGCACAACATCTTCTCTTAAGCTTTCACAAGCACAGCTTCTGCCCCTCACTCTGTTGGCAGAGGGCTCCCCTCAACCAAGGCAGTCAGGAAAACAGGGGATTCCCAATTCTTTAATACATATTTATAGAAATATGTTTTATGTTTAGAGCACCTGGGTGGCTCAGTCAGTTAAGAGCCCCACTCTTGATCTCAGCTCAGATCTTGATCTCAGGGTCGTGAGTTCAAGCCCCATGTTGGGCTCCATGATGAGCATAGAGTCTACTTAAAAAATATCTAGATAGATAGATAGATAGATAGATAGATAGACAGACAGACAGATAGATAGTAGATAGACATATATATCTATATATATTTTTATGTTTATGTTCAATTTTATGTTATGTTTTATGTTCAATTTTATAACATAAATAATTCGCTTAGCCTCTTAGGGGTTCAACTTTCTCATATGCAAAGTAAAAATAATTGACACCTCATCTGACTCTATAAAGATTAAGATAAACTATAGATGTGCCTAATAGATGGTACTCTGATGGTACTCAGGGAAATCAGTGTTCTTCCTCCCTGTGCCTGGAAGGTACTGATGGGAGGAGAGAGAAAGAGACATAAGACCACAGGAAATAGAAGGAAAAGTTCAAGAAAGATCTAATCTATTGATGGTAGACAGTAGATATTATTATAGAGTTTTTAATGAATGGCATATGACAAAATGCTGTAAGAGAAGATGGAGAACATACTGTAGATGGGCAGAATGATTTATCAGGGAGGGCTTCATACAGGAAGCAGCGCTTTGAGCTGGAACAAAGAAGTGAAGGATAAGGTGATTTAGTCCTGAGATCTGATTTCAGGTAAGGTCCCCTGCCTGGAAGGCTGGGGTTAAGAGGGCAGGGGAAAGGGCTCATATCATTACTTCTGGCCACAAGCAGCATTCAGCTTGCCTATGTGATGAGCAGATGAGTTTAATATAAATGTAGGAAAAATGCACACAAACGGACAATATTAAAAAAACACTTAATTTCTGAAAGACTAAAATATTGGTACATGTATCTCTAGTTTATATCATAAATCTCACCTTCTTCAGCATGGAACAAGAAAAAAACATAAGTGCATCTAATTGAATCAATTTTATAGAACAATAACATAATCAATATCCTGGATAGCAAAAGTAGATTTTTTAATTTTGAATACCAATGGCTTCCAAGTTGCTATGGTAATGGTGTTTTCTATGATGTAGATTATAATGGATTTTTAAAAACATGTTGAAGGACATTTCCTTGGAGAAGTTTTACACTATGTGCTTGCACACAGGTACTTATGTCTGTGTGTGTGTCTGTGTGTGTGTGTGTAATGTGTGTGCGTGTTTTGTATGTGTGACCTGTTTAAAAGTGACTTTGAGGCTAGGTACATTAGTATTTAAAAAAAATATCTCATGCACATTCACAGCATTCTCACTAGCCTTTTTCTCTGGCTTCAATAGTTAGAAGGAGAGCTCAGGCAATCAGCATCAGGAAATTAATTTTTGTTTGCTTGTCTTTCTATTTAATGGTATATCTTACCTGAACCTCTTTCCCTTTCACATCTCCTTCTTCAGAGATCACATGGCTAGATTTTATCAGATCCACCCTCTCCCCAGATTTTTGTGATTTCTTTCTTTAGTTGTGACGATGAGTCTTAGTGCCTAAAAAGGATTAATCCATTTCAGAAGTGAAGGATCCTGCCTGGCATGAAAGCACAACTTCTACTGAGCATAGCAGTGTTTACCACTAAAATTATTTAAAACTCTGCCCAGAATAGACTTGTAGTAAGCCACATGGTTACTCTTAAATGCCCCATTCAGGTATGTTCAGACAACACTATAAGAAATTGTTTATTTGTAGAAATAGGTATGCCTAAAAAGTATAAATTTAAAAGGGCAATACTGAAGACGTTCTATGCTGTGAACAGTCTGCAGGTGAAGTAATCAAGAAGAAACCTATACAATGGACAGTGAGGAGATTGAGTATGTATGATTAAATAGAGTCTTTTTCTTATGTCAGTAGTGGAAGAATCTAGATATATTCTTGGCCATATACGCGGACATTTTCCTTTCTTTCTTTTTTTTTTTTTTTTAAGATTTTATCTATTTGACAGAGAGAAACACAGTGAGAGAGGGAACACGAGCAGAGGGAATGGTAGCAGGACAAGCAGGCTTCCTGCCGAGCAGGGTGCCAGATGCGGGGCTCGATCCCAGGACCCTGGGATCATGACCTGAGCCGAAGGCAGACGCTTAAAGAGCCACCCAGGCGCCTCTTTTTTTTTTTTTTTTTAAAGATTTTATTTACTTTATTTCTTTTCTTATAGGCAGATAATGTATCAGTGCATTCTCTAGGATATATTTCTTTTTTTTTATTAAAGATTTTTATTTACTTATTTGACAGAGAGAGAGATGACAAGTAGGCAGAGAGGCAGGCAGAGAGAGAGAGGAGAAGCAGGCTCCCCGCGGAGCAGAGAGCCTGAGCTGGGCTTGATCCCAGGAGTCTGAGACCATGACCTGAGCCTAAGGCAGAGGCTTTAACCAACTGAGCCACCCAGGTGCCCCTCTAGGAAACATTTCTAAATTCACAAACTGTCTAGACTAACTGAACAGCTCTGCACAGCTAGAGTAATGAATAATAAATTAATCAATTAGGACTTTTATGTGATAGGTAATTAACGAGAGCTTTAAGAAGGTACTAGAATATTTAACATAATCTTCAAATCAATGACATCTGGACTCACAGATTTCCAAATCTAGCTTAATCAAAACAGGTGTATAGAATAATTATAGACCCCTAACAATGGGCACCACCTGTTTATTCATAAACATTAGAAACACTAAAATGCAATGGTTTTCAAAGTGTGGTCCCTGGATGGGTCATGTTGAGTTCCCCTGTAAATTTTTAGAAATGTAAATTATCAGGACCCACCCACATTTACAGAATCAAAAGCCTTGGCACTGAGGTCTAATAATTTGCATTTTATATTTAAGCCTTCTAGGAAATTTGGATGCAAATTACATTCTGAGAGTCACTCCTTATAGGCAATGGGATAAAAAGGATGGAGGAGGAGATGGCTGGTTCTACAGCAGAGAGAATAATGATCAAGACTGAGCTCCGAACATATACTAGATTCAAACCTTGGCTTCTGTCATTATAAACTTTTGAATTTCATGCAGGTATTTCATTTTCCTTAATTTCAGTTTTCTTACCTGTTAAAAATATAATAAAGCATCAACTGCACACAGTTAATGCTCAGTAAGTACTGATAATTTTCTTAATGATTTCTCCTAAGCCACAAAATTGGAGCTAGCAAATGCTTATTCAATTCAATTTGGCTTTAAAAAAATCAATTTATTTACATTTTCCAATTTGTAAAAATTAATGCTGGCAATTGGCATGAATCTCTAGCGTTTATACTCCTCTGCCCACAATTTGTGAAATAAACAAGATTAAAGTGAACAGAGCATAAACATGCCAAACTCCTTGGAAAGGGCTGTTCTACATGTCCGTGTAGAACAAAGGTTTTCAAACTGGGTTCCTGTGAAGCATAACTGTTCCACAAAGTGGCCCAACATGGTCTGCTGTTAAAATAAAATCACAGTGCCCCTTCTGTGCCTTCTTAATGATTGACCGAATATACAACTATAACTAAATAAATGAACTGTGCAACTTATAGATATGAGCTCTTAAAAAAATATTACATGCATTAAAGGAAGAAGTACGTGCACAGAGAATAGAAATATTTTTGTAATGCCTGTCTTACCATTTGATACAATGATTAATCATATTAATGTTTCTAAATATTTCACAAAGTATTCTCCGAATTGTAGCCTCTCAACGACTAATTGGGAAGGGCTATTAAAGAATAGTCACTTCCAATTGGATGTGAGAAGTTTGGTTTTAATCTCCTGAGCAGGAACAATGTCAATAAGCCTCGACAGTAAATCTTACTTTTCAAGTTATGGGGCTAAAACTCTGTGATCTAAAAAAGCAATAGAGAAATTTCTGAAGGACCCAGAATCACACTGACTTTAGAAAACAAACTCATCTCATATTCTAGGAGATATTAGTAATGCTTCATGCTTCACAGCCACAAAACATCCTGCAGCACCCAGTGATGCTAAGCAGTACCTTTTGAGTCAGAAACATATTTTAGAACATTAGTACATATTTTCAATGTCAAACTCTCCAGCTGGGAAATGTGGGCTTATCAGCACTGCATACATATTTCAAATGTACATTACAAAAATACAAGCGTGTAAAAATCTTGCAGCATATCTAAGAACAAAGTTCTGAAGGGACTTTGGAAATGCTAATACGTAAATAAAAACAGTATACTTCACTAAACATCAGGTATTTTTCAAAAGAAAAAAAGACACTTATCTTAAACTTCTATGCATAAGAAAATTTGCGGTGATATCAATTTGGACAATTTTCAGTACCTATGGCATTGCTCCTCCTGGTAAATTAATTCCACATATTTTTCTCACTAAATCAAAAATATTTATTATGTTGCTATAATAGATCCTGTTCACAGCAACTTCTCATTTGGGGTCTAGAATGAGAAGCAAGTTTAGTCTTCATTTAATACTATTTTAATTTTTTGTGTATATAATTTACTTAACCGTTGTCCTATGTAACTTTTTAAATTAAAAAAAAGGAGAAGAAAGAGGGAAAGAAATACTAAAAATTTTACAAGAAGACAAATCCATTTCAGATGAAAACTCACTGAAAACAGATAAAACTTATCGACAAATGGATACATAATAAGATATGAAATAATTTAGAAACTATCAGCCAGTATAGTTAAAGTATAGCCATCATTTAGTCTGCTGATGACATAATAAAATAGACATCGCTGTATAAGATTGATGGGAATTTAAAGTAGGACATCATTTCTGCGTAGCCATTTGACAATAGATATTCCTAATCATTAAAACATTTTGATCTTAGTAGTTCCTCTGCCCAAAGATGTATGTTCAAAACATTAAGTTGTACACAAATATATAATTACATCCAAAATATAGATTTGCTTAAGTATTTGTCCTTCCTCATACTGGAATACCGCATAGTCTTTAAAATCTGTACCAGAGCAAAATTTCTCAATCTTTTTCTGGCCAAGATGTATACCCTGAATGACATTCAGATGACAGTCATGTACAATTCCCAGAATGAAAGCCACGTCCCTTTTTCCCTCACAAGAAAGCAAGTAGGAATATGAATTAGTAAGAGTGACTTTGTACCATCAACCTTGAAATCTGATAGAAGATCTGAGATGGCAAGTCACTCTGAATTTCTGCACTTTATTTATTACGGGTATGAAATTATGTGACATCACTCACACCTGGAACCAAAATCATACCAATGTGTTTGAAACAAATACCAAGAAGGAGGACTGAGCAGATTATTTCGAAATACGTAAAAATGTCACCCACATTGTTTAGTGAAAAAGTAAATTACCAAGCATTCTATACTTTAGGAATCATAAGCTAACACGTTCTGTATAACAGAATTGAAGGATATTAAAATGTGATGGGAAGAAGAATGCCCCAGTGAGAGCCATCCCTTATTCCCTGGAGCCTCTTTATGTTAGCTTACATCAGGAAATTTCTAGGTAGAATCCATGGACCGGAAGGTAAAGAGATTATCCAAGTGGGCCCAATGTAGTCACTTAAAAGTCTAGTCAATTAATTAAAAACAGAGAAATTTCTCGAACTAGAGGCAGAAAAGGTGCCAGAAGTTGGAGTGATTGAAGCATGAGGGAGGTCTGGAGAGAGATCTGAAGCACTTTGCTGGTTGGAAGAAGAAGGGACAACAGGGAAGAGTCCCCCGGAGGTTGAGAGAGGCTCCTGTTGAGAGTCAGCGCGGAGTTAGGCCCCTCAGCCCCACAGCCAGGTGAACGGCATCTGACCAACCGCCTGAGAGAACCTGGAAGCAGGTCCTCTTCCAGAGCCTCAAGGAAAGGCCAGCAGACACCTGGATTCCCCCCTTGTAATACTCTGAGCAGACAAGCCAGCCAAAGCCCTCAGATTTCTGATCTAGAGAACTACTAGATGATACATGTTTTATGGTGAGCTGCTAAGTTTATGGTAATTTGCCATGATGTTAATAGAAAACTAACATTGTAGGTATATCAGGGCTGTCAGATTGTCTTTATCCTTTTGACTTCTTCTAAATTTACAGGGAGGAAAAAATAATTAAATTTTAAGTCAGTTAAATTATAACTGCTTTTTATTGAGGTAAGGTCTAGTGTATTTATAGAATGCCCACTACCAGATCAATTTTGATTGTTAGCAGGTGAGTTTTTCAATTTTTTTTTTTTTTTTTTTTTTTTTGCCATTTGCTCTTCTCTCTCAGAAAATGCAATGCGTTGGCATCTAACCCTTCAGTGTTTAAATCAAACTTGTTTTGTCATTTTCCCAATTGATTGTCACCATTATTCTGGTATAGAAAATAACACTCCTGCAGTTATAAAGCGGAAAAGATAAATATTTCTTTCTGAATATATTGTCATCTTGACTGACAGATAGGGCTGAGTGTGTCTCTCCGATTTGCCTAGCAGAGTGAGTCTTAGCACTCAGAGTTATGACGTTACTTACCCAATCAGCGCTCATCGAAGTCTGGGCCAGGCCTTGGCACACTTCGAGAGAGACACTGACTTCTGTCAGGGATAGAATCTTGGTTCTCTTCCAATTTAATATAACATAATTACAAATAAAAAGCCAAGGAATTTATGAAACTTATTACAGAGACTTTTGAATGGGTCACTTTGATTCTTTAAATCTCATTTCCTGGCATACCTTCAGAGTTGGGTTCCTTTTCCAGTGTTGTAAATTTGCAAATACCATATGGTAAAATCTTAGGACAAAAATGATAATTAGATCCCATCATAAGAAAGGAGGGGGGATTATGATATAATAATGTAATTTTTAAATTATTAATTAAAATCAAGTTTCCTACTGCCACAGTAGGAAACCTTAAATGGCAAGTGATGAATTGTTTGAACTAAAGTGTGGCTAAGCCTGAGAACTAAAAACACCAAGGAGGGGGTACCTGGGTGGCTCAGTCAGTTAAGCCTCTTCTTTTGGCTCAGGTCATGACCCCAGGGTCTTGGGATCCAGCCTCACGTTGGGCTCCCTGCTTAGTAGGGAGCCTGCTTCTCCCTCTCCCCACTCCCTTGTGCTGTTTCTCACTATCTCTCTCACAAATAAATACATTCTTAAAAAAAAAACAAAACAGGGAGGTCCAATCACAGAGACCCCTTCCTTTTGTGAATTTTACTTCCAAGATTCCCTACCAGGGGCTCACAGTGAAGACTAGAGAAAAATTCCATGGTGCTTCCAGAAGAGGGGGGAAAGTCATTCTGAAATATGCCCAAGAGAGAAACTATTCTGCCAGAGCCTAATTGACCAAGAAGAAGGAAAATACCGAACCCCAGGCTAGTTTAACCTTTGTGGGGGAAAGGACCCAACACCAACTCCCTCTTGCCTTCCTGTCTCATCTAAAGAAGAGGAGAGAAATGGAGACCCATTTGCAAAGCCCATAGGTCAGTGGCACAGATTCACTAAAAGACCAAGATCTAATCATAGGACTACAGAATGCTTTCCCTCCCCACCACATCAATAAGGTGCCTATACAACAGGGGAGACAGATCAAGGATACCGGAGGAAATTATAGTCTCTAACAGCTGTAGCTACAGAAAGCACTACAGTGTTACTTGAAAGAGGATTGGATTAGTTGTAAACCTATACTGCAAACTCAAAGGCAAGAACTTTAAGAAAAAAAAGTATAATTGATATGCTGAAATAAGAGGAAAAAATGAAATCATTTACAAGCACTAATACTTCTCAGTGAAAGAGAAAGCAGAAAAGGAGTCGAAGACAAAAGAAAAAAGAATAATCAAGTATAAGGAAGAGAAACAGTAAACATGAGGTAGAAGCTAATCGAACTATATCAATAATCAATTTATTTTTTCACAGATTTATTGAGGCATAATTGGCAAATGAAAATTGCATACGTTTATTTAAGGTGTACAATAGGTTGCTTTGATAGATGTGTGCTTTGTATAGATGCGTATTGCAAAATGTTTACTGCAATCAAGATAATTAACATATCTATCAGCTCACATGGCTACCTTTTCCTGTGTCTGTGGTGAGAAGATGTGAGATCTATTCTCATAGCAAATTTCAAGTATAGAATACAATGTTATTAACTATAGTCATTATGTTGTAAGTTACATCTATAGGATGTATTCATTTTGTATAACTGAACCTTTGTGCTCTTTCACCAACATCTGCCCATTTCCCCCACTCTCCAGCCTCTGGTAACCGCCATTCTACTCTGTTTGGAGCTGGATGTGTATATATTTTATATATGTTATATTTAATATATACATATATATGTACATATTTTATCTTAAAAAATAGATCCTGTTAATAACCATTTTAAATATCAATGGTCAAAACCTATCCATTAAAAGACGGAGCCAGTTCTGTATGATCACACTGAACTAGCACCTGGACCTGGAATTGGGTCTCAAACTCTGCTGTCCCCGCATCACCTCCTGCAGCCTCTAGACCATTGACCCCTGCAAAGAGAAGGAGCTTCCAGTCTTCATCTAAATATGTAAGGAGGGTTCCAGCATTCTGCACTCTGTGGAAATGAGCTTCTTGAAGGAGTGGGTGGAGAGTAAGGTGGGTAAAGTACCACCTGCTACTCATCAAATCAAATCAGAAGAAGATATCAAGGAAGAGAAAACAGTAAAAATGTAGAGGAAAACATAAAGACAGAGGAACCATCAAGCGAGGAAAGTGGTCTAGAAACTGACACTGAAAGTGTGGTTGGACCAGATACTGGTGACCCTTAAGAAATGGAGGATGAAAGTATAGAGATAACCGAGGAAATGATAGATCAGGCAAATGATTAAAAAAAAAAGTATACCATAATTTACTTATTAAAGATATGCAAGATTAATTCAACATTCAAAGTTTAAGTAATGTAATCAAATCAACAAGGTATAGAATAAAAATTGTACGATCCTAGAGGCAGATGTTGAAAAAGCATTTGACAAAATCTAATACTCATTCATGATGAAAACTCTCCACATACTGGGAATAGACGGAACTTCCTCAAACTGGCAAAGAGCATCTATAAAAACAAACAAACAAACCTGTAGCAAATGAGAAGCAAATCTTTCCTGCTAATGAGAAGGAAAACACTTTCCTGCTAAGATCAAGAATAAGGCAAAAGCATTTACTTTCACCACTCCTAGTCAGTGATGTACTAGAAGTCCTAGCTAATGCAATGAGACAAAAATAAATAAAATGTGAATATATTGGGAAGGAAGAAATAAAGCTGCCTTTGTTTGTAAATGACATGGCTGTCTATGTAGAAAATTCTGTAGAATCAGCCAAAAAAAAAAAACCAACCCTGGAACTAATAAATAGTTATAGAAAGATTGCAGGATACAAGGATGACATACAAATAGTAATTGCTTTCTTATGTACTAGCAATGCATAATTGGAATTTTAAATAAAAACCATAATACCATTCACAATGGCACCATGAAAAAATTAAATTAAAAGAAGTTTGCATCTACCTGTCCAGTTGAACAAGTGTAACATTTGTTAAAAAGACTATACTTTCTCCATTGAATTGTCTATGCCCTATGTCAAAGATAAGTTAACTCTATTTTTATGTTTCTATTTCTGGGCTTTTAGGTCTATTTCACTGGTCTATTCATCTATTCTTTCTACAATACCATGCTGTCTTGATTACTGTAGCTTTATAGTCAGACCTGAAGACAGCAGTGTCAGAGTGATCCAGAAATCACTTACCCAAGTTGGTACTTACCCAAATGAGCCGGAAACTATGCCCACACAGAAATGCAAAATGAACGTTTATGGTAGCTTTATTCCTAACTGACAAAGTGGAGAAGCAACCAAGATGTTCTTCAATAGGTGAAGGAATAAACAAACCATACTGCCTCCATACAACAGAATATTATTCAGTGCTACAAAGAAATGAGGTATTGAGTCATAAAGACATGGAAGAAACTTAAATGTATATTATTAAGTAAAAGAAGCCAATTTTAAAAAATTTATATAATGTATGACTCCAACTGTAAGGAATTCTGAAAACAATGAAGTTTTAGAGATAGTAAAAAGGTCACTGGTCGCCAGGGGTTCAAAGGGAGGGACAGCAAAATGAGTAGGCAGAGTGCAGGGGACATTACGGCAGGGAAGCTATTCTGTAGGATGGTACACACATCATTATACATTTGCCAAAAACTATAGAATACATGACACAAAGAATTAACCTTAATATAAACTATAGACTTTAGTTAATAATAATGTTTACTTTGAACATTATGAATAAATTATGTTTATCAACTGTATCAAATGTACCACACTAATGCAAGGCAAAGGTAGGGGAGAGTGGTAAAGAGAATATGGGAACTTTCTGTATTTCCACTCAAATTTTCTATAAACCTCAATATAATAATTTATTATTATAAATATTTATAATAATTATAAATTTAATCAAAATTATTTAATACAAAATTTCATTAAAAACACTTTTTAAATTAAAAAATAAAGAGGGCAATGTCTTTTCCTCTCAAGTTATACCATTTGTATGAGACACAATTCCAGAGGCATAAAGAAACTTAGCAACTCTTTTCTGCCTTTATGTTGCATCCAACTTATTTTATCCAGTTATTCTATGTGAATTAATTCTAAATAGAAAAACACTTATTTCTAACAAAGCTTAGATGAATAATAAAGAAGAATGTTATCTAAAAATAACCTCATCCTAGACTCTTTTTCAGAAACAATTTTTATTATAACATCAACTTTTGCTTTCTCTTGAGTTCAGGCTTGAACATCAAACAATAGCTTTCAAAGATGGGATGCTGGGGAGTCATAATTGAAAGAGGAAGCTGCAGGAAATATGGGGCTGGAGTTTCTAAGAGGACTGCCATCGAGTTTACCACATGTTGCTTCTCAATTATTTGCCATTCCATAAAAGAAAGCTTAATTGATATTTGAAGATGCCCAGTTTGGAGACACTTGCCTTTGTGATAATATAAATTGGAAAAATCAAAGAAAGTCAATTATCATATGGTTTCACTTATTGTGGAACATAAGGAATAGCATGGAGGACATTAGGAAAAGGAAGGGAGAAATGAAGGAGGTGGGAATCAGAGGGGGAGAAAAACCATGAGAAACTATGGACTATGGGAAACAAACTGAGGGTTTTAGAGGGTAGAGGAGTTGGGGGATGGGTTAGCTCAGTGGTGGGTATTAAGGAGGACATGGATTGCATGGAGCGCTGGGTGTTATACACAAACAATGAATCATGGAACACTGCATCAAAAACTAATGATGTACTGTATGGTAACTAACATAACATAACAAAAAACAAACAAAACAAATGGGAAAAATCTTTCTGGAGCATAAAAAAGAAACAACTTTACCCATGTCACAAAATGACTTGAATAAAAAAAGAAGAAGAAGCTCTTTTTTATTTGGGTCAGCTAGGTAAATATCACTTATTCTGCCTCCCAAGCATGGGTATCTATCACCCATATTCCTGATGACACAACATGCTAGCCCCCCAAAACACGCGAATTCTCATAAGGTTTTCAAGAAAAACAGAACCACTTCTTTCCTTTTGTTCCATTTACCTTAACTAATGTTAAGGTAAGACATTATACCATTAAAGTATAGAAAATTTACAGAATCAGAGAAGAACAAATAATGCACATACAAAAACTCGATATACCAATAGACAGATTTTACAAGTACCCAAAAGGAATTTGCTTAACTGCCTGCTCTTACATACTTTCTACGATGTCAAGTAATTAGCCTTTTAACATTTTTTCCCCCACAAAGGAACTGGAATGGTTAGCCTACATTCCTGTTGTCTCCTTAGAGAAAGACTACAAAACTGAGGCCAAACTCAATTGCTCTCCTAGAGTTCTGAAGTCAAGTTTGGATTCTGGAAGGAGGGTTGGGTCTCCTCGACAGACAAATAACCAAGATTTGTGGGCTAACAAGAAGGATGTTACCCAGGGATATCTTAGCACCTCTCCTCTTAGGCACTCGCATTACTTCCTACAGGAATTGGCCTTTTCCATCACATATCAAGATGATAGAGCCAGATACCTAACATTAATTTAGTACTTACTGTGCCCCAGCATATAATTGGTCTTTGTATATAATCTCATTTGATTCTCTAAACAACTATATTAGATGGGCATAGTTTTTCATATTTAGCTGACATGAAAGCTCAAGAATTTTAAAAACATGTATCTAAGCTAGGAAGTGGTAGAGCCTAGCTCTGAATGGAGTTTTACTTGTCATCCAAGTCAGGCTATGTGGACAAAAAACAAATTTCAAAATATAAAACCTATAGGATAGGAATCTTCACACAGAATATAAAAGGCGAGTCATTCTCTAATAGTTAATGTGTTATATTTCCCTGTAATTAACTTTGTTCTCCAGTGATATAACAGTAAATTTACTCTATTCTTTGATCTTTTGGAAGAGTCTTAACCAAGCAATGGGATACTGAACATAATAGCCAGAATGAAGCCATAAAATCACGACCACAAATATCACTATAAACTAAGAAGACCAAAAAAGACAGCCCATTATGGACAAATTTCAAAAAAAAAACAAATAGCCGAGAGTGAGCTAGATATTTAATTCTTGGTTAAGAACAAAATGCCTAGAAAAAGAACTGCAGATTCTAAGATCAGCTACCACCTCTTACTTTGAAAAATGCATTCCTTACAATGACAGACAGTGAGGATGGTTAAAGAATTAAGACAAGGAAGAAATGCATACCTAATTGCTTCAAAAAGTAGCATCAGAGGTCCAATGTTCATAATGATGTAGTGAAACTAGGATTCCAACAGATTGCCAGTGGAAGTGTATTGGTAAAGCTTTCAGAAAACATTTGGACTAAATGCATTCAAAATAGGCCACTATCCATGCCATTTGACATAGTGTTCCTCTTTCTAAAAAGAAAACTAACCAAAGAATAATGCCAACGAAAGGAAACTCTATGTCAGGAAACATAGCATTTTTTGATAGCCACAAATCGGAATCCTAATTATTTTCAAAATGAAAAGTATCAGAGTGGTACAGTTATTATCTTTGAATGAACTCAGAGCAGTATTGATGGCACAGTGTTATCTGAAGAAATAGGGTACTAATTTATCAATTCAAATTTTTTATAACTATACACTAAAATAGTCAAGTAAGAAGACTTTAAGGAATATAGTAAAATAATTCAATTGTTTGAAATATGGCAAGTGAATTGTAATTAGATGCCAAAGGCACTTAACAATAGGACAAATCTTTTACCTATTAAGGGAGTAAGGGGAACATGTCACCCAAATGCCAACAACTCCAAGGAATTTATACTAGATGATTCACAACAAATTCGATCATGCAGACACTGACATGGTGCTCATCAGAGGATACCTGCACATTACCTTTTTTTCCCATAGAACTGTAAATTAAGAATATATAGAGTGAATATGTATAGTGGGCATATAATTAACTACAGCTTAATATTTATTCATGGTACTTTTTCATGTAAAACTTAACATGAAGTAAAATATACATATCTTAGGTGTACCCAAAATCTTCATTTGTTTTATTTTTGTCTCCTTATAATTTTTCTAGTGTCCATCTTTATATTTATAAAGGATAATATTTTCCTCTCTCACTTGATATTGAGTGACTCTTTACTATGAATGATGAGAAAAATCAGTTTGTTTTGCTTTATCCTTTTTTTTCCCCTAAGTATCTCCATATCCTGATTTTTGTTAGGTTTAATACTAATTCAACATTGACATGGTTTGTTTTAGGTTCTATACCTATAATTCTTATAAACACTTAACTTTAGTCCACATTTAAAAGAAACTCAGAGTTAGTATCAGTCTTTGTATCATTACTTACCCTTTTCTATCATGTTTGGTTTGATTTGTTCTTTATATTCATGTATCTGCAAGTATAGGTCTATTGTCTTTGTTCCTAAAATATTTATAATTGGTTAGCACCTTCCTATTGTCAGAGATGGCAATTTTATCACTTGTCCTCTCTCTTCAAAGCTCTACATGTGGGGCACCTGGGTGGCTCAGTGGGTTAAAGCCCCTGCCTTCGGCTCAGGTCATGATCTTAGGGTCCTGGGATCGAGCCCCGCATCAGGCTCTCTGCTCGACAGGGGGCCTGTTTCCCCCTCTCTCTCTGCCTGCCTCACTGCCTACTTGTGGTCTCTGTCTGTCTGTCAAATAAATAAATAAATTCTTTAAAAAAAAAAAAAAAGCTCTACATGCTCCCCGGGTCTCCTTCCTGATGATGATCTTGCTGCACCCACCACTAAGAAGAGTCAAGTGAGAATGATTTCATATCTCTACCACCAGTTCTACCAACTCACATGTATCTTTACCTACTCACTTTACTTTTCATCATATTGGAATGAAAGAACATGTGTGTTCTTCCTGAAGCCCCCAAATCCCCTTTGGTCTTCTCAAAAAGCTCCTCAATAAATCTGACTATACCTCCCCCACTGTATTTATTGCCCTTCAAGTGTCTTCTCACCATTTCCAATTGGGTTTTCATTGTCATATTTCATTTTAATAGTTTTTATCAAAGCTATCAAAGACAATATTCTTCCAAAACAAATCATCTATCTGTTCTCATTTTTTTTGTTTCCTTAGTAGCACTTGATATAAATAACCACTCTATTCATCTACTCATCATCCACTCATCACCCACCCACCCACCCATCCACCTATCCACCTGTCTTTCCATCCACCCATCTATCCAACCACCCACCCATCCATCCATCCTTCCACCCACCTATCCATCCACCCATCCATCCAACCACGTATCCATCCATCCATCCATCCATCCATCCATCCATCCATCCATCCATCCATGTTGAAACCATCTTCTTCAATTCCATAGACACAACCTTGGAACACATATTGCACCTTTCTCACTTGCAGCTTATCTGCTTTCTTTTTAATGAACTCTCCTCTGTGCAGAAGAGTCAAGAATAATTCTATTAATCCTAGTTTGATTGCTTACCTATCTATAGTTATTTACATTCATATTCTCTGAAGAGAATGGCATAGATTTATCTACCTGAAAGAGACGTAATTGGGATGTCTGTTAGCTCTCTTTGTACAAGAGTGTTTTTAAAATAAGATCTTTAATTCTGAGTAAAATTTCAAAAGATATACCATGTCAAGTCACTCAGTCCTGTCTATACGCATGATAAATTTAAATAATTTTCAATCTTAATAACTCAAACCACTACAGTAATACAGTATGGCTCCTGGAGATTCATGTGCAGGCCTAGAAAGATCACAAATGTCCTGGACAAATGTGTGATCACAAATCACACCTTATCATGCATGGGTACATTACACTATAGAGTGCATTGTAAGGTCACTGTCATAGAGTAAAGCAAGTAGCTTTTAAGAGCCCATGAGAAGAGAGATAAAAAGCAAAAGAATAACAGTTTAGTAGCAAAGTACATGAAATGATTGACAAAAGTTATAAGATTCATAAAGAAAACTGCCCCTACCTCTAACTCACCCAGAAGCCCAAGCCTGTATTTATATAATTTGTGGATACATAGAAATGTTGGTATTTTTTTTGTAAAGATTTTGTTTATTTGACACAGAGAGATCACAAGTAGGCAGAGAAGCAGGCAGAAAGAGAAGGGGAAGCAGGCTCCCTGCTGAGCAGAGAGCCCAATGCAGGTCTTGATCCTAGAACACTGAGATCATGACCTGAGCTGAAGGCAGAGGCTTTAACCCACTGAGTCACCCAGGTGCCCCAGAAATGTTGGTATTTTATATATGCAGAAATTATATAAAGTATTGATATCTACCATCACTGTAAACAGAAAATGCCAAAAGCATAAATAATAATTTTCTCCCTGATCTGGCCCCCAGCACCACCTTTTCCACACTAGGCAATGGATATCAATATAATTCTACTCTCTCTCCACTCCCATCCACCACTGAAAGCATTTAAATCACTTTTAACTTTTCCATTTTCCTTTGCAGTCAAGCAGTCTTCAGGTCCTTCTACTCATTGAGGTAAAATATCTCTGAGTTGATACCACCACTAAAGTTTTTGTTTGGTTTGCCTCTTGCTGTCCTTCTCATCTCATTTGTCAGTACCTCTTCTTCTGCCCACACCTTAAACAGAGGATTTCTCTAGGTTTTGGGCAGAGCCTTTTCTTTGCTCACTGTTTGTCAACTCTCCAGATGATTTCATTTATTGTCATGGTCTTCAAAAATCACTGACTTTTAGAATGATGTCAGTAGGGCAGGTTATATATCCCATTGGATATCATCCTCCCACAGCTCAAATTCAACAAGAGCCAAATGGAATACATTATCTCCTTGCTACTAAACCTGTTCTTTTCTGTGTCCTGGACAAAAACAACATCCACCCAGTGGCTCAAAATGGACCTCTATATGTGGCCCCTGTTTTTTTCCCCTTTCAGCACCCACATCTAATCAATAATGAAGCTATGTTGATTCCATAGAATACCTTGCTCATAAATCCAACCTATCCTTTACTTCCCATCATCAGCTCCTCGCCCTCATCACTCTCTCACTTGGTGGCTACTTTTTGCTCATTCTGACACTGCCAGGATTTAAAGGGCAAGAGAAAAGGCTGGGTTAGTGGAAAATGGGAGACCTGGCATACACCACCAAGAGATTTTCAAAGCTGACAATTCTTCTGTGGGAACCTCCTTAAGTCCTTTGGCAGTGTCCTGGCTGAGCCCTCCCCAACTGTTCTTCCATGATATGAAAACTGCGTCATCAGCAGTTGCTTCTCCTGATCTCCTCAAAATTTCTCCCTCTGGCATTCATTTTTTAGCATTATGCTGCTGGGATTCCCTTAGCCTAGCAATCTGTTTCTTGAATAGGATTCCTTTTTAAATGATTCTGGGATGATAAGCCTATCCTCAGTTTTATTTCCAGCATGAGATTTGATTTATCACCAGAAATGACTGCCTGCAGTGACTTAACTACAGGGGGCAAATATCAAGTGATGACATTCTGAGAGTGAGCCTGTTGAAGCCCCACTTTCTGGCTTGAGGAGAAGAGACAAGCAACCAACTCCTGTATAGCATGACATTTCATATATATAAACTTCATGAACTCCCCCCTTAAAAGCTAGTCTCCATTTGCTTTAAATAGCAGAAATATGGGAAGAGTTTTAAGAGGCATTAGAAAATTCTCCATTATTTTCTCCAGAAATTTGCATTGGTTCTAATACATCATTTGAAAACTGTTATCTATTATACATTAAAATTTATCTTCCTCTCCCACTAGCCTCAAGTATATGGCTGAATCCTTCCTAAACCTAACCTGTCTCTAGATTTTCCTCTCACCCTCACTTGCATGCAAACATACACACATAAATAAGTGCATACTTCTATACTTCCAGTTGTTTCTTTATGGCTGCTTAAAATTGGGGGAAGATCTCTTTCATTTCTAAACTCAATGCTGGAAATCAGTTTTATTAAAACCCACATGGTAGGGAGAGAAAACATGAGAAAGCCATGCACAGAAACAAAACCAAAAGGGCTGAAAGAGGATACTATTTCTGGTGTTAGAAAAAACAGTGGGAGCAAAGGATGCCAGGGATATAAATTCAATAGCAAGTAAAGGCACTACAAAGCCTTCCTCAGGAATCAAAGACAGATAACTGAAAGCAGC
>CM053617.1:32243682-32270377 GCA_028646535.1 Procyon lotor | reverse complement strand
TATTCTGCTCATCATAAAATATATTGGGTCATGTATTTTGAGTTTTCTATCCTCTATGCCATAGAGCAAGAGCTTTCCTAGCTATAGTAAATCATGCCTACAAATTCTTTAATAAGATTTCTGATGTGTGTCTTGATACAGGTATAAACACAAAATGTAATAATAACAGTATTGGGCATAAAATAAATAACTCTCTAATGTCTGATTTTTACAGTACTTTGAAAATATGGGAAAAGTGCTCTAGAAACTCTGCCTCCCAGTCTTATTCCCTGTTATTGTTGTCTAGAATTTCAGTCCACTTCTCCTTTACAAATCCAAATCCTACCTGTCTGAAAAAAGCTTGCCTCTTTAAAACCCTCGGGCGGTGGGGGGGGGGGGGTTGTGGAGGTACATAATCTGTATAAAAGAATGTGTGGTTGTTTAATAAGAATAATCCTAGGGGGCGCCTGGGTGGCTCAGTGGGTTAAAGCCTCTGCATTAGGCTCAGGTCATGATCTCAGGGTCCTGGGGTCGCACCCCACATCGGAGCTCTCTGCTCAGCAGGGGAGCCTGCTTCCTCCTCTCTCTCTGCCTGCCTCTCTGCCTACCTGTGATCTCTCTCTCTGTCAAATAAGTAAATAAAATCTTTAAAAAAAAAAAAAAGAATAATCCTGACCTAGTCACACTACACATGTCTAATATGGATTCTGCATACTTTTTGGTCTCGTAGACTTCTGGTTCATTCTTTTCATCCTTGTATTTTGGTGAATGCATTGCTGAATTTACTCTCTATTAACCTACAGCCAAGGCTCCTTGATCAACATTTTGCCTTTCAGCTCTTCTCTGAACTAAAGGAAGACCCAATCTGGCATGGAAAATCTTGGTATACACAACCGAATGGACCCCACCATAGGTCTAAGCCCTAAGAAGATTAGATGTTGGGCACTACCTGACTTCTATGACTAAGGCCAAGTCTCCTTAATGCTTTGTTCTGATACACCACACTGAAGTATGGACCATGCTTTATCATCACTTCAAGACCAACAGCTATGACATTTCTGGACAAAGGTTATGTCCAATATCCCTGAGCACAAGACTGAATAGACAACTACATAGAACCAGACTGATATTATTGCTATTTTTATGTGCTCCTAAAACAGAGATTCTACTTAAGAAGGATTTGAACAATTTACAGAATACATGATATTGTTGTAAAGATGACTTTGATTATGTGACCATATTTCCAAAGACCATTCTTTCTTGAATGCTTTAAGAAGATTGAGCCAAGGGGCGCCTGGGTGGCTCAGTGGGTTAAGCCTCTGCCTTCGGCTCAGGTCATGATCTCAGAGTCCTGGGATCGAGCCCAACATTGGGCCCTCTGTCCCCCCCGCCTCCTCTGCTTGCCTCTCTGCCTACTTGTGATCTCTCTGTCAAATAAATAAGTAAAATCTTAAAAAAAAAAAAAAAAAACTGAGCAAATCTTTAATATACCCAAAGCTCTTCAAACTGCTCTGCCTCTCTTTTATGTACCTCACTTTGATACTTTTAACTTGAAACTATTTTACTTCTTTTTTAAAAGGTTTTATTTATTTATTTGACAGAGAGAGCAAGAGAGCACAAGCAAGGGGAACAACAGAGGAAGAGGGAGAAGCTGGCTCCCCACTGAGCACGGACCCCGATGCAGGGCTTGATCCCAGGACCTTGGGATCATGACCTGAGCCAAAGGCAGGTGCTTAACCAACTGAGCCACCCAAGAGCCCCTTATTTTACTACTTATTGAAAGAAAGATAAAATATATAAAATGTACATATATCTGTGCACATCATGGCTGCAAAGGGCGGTAAGGCAGCAGCATTAAGACTCAGAGCTCAGCCTCTGGAGTCAGATTTCCTGGATTTATATTCTAGCTCCAACATATCACCTACTCTATAACCCACCATGTTACCTTTCAGTTTCCTTTTCTACAAAATGGGATTAAATAGCATATAGCTCAGAGGGATGTGAAAACTAAATAAACTAATCTATTTGAAGAGCTGAGCATAATAGTTTTGTGTTATCTATTTTCTGTGATTATGAGTACTATAAACAGTTGTTTCATGTATGAGGAATATTAAAAAACAATAACATTATAAATATTTAAATAATTGTATTAGATACATCTAATAATTCAGCTTAAAATTTTAATGGCAAACTTATTTTTTTAAAGAAATCCTTGTACTCTTGCTCTAGTAATTATAAAACTTGTTATGGGAACAATACCTTTCCATACTAAGGAACACAAAGAACTTACTACTGTGTTATCCCTTAGGTTGTTTATGGTTCAATATTAAAATTGGCTAGGCTATACACGGACAACCATGAATTTATGCAGAAATGATGTTATAGTCTGCTTTTTCTTACACACAGAAAGTTAATAAAATACAGGCTCACTTCTTACAAATCCAAATTCATCTTGAAGGAACAGTGTATCTCCTTTGTATTCTCAGTATATATTACAACCATTATTCTAGTAATCTATTACTTTGGGTTTCTTAGTTGGAAAATCAGTTTGCCAAGAATCATTTTTCCACCCAGCTGTGATTCTTTAAAGCCTCAGAAAACAACCGGAACATAAATCAAAGGTGTACTGACTCCAACATAAAACAAAAACCAGTCCTGGAATAAAAATCATCCATTCAAATAAAGCAGGTTTTTAAAAATCTGGAAAAATATCAGTTTAAAAACGCAAAGTACAGATGAAAGGGTTTGTAAGCTTCAGGGTAGAATAATTAGTACTCGAAATAAATTTAAAGAGTTATATAGTTCTATTAACTGTCCTAGTCATTAAAATGAATAATATATGTTTGTTATATATAATTTGTTATATAATTAAACATAATATTCAATGGCATCCAGGGATATATGGGTAAAAAAGAGATAGAAACAGAGGCTCTTTCTTAGGATATCTGTCCACTTATTTCTTTAATTATTCAAATTAAAAATAACAGTGATCATCAGAGACTACTATGTTAAATGCTTCACATATATTGGCTCATTTTGTTTTATTATTTTTTTAAAGATTTTATTTACTTATTTGACCGAGAGAGAGAGAGATCACAAGTAGGCAGAGAGGCAGGCAGAGAGAGAGGGGGAAGCAGGCTCCCTGCTGAGCAGAGAGCCCGATGTGGGGCTAGATCCCAGGACCCTGGGATCATGGCCTGAGCTGAAGGCAGCTGCTTTAACCCACTGAGCTACCTGGGTGACCCAAGGAGAAACTGTTTGGCCCCCCAAAATGTGTCACTTAGGCACGTGGATTATTTTGAGCTGAAGGTACTTGAGACCCTTTGGGCTGGGAAGAAACTTTGGTCCCTCCCTTATCCACAGGGAATGTAAATTGGAGGTCTTTCCCAGAATAAGGGTTATTAACAGAGATCAATTTTATCCACGTGGCCCATCTGTACAGGAGGACAGACATTAATTACCAAACATTTGCTCTTTTTATTGCCCTGTGAAATGCATTCCTTTCCTCTGAAGTCCCAGACCCCATCCCCTTCTCCTTAGTTCAGAATGATATGTATACCTCATTTTGTGTGACTGTCTTTGAAGTTTCCATGTCTGTGTGGATTCTTTATATGTATGCCATTAAATTTGTTTTTTTCCTGTTAATCTATCTCATTTCAGTGTGATTCTTAGTCCAACTAGAAGGACCTTCAAGAAACAGGAATTCTTGTTCACTACAAAGTGTTTACGTCTGAGCCAAAGCTATTTCTCTCAGCAGTAGATGGAAAAGATGATTTGGAGTATAGCACAAAGCACATTTTTATGCTTAAGACTCTCTTTTTTGCCAACCAGTCCACCAGTCTTCATACATCCAAATTTATAAGGGGTCTTCAGTAAAACAGCAATGTGGGTTCAAAGATCTATTTCCTCAACAAATGTTGGCGAGGATATGGAGAAAGGAGAGCCCTCTTACATTGTTGGTGGGAATGTAAGCTGGTAAAGCCACTCTAGAAAAAGAATATGAAGGTTCCTCAAGAAACTAAAAATAGAGTTACCCTATAACCCAGCAATTTTTCTACTAGGTATTTGTCCCAAAGATACCAAAGTAATGACCCAAAGGGGCACACGCACCCCAATATTTATAGCAGCAATGTCCACAATGGTCAAACTATGGAAAGAGCCAAGATGTCCATCGACAGATGAATTGATAAAGAAGATGTGGTGTGTGTGTATGTATTATATATATATATATATATAATACATACATACACATACACACACACACACAATGGAATACTACTCAGCCATCAGAAAGAATTAATACTTACCATTTACATGGATATGAGTGGAACTGGAGGGTATTATGCTGAGTGAAATAAGTCAGAGAAAGAATTATCATATGGTTTCATTCATATGTGGAATATAAGAAATTGTGCAGGGGATCATAGAGGAAGGGAGGGAAAACTGAATGGGAAATAATCAGAAAGGGAGACAAACCATGGGAGACTCTTAACTATAGAAAACAAACTGAAGGTTGCTGGAGGGGAGAGAGGTGGGGTGATGGGGTAATTGGGTAACAGGCATTAAGGAAACCACATTATTGTGATAAGCACTGGGTGTTATATGCAACTGATGAATTGTTGAACTCTACATATGAAACTAATGATGTACTATATGTTAGAAAATTGAATTTAAATTAAACAAACAGTGATCTATTTCCTCCAATCCCCAAAAGCTTAGCAGAATGTAGTGAAGGTTTGGTGCCAACAGCATAGGTAGCTACCTGTGGGTCACACTGGGCATCACGGTATTGCCTGAGTCATTATTAGCAGTGGAAGTGATCTTGTGGAAATAAGTAATGTCACTGGCTGCCTCTGTGAGGTCTTGGTACCATTGCTTCCATGTGGGATATTGACAGTGTCATAGGAGATACTAGTTAACCACCAAAAATGCATCTACACCTCTTTCTGGAAACAAAGCAAACTGCATTCCTTTGCCTGCCAAGCAATTTTATTTGCCATGTGACTAAGTTCTAGCCAGTGAAATGTGGGAAGACATCATCCATGTCATTTCCAAGCCGGCCCCCAAAAAACCGCTCATGTATGCTTATGCATATTCTATACTTTTGGCTGATTGGGCTAGTGATCTTCAAAGGGACCTTAAAAATCAGAGCCACTATGTTCCTACTCCAGTGTTACCTGGAACATCTCTGAACTTTTATGGAGAAATAAATAATCATATTATTAAGCCACTACATATATGGGTGTATTTATTACCGCAGCTTAATCCAGCTTTATTAATTCACAGTGACCACAGAAAACCAGGGCATAAAAGGAAGGAAATGACATACAATCCATAGGAGCAAATGGGATTTATTCACAGAATGCAAAGGATAAACCCTCTGGTGTTTTCCAGGATGGCTGGCCATAGAGGAAGGCTAGATTTCCTGCAGAATGGAATCAAAGCTTGTTTTCATTGTTTTATGACCATTTTTATTACTTAATTTTTATTTATAGATTTCTAGGACATGTAAGATGTAAGTGATTGAATGAATAAGTTATTGATGAAAGAAATGCTCCTTTAAACATCCAATACTTCATAAATGCCCAATGAAGCATATCCACCATTTTTAGGAAGTGGTAGAATACACTAGAAAATTTTCAGAAGTTTTTTGAAAATGTTGTGTTTTCCTGAAGACTCTACCACATTGGTAAAGTTATTTAACCTCTGTAAGCCTCAGTTTGACCATGAAGCTAAGAATATTTACCTCATAATGTTGATGCAAGGGTTTAAGGAGACGATGTAGTCAAGGAAAATCAATATTACTAAGGCTTTTACATATTTAAAAGAAAAAATAATTCCTTAAGAATATATTAAGTAGGGGCGCCTGGGTGGCTCAGTGGGTTAAAGCCTCTGCCTTTGGCTCAGGTCATGATCTCAGGGTCCTAGGATTGAGCCCGGCATCGGGCTCTGCTCAGCAAGGAGCCTGCTTCCCCCTCTCTCTCTGCCTGCCTCTCTGCTTACTTGTGATCTCTCTCTCTCTGTCAAGTAAATAAATAAAATCTTTAAAAAAAAAGAATATATTAAGTAGTAGAATTGCTCAGGATGTGAGCTGGGATGGAATTGAGTTTACTGAGTTCAGGCTTTACTAACTCTTTGGTTGTTACCATAGTTTAGATCCTATTAAAATTATAAATGTTAATCATGGGCTCCTGTCAACTTTGATGGCATTTTAGAGTATGACATACCATTTTGTGCATTTAATTCATGAAAACAGTGATTTGAAAAGCCTATTCTCTCAAAGTGTTGTAACTTGGAGCTGTTATTTATCAACTTGAGTGTGTCATACTCTTCTACTTTAACTGAATAGGCTGGAGCACCTGCCCCAACCAGCTCAGCTTTTAGGACTCAGTAGAAACTCATCACCCAGGCTGTGAATCCAGCAGAGCATGAGATGCCTATCTTACCAGTGAGGGGGGTCTAGAATGTGGTCCCCAAGACTGAAAGCTCATGGGTTAGAGCTGAACCCTGGGCATCCTATACCCTAACCCCTGTTGTGTGGCTGAGGTCTTACAGCCACTTTTATCTTGATGTCTTGATTACTTTTGAATCACCCATTTTCGACCGTATCCCTGCCCTAAATCTTACCTTAGTGAACTGAAGCTTAACAAAATTCTTGGCTTCTGTGTGGCCCCTACAGGGATGTGGTTCTCTTTGCCACTGACTCTCCCAACCCCCTGCCAATTCATTGAGGCTTTTAGGTCCAAACTGCAAGGCCCAACTGGGACACCAACCTGGCCCCCACCTGATACTGAGCATCAACAGTGCCAGAATCCCAGGTGCCTCAATTATCATGCCAGTTGATAGCCAGCTGGTGCTCTAACCAGCCCAGGCTGAGCACAGATGCCCCATAAACCCTTGTTAACAGAGCTTTGTGATGCATTTGCAAACCACCTGGGCAGATTGCTAAACTAATTCAGTGGGTATGGGGTGGGGACTGAGCATCTACTCTTCTAATAAGCTCTCAGTGGATGCCAATGCTGTAGGTCCATGGACCACATTGTGAGTAGGCAGTAATTACCTTACTGAACTTGACTCTTTAGTATCCATCAGGCTGTGGGATTAATCACTCAAATCCACCTAGGCCCTCTTAACTTCTGCAATAATTTGTTCTCATGTAACTTACATCCGAGCCTGTCTCATAGTAAATCATAACCAAATGCTGATGTTCTCAGATGTAGAAACATGAACCCTCCCTATACACATGCCCATTCATAGGCCATAATTCACACTTACAAGGTTCTTGATGATCACTCTAGTTTCACAAGAGCTAGACGTTAAATAAAATACCTCACCTAGTTGCTGTTCCTCCCATTGAAGGTCAGGTTTCCCTCACAGACCAGCACAGACATCAATAGCTGGGATTCACTTGGATGGGACATAGCTAAAGCTTTAGCTCTCATTAAAGTGTTGAAAAACAAACCAAAATGTCACTAGCAATTAACACGGGTGGAAGGTTGGAATTATATACAAGAAAACAACCATTTTTCAGTGACTCTTCTGCAAGTACATCTGGGTACAAACTATTATACTCTCTAAACATTTCTGGAAATAAGCTATTTCAATGATTGCAGAACAGAAATTTGATACTGATTTTATATTATGTTTTAGTTAAAGAGAAAAACAGATTTTTAAGTTAGCTCACTGGAATTGCCAATTACCCTAGTCATTGGGAAATTGCAAACCTATACTATATGAAAAAGTGAATCCTGTGGTAGTGTCAGTGCTGAAGATAATTTTCTCTCAGTTACCTGGCTGATTGTGTTTTCAGGCTTGTGGAGCTTGGCATTTACCTTCCATCTAAAGGAGGGGAAAATCAAAGCCCTTTGTCCACCTACGTAACACATTTTTACCCCAGACTCCAAGGGGTGTCTTTGGCAGAAAGTTCACTGAGCAAGTTACATAAATACCTAAATCAAGCAGAATTGCCTCTCATTACCAGTCCTTTAGCAATGTGATCCACACCTGGAATGCTCCCCACCTGATGTTTCAATCCATTCATTATGAGAATCGGTGCTGCAGAAATTCCTCCCCAGTAGCAACACCATGTTCCTGAATGAACATCTGGTTGAGAACACAGCTGGCAACGCCTGACTTCCTAATTGGGTGACAACACCTTCAGTCAATTAGTGCCATGTCTTCAGGGCTTGTGTTGGTGTCTTGCTTTTCCCAGGTGCCTTCCTCAGCATCCAAAGAGGGTGTAACTAACCCCACAGGTAACAAATGCCATGTTGGGTCATACTTTCTTTACCATTTCTTATCTAAGTGTTTGAAACTCCTACATAGATTCTGGAGCAGGACTGACATGACAGTTTTCCCAGTAAGACGTGGGACAGACCAGAGTTGAAGCTGACCAAGGGAGTCTGGGTGCTAAGGCAAACACGGAGGTAAGGCAGAGTGTAGGCAGGCCTCCCTTACAATACAAAGGTTGGCAATGTCACACCATGATGCAAAGAGCAGAACAGAATATGCAACCATTTCTTGACCAATATTGGTGACAAAACTAAACTAAATTAAGTATGGGAATGAGGGGGTTTGAATATAGGAATGGCTTTGGAAGACCCGGTTGCCTCTGTGGGAACAGTTTCGTATGATGTTAGAAAGTTGGAAAAAGCCTTATTGTGGACCTGGTTGATACTCAGCACTGAAAGGCCAAGGGATGGGCTATCTTTACTTGCACCTGTCTTCCAAGTTTCTAACCTAAGCTGTCTCCCCATTCAAAAGAAAACTAACTCAGTTGCTGAAATTGTTTTGAACAGTCAAATGCATGTAAAATTATGTGCATTAATTATGAAACTACATAATAAGCTGACTCTGTAAAACTACACAAAAATCACTCACATCAAAATAAAAGTATCATTTTTAAATCTGTGAGTATCATCACACAGGCTATTTAACTTTTACATCACTATTTAGCTGTGCCTACATACAGTTTTAAATATGTATTGCTGGCAGCTTCCAGGTATCAGAAGCTCTGGTTGGACAACATCAGTAAGATCCATATTTACACTGTCTCTAGACAAAGCATCACAATGATTCCTGATTCACAGCCTATTCTTCTGTTCCATTAATTCCTCTGGAACTAGAAAGAACAACTAGATACTTCCTTAGTCCAGAGAGGATAGGGTCAGATGTCCTGGATGCTGCTAGACCTGCAACTTGGCCTTTTCAGAGACTTAGGCAACTCCATGAAAACACCTGCCCCAGATGGAGTTCTAAGAACCTAGGGATAATCTAATGTAGCACTTCCTAAATTTTTGGTCCTGGGATCCCTTTATATTGTAAAAGCTTAATAAGGACCCCAGAGAACTTTGGTTTAAGCCAGTCACACCTATTCATAATTACCATCTTAAAAAATTAAAATTTTGACAATTTAAAATATTTATCTATTAATTCACTAAGAATATTAACCATTGTATGTTAACATAAATACCATATACTCTTAAAAAAACACATTTTCTAAAAACGAAACAAAATGAATGAGAATGACACTATTTTACAACTTAATATTCTTAACGCTTGTTTTAACAGGAAACAGTTGGATTCTCAGACCTGTTTTCACAGTCAGCTTTTGTGACATCACACATCACATAGCCTCTCAAAAATACCACTGTACCCTTGAGAGACGGTAAGAACGAAGAAACCAAGTAACATCTTACTATTACTAGGAAAATATTTTGACTTTGTGAATGCTCTAAAATGGTCTTCGAGACCAACAGGGTTCCTGGTGACACTTTGAGAGCCACTGGCCTAATGTACAACATTCAGTATCACTTCAAGAACACTAACATAAAAATATAAAAATGCAATCCACAATCAGCCCATACATTCCCTGTGAACAATCCCTTTTCTGTTTCATTGCGTTCAAAATCATTAACAATGATCAACAACGTAAATAAAATCTAAAAGCCAGAGCTTCTGAATGACGAATGAAGTTGAAACATGTATGTGTTCTGTAGCTATGATAGCACACTTCTAGCATTTTTTATTTGAAAACATGTCTAAAAAGAATAAAGATAATGAAGAATGATAGGATCCGACATCCCAAGAAATATTTAATATTTAATAAATACTTACAATGCCATGCGCTGTTCTAAGCAGTATTTTCACATTTGCTTATCATAACAACCCAATTATCCCCATTTTATAACTGAAGAGATGAAACCACAGAGCAACAGAGTATTTTGAGTTAAATTTCACAACGGGGGACAGAACCAGCATTTGAGCCCAAGCAGTGGTTCTCTGTACTCTGGTTAACCAATGTAACACATTGACCAGTTTTGTGGTTCCCACTGACTCAATGAGATTGCTTTCCAGGGACCCTTTCTGGCATTTGTTCCTCAAATCAATGGAAACTTCACTCTTTGCCAAAACATCAAACATCCAATGCCGCCCCCCCCCCCCCGCCGTCCCCGCCCATGTTTCCCCAAGGATAATAAAAATACTTTCAAATATTTTCCTTGTTTTTGAAGTGATTTTTCAATGCCGTTATCCTTCATGATCTACAGATCAGTACAATATTTAAAAGCAAGAAATATTCTTACCTATTTTGGTCATTTTAGAATTCCATTCAACTACTGTATAAAATTCTAAAAGTAATTATAGTTCTGATTGTTTTCATATTCATATTGAAACAGTTCAGACATTTAATTATGTTGCTATCAATAAGTAATATTAATATTATGCCTATATATTATATTACCATACCAATATTAGTATTGTAATAATAATTTGGTAGAGTGTTTTAGAAAGCACTTCGGATGTACTTCTAAACAAAACAGTGCTTTGATCATTGCCATTATGCTGAATTTACAGATGAATTGACTGAGGCTTAGAGAGACTAGTGAGGCACCCAAGAGCTGGTAGGAAAAAAAATCTGCCCTGAAAAGCAGCTCCTCAGATTGGACTTGAGTCGGTCCAGCACAGTCTCTTTAACAATCTGCTGTGGGTCCATGAGTTCTGCTGACTTTCAGAGCCACATTTGGGGAGAGTGTGGCTGCCGACCAAGGCAGAAATTCATCTGCCCAGGACAGAGTATGATGTGCATCTGTACTCACAAAAAATAAATGCCCAAGGCCAGTTCTACCTCCTAGAATCCCAGTTGGCTCTTGGGGAAGCAAACAAGTCTACAATCATTTAATCCTAGGGTGATTAGGATCTGGGGAAATGAGTTCATGAACCGAAGTTCACAGTGTTGGTGGCATAATAGACCTGTTTTCTTTTCATCTTTTCCCTAAAAATTGTATGACCTAAGTTTACTAATCTGTTGATTGATAGAAATGACCTAATCACCCAACATTCATGTTCTGTAATTTGAATTATTTATGTTGAAGAATGCTTCTTTCAGTTAGAAAAGCCTATTTAAAAGAATAATTAAGATCACAGAAGTAGAAAATAGAACAGTGGCTGCCAGGGGCTGTGGGGATGGAAATGAAAAAATGGTGGTCAAAGGGACAAACTTCCAGTGGTATGAGGAGTAAGTTTCAAGGATCTAAGGGACAGCATGGTGACTATAGTTAACAATACTGTTTTGTACTGAAATAATACTGTATTTCAAAGTTTCTATGAGAGCAAATTTTAAAATGTTCTCACCACAATGACAATAGAATGGTAATTATGTGAAGCATGTGTTAACAAACCTTAATGGGGTAACGTTTTACAATATAAATCATCACTTTAATGTACACCTTAAATGTACACAGTGTTATCTGTCAACTGGATCTCAAAGTAGCTATGAAAGAAAAAAAGATTACAAGACAGGACTTGAGATTCGGGCAAGGTGTACCTTTGGGCCAGTCTACAGTATTTCCAGGCCAATTCCTCTGTAAAAAAAAAAAAATCCCCATGTGTGAGGTTTTGCTGCAATTTTTTTTTTTCAAATGTACCTACAGACTGCTGCTAAGCCCACCCCTTGAGCTGCACAGTCCAGGATACCCTCAAATGAGAGCAGTTACAGTGGATACTTATGGCTCATTAGAAAACAATGGTACCAGTCAAGGCTGGCATTTTATTGAAGTGGCATGCAAAGTGTATTTATATTTCTGTTCTGTTTCATGAATGGAGTTTCTTTCTTTACCATAACAACCCGCATTTCTTATTACGAGTATAAGGGATGACTTAAACCGGAGAACTGAAAAAAAATTAAGGACTAATATAGAGGCCGTAATGATAATCTGGGAAAATAAAACATACTCATACCCTATTAAAGTCAGAATTGACCAAGGAGAAGTTTGGGTCTTGCAAAAAATTAAGGCTTTAATCACCAACTCAGAATTTGAGGGCTAATTTGGATGCAAATGATTCCTATTGCCTAGAAAGGAATTTAGTCTCAGCTTTCCTGGCTAAGACTTCTGAAGAAACCCCTGGGACTTAAAGTGGGTAAAAGGAAGCATGAAAGAAAGGGGGACGACATCTTAGATTTATAGCATGCTTATCAAAAGACAGCCACTGAATCAGGCTGGGCCCACGGGCTACCAACTCCTCCTGACTTCACCAGCTCCTCTTCAACCTTGTGTATTTCCTGCTGAGCCTAAATGGGGTTCCAGCATTCCTCTCCCAGCCCTCCAGGCAACTGTCTACGGCAATAGAAGCTATATTTGTATTATCCATGCTAGGCTCTTGACTTGTCTTATTTTATTCAAGCATAGGGCAATTTTGTAAACAATTTCAATCCCCATCTGGTAAACAAGGGCAGAATAGGCTTTCTGAGATCAAGGAGCTTGTCCAAGTTCACATGGCTGTGAGGCCCAGGGATGAGATCAAAATCGTGGTCTATTTACCATTAAGTTGCCACTGAAGTTGCATTGCAACATAGAAGACCACTTACATGATTTCTGAGGAATTCAGTATAGAATGAAAATGTGGGGCTCTTGTTCCAAAATTATGAAGAATGGCAGAACAGTGTCAGTAGAACAATAAACCTGGTGTGAGGCCCTTCTGAGCATGGAGCTCTGTCCAAAGGAAGACATTGGCTTATAAGAGGTTGTAAGAATTATGGAGCCAAATCCAGTTGACCCTTAAACAACACAGGTTTAAACTGTGTGGGTCCAGGGACTGGAAGAGATTATGCGGAGTGAAATAAGTCAAGCAGAGAGTCAATTACCATATGGTTTCACTTCCATGTGGAGCATAAGGAAAAACATGGAGGACATTGGGAGAAGGAAAGGAAGGGTGAATTGGGGGAAATAGGAAGGGGAGACGAAACATGAGAGACTGTGGACTCTGAGAAACAAACTGAGGGTTTTGGAGGGGAGAGGGGTTGGGGGTTGAGTGAGCCTGGTGGTGGGTATTGAGGAGGGCATGTACTGCATGGAGCACTGGGTGTGGTGCATAAACAGTGAATCTTAGAACACTGAAAAAATAAAATTAATCTAAAAAAAGAAAGCTTAAAAAAAACTGTGAGTCCATTTATACCCAGATTTCTTTTTTATAAATACAATGCTGTAAATGTGTTTTCCCTTCCTTATGATTTTCTTAATAACATTTTTTCTCTAGTTTGTTCTATTGTAAGAACACAATATATGCTACACATAACATAAAAAATATGTGTTAATTGACTGTTTATGTTATTATTAAGGCCTCTGGGCAACAATAGGCTGTTAGTAGTGAAGTCTAGGGGAAATCAAAGTTATATATGGATTTTTGACTCAGTGGAGGGGCCAGTGCTCCTAAGCCCCACATTTTTCAACTGCACTTAAGAGCTAAGCAAATTCAGTCACACAGAGAATTAACATATAAAGCATTAATTTAGAATTAACAAGAATCAGGTATAAAATCTTGGCTTCTGTTCTCTCTTGTAAATGCTCTATGTAATCATCATTTTAAATTTTCAATGGTGTGCCCTCATGGAGTGAATTCTTGATGGCACTAGTAGGGAAAACTCATTTGGGATTTGGATTGTTACTGTATCAGTATTATTTCTTAATAGAGAAAATCCTAAAGGATAATATTTTCATATTACCTTACTATTTATTGTTTTGTAAAAGTGAAAAGCACAGATATTTTAGGCACTAACTGAATGATCAATGATGTGCTTTCTCTTGTAATCTATTTTAGCTATTTACCCTCCCCTCCCTTTCCAGCATTTGTAGAACACGTGCTTTTTAAACATAAATTCGTATCAAATCCATTGAAACATTTCTTTTCCCAAAGTGCTTAAGTTCAGAATTTGATATGCCGTTCATATTTCAATTTCTTATCTGTCACTTGATTTGCTGAATTCTCAGTCTGCTGGTCTCGATTTAATGGCCTCTTATCTATCCTAGGGGAGAAAATGACTTGCCAAGTAAAAAATATGTTCAAATATTTGAATTCCTGAAATATTGAAAGTAAACTTCTGCTTTGATGTTAATTTGAAAGAAGAAGTCTCTTTCTCTCATTGGATTCAATAAATTATTAAATTCAAAAGCACTTTAAGCTTGATGCTATATGAATATGAGCTATTTTGTCATAAATATTGAGATAGGAAAGAATATATATACATATATAAATGTGTGCATATATGTGTATAAAACACACATACACATAAATGTAGATTTTTTTTCTCTTCTGCATACCTGTCCAGTACAGACGCAAGTATATACATATCACAATTACCTTTAAAAACAGCACTATCCCTGATGAAATTGTTAGAAGTCTGGTCAAGTACTTCCCCCAGAATATCTGATTTTTGAAATAAGTAGATGTCCAAAGGCTATCTAACTGGGAAAACTTAGTAATTGAAGAAGGGATCTATACCATTCAACAGAAAGAGAGGCTGCAGCAATATCCATGTGTTTACATCTCCCACAGCCTTGTGAAAAACATAAAGTTATACATGGTATACTCTGTTACCTCCTGCAATTGCTACGTTGTGAGCTATATGTCTTTACCTCCCATTTGATTTCCCTATTTTTCTTCTGATACAGAATTTGAATTATTCAGCTCTTCCATTCATGACCTCAAGTACTTTCACATACTCAAAGCCATACCACTCAGAGCAGCCCAAGGAACTAAGACAAGGGCAAAAAATTATTGCTGAGAAATGTTAATGTTCAGGTAAATCCATCTGAATTAATGCCTATATACTGAATTCCCAGGAATGAGGAAATGGCAAAAAGACCCTTAGCATGGGCATCTGGTGGGCAGTTTAATTTGAAAATGTCAATTTGAAACTATAAATACATAAAGCAGCAAATAAAAAGTGAACTTGTGTGCTGGAATAGCTGGGCATCCACATGCAAAAATTTAAAAAAAAAAAAAGAATCTAGATATTGACCTTATAACTTTCACAAAAGTTAGGTCAAAAAAGTTAACAGACCTAATATAAAACACAAGTCTATAAAATGTCAAAAGTCTCACCTTGAATTTGTTTTGTTTTTGTTTTTGTTTTTGTTTTTGTTTTTTTTTTAAGATTTTATTTATTTATTTGACAGATCACAAGAAGGCAGAGAGGCAGGCAGGGGGTGGGGTTGGGGGAAAGCAGGCTCCCCGCTGAGCAGAGAGCCCAATGCAGGGCTCGATCCCAGGACCCTGAGATCATGACCTGAGCTGAAGGCAGAGGCTTTAACCCACTGAGCCACCCAGGTGCCCCTGTTTTGTTTTGTTTTTTTAAAGCTTTTTTTAAAGCTTTTATTTATTTATTTGAGAGAGAAATAGAGCATAGAAGGAGAAAGAGAAGCGGACTCTCCAGTGATCAGAGAGCCGATGGATGTGGGGCTTGATCCCAGAACCCTGAGATCAGGACCTGTTCCAAAGGCAGACCCTTAACCAACTGAGCCACCCCAGTGCCCCAACAATGAATTTTTATATAAAGCATGAAAAGCACAATCTCTGAAAAAAAAAATATTGGTGGGATTTATCAATTCAATTTGATTTAATTAAAATGCAAAACTCCTACTCTGTGAAAGATAGTTAAGAGAAAAGAAAGGTAAGCCACAGACTGGGAGAAACTATTCACAAAAACATGTATCTATCCAAAAAAGGACCTGAATCCAGGATATACAAAGAATTCTTAAAACTGAACCATAAGAAAACAAATGACCCAATTATAAAGTTAACAAAAGATCTAAACAGACCAAAGAAGACAAGCAGATGGCAAATAAACACATGAAAACATCATATGTTATAAGGGAATTACAACTTAAAACAACAATGATATACCATCACATACCTATAAGAAGGGCTAAAATCTAAAACACTGACAACATCAAATGTTGATATGGATATGGAGCAAGAGGAACTCTCTCTGATGGTAGGAATGCAGAATGATACAGTCACTTTGAAAGATGGTTTGACAATTTCTTTGAAAACTAAACACTCTTCCATGTGATCCAGCAATCATTCTCTCAGAAATTAACCCACATGAGTTGAAAATTTATGTCCATATAAAGCATTGCACGTGAATGTTTGTTACATCTTTCATAACTGTCAAAACTTGGAAGTAGTTCATAACTACTTGGAAGTAGTTTCATAACTGTCAAAACTTGGAAGTAGTAGATGTTCAATAGGTGAATTACGAGTAATAACAATAAAGAAACTATTAACATCTTTACAATTGAATATTATTCAACAATAAAAATAAGGGAGCTATCACACCATAAAAAGGAGGAATTTTAAATCCATATCACTAAGTGAAAGATGGAAATGCCTGGAAATGCTATATGCTATATGCTATACAGTCTGAACTATACGATATTCTAGAAAAGACAGAACTATAATGAGAGCAAAAAAAACCCAAAAAGCAAAGAACAAAAACCCCACGTTGGTGGTTGGTAGGAGCTGAGGGAAGGAAGGAGGGACGAATAGGAAGAACACGAAAAATTTTTAGGGCAGTGAAACTACTCTGAAATAATTTTGTACAATACTAAGAATGGTAGACACGTGACTTTGTGCTTTTATCGGAACCCAGAGAAAGTACAATACAAAGAGGGTACCCTACTGTAAATTATGGACTTGAGTTAATAACACTACTGCAATATAAGTTCATCAATTGTAACAAATTTTAAAAATAGGGTTAACTGTATTTAGCTGGGCAGATTATACACAAACTCTGTACTTAATTTGTCTGTAAGCCTAAAACTGTTCTAAAAAAATAAACTCTATTAATTTTTTAAAAGTAAATATAAATCTTCAGTGTGCTTAAAAATAAATATGATACTTATATTCTCTCACTTAGTTTCATTTTCAGAGACAGCCTGACCAAGTATTTTGACTATTAATATGATGTAAAGACAAGATTTTTTTAAAAAATCAAATGGTTCTTTCTTTTTCTAACTGCATCCACAAATGCAGAATGAGCAGATGCAGGAATTCAGAAAGATGTTTAAGTTATTAAAATAGGTTTGAAATTAGAAAGAGAATCACCTGAGACTGCCTGTGTAATGGTCAAAAAATCCTAAAAATATGGTCTTATGGCTTAGAACTAACTAGGGATCAGGGAAGAAAATTCTTCTAACAGATGCTTTCTGTCCCTGAAGTAAATTCCCAAGTATTTCTTAGATGGATAAAATAAGATTATGGAGGAAATCATTATCAAAACCTGGGAAGAAGTGAGAATTTAAAGTGTCAGGCACCACGCTAATTTTATCCATATTTCATAGAGCACATACACAGACACTCACACACATTCATAAGTATGCATGCCAACATACACACATGTGCCTCTGCCCACCACACACACACAAACACAAGCCCATAAACACACCTGCATACAGACACACAAATACAAATGTGAAAGCCTGGCGGGTTCACTGAGCCCTTATTTTAGAAAATGAAATCTGCACCCCCAAATTAAAAAGGAGGTGTTAAAGGAGGTGGTGGGGTAATGAAACAAGATTGTCAGTTATAGAATCTCCAGGATTTAACTGAATTACTTTGGGCCAAATTAAATTCAACCTTATTACCATATGCATTCTACCTCTATTCAAGGTAACTACCTTTATTCATGGTATGTTAATTTAAACTGGATGTTTTTCAATCCAAAAGGACAAAAAAAAAGTCTTGTATACAGTTTCCTTAATTTACAGATTAGTAATTACTCTTCTATTGGCATTGGCTGTTTTTTTAAAGATGATTTTAATTAGAAATTCTAATTAACTGCACACCACAATCACCCTTTTTGCCTCTTCATGAAATTACTCCTCATAAAGCAGAGTGAATGGAAACCAAGTTATAATCAAAGTAAAACTGCAGATTAAGAAATACGCATTTCAAATCTTGAAGCATCTACCAGAATTTAGAAGCTCTTTAAATAAGCATGATCTTTTATATATTCGTGAGGTCACTGAAGTCACATTTAAAGAATGATTTCATTATTTCAGTCACTGAATTAAATAGAATAAGTTAATTTGAACAAAGACTGATTCATTTTTTTGTTGACCTTACAAAATGTTCTCAGATTTCCCAGGTGTTGGGTTTCATTAGCAAACAGAGAATGCTACTTGTACCTACCTCATAAGGATCTTACAAGTTAAATGAACTGATGGGCACAGTTGAGTACACAACCATTGCATTTAGCCCTGAAGTATGCTAGTTGGCAGTGGTTGGGTCAGGCTTTAAAATTATACAGACTGGCTCTGTATTCTGGTTCCATCTGACCGTGGGCTATTTAAATTCTCAGGACTTTTTGCTTATCTGCAAAATGAATATTATCTATTTTAGGTTATTATAAAAATTAAATTCAATGATATGTGTAAATTTCTAGTTGCTTAAAACAGGGTTGGCAAACTATGGACGGTGGGGGCAATTCCAGCTTACTGTCCTTTTTTTTAAATAAAGTTTTATTGTAACAGAGAAATACCCATTTGCTTACTTACACCAAGTAGTCACAACAGTGACCATATGGCCTGCGAAGCTTAACACATTTACAATCCTGCCTTTTACAGAAAACATTCACTGACACCGGGACTAAAATATCAATTATTCTACTCAAAGAAAACATTCTCCAAAGAGGGTACACTGCTATTTATCATTTATCTATTTCTGAATCAGTAATCAAATCACTATCCAGTTTGTACTTTTCTCATTTGTTTTTTATACGTGAATTAATGAATTAAATCTTTAATGCAGGATCACTGCAGCCCTGATCACCTTTACTGTAATGAATGTTGGTCTGTTGGGTGTATTAATGTCTTAACGGCCTTTGTCTGTGTTGTGGTTTGAGCACTGGTTCTACCTCTTTACGAGATTACATGTAGAACTTATTATGGTTGCCATGGCAATAGAGACGTTCATTGGACTTTGCTGTGATCAATTTATTGTGACTTTTTAAAAAGCTTGGCAAAGATTGTTTGTAATAAAACTATCTAATTTAACAAAACCATGAGAGAAAAGGTCCAAATAAAAAATATTGGAGAAAAACCAGTTATAAATATGGTAAAAACAACAACAAAAACCTTAGATCAAAACTAATATTACCAGACATTGTAAATTTACAATTTACTGTTGAGAACAATAGTGCTTACGATATGGTTTACCTGTCAAAGGAAAGAACTCAAAGCTTTTCCTCTTATAATCCATTAACATTGAGATGAACAGAAACATCACAATTATCCAAGAAAAACCCTTAAAAGAGGCTTTTGAGAAGAAATACTTTCCATTTTCCTGTGTTTTCCATGTTTAAGGTCATGGAAAGATTTTTTTAAATTATTGCAACAAGCCGGTTGAATTATTATCCAAATATGAGGGCACTTTCAATATGATCAAGCTTCTCTTCTCAGAGAAGTAGTATCTAAGTATTAATAGCAAATTCAACTTCATTTTCTTTCCATTGAATTTGTCTAAATTCTTCAGATTTTTATATCTGAGTGACTTGTAGACTAACTTGTAATTTGCAATGACTTCTTTGAGATATGCTCTTACTCCTATTATTATACACAGTTTTAATAGAAATTCAGTTTAATTCAACTCAATTTAACTAAAATACATATTGAAGACTTCCACTGGGCCAGGTACTAGGCCCTAGGATACCTGTCCTCAGGTAACCTAACGCAGTTAGAACAAACGTCAGACTCACCATTTGAAACAATGGATACTATTAAAGTCTAGAGCCAGAGAAATAAAGCAGGTGATCCTGGTATATGAAGAATTATGTATTGCATTTCAAGCCAGAGAGTGATTCAGAGAAGAATTCACTAAGAATGTCGCATTTAATCAGACTCTGGAATGACTGCAACCATAAAGTGGAAATTGGGGGAATAAAAAAAGATACTGTTGGAAAACCACTAAACAAAGCACAGTCAGGAAACCTGAGAGACTCAGACTATCAAGATGGAGAGGCCAGAATGCATTGAGATACAGCTATCATTGGACGGAAGGGGATAATGAGTAAATCCATGGTCAATGGATTAATTGATGTACTAATTAACAAATGTATCATGTTCTGAGGTACTGGTGATACAGTTTTATAAGATAAAAATTTATTACTTTTTTAGAGGCTTAGAATTTACATCGATTATAATAAAGAAATGAGAAACTCATGTGGTAGACTGAACATAAAAATGGCCATCTACCACATCAAGTTCTTCAAAATAACATGGGAAAACTGTGACTATGTTTTTGAGAGATTAATTTATAAGATTTTTCTTTTTCTATATGTCCCCGACAATGG
The DNA here is from genome assembly GCA_028646535.1 of Procyon lotor. Taxonomy (NCBI): domain Eukaryota; kingdom Metazoa; phylum Chordata; class Mammalia; order Carnivora; family Procyonidae; genus Procyon; species Procyon lotor. The sequence continues at coordinate 32,249,772 of CM053617.1, read as the reverse complement.
CCTCTCAAAATTTCAAAGTGACAACCTGCTCTGCATTCCTTTCTTCAGGGACTTTCACCAGGCAGAAACTAAAAACACTGAATCCAATGGTTCTGCTTACCTTTGGAAAAGCCCAAACACACTATAAAGATTATAGTAGACGTCCAAGAGGGCAAGGTAGCAGGGATAATTGTTTGAGGCACCAAAGAAGGAAAAGGTAAGCACTTGGCAGGAAGGAGGGAGAAAGAAATATGTACAGAGATGCTCAGTAAGTAGGTCAGTCTTCAATCTTCAGCTCAGGAGAAATATCTGAACTAGAAATACAAAAATGTTGGCTACCCATTCATGGGAAAAAGATAAGAGGTCCTAAAACTGAATACCTAGGAACTAAGACATTTAAAATGTAGAAAGAGAACAGTGAAAGAGAAGACAGTAAAGAAAAGCCCTTCAAAATGAAGATAAAGCACCAGAGAAGAAAGAGCCTAGAAGCCAAATCATAGCTTCTTCTCTCCCACTCTTCATCCCTCGGACTGACAGTATCAGTTCAAAGTAATAATTAATGATAATAATAATTTCCCTAAAGAGTCCAGTATAGTTGCGCATCTAACTTAACAATCATGTGGATCTCTTCATGCCAGAGTAGTGGAAAACAACTCTTAGGACAATTTTCAATCCTCCTCACTTTGGTAAAGAGAACATAGAGGACTGGAAATTCATTCATTTATTCCACATTTATTGAATATCACTATGGTTGAGGAATTTTCTTAGGCTCTTGATATTGATGGAACTTACATCTAATGGGGAAGGAAAATGGATCATCCAAAGTCATGTACCTCCAGAAAGAGAGAACATAAAAGAAGACTCAGTTCTGACTTTCAATTCTCTGCTCATTCAATTAACCTATGTTGTCTTTTTGATTTTGGCCTCATAGAGAATGCTTATATGAAGTTTTATGGTGTAGACCCATAAAGGAACCATCAAAAGAACAATGTCATCACAATTCTTCTATATCAGAAATCTGATCACCTCACTCCTGCCGAAAATTCTTCAATGGCTCTCTGCTGCCTTCAGAATAACATCTAATATATAGTACTTCATAAATTGGCACTGTACCATGTGTACGCTCTTCACACTTATTGTTTGCCATTCTCTTTTATATACCTATGCTTCCAAAAATCAATTTAAGACTTGCTATTCTCCCAAATCCTCCCAGCCTGCCACAGCTTTGGATCTTTACACTCATTTTGCCTTCTGATGGGAATGTCTATTCTTCTGCTTTTCTCAATGTTACTAACGCACGAGCAACTACCAAGTTCTACCACAAGTGTTGTTTTCTCAGGGAAGACTTCTTTGACTCATCTCCCACTTGCTCCAGCCCTTTCTCCCAGGAAGCCTTGGGTACTCCAACTCTCAACATTGCACTCATTGTGTCTGGCACAAGCTCCCCATGTGAGATAACCATGAGGTACCACAAGTTTGTGCTGTGTGTCTATCTTCACTCTGGTCTTTGAGCTCCATAAAATAAGGGTGTTTATCTGTGGGTAACCTCTATATCCCCTATGCTCTAGACACAGCACAGCAAATGGTGAGTGACAAAATGTATGTTGCATATACAAATGAATCTGGAATGGATATATAAAATTATACTAAAGAACCACCTATTTACAACATGGAAAGATGTAAACTGAGAAGTGGTTCCAAGTTAAATCTTCTCAAAGTATTTCAAAAGGTATCTTACAAGTAAATGGTTGTGGAAAATATTTAGCACAGGTGCCAAACGACATCTCCTCTGGGAATGTGGGATGACGAAAAAGTTTCAGGAAAATTATTTAGCTTGATGAACAAACCTATCTTAAAGAGACTTCCAAAAATTAAAACCAGCAGCTTCTCAAAATTGAACTAAGACTTCATTTAGAATGCAGGAATACTTGGTCCTTCTTCTGAGAGGCTGGCATAATGAACATGTTATCTTTGCCCTCGAGATCAATCTCAAGTTTCTAACAGAGGATGCAGTAGCTTTAGATAGCACATCTAAGTCTACACTCAAGATTTGACAATGCACACCAAGATCAGAGAAAAAGACAATCTCGTGTTAGATAGTCTTACATGTCCTCCCATTACCAGTGTCTGTGTCTGTCTTCTAGCTTTCCTGTTATAATCCTATGCCGTATTCCTTAATGCATTTGTGAATGGAAGCTGCCTATCTGATGAGATACTCACTTTTCACCTCCCACCCTGTTGGGGCAAGCTGAACCTTGGCATCAAGTTGAAGGCCAGATAAGCAGAATTCTTACTTGTGCAATTAAAAGCAACTGGAGTGGAGATAACAGCATCCCATGGTTAGCTGAATAATTCATGGCAAAATGTTCTCTCCGTATTCATAGCTCCTCACACCTTGACTTGTGAAGCAGCTAGCACTCGCACTCAAGTGGGGGTTTCGGCTGAGACACTTCTTAAGCAACTCCTCTCATCAGGTATTTACATTTCCCCCACAACTTTGACCAGCATTTCTAGAAAAATAAAAAGCATAGAAGAAGAAGAAGCAGAAGCAGCAGCAGCAGCTGCCGCCGCCTCACAACACATGGAAAAACCAGATTCTGTTTTTCTTTTAGATGACTGCTTTAAATTCAAAGCACAGGAAAAGTCTTGCAACGCTCAAATTGTTCATTTCTGGCTGTTTATCACTTGGTCACTGGTTCTTAAGAGAATGATCACAATTTTAAAGAACTATACTCACTCGAAGGTCAACAGTGGTGGAAGAAAGAAATAATGCTGGATTCAAAGGAGGTATAGATATTACACTATTACAGCAGAGAGCACGCAAAAACAAACAACAACAACACAACAACCCCACACACAACAGAAGACAAGTGAGAGTATTTATTCTGTTTCAGTCTATAACTGAGTTCACTCTAAGTATTTCCAAAACCAACCTCAGCCTTGAAGAATAATATAATCCTTTCACAATATCCTGCTGCCTTCAATTTTAGGTGCATAATCTTAAAATACCAAGACCTTCCTCCCAGCAGAACTAGCAACTTAATAAGGATGGATTCAGTATGTGAGAACACAGGAAGAAGTGAAAAAAAAAAATGCTGAGGGCAATAGTTCAAATAAAATCGGAAAATTTGTACAATATTAAAAATGTATAAGTACAAAACCCACTTCTATAAAAGGAGGAGGAATTTTTAAAATCTTTAGCTTTATAAATTTTTATAAAAACATAGGAATTAAAATAGTTTAATATCAGTATTTTTTCTGTAAAAAAAAACCCCATGACTCTCTCTCTCTCTCTCTCTACACACACACACACACACACACACACACACACACACACACATTTTTTTTAATTAGTAAAAATATTTAAGAAAGGTAGGGGCACTTGGCTGGCTCTTGATCTCGGGCTCATAAGTTTGAGTCCCACATGGAGTATAAAGATTAAAAAAAATTTTAAAAACTTAAAACTGTGTAAAGATAGTTACAAAATGAAAACAGTTTTTTCTCTCTCTCTCTTTTTTTTAAGATTTATTTATTTATTTGTCAGAGAGAGAGAGAACATAAGCAGGCAGAGGCAGGCAGAGGCAGAGGGTGAAGCAGGCTCCCTGTTGAGCAAGGAGCCAGATGTGGGACTCGATTCCAGGACCCTGGGATCATGACCCGAGCTGAAGGCAGCTGCTCAACCAACTGAGCCACCCAGATGTCTCAGTTTTTTTCTCTCTTATTTTCCACCCTTACTCCTGCTCTCCAAAGGTGGTCATTGTCAATACCTTCTTATAATATGTGTCCTTTGAGAAAAACTGTTTCACCTGTATTTCTGCATAAGTATATATATATTTTTTTATTTTCACAAAGTAATCACTAGTTATTTACCATGGGTTTTTCCTGTATTCATGTTTTTAAGTGATTTCTACATGAACAAACACTTCCATATTTCAGTCATTTCAATTGTTTGATCCTCTGCATATTGTTCATTGACCAAAACTATGACTTATCTAACCACATCCTTATTAATGCCTGTTTAGCACATTACATTTTTTTAAAGATTTATTTATTTGTTTGAGAGAAAGACAGAGACCACCTGTGAGTGGGGAGAGGCACAGAGGGAGGACGAGAATCTCAAGCAGACACCACCCTGAATATGGAGTCCAATATGTGGCTCAATCTCACCACCCTGAGATCATGTTCTAAACCTGAAACCAAGAGTCGGATGCTTAACTGAATGAGCCACCCAGGTGTCCCTAGTATATTACATTTTTTATTTGATAGCTCAAAGAATGGTAAAGTAGGAATTCCTACAGAATTATCTTGATGTGCTTTTGAAAATATATCTATCGGTTAAATTCCTAACAGTAGAGTGGCTGGTACAAAAGGCATATGCATGTTTACATTTTGACAGATATTTTTAATGCATTCCTCAAAATCTATATAAATTTGGAGTCTGAATCATGACGTATATAATAAATACTTTCAACAGTCTAGGTAGAACTATTCTTTCCAACCTGAACAGATGAGAAATCTCATGTTGCTTTGAATTGTATTTCTTTTACTGTCAGTGAGATAGAATATTTTTTTCTCTAAGGTTATTTCTTGTTTGTATTGCTTTTTTTGTTCAATCCATTGCCTAGTTTCTATTGATCTCTTTGCATACTTTTTACTGATTAGTCTAAATTCTTTGTAAGTTAGGGGAATTATTCCTTATATATTTTCCTATTTTTCAGTTAAATAATGGAGCTTAGGGAAGGATTTCCTTAAGAGAATTTAAAACCTGGAAGCCATAAAAAAAAGATTAATATATCTAAGTAAATATGTATACATATATATGGCAACATATAATAAACTAAGTCAAAGACCAAAAACAAACCACAGATTAAAAAAATTCCAACACAATACACACACATGCACATATATATAAAGTGTTTATGAACCAATAAGAAAATAAAGCTGTTTTGAAGAATTTACTATGTGCAAGGCAAGATGTTATAAAATTTACAAAAAGTAATCATATTTAACCTTGATATTACTGATTATTATTATTATTTATTTTTCTCTCCTGACAGCCAAAATGATGAAGAACTGATTAGCAGTTATTATTTTTTAAGTTTTATTATTTATAGAGAGTTTCTTTTCAATATTGTTCTTGGCTATAGCCCATGACTGAGCTAAATCCCATAGTTCTTTGAATAATGGCTTGAAAACCATCAAGCTGGAAGAGTATGAGCCTACTAGATCTTTATACAAAGGTTAGAAGGGCCAATAGTAGAATCGGAAGATAGGAAATTAGGAATCCTGCATCCAAAATGAATATATGAACCTGGTATCAGCAGACATGAATAGCAATTTGCTGAGCCAGACTAAATACCAGATAAGAGGGATGTAGTTTCTATAAATTCTGCAGGAAACATACAGAGGGACTACTATCTATTTACGAGGTACCTATTTACTAGGTACCTATTTACTAGTCATATGACCTTCAGAAAGTCACTTAAAAGCCAATGTAACCTTAGTATTCTTATGTCCTAGTATCACTATGAAGATTCAGTGACAACTACAAATATTGAAAATAGGGAGCACAGTACTTCACATACATGAAGTCATAAATAAAGAAAAATCTGTGTTAAATGCTCTGAACACAGAAAAGGAAATTTATATTTTCAGAAACTGTTGAATGTTTAAAATCCACGAGCTATGAGACATATATGAAGAATGTGTGGTCACTGAGAGAGAACTTGCCACAGGGAGAATGATAACAGGGAAGAGCAGAGCAGATCATGTGAGTTCTTGAAGGCTATGCTAAGGAATTTAACCTTTCATTTGGAGACGGTGGGAACCACTTTATTTTTTTTTATTTTTAAATAGAGCTAACCTATGACCCTGCCATCGCACTACTGGGTATTTACCCCAAAGAAGCAAAGAAGGGCCATATGTACCCCAATGTTCATAGTAGCAATGGCCACAATCGCCAAACTGTGGAAAGAACCAAAATGCCCTTCAACAGATGAATGGATAAAGAAGATGTGGTACATATACATAATGGAATATTATGCCACCATCAGAAAGGATGAATATCCAACTTTTGTATCAACATGGATGGGGCTGGAAGAGATTATGCGG
>CM053617.1:32204663-32243582 GCA_028646535.1 Procyon lotor | reverse complement strand
TAAAATAAATATAAATAATTTAATAAATAATAAAATAAAAATAAAAATAAACATATACACTAACTAAAAAAATAAAATAAAGTGGAACCACTTTAAGTAAAACATAAGATTTACATTTTGAAAAAGATGCAATGTAGTTATTAGACTGGCAAGGGACAGAAACACCAATTAGTTAAGTATTTCTAAGGTACTTATGAGACGTGGTGGGGCTTTCTATTAAAAATGCTAATAATGGAAATACCTATGGCAAGGTTTGCAGTAGTCCAGTGAGTGTTGATATTGTAGATGAGAATAAAGGAATAAAAATGAACTCGTAGCAAGAGTAGAGAGTAAAAGTGCAAAAATGACAGAGAAAAAGGTAGTAGGGGCAAAAGGCAGGCCTTGAAAAACCCTAAAATGTAATGACTAAATAAAGAAGAGGCAGGCAGAAAACCAGAAGTATGAAAATATCATGAGACCCAAAGGATAAAAGAGGTGTTTTATGAAAAGAATGGTAAACAGTTATAAATACTGCTGAAGAATTGATCAGAGTTCAGTTTTGTTTGTCATAATGAGGACAACTTATACAAAGTTCTTTCACATACTGTGCCTTACATTTGACTTACTTCTCCCAGCAATATTGTAAGAAAGACAAGGCAGTTATAATTGTCTCCCTTTTAGAGATGAGGAAGCTGAAGTTCCAAGCAGTGAAGTAATTTGTTCAAGGTAATATTACTACTTAGTACTAGGCTGCAACTAAAACCTAGAATTTCTTATCCCCAGTCCAAGGCTCACTTTGATATATGAGGCTGCCCCCTCCATGAATTCAACACTATTGAACCCTTGTGAGTAAGCTACTCATAAAATGGGCTATACGGATGAATCAGGCATGGACCCTATTTTCAAAGACTTTTCAGGATAGGATGGCACATAATCATTTAAGAAATAACTTTAATATAATGCTGGATTTAATAGTGTCATAAAAGTTAATGGAATATTGCTATGGAAGTTTACAGCGGGAATGGAAATTTAGAACATTTGAACTTGATGGGTAGAAATGTGGGAAGGTGTTGTGGGCACATAAAGGCATTTAAGTTGGAATAACAGTAGAGACAAGGATATAGAAGCAAGCAATGGGTTGATAGGAAAAATAAATAATTCCGCTTGGAAAGGCCAGAGATAAAGTGAAGTAGTAGAAGATATAAAGAAAAACATAGTTAGGATTTACATCACAGAAATAGATAATGATTGTAAGGAGTTTGAGTGTGACAGGGAAAGTAAAACAGATCCAATAAAATAATTTGAAGAGAGAAATGCAATGATCAGAGTATGCTTTAATAATAATTAGGGCACTTAACAATGTGCTTGACACTGTGTATTTAGATGTTAGCATGGCTCACCGTGAGCTCATTTCCTCTGAGCACACAGAAAGATTACACTTCTCCACCAACCTGAAGACGGGTATGGTCACATAACTTGCTTTTGCCAATAAGAAATAATGCAAAAATAATAGGTGTCATCTTCAGTGATAAGTGTTTTTTTTTTTTTTTTAAAGATTTTATTTATTTATTTAAGAGAGAGAGCACACGTGCACACAAGTCAGGGGCTGGGGCAGGGCAGAAGGAGAAGCAGTCTCCCCGCTGAACAGGGCTCGATCCCAGGACCCTGGGACCATGACCTGAGCCAAAGGCAGATGTTTAACTGACTGGGCCACCCAGCTGCCCCAGGATAAGTGTTTTAGAGCTGATGGACCAATTTCTAGGCTCCCTTCCCCAGCCAAGTCCATCAGTCTAAGAATGGAATGTCAACTCAAATCTGTTTGCAGACTTCGTATGGGTGAGAAATAAACTTTGATTTGTTAATACTGGCAGATTTGGGTTTATTGTTAACTGCAGCATTACCTAACCTAGCCTGATTGTACATTGTGTTCAGTGCTTTCAGTGAATTAAGTAAAGTTGCTCTTCAATTGGTAGGTAACTCATATTAACATTAAAATACTGAATTGTTTCTGTACTTTTGGTAAATAGCCATTGTCCAACCCTAATGTAACCTCCTCCATGTCCTTGCCTCGTTAGTCCAGTCCCATACATACTGCCACAACCTCCCATGACCCAGCAATTAAGGGTTATTACATGGTACAATGGTTGCTCCGTGGCCAGCATCTGTTGTAATTCATTTGTGCCATGATATACCAATTGTAAAATACATTATCGCTTTTAAGCTATGAGGTCTTATTATCTCCCACTTAACAGAAGACAAAACTAGGAGTAAAGGTGAAGAAAATCGTGCAAGGTTGTAGATTGTCTCACTGCAGAACTTCTGTGCTTACCACAGTGATCTACTGTCGCCAGCTCTAAGAGGATGATTTTGGTAGCTGCCTAAGAAAAGAGGCTAGAGAAAGGAGGAATATATATGAGTTTATTAATTGGTTTGAAGGTTTCCTTCACTAAGAAAAAAAAAAACATCTTGGATGGTAAATAAATAAATCAATTAAAAAAAGATAACTACCACATGCGAAGAAACTTTTAGAAGTAGTACCAGCAGAATTTAGGATGATTTGGTGAAGGGGAAAGGAGGTGGCGTACAGTCCCAGAGATGGCAAGGAGGGTGGAATCACTCCTACAGGGAGAAATATGCATAGATGATGGATTTGCACGTATTTGCCTCAACATTATTTCCTTAGTTGAACTATCAGAGCTGGCTTTGAGCAAGCCAAACAAATGTCCAGTGTAACTACCTGTCTACACAGAGAAGAATTACAAGAGAAGCATATTGCTGCTCATACATATGTGGGAATATCTGTGTGATATACCTCATGTTTTATACCCACCGAGCCACTAAAGTTTAAGTGTGTTTAGTACATATTTCTCCAATTTAAGCACCCTTATTTCAGGCATTGGGTAGGTAAAGATTTGGTAGGTGAATTTTATACACTACCGTTATTATCAATGAAATTTCAGACACCAGATGTATGTTTGTCCTTTAGTCTGACCACTCCATTGATTCTTGAGCAGTTAAGAGAAGGCTATGTGTTCCCTATATTACAGGAAGACTTCATTATAGGTAAGATGAGGTCATAAAAAAAAATACTAGGAAACAGGAATTGACCGGAAGGGATGCCTCATTTGCAGTATGAGGTCATAAGAACTGGTGGGTCTCCCCCCAACTTCCTCTGTTCTTCAAAGTTCAGAGGCATCAGAGATAAAAACAATGTAGACCTTTCTGGAAGTGCTTGTAGGATAGATATTTGATGTGAGGAGTTGCCAGACCAACAACAACTCTACGTGAACAAGAAATAAACTGTCCTACTGTTGGGCCACTAACATGGTAGAATTTGTTACCACCACAGAGCAAAATGCCAACATGAGTGATTATCTCATATTGACCTAAGTAACTTTCCACTCACAAAGTCTATTATGTTTTCAGCTGGCTAATTTTTTTCTTTAGAAAGTTCTCCATTTTATTGATTTAATATCTCCTACCAGATAAGTTAATGCATCAGTTTTAGTTCTTTGGTGCAATCAAAATACCACAATCATAATAAAGATAAAGAACTACAACATTCACAACTATTTCCTATGTTGTCTCTGCTTTTAAAATCTAAGTTGATTAGAGCATTCGAGGGTAGCAAAATAAATATTTTCAAGTGTATTTTCTTCTTAACTCAATGGGTGATTTATAGTTTTATAAATCAAATTACATTTTTGAGATTTCTTTAAACCATTAGTTTTAGACTCTCTAGTCATATCTATTTTTTCCTTTCCACAGAACTTTTTAAAATGTAGGTAAAAGGCTTCACTTCTTAACATGTTCCAACAGGTAAGATAGCATGCACATACTATTCCACAACCCATTAGAAACAGGCTTTTTTCTTCCTTTATAAGACTTTGCCATATTGAATATGTTACATATGTATCATATCTTCCAAAACAGAATAAAAAAATAGTTAATTTTTTAAAATTTTGAAACAAAACAATAATTACTACCTATTGAATGGTTAACTGACAAAGACAAAAACAAAACAAAACGGAACAAAAAAACAGAACAAAGCAACATAGCCAAGAGGAAATATGCATGCCACCTTTTCACAAACCACATCATGGAAGTAAAAAATAATAGTTAAAGTTTATCAGGTATTTCATTAAATACCAGGCATTTTAAAAAGTAGTTTTACATGAATTATCTTATTTATTCATAACCACAACACTAATAATGTAGAAACACCGACCTCGTTTTATGAAAGTGGAAACTGTCACTAATTTAGTTGCTGCTGAATGCATTCTCTATATATTAAGTAGTAAAATGTAGGCAGCATTTGAACCCAGGTCTCATTCTCAAACTCATGCTATATCTCATTTCAATCCTGGGTCTTTTGTTTGCTTGATTTTAGGTTTTTGTTTGGTTGGGTTTTTATTCACTTATCTCTCTTTGCCCTGGGTCAGGAATGTAGTTAATATCTTACCAAACTTCCATTCTTTGCCATGGTGAAATCCTAGTCCTAGGTCAGGAGTGAATGATTCTATCACCATGTCCTATATCAAATTATCTGTAGGAAACCAAGCCAAAGATTTCCCTAGTGTCCTGGGTTGAGGACAGTGTCCCAAGGTGTGTTCAAAGGTCTACAATCTACCATGTCTGAGAGTATCACTACTCATCAAAAAACAAACATCAGATAGAAAAAAGCAAGCCTGATCATGTCTGTTACAGCATTTGCAGGAGTCCACTGGGGAGTGGCCTACATACCAGCATCACTTCTTCTGGGTGTAGAAGTAACTTAGCAACTACATAGCACTATGAAGTCCGCAGTTCATGCTTTCAGGAAACACAGCCTGGAGACAGGGTCAGAGACAACATTGGTTCCATAAAAATCAGGTGTATTGTTTGTTTTCCTTGATGAATGGTGGGATAGAGGTCAAGGCTCTTAACCACAAGTCATAATGTAGGTTCACAAGTTGAACCTACTATCTGCTGGAGATAGTGCCCAGAGTCATTTGCTGGCCATCAACAACCCAATAAGAACCCATATTAGCCCTCCATGTTCTCAGGATAGCATACCTAGCAGACCAAATGTGTCAGGAAAGAAGAACAATGATTCTCAGTTTAAGGGCTGGCTAATTGTCCTGCCTTCCTGACACTTAACCAGTACTTCACACTCAGACCTTCCACATAATTTGTAGTTTCCCAAATCGTTATACTATTTCACATTATTTCCATTCTTTCCGATGCTCCTTCTGCCTGGGAGGCTCTTTCACTTCTAATTCCCAGTGCAAAATCCTAGTAAACCAAACCCTTCCTATGAAACCTTCCAGAACTTTGGTCCTGTGCTTCAACCTCACATTATATCAGTTATCTAAGCACACAGAATGGGAGTTGCTCTTCTCTGAATTTCCAGGGTCTCACTAGAAGCTGCCACCAAGGAGGTACTCACTACTTGAGTTAGGAATGAAAGACAGAATGCACACATTAGGAAAGCCTTGCATTTTTTTTTCTGTACTACAGAGAATATTCCTGCTGAGTTATGAAGATAGTGAGCACTCAGAGCATGGCTTCTTGTAGCAAAGAAACCATCCCCATATTTTTCTCCTTTCCCAGAAATAGCTCTAAGGTGTCAGGATATCCTCTGACACACTCAGCACAACAGGATCCCATTGCAGAAAATTGGCACTGTGTGTCTAGATCCATTTGTAATCTTAAAATCAACAAGATAAAAAAGTTAGAAGTAAGAACTTCTATTTCTCTATGCTGAAGACAGCGATTCAGGCAGGGTGTCAGGTAAGAGAGTTCTATAGCAGCTTTTTTACTAGGATGAAAATCAGTGTTATGCTGGGAAACCCTGAGTTTTGGAGGTTAATTCTATTTCATCAGCTCTCAAAGAGGCTCCCACTGTTAGTGCATTTACCCATTATAGGACCTTAACCCTCTCTCAACCACACATCAAAGAGGATGCACTGAAAATCAGCTAACAGACTGTATAGGGATCAATGTAAACTGGAAAACCCCAAGTCCCACACCTTGCAGCTTTCTTTTCTTTTTCTTACAAATGCCCTTGGGAAATGATGCATTGGAATATCCAATCAAAGCAGAATTTCTGAAAGCAAAATTTGAATTCAAATAGACTACAAAATGGGAGTTTTAATCAATTCAGGAGACGCTCCATCCAAAGAAATATGGAAAATGAATCAACAGACAATATAATTATGCAGAATAATATCACTGACAGCCTCAGCTCAAGCATTCACAAACACTTTTTCTTTCCTCCAAATGAATTTCTGATTGAAAGGATGAGACATCCTCAATCATTTGTTTATCCGAAGAATGTGTGCACATGGAAAAGTGATTAGTGAACTTATATTCATTATCTGAATTTTTTAGCTATTGACCAAAAAAAAAAAAGAGAGAAGAAAATATCAACTATTTCTCCAAAATAACCCCTTAGTCATTATTTATAAAAAGTTTACAGAAGCAGAAGTATATTGTAATTTATTTAATACTATTGAGCATTTATGAAAAAAAAATTAGTAACATTACCAAAGTGTATGCTCTCTATTCAAACACATCAGCTTAATTAAGATAGTCAAATCAAGAACACTTCAGCTATTAAATATTTTTAAAATATTGAAATTGTCAAAACATCAAGCAGATGATAAAAAACAGAATTTTAGTAGATTGTCAAAAATTAGAAAACAGACTCAAACAACAGGCTATCAGAGGGGAAAATAATGATAGTGCAAGGATGATTAAACACAATAAAAATCACCTTGGTAATGATCATTGATGCAAAAAACTAGGCTCTTAATTAATCCAGTCACATTTTATTTTAATTTGTTAGGATACATACCATTTTATTTAAGAATTCTCAGTGGAATCCCAAGGGGAAAATAGGTCAACAGTTTTCTACTATTAAGCACATATATATTTATCCCATTTTTTCCTCTCCCATAAGTGTGGACAAAAGTGTAAAATGACCAGGAATTATCGTAATGCTGATCTTGGTAAGGTTGCAGTGATGGAAGCACACTGTTTTTATTCAGAATTTCATTAAAGTTTTTTTTTTTTTTAATAGATTATTTATGGGTTTGGATGTCCTGACAAATCCCTACTTGATTTGTGCTGGTTTTTTCTGTAAATGGGTACATACTTGCCTCTCTGCATCTCTAGGTTTACTAAACAACCCATTATTCTCTTCCTAGATACACAGAAAGCCTGAGTTCACTGAAATATGCAGGTAGAGGTGGCCACGTGACTAAGATCTGACCATTTGAATGTGATTGGAATTGAATTGTGTCATTTTGCAATTGAGAGAATGAAGAGCAGAGGTGTCCTCCCCACATATTGTGTCCTTCTTTTGGGCAGCTGGGAGTGGAGGTTTCCCAGACAGCAGAGCCACAGGATGGAAGGAATAGATCCCCAAGTCACACCAGGGGAGACTGTGAGGTTAGCAACAAGGAAACTTCAGTTATGTTAAGCCATAGTATCACTGAGTTATTTGTTATAACTGCTTAATTAGTTACCCTGATTAACAGAACTACTGTCTTGTAAAAAGGCATGCTACCCGCAAACTATGGAGGGACTGGTTGTGTTTCAGAAAATATAATGCCAAACCTATCTGAGTGTCTTTATCTTTATTTTGTTTTTTTAAGATTTTACTTATTTATTTGGCAGAGAGTGAGATCACAAGTAGGCAGAGAGGCAGACAGAGAGAGAGGAGAAAGCAGGCCCCCTGCTGAACAGAGAGTCCGATGTGGGGCTCAATCCCAGGACCCTGAGATCATGACCTGAGCCGAAGGCAGAGGCTTTAATCCACTGAGCCACCCAGGCACCCTGAGTTTATTTATCTTTAAAATGAGTATTTCATTAATCCATTTTATCAAAAACATTGAAATTTTAGCAATCAGAAACATGGTATTTACAGCAAGCTATGAAACCAAGACAGAGGTCTTTTAACAAATACACTTAAAAGATAAAACAAAACAAAAACAAAAATCGAAAGGTCCACCTTAGTTGGTAGCAGAGCAGACCCTGAGTTCTGCCAGGCAGCTATGTTCCCGTTTCTTTTGTTATCATGTCCATGGGGAAAATCTGCATGCCCCACTAACTAACAAGATGATATTCATGTATGTCTCTAGCATTTGAAAAACAAAAATAATGGTGAGTTTGAAGATAATGATCATGATGATGGCTGATTACACCAACCATTTATTGAGAGTTCATGTACCATGCAACGAATACTTAACTTGATGATTTTAGTATTTTGGATGACCCAGGTGAAAACTAAATTAGTATCTTCATTTTAAAGGTTTAGAAACTGAGGCCTAAAATCATGAAGTTAATAAAGGTAGAAAGGTCAGTCTAATTCTAAGACCCATGTTCTTAGTTACCACTTTAAGAGAAATCAATTAGGGGTTTTTAAATACATTGGGCTCCTATAATTCTGTGCCCCAATTCTACTGCCTTCCTATTAAAGTCCAAATGGCATATCATGGTTTAAAGACCTTTCATGAGCCTACCTTTCCTGTCTCTATAACTTTTCCTGTCAGTTTCTCTAGATGTAAAAATTAAAGCTTTATTTCACACATATGAGTGTGTGAGAGACAGAGAGCATTGCGGGGTTTGGGATTTACTTTTCTGGCTTAAGTAAGATTGAGAAATTTGGTTAGGTCTGGTATGATTCTTGAAATTCAAGTGTGCATATTAACAATGGTCTCCTACCAAGGGCAGCAGTATTGTGAGGGAAGAAAGAAAGTATAATTGCCCTCTTGTTTGTTTCTGGGTTTTTTCTACCTGTTTTGTTTTATCCATAGCTCTATATTGTATAAAACTTAATCACATATCAGATAGTGGCTATCCATGATTGCCAAGTTCCAGCTGTCCTTTGTTTCAGTCCCTTGATAAAAGATGGAATTAAAAAAGAATGCAAATATAACACAATAAGTTTGGAAGTCCAGAAGGAAAGAACTAGAAATTTAAAAGCATGACAATTACCAAAGGAAAAGCAGAAAACTTGAATAGGCCAGTTTCTATAGAAGATGTTGGCAAAGTGATTAAAAATTTTACTCCTCTTTCCCCCAAAAGACACTTGAGCAAGACAGTTTCTTGTTCTAGGTCTAGGCTTCTTCTAAGTAAGTGATAATTACAAAGATAATTAAGATTTTACAGACTATAGGAATAGATGGGTATCTCATCAGTTCATTTTATATAGCAGGAATAGAATTAATAACCAATCTAAAAAGAGATGGTACAAAGAAAATTATAGAATAGGCATTTAGCTATATTTAGATATAGATACATGCCTGTGTATATGCATTGATTTTCAATAAAATACTACCAGATTTTATTTATACTACCAGATCGGATTCTCTATCCAATAGTTATTTAGAAGATAAATATATTAGAAGCATAGAAGACTCATATTTCATTGACAAAACCAAAGGAGAAAAGTCAAACAAATATTCCAGTACATGAGAAATTATTTACTAAAATAAAGTAGTCATTTCTTATTTTTAAATGAAATTGAAATAATAATAGAAGAAATATCCTTTAAAATGAGAGATATCTTACACACGTACACACACAAACCCTACAACTTTTTACAAGCAAAACACTAAAGCCATTTCCATTGAATTCTAAAAGAGATGCATAGGTAGTTATTATTTGAAAGAGATGCATAGGTAGTTATTATTTGAATTTAAATAAAAACATTTTTAATAAATCCAGGTAAAGATCAAAAGAAACATAAAACAGTATTTTTACCAACTATTAATAGATACGGTAAAACAAGATGGCAAATAAAGAAAAAGATCTAGATAATAGAGAAACTAGTTAAGATGGTTGGATATGACACATTTTCAAAAATACATAGTTTCGGTCTACATTAGCAATAGCCAGATATAAATGAAAATGGGAAGCATTCTGTTCTTAAAAGTGAAAACTGGAATCTGTATAGCAATTAATTTAATAAGAAAATTTAACATCTATAAGGAGAAAATTATTAAATCTTATTGGAAGACTCAAAACAAGGTTTGTACTTAAGTTATAGCATATCTTATTCTTAAATGCAAAGACAAAATAATAAAAATGTCTACCTCAAAATGAATTCATTTCTTAATTTATAACTCCAAATAGAAAACTAAATTTTTGAGCTGAGTAAATGAGTTAATAGTTCATACGTAAAAATATATATTATGAGACTTGATGCATTTTTATTTCTATTTTTCCCTCAAAGCAAAAATGAGAATAAAGATATTAAATATACTTTTAAAAACACAGATACAGGAAGATAGAAATAATAATAAGATGATGACCACGGAAAAATGATGCCAAGAAAATTTTGGAAGCCCACAGAAGATGTAAGATAACAAATCACTTAGCTGAACCCATCTTTTTTTTTTTTTAAGATTTTATTTATTTGACAGTGAGAAACACAGTGAGAGAGGGAACACAAGCAGAGGGAATGGTAGCGGGAGAAGCAGGCTTCCTGCCGGGCAGGGAGCCTGATGCGGGGCTCGATCCCAGGACCCTGGGATCATGACCTGAGCTGAAGGCAGACGCTTAACGACTGAGCCACCCAGGTGCCCCTAGCAGAACCCATCTTATGCCACATATCAAAACATAGTGAAAATAAAAACTATATACATAGTTCATGTATGTATGCATATTTGTAAAAATACATACTTAATATATGTATATATATGTAAAATATGTATATTTTTATGTGTGTGTATATAGACACTTCTTTACAAGTGTGTTATGTTATTTTACATTTAGGTCTTTAAGGAAATCTCCATTAATATTAAATACTTGGGTAATTTTTAAATTTTTTAATTGAATTTTAAAGATTTTATTTATTTATTTGACAGAGAGAGACACAGTGAGAGAGGAAACACAAGCAAGGGGAGTGGGAGAGCGAGAGCAGGCTTCCTGCCAAGCAGGGAGCCCGACGTAGGACTCAATCCCAGGACCCTGGGATCATGACCTGAGCTGAAGGCAGATGCTTAACCAAATGAGCCACCCGGGCATCCCTAATTGAATTTTTGATTGAATAATTTTTAATTGAAGTATAGTTGACACACAGTGTTACAGTTTTCAGGTGTATAGTATAGTGATTCAACAACTCTATACATTATGCTGTGCTCCCCACAACGGAGCTACCATCTGTCACCATACAACACTGTTACAGTATCATTAACTATGCCATACCTTTTATAGCTTGAGTAATTTTTGATATGTAAATATTATAAGATGTGGTGTCCCTTGAAAGGAATAAGCTATATATTGCATTACTTGGGTGGATTCCATGTTAAGTGACAAAAGCAAGATTCAGAGTAGTGTGTATAAAATGATTTTGTATTTATAAAAAACAACGACTAAAGCCCAATATGTATGCATGTGAAATTGTATATTGCTATAATGACATGGAGAAAGTCAGACAAAATCGGCTCTGACCAAGCCTATGGACCACTAAGTTAGTACTTCCCAGCACACCTAACCCTTTCCTCACAGCAGCAGGAATATAAGCTCACGCTTTAGCCACTTGGAACTTCTCCATGTGCCTCATGATTACCACGTTCTTCCCTATCTCTGCAACTGGCACATCCTTTTCTCTCTACTGAGATTGTTCCACTCCTCTGATAGAAATGTCTTATCCCTTTTTAAGGTGTAGTTCAAATGGTACCACCTCTGGGAATCCTTCCCAGGCCTAGTAAGGATCTCTCTTCCTTAGGCTCACAAACGTTCCAAACCTCTTTCAGCTCTTACCACATTGTATTGTGGTGATAGCTCTGTCTTTTCTCATCAGCTGGTGAACTCAAGGATCTTGGAGCAGGATCTCAAAGCCAGCTCTGCCACCTCCTGCCCTTTTGATTTTGAGAAACTTAATGAAGTCTTACTGAGTCTTAGTCCTCTCAAAGGTACAATGTGGTAGTTGTAAGGATTCAATGAGTTCATATACTCCAGGGCTCAGTAACATGCCTGGCACAGAATAAATTCTATACCAGGATTGCTCTTATTACTATCTCGGTCCTCAGCACACAGCTCAGTGCCATGCTCATGATCAACAGAGATTTGCTGAATGGAAATCACAAGAGCAAAGGCATATCATCATCAGAGAAAAAGAGAAAGAGCAAAGCCAGGCCACAGACAGCTGAAGCCACTGGTGAAGTACATCCCACCAGGACTGGCCCCTATGCAGCTAACAGGTCCCCCTCCCGTGGTTATATCTATGCATTACTATGATCTCCATGAGAGATGTATTGCCCTTAAGCCTTTCCTGGTTTTCCAGTTAGCAGGACGTAAACTTGATTCATGCCCCAACCTCACTGTTGGAGGCACCAGGTGTGCCAAAACGATTCTTCACCATGTCTAGAACACACAGCCAAAAGTTTCTTCACCATGTCTAAAACTCTAACATATCTAAAGCCCCAAAATGTAATGGCATGACATAGGGAGGGGTAATAAACAAGGAAGTAGAAGAACCTGTAGAATTTGAAGAAAATTTAGTTTTGGAAAAAGGTAAAGTAACCTTCAAAGTGGATTGTGAAATAGCAGCCTGAAAGATAAGAAGAATCCGGAAAAGCGAGATGTAACTCAAAGACCAAAGAGTGTTTTAAATAGAAGAATGTCATCAAATGTGTCAAATGAAGCTGAGAGGTTAGAAGATGAAGACAAGGGGCGCCTGGGTGGCTCAGTCGTTAAGCGTCTGCCTTCGGCTCAGGTCAGATCCCGGGGTCCTGGGATCGAGCCCCGCATCGGGCTCCTTGCTCTGCAGGAAGCCTGCTTCTCCCGCTACCATTCCCTCTGCTTGTGTTCCCTCTCTCGCTGTGTTTCTCTCTGTCAAATAAATAAAATCTTTAAAAAAATATATTAAAAAAAATAAAAAAAAAAAGAAGATGAAGACAAATACAGGGCAATTGAATTTAGTGACCTTGACAAGAGTAGTTTTATGCAGTGGATTGGATGAAATCCCAACTGCAATGGTTGAAGAATGAGGAGAGAACATTAGTGACAGAACATATAAATGGCTTTTTCAAGAAACACCAGTATAGGAAAAACAACAGGCAGAAGAAATGGGGTAGTGACTGGAGAGGCAGAAGAAGCAAATTCGTCTTTCTTTCTTTTTCTTTCGTAAGAACGAGAATTCTATATTGAGAAAATGTTTTCAATGACTATTCAGGAGAGCCATATTCAAGTTTCAGCAAAAAGGAGACAGTCAAATGGTTGAATCCTTGAGACAATCCTTGAGAGTATGATAGGCTTGGCCATTGGTAGGAGGCAGGGCACTGACTTAATTTGAGCAGAAAAGCAAAAAGAGAAAACAGATGTTGAGAAAATGGATTTTAGGGTTTGCTGTGGGGAAGATAAGGGAGTCGGCATTTGAAATCTTCCATTTTCTCAGTGAAGTATAAAGCAAGCTCAATGGTGAGGTGAGAAAGCCTAGGATAGTCAGTGGGTTTTAGGAGGGAAGAGATATATATGAATTAGCAGTTTTTGAGAGTATAAAAATGAGCTTATGAGATAACTGTGTTAAGACTACTAGACAGGGTTGACTCATTTTGAATATAAAGTGAAGCTAATCTGGTGGCAGAGGTTTCTTCCAGCAATGTTCTGACCCTTAGGTGTGGACAGGTGTGGACACAGAGGAAATGGACAGCTGGGTACAACCAGGGTGGAGAATTTGCCACCTGAGAAATAAAAAGGAATGAGCAATTTCTATTTGGAAAGATATAATTACCATGGTGGGTCATGCGCTATAACTAAGATAACCAAAATAAATAAACAAATAAAAATGAGTAGAGGGGTCTTTATTCTAGTGAGAAACAGTGGTAACAACAGATAGGAGATCTCACCATATCTCCACTAAAAACCAGACTGGCTGTATCTCCATCAGTTTGTCAGATCGCAAACATTTGGAGTAAGACACTGGAGTCTTTTAGGGGAAGAAAACAGACACAGTGAAAGTGTAGAGGAAAGGAGAGCACCTGGGAGGCCAGATCCTTCCTGCAAACAGGAAGTACAAGAACATTCAGTGTAAGGGCAGTATGTGCAGGAAAACAACTGAACTATTATATACACCATTCTCTTGACTGTCACATTTTTTTCACATAAAAGTACCTGTATTATTCATGTCTTAACATGTCAATAAACACAGGTCTCTGTCATTGCCTTTTAATGACAGCATAACATCCTGTTATGTGTATTTGAGCTAACCCTCTATTGCGGAATAGTTAGATTGAGTCTATGTTGTTAAATATGACTAGAATTATGAGAATCGTACCTACATCTCGGAAGACAATCTCACCCAGTAGTTCTGGACATATCTGAGTTCCCTCCACAGTCCTCAGAGTATTCTTCTGAATGACAATAACAGTCTTTAAAATAAGGAAACTTGCATAAAATGTCACAGCCTTCAGAATAGAGCATCAGCTCCAAGACAGACATGAGAAGAGACTCCTTGCATGTCTGTACTTTGAGATTCTAACCCAATTATATGCTATGAGGTCAATAGAGATGCTTCAGAGTAGCTAGTTTGATTTTTTTCAAGGCTAATTTTCATTCCCAAGACAATCCCTTCTTTTAAAAAAAAAAAAATTTTATTTATTTATTTGACAGAGAGAGAGAGAGATCACAAGTAGGCAGAGAGGCAGGCAGAGAGAGAGAGGGAAGCAGGCTCCCCACCGCGCAGAGAGCCTGATGTGGGGCTCAATCCCAGGACCCTGAGATCATGACCTGAGCTGAAGGCAGAGGCTTCAACCCACTGAGCCACCCAGATGCCCCCCCAAGACAATTCTATTTAAAATATACCATGGTATCAAGAGGTTCATCTGCTTAATTTTAATTCACCTTCATTTGAAAACATAATTTCACCCTTTAAGAAGTGTAGTATTCTGATGCATTTGTTTGGTGCAAACGCACTCTTCCAATGCCCTGTGTAAAAATGCACCAATGTTTAACAGATGATCCCAGATCCTGAGGACTTTGAAATGCAGCCTGTGTTGCTATTGGAGGCAATTAAGTCTGTAGATTTGCATTAAATTGAAATATCATAACTGTCTCCTGAGCCGTTACTTTTTTTAGAGGCCTAATTAAATCTTGTAGATAAACAAACAGAAAATATCTAGGCAGGTGTACATATACTTAAATATCACAAGGTGAGGGGGATGAATATGTGCCTTATCTCAATATTAGAGCTGGGTGATTGTTAAAGAAACTTTTATTACTTCAAGTAACAAGAAACTTTATTTTAAGTAGCTTCCCCCTCCCATTCAGCCTTCCATGAGTCATCCTCTGAGGTATTCCTAGCTCCAGCTCTCAGCATATATAATAAGTTTCCATGGATGCTTTAACATTGAGCTCTCCAGGCAGTTCTAGTCAGAATATTAAAGATTGTATGTTTTTCCTTCTGACCTCACCAAAAATACCTTCGAGAATGCTGCTAATGTCCCCAATTTAAAGAACAGGTAACTGCGGAGTTCAGCATTTTAAAAATCTCCCTTGCAAACACCTCTGTTGATAAAAGAAGTTGGTGTGTTGTAGAGTTAATACTCTACAATAGAGTATTGTAAAGGGAGAGGGAGAGCTTTCTGTATAAGAATCTTATTAGAAAATAAAGTGGTGGTGGTTGGGTGGCTGTTCACTGGTTAAGCTCTCCTTCCTATTTTTTTCTTTAAAAAAAAGGCGGCTCCTGGGGGAATCTGTTGATTAAATGCCTCTTTTTTTGTTTTGTTTTGTTTGTTTAAATTTAAATTCAATTAATTAACACAAAGTATATCATTAGCTTCAGAGGTAGTCAGTGATTCATCAGTTTTATATAATATGCAGTGCTCATTATATCATGTGCCCCCCTTAATACCCATCACCCAATTACTCATTACCCCACTCCCCTCCCCACCAGCAAGATACAAATATAATGATCTGAAGGGTCACCTGCACCCCAATGTTTATAACAGCAAAGTCCACAATAGCCAAACTATGGAAAGGGTCCAGATGTCCATCAACAGATGAATGGATAAAGAAGATGTGGTGTACACACACACACACACACACACACACACACACACACACACACACACACACTGGAATACTACTCAGCCATCAAAAAATGAAATCTTGCCATTTGCAACAATGTGGATGGACTAGAGGGTATTATGCTAAGCTAACTAAGTCTGTCAGAGAAAGACAATTATCATATGATCTTACTCATATGTGGAATTTAAGAGACAAATCTTAAAGAATTGGGAGGGAAGAATAAAAGAAGACGAAATCAGAGAGGAGACAAACTGTAAGAGACTCTTAATCACAGGATTAACCCATTAAACCACTTAACCCACTGAGCGACCCAGGTGCCCCAGAAATATTTCTTTTATTTTAGAACTGCAACATTCCTAAAAATTAAACATTAAAACAATTTCAAAAATGGATGCCTGGGTGGCTCAGTGGGTTAAGCATCTGCCTTCGGCTCAGGTCATGATCCTGGGGTCCTGGGATCAAGGTCTGCATCAAGCTCCTCGCTTAGCAGGGAGTCTGCTTCTCCCTCTGCCTGCTGCTCCCCCTGCTTGTGCTCTCTCCCTGACAAATAAATAAATAAAATCTTTAAAAATATAAAAATAAATAAAATAAAAGGAACTGCAACATTCCTCAGATACTGTTGTTTGTTATAAGGCTGATCTCTCTTCTCTTCCTTAAGGGGCGTATAAAATTCACCACCTGACACTGGGGTGTGTGACATTCAGGCACCTAGATGGAGTACACATCCTTTCCTCCCTGGTCACATCTTGGGAAGGAGAGCATGGCTTTAAAAGGCATCAGGCTCAAAGCAAGGGTTTGGGATTTGTCCCTCATGAGGCACATAGACAACTCTGAACGAGTCACTTATCTTTTCCAAGTCACTATTTCCTTGGTAAAATGGCAATGAAGTTAGATTTGCTAACCCCCATAAGTGTTTTGTTAAGTGAGACACTGTCTAAAAAACTGATAAGTAAACTTCTACTATGATGAATATAGCAAAGTGGTAAAACAGTAAGATGGCCTTGATTTCTACTGCAGCTTTATTGCTTCTACCTGAGGGAACTTGGGCAAATTACTTAAGCTTTTGGAGCCTCAGCTTTCTTACCTGTGAAGGGATACTTTGTAGGACTTCTGGGAGCATTATACTGTATAACACATATCAAGTGTTATACTCAAAATGGTCATCAGTCAATAAACACCAGTCAATATTTTTTAATCAAAAATATCAGCTTCAAAGAGGGGACAGTTTCATCTTCTACAAGGTTAATAATTGCAATAGATTAAAACTCATCAAATACGTAAATCCATGAGTTCATACAGCCATTTTTTTAAGGTTATCTTGGAAAGATGATAGGTAAAGACAAATAAAAACAAACCCATAATCTGAAAAACTAGTAAATAACTAAAAAGTATAAAGCTTCTATCCTGTCTTCCTAATATAAACTCTATGACTGGGAAACCAAACAAGATATGAGGGCAAATGTGTCATTATAGAATCATTGCAACTAATATGTAAAGAAAAACAGAATTTGAATATTACCATTTTCAACCCTCGATTACTTAATGAGCCTAGGCATAAAAGATCAATAGCTGCTAACATCAAAGAAAGAACAAATCCAGTCTCTACGTGCCTCTTAAAGGAAGATAACTCCAGTTATAATCTCACTGAAAGGATTGAAGCAGAGCCTGATTCAGAGGCTACCATACAGATTCCAGACTATGCGGAATTGTTCAGGTCAAATGGGTTTGGTCTCTCAACAAATAAATTGTATGTGGTAAAAAGGAAAAAAAGATGAAAGAACTTGTAGATTTTTTTAAAACAATTAAAAGATATAACTAATTGGAAAAAATAGGCTAATCTACAATGTCCAGAGATGTACACTTGGGATAAAACTGAAAGAATATCAAGAAAGCACTGACTACTGTCAAAGTCAGTACAGTTGCAGAAGGATTTTGACGGTGAATGTGTCTGAGAGCAGGCGAATGGGACAAGGCTTCCGGGGCAGCTGGCAAAGTTAAGTGTATTGGTCTTCAAACAATTCATTAAGCTACAAATTTGTTTTGGGTTGCTTCCTGCATCTGTTTATTATTTATTTTTTAATAAGTTACAATATTTTTTTTAAGATTTTATTTATTTGAGAAAGAGAGCCAGAGAGAAAACACAGGCTGTGGGGAGGAGCAGAGGGCGAGGGAGAAGCAGACGTCCCACTTTGCAAGGAGCCTGATGTGGGGCTCCATCCCCGGACCTGGGATCGTGACCTGAGCCAAAGTTAGGTGTTTAACTGACTGAGTGACCCAAGCACCCCACTTACAACATTTTAAATGAAAACCAAAACCAAAACCTTGGAACCCTCAGCATGAACATCTAATCCAATGGATCCCCAACTCGGAAAATCACACAAAGGAATTTTTGACAAAGGTTCTACTACTAGTAAGGTAATTTAATCTTACTTCTTACTACCACGGTCAGAGTTACCTTCTTGAAATATATACATTTTTCCCCCCTGCTCTATCAAAGAATTAAAGACAACACTTTGCAAGATATCTCTTATCCATGGATGTCAGATCTTTAAAAAAAAAATACAGAAAGCATGTGGGGCACCTGGATGGCAAAGTCAATTGTGTCGTTCTCTTGGTTTCCACTCAAGTCATGATCTCAGGGTCCTGAGATCGAGCCCCACCTCAGGCTCTATGCTCAGTGGAGAGTCTATTTGCGATTCTCTTCCTCTGCCTCTGCCCCTGCCCCCACTGATGCTGGCTCTCTCTCAAATTAATTACTTAATTTTTTAAAAAATACAGAATACAGGGGCACATAGGTGGCTCAGTGGGTTAAAGCCTCTGCCTTTGGCTCAGGTCATGATCTCAGGGTCCTGGGATCAAGTCCCGCATCGGGCTCTCTGCTCAGCAGTAAGCCTGCTTCCCCCCCCCCCCCCCCCCGCCTGCCTCTCTGCCTACTTTTCATCTCTCTCTCTCTCTATGTCAAATAAATAAATAATGTAAAAAAAAATACAGAATGCATAACAAATGTTAAAAATAGTACCCGAGAAAGCAGATTTATTCCCACAGATTCTTGTTTCCATTACCTAAAACGGCATTTTAAACCCTTTCTATTTCTCTCTTTAGTAAGCATTCCGAGGCTTCCACATTTATCTCCATACACTGACTATTCTGCAACTTTAAAGCCAACAGTCTTTGGGATTTTCAACAGTAACAAAAATAATGTTTCAAAACTGAAAGATTTTTTTTTTCTAAAGACTTTATTTATTTATTTGACACACAGAGAGAAAGAGAGATCACAAGCAGGCAGAGAGGCAGACAGAGAAATAGGGGAAGCAGGCTCCCCACTGAGCAGAGAGCAGATGTGGGGCAAGATCCCCGGACCCTGAGATCATGACCTGAACCAAAGGCAGAGGCTTAACCCACTGAGCCACCCAGGCGCTCATGAAGGATTTTTTCTTTGAGGTACATCTAGACTATTCTACAGTACACATAAAGTTCTGATGCTAATAACCCCTACTATGGAGGTACACTTCCTTTGTTTTTCTGCAGCATGAGTGAAATGATAGTGGCTAGGTCCAGATTTCCCAAAATAGAATGTGAGAATCCTAGAATGTTAATCCCACCAAGTATCTTCAAGATATGCTGGTCCACTTTCTAGGTAACAGAGGTGATATTTCCATAGGTATTACATGCACCTAACTCCTAATTGATGCTTCCGATTTTGGGTCTGGAATATTTCCAAGGTCTATGATACTTGTGCTTCAATTAATTTACATGACAACCCCAAGAAGTAGATTTCATTCCAGAATAGAACCTAAAACACAAAAGGAGCATCAGAGTTAAGTGAGGGCATATAGCTGAGATTCAGAACCAGGCAAACACCGCTTGTGTTCTTGCCATTTGCTTTGTCACTGTCTTGTTTTTCTAGCACAGCTACTGGATATGAAGGGAAGAAGTAGACCTAAGGAAGAAATGGAAATACCAGAAGAGAGATGAATCTCAGTCAGTGGAGTCAGGGCCTAGGCAGACGCAGCATAAAACTAGACCCTAGTCTAGTTGGCAGGGACAATCCAGGCTACAACTACACTCTGGTTTCAGATGGCTTCTCATTGGCAGGCTAAAATATTCTGGAAATTAGTCCTCAGTAAAGTGGATAATGAAGGTAAATTATGCAGGAAAATAAATATTAAATCTTTAACCGAGTTGACCTTTATTTTTTTTCTCCAGCCTTTCAAAAAAGACAAATAGAATATTTCCAGAACATTCTATGTGCCAAGCACCATGTGAGGTGCTCATATCATAAACCGAATTAGACACAATCCTGGCCCTAAGGTAACTCGGAGTTTTGCCGGAGGATTTCAGCGCCAGTTATTTGGATTCTTGTTCCTCTCTTGAGGAGAGAAACCATGTTTCGGAGCTTCCAGTAACACAATCCTTACTCCTCCTGTCTGTTCTATACCCACCTCCTTTCCGGGCTTTTGTCTTCTCTAACCTTTACTCTGTTTGCCAATGAACTATCCAGGAAAAAAAAAAAAAGTGGCAGAAATGCTGAATCATATTGTATCTTCCCATTAACGTTGAGAGACTCATTGCACTGGAAAATGCCAAGTTCCCCCATTGCTGGCACCCAGGCATCATTCCACTGACCATTTCTAACTCCACTGATGTCATAAATATACCTCAGCCAGAAAACTAATTGTCCAAAATTGATGAGAAAGTAGGGGAGCATGTGGAATCCCCTTCTGGACTCTTTGAATAATTTTGCAGAATGAAAGAATTTGTGTAATTTCTCCAGGGACATGCTCGATTATTCTGCATCAGCTTTGTAACAAATGGTGATAATAGCTATTTTAGAGTTTAATGTAACAGGAGCCCAGGCGGAGGAACAGGTGCAAAGGGAATTAAGTTAAAAAACCTTTTTCTTCAGAAAATCAATCTTGCTTATGTTTCCTGTACAAAACTGTTTTGTCTGGCTCCCACCTTCTGCATTGCTCACCCCCCCGCCTGAGCCCAGGACCACTTGAAATCAGTGGTTATCTCACTTACTGTCCACCGCAACTAGCCCTTATTTCAATGCTGGAAGCATGGGGAAGATGAATTTAAAATAGTGTAAGATCTCCACTGTGAATGATTAATAAATTTCTTGCTTCTGATCTGTTCTTAAGCTCACCTCTTTCCTAGGTCTAATAAAAATAATACTATACACACTTGTTATATGCTAAGCACTGTACACCATGTTTACATACATCACATCACTAATCTTCAAATAAGTAAAGAGTGGTTATTAAGCCACTTTACAGATAATGGGGTAGGGGGCTTACTCGAGCCACACAACTAGTAAATGCCAAAATGAAGACCTGAGCCCAAGAATGTCCAACCAACCCAAAAGAAATAACCCTTGTTCAGGCCCTTCTGGCACCAAAATATTGCCTGCAATAGTCGAGGGTGTTTCATCTAGAATGACTACAAATCTCTAATAATCTTGTAATAATCTCTTTTACTTAGGTCTGTTAAGAAGTCCAAAAACTGATACAATTATTTGCTCCTACAATAAAAGTGGGAACTTGGTACATTTTACTAGAGACAGATAAAAAGAATCTTCTATACAAAATGTATCTTATACGCATGTGCGCACATGCACACATATCTTCCAACTTATAAATCTTACAGAGGGTGGTCTCATTATTATCATCAAGAATCTCATCAGCGAAGAAAAACCTCAGCTGGGCCACTTTCTTTGTCCTCCAAATTCTAGATTCTTCTCTGTTCCTCCTCTCTGTCCCTTGCTGTTCATATCACAAGCCAACTGTTCTTTCCATTTAAATTTAT
The DNA here is from genome assembly GCA_028646535.1 of Procyon lotor. Taxonomy (NCBI): domain Eukaryota; kingdom Metazoa; phylum Chordata; class Mammalia; order Carnivora; family Procyonidae; genus Procyon; species Procyon lotor. The sequence continues at coordinate 32,221,775 of CM053617.1, read as the reverse complement.
AATTGTTCTTTCCATTAAATAAAACAATTCAATCTTTGAGTCTGAATTGCTAAAAAGTCACTCAAAGTGCAACTCCATCTATTTCCTCAGGATTAGTTGCTCTTGTATCTATTTTTACACAGTTAAGCATAGCTAGAAATTTCTAATACCCTGTGAAATAGTGACCCTGGCTCTTTAGCAATCTATCCCAAGGGCAGAAGATTTGCATATCCCTATTGGAGCTGAGAAAGAATGGGGGGCCACTCTGGGCTTGGGTGGGAAAAAGCCAGCAAATATAGTATATTGGCTTCCCTGGAAAACTGGAAAATGCATATATATGTACCTATGGGCATATCCATATAAGTGTATACTATATTGTACTATACTATATGTATATTTATATACAGGAGATTTAGAAGACCTTCTTTTTCTGAAAATAATTGATATTGGGCCACCTAAAATAGAAACATTTACAATAAGTTGCAAAATTTCATTTGAGGAGAAAGAAAAAAATTGGAAGAATGAAACTATGTATGCAAATATGTATATTTTCCCTTAAATTTAGTAACATTTAGGTTTCTTTTTTTTAAAAAAAAGATTTATTTATTTGACAGGGAGAGAGAGCAGAAGCATCAAGAATGGAAGAGGGGGAAGCAGGCTCCCCACTGAGCAGGGAGCCTGACGCGGGACTCAATCCCAGGACCCCGAGATCATGACCCAAGCCAAAGGCAGTCGCTTAACCAACCGAGCCACCCAGGCACCCCAACATTTAGGTTTTAATTGCCCCAAGTACTAATCCTGTGAATGAATATGGTATGGATCAAGTCCTGACTTTTCTGAGTGGTTTTGCTTTACTAGTTTTATGATTGTATGGTATGTCATCTCTGTTTCATATTTGCCTTTTTCAGCCTGATCTTAAAGTACCCCTACCAAGTGCCAAAAACAATTAGTAGTTCCACAGTATGCCAGAGGCTTTGCTTAATGTTTCAGTAGTCATTTGTTTTTCTACTTCTTTTACCTCTCCCCTCCCCCCACCCCCTATTTCTTCCTCTTCCTATTCTGGAGCCAGTCCTGCATCATCATTATTGTTTCGCAATCTCCCTTCCTTTCTTCTTGCCTCCCTCCCACACTCCCTTCCTTTCCTTTCTTTCTTTCCTTTTTTAAACACTTGGTCATCCATAGTTTCGGGTGGGATTTGAGTAATTCTCCAATATGATTGCCAAGGATCCATGATATACCGCACTTATTGCAAGATCTGCAATTCCATTTTGTGATTGATTTACCTTGTGTTTTTATTGTATTAGAAGACGCAGCATTTAGAAATCAGTTAGAGATGATTTACACACCTATGAGTGGAAAAATTAAGTAGAGATGAATGATTGAGTGGAGGCTGGTTTTTTAAGTATTTACTACATTAGTGAATCTTTTCATGGTATAAAGATTCACTTCCATCTACATCCTCCTAATGCTGAGGACTTGAATAATAAGATGTCCACATTTATCATCACTCAAGTAGAGTATACATACTACTCCATCTCACCTCCTTCACTCCATATAGGTCAAAGACATTTTTCACATTAATACAAATAGAACAGGCAAGGATCAGAGAGGTAAAGTAACATAGAAAAAGTCACATAGCTTTTGATGACAGAGCCAGGCAGAGGCACCCCAACTCCTTGTCTAGTTGTTTTTTTTTTTTTTAATTAATCCACATTTACTATAGGACTTAATTTTTAAAAATAAATGATCTTGGCATTTATTATGTAAATTTCTTATCCCCCCCACCCTTTCAATTCCTAATTAAGAACTGGTAAACAAAGAAATTTGGTGCAGTTCCAATAATATGAGCAATTCTGTGGTTAGAATGCAATTGTAAGGAATTGGAGTTTAGTCAGAATACCGGTTCTAACAACTGTTCTCTTAAAACAATATTTCAAAGGAGGACAGCAACATTTCTGATTCTACCTGCAATGTGGTCATTCAAAATCCATTACTGAGGAACGGGATTTAAAAGTTAATGTTACATTTTATACTCAAGGAAAAACTCATCCATTTTGCTGCTAGAGAGATAGCCCTACATGGAGGGTGAACAGAAATTTAAAAAGTGCTTTTGGCAAAATTACTTCTAAAATTTGAAAGGGAGATTTACAACATCATTACTCACTGTAATTACAATAATAATTTAAGAAATGCTAAAGTGCCTATATTATTAGAGGCAAATAGACATTATAAAAAATATACCGAAAAGGGATTTACAATAAAATCAACCGCCTCTCCTCAACTAACTCAAAATAAAAGAAGCCCAGCTGCCATAATTCTAGGAGAGTAGCTCTTATGCAACTTAATTGTTTTCACTTACATGTAGAATTCTAGGTCACAGGTATGCTTAGTTCCTTATTTTTATACGAAGCCCCAGAGATGTATACAGCAAGATCGACTTTAAGTGGAAGTTAATATTGGAATCTCTTGAGCAGTTGGTGCTGGATTTCCCAGTCCATTATTTCTAAAGCACCATCTCTAGTTGTCCAAGGAACAAAAGAATTCTAAAGGAAATGCTCAAAATGGAAGGTGGCTGATACAAAAGTACTTTTGAAGCCTCTAGTTTTATCATAAATTTATACAGATTTTGCCTTTTACTTCTTACTACATTTATACCCTTAATGCAAAAACAAAGCATTGTTTAGGGCTTAAATGATAAGTGTCAAATGAACTTGGCTCCCTGGGGGGAGTAAAGCAGCTGGTCTCAGCTGCTTTAGGGCTTCGGGGCACCCTCATATGCCTGGGGGTCGGCACTCTGACAGTTAATCTAGGATGACATTGGCAAGGATGCCAACCAGGAGCACTCCATATCTCTCATCCTCCTCCTAGGACCAGCTGCTGACCTGGGCATTCCCTTTGAATGGTGAAGGCAGAGGACCAGTCAGAGCAAGTGAGTACCAGGAGGAGATTATGGGTTGACTCATCCACGAGGAAGGATTTATTCCTTCATTCTAATGTATACTCTAATACTAAAGACAATGGATACCAGAATAAAAAGTATCATTATGTTATGTCAGTCTAACAGGTATAAACCAATTTTTAACGCAACATCTCATGTATTCTTTAAACCACAAATGCAACTACGAGCCAAGAGTTGTATTCATTTTAGGAAGATAAACGTACTTTTATATCTACCTGAGTCTCTAAATGGCTTGAACAGTCACAAGAAGGAAAAAAAAAAAAACTGATAAAATCAAGGCTAGAAGTCTCATTTTTGAATAAGCAACTTATTTCTCTTTGCACAGCACAGTATTGACTCCTTGGGCAATTTCTCCAAAGATTTTGTTTAGTTCTCCCACCTTTAGCCCTGCAAAGAGGTCCCAGAGAATCTTACTCTTTGTCTATAGGTTATTCCCTGAACTAAGTTAAGCCACCAAGATTTGTCAAAAAGAATACTGGGCTTCACGAGGTACTGGAGTCTGAACTCTGACTCAAAGGAGCTAAGCAAGTCTTTGAACACGTCATCCAAACTCATTGGGAAGCCTCGTCTTCCCAATCTTCAGATGCAAAATCTGAATCGTCCCACAATCTGCCCAAATTTGCAGGTACAAAAATTTGCCTTCTGGAACCACTGCAAGTTAAAATAATGTAATATGGATGATAATACTCATCATAGTCCCCACAGTGGGACCCAAATTATCTCCTCTAACTCCCAAATAACACTTTCATGTTCCTAAGTTCAACATAATAATACATTTGAGTTCAAGAAGAATGTTTCTGATTTTAATTTTCTTTAAAGAAGACAGGTAGAATGATTGATAGATGGTGGATGGCTGGAGAGAAAGATTTAAATGAGCTCTTTTTTTTTTAATTATTATTTAGAAATTATTTCGAACTTATAGCAAAGTTGCAAAATCAGTACATCAAAACCCTATCCTTTTACTGAACTGCTTGAGAATAATGTGTTGGCATGATATCCCATCTTGCCTAAATACTTTAATGCATTTTTCTATAAAATGATATCAGTATTAGGAAATTAATATCAATGCGTTACTACTTTGAACCCTAGGACCTCATTCACGTTTTGGCAGATGTCTCAATAATGAATTTTACAGAAAAAGGATCCAAATCAGGGTCATGCACTGCATTTGCTTTCACGTCCTCTGGGTCTCCTTCAAGCTGTAAGAGTTTCGCAGTTTTTCTTTGGCTTTTATGGCCTTGACACTTTTTAAGCTTACTCTCCAATTATGTGATAGTATGTCCCTCAATTTGGGTTTATCTAATGTCTCCTTAAGATGATACTCCATTTTTATGCCTTTGGCAAGACTGTCACAAGAGTGATGCTGTGTTTTTCTTGTTTCATCCTATCAGATAAGGTACGACTTCTATTTGTCCGTTACCCATGGTGTTAACTTTGAACATTTGATTAAGATCACGCCTGACACATTTTTAAAGTTGTTAGTCACTTTGGACTTGGACTCCTTGTAATTAATAAATATTTTGTGGGGAGTTACTTTGAAACAATGGAGATACCAGATCACTCGTTGACATTTGATTTATTCATTTGTTAATTTATATCAGTTTGAAATCAGGATTTTTCTTTTTTACTCACTGGATGACAATGTTAGATATTGCTACCAGAAATGTCCATGAATTGACTCTTCTCTGTCATGTCTCTTACCATTCCTTAAGCAATCTCTTTCTTTTTGGCAAAACAAACTTTTCCAAGCACATCTTTCCCTGTCCCCACCCGGTAATCCAGTATTTCTCTAAGAAGCCCAATTCCTTTCAGTGAAGAATGGTATTAGCAAACAAAGACTGGGTACTTAGAAATAATATTTTTTTTTCTCAATCATATGGGGGCATTGCTGCTTGCAAGACCTCTTGGTGAACAAAGGTAGGCAATATATGTGCATGTATATTCACATATCTATATATTTGCAATTTCTAAATTTATCTCCACCCACATTTATATCCATCATTATTCCCATATCTCTATCCATCTGTCTGTATTGGTTTCCTAGGACTACCATAACAAAATAGCACAGCCTGAGTGGCATAAGCAACAGAAATTTATTTGCTCACAGTCCTGGGAGCTTGTAGTCCAAGATCAAGGTATTGGCAGGTTTGGTTTCCCTGAGTACTCTCTCCTTGACTTGCAGATGGCCTTTCCTCTGTGCACAGGCTCCCCAGCCTCTTTCTGTGTGCTCAAATTTCCTCTTCTTATAAGGACACCAGTCAGATTACATGAAGGTCCACCCATATGACCTTTTCTAATTTTAATTATCAAGGGTACCTTTTAACTTAGTTACCTAAGTTACTCATCAACAAATATAGTTGCACTCTGAGTTATGAGGGATTGGGACTTCTACATATTAATTTTAGGGAAACATAATTCAGTCTATAACATCTGTCAACCTAATCACGAATTTATCATCAATTCCAAGACAAAACCACAAAGTTTATCCTTGTTCTCTCTCTATATTTTGTAAAGACATTTCTTTTTTTTTTTTTAAAGATTTTATTTATTTGACAGAGATAGACAATGAGAGAGGAAACACAAGCAGGGGGAGTGGGAGAGGGAGAAGCAGGCTCTGCATTGAGCAGGGAGCCCAATGCGGGGCTCGATCCCAGGACCCTGGGATTACGACCTGAGCCGAAGGCAGACACCTAACAACTGCGCCACACAGGCGCCCCAGACCTTTTCTAATAGTAAGAAATCTGACTCAAATAATATTCAATATACTTATATCTTGTATTAATCTCTCTAGTATATAAGCAGTCTCCCATCTCATATAGCTGGCAAGTTATCTCATAACCCCCCCTGACCTCCCCTGGGCAGAAGTCCTTCTGACTCCACTCAGGCCCCAACACTTCCAAATGCATGCTCTTCCCTTCTCCCAACCTCCAGCACACGCACACACACAATACCTGATTTGCTGGCCCCCAGCAAATGTCTTTGGTTTGAATTAGTCCCAAAGGAAGAAGGAATGGAGAAAACAAGGGAGAAAAGAAGAAAGAGATGGAGACAGACAGACAGGCACTGGAAGGAAGTAAAATCTAGTTCTATGAGTGGATTAATGTCATTTTTTTTTCCCTCAAACCCATCTATATTTCCTATGTAAACATGCATAACCAAATAGGAGTTATTGGGGTGCCTGCGTGCCTCAGTCAGTTGAGTGTCCGACTCTTGATTTCAACGTGGGTCATCATCTTAGAATCCTGAGATCAAACCCTGTGTGTGGCTCTGCGCTCAGCGGGGAGTCTGTTTGAGATTCTCTGTCTCCTTCTGCCCCTCCCCCCGCTCTCTCTCTCTCTTAAATAAATCCTAAAAAAAAAAGAAAAAAAAAAATAGGAGTTACTGACTAACAAGATTACGAATTATTGAGTATAGACATTATAAAGCTAAAGGAAACTGGGTGGAAATAACAGTAGACTTCTTCAGCGCTCAACTTCAAAATAAGATTATCCTTATAAATAAGATTATCCTCTCAGAGCTACACTGTGAAATTAAAACAAAATAAATGAGAATAGACATTTCCAAAGTCAATCTACAAAGACAGATGGGTCGACTGACCTCGTCAAAAGTAACAATGGCATTACTATCGAAAGGAAGACTAGCAATTAGAATGGGATCTGGTTACCATTGGATTTTACATTCAGAAATAATAATCAGAATAATTACAGAGGCATTTGTTTAAAGACACCATCCAAGTACTATCCTCAGAGGTGTGGGTGTCCTGACTTACTCATTCAAGCTCCAGGCCCAGTGGATGCGGAAAAGGATGCATCAGGATACCATTAGCTTATGCTATAAAAGATAAATTAATAAAAGAATCATCTGTTAGCATCCTAAGAGTCATAAAGCAAATTTCTATTGATAATAGTGTTTTTCTACAGAATTTTCTTTAGCAGCAATAACGTCACAGTGTTAGGTTGAAGGATCCTTAGGAGAAAAGGAGTAGCATTAGAGCTAGTGCTTTTGGAATTGCACAAAACGTCATCATGCAGTCCAGAGAGACATTCCTCATCACTGGGAGTGTTGCACGCTTGTGGCCACGCTTGTCCACTTCTTTTAGGCAAAATGGTATCTGTGATCTACTGTTCTAAATGAAGACAATGAGGTTAGAATCTAACCAAATCATGTGATATTTTTTTTTAGCAAGTATTTATTTATTTGAGAGAATGAGAGAGACAGAGAGAGAAAAAGAGGGAGCAAGCAGGGTTAGAGGGAGAGGGAGGCAAGCAGACTCCCTACTGAGCAGGGAATCTGACATGCGGCTTGATCCTAGGACCTTGAGATCATGACCTGAAACAAAATCCAGAGTCAGACTCAGACGCCCCATGTGATGACATTTCAAAGGGAAAAGACAGAATTCAGACATTAATTGTTGCATTTATTGTTATTTTATTTTGTTTTTAGCTAAATCAGGATATTTTAGTATAACCAGGATATTATACAATCAGAAATGGTATATTTAGTATGGAAACCACAGCTAGAAATAGGCAGACTATTGTAAAGGTGACTAGCACAAATTTTGAAGTCAGGGTGCTCTAGGTTCAAACTGTAGCTCAGTGACTTCCTGGCTGTGAGCCTATAAAAAGTCTCTTGAACTCCAGTCTCGACTGAAAGCCTGGAGTGAAAAACTGAGATTGTACTAGATTGTTTCAAGAATCAAATTTATTCAGGAGGTATACACGTCCAGGCCATATAAACATCTCACTGACTATTGTTAGTTTCATTATTCAAAAGTCTCTGGAATTCAGCTGGTCCTCAAAGACTTTGCCTTCTCTTCTCATCAATTCCTGGTTCCCTACATGAATGGGAAACATGCTGCCGTCTTTACCACCCACCCAAACTCACAGCAACTCCGCTGCCTCCTGTTTTCCAAAATCAGTTCATTCCCTCACTGTAAAAGGGTCACAGAAGATCTTATCAGAAGAGGTTTTCATATTCACCCCAGCCAAATCCCTTGATTTATGACCAAGAAACTGAGGTCCAGGAGCCCTGGCTGGCTCAGTCAGTTAAGCATCCCACTCTTGGTTTCAGCGCTGGTCATGATCTCAGGGTTCTGACACCAAACCCTGCGTGGGGCTCCTCACTCAGCAGGGGGCCTGCTGGAGTTTCCTCCCTCACCCTCTGCCCCTACCCACCACCTCTCCTCTCAAATAAAAAAATAAATAAGATCTTAAAAAAAAAAGAAAGAAAAACCAAGGTCCAGTGGTAAAGTGCTTGGTCCAAGATTATAGAGGATATTAACACCAGTACTTGAAGAAAGCATATTACTAATACCACTGAAAATATAACTTTCTGAACATGTAAAAATGTACTTAAAAATCATCTGAGAAGAACTGGGATTATTTCTTTTCCTACTTTGGGGCTGTGCAATATTTGAGTGTAATATAAAATGTAGTCTGTCCAACGGCAGTCCTGGAGCTTGGCATCACAGCCTGGGGATTCAGATTATTGTTTATAACCTAATGTGTCTTTAACAAATTTTATGAAAGGAGCAAGGCCAGGCCTGATGCTAGGATGGGCAGTCAAGTAATTAAGAAAAGGAGTCCCAATTTATAATGTAATAATAACAAAGTTGCAAACATCACTCTCCTCCTTAAGTCCTTAATTGGTCTATATAAATGTTTGGTCATATTTACTATACATGTTTTGTTTTTAGAAGTGTCAATAGATAGAACATCTTCTATGCCTTTTCTATCCTATCAAAAGGTACACAAAAGCATATCATTTTAATGTCACAATTTGCAAATGAGTATATATTGACCCAAGCAAATTCTACAAAGGGCTAATGATGCCTTAGATTGCATTGCAATTTGCATTAGACAGACCATTTTTGGAGTCTGCATATTGCTTAATTTTCACCAAAATCCTATGGTGCTTGATATTATGGGCTGAATGATTATGTATCCTCATCATTTATATGTTGAAATCCTAATCCCCATTGCAATGCTATAGTGGTGGCCTTTGGGAAGTGATTAGTTCATGAGGGTCCCCATGAATAAAGTTAGTGTTGCTTTAAGAGACCTCAGAGGGTTCTCCCCATCTTTCCACTATGTGAGGACAGAAGAAGAAGGTGGACATGTATGAACCAGGAAGCAGATTCTCACCAGACACCAGATCTGCCAGCATAAGGACCCAGGCTTCCCAGACCCAAAATTCTGAGAAATAAATTTCTGTTGTTTGTAAACCACCTAGTTTATGGTATTTTTGTTATAGCAGTCTGAATGAACTAAGGTAAATGAAGATTGCATGCATTTTGCAAATGAATAACCAGAGGCTTCAAGAAGATTTTCATAAGATTACATTGATTTGTTTTTTTAAGATTTTATTGGGGTGCCTGGGTGGCTCAGTCGTTAAGCGTCTACCTTTGGCTCAGGTCATGATCCCAGAGTCCTGGGACCGAGCCCCGCATCGGGCTCCCTGCTCTGCGGGAAGCCTGCTTCTCCCGCTCCCATTCCCTCTGCTTGTGTTCCCTCTCTCGCTGTGTTTCTCTCTGTCAAATAAATAAAATCTTTAAAAAAAATAAAAAAGATTTTATTTATTTATTTGACAGAGAGAGAGAGAGAGAGGAAACACAAGTAGGGGGAACTGCAGGCAGAGGGAGAGAGGGAAGCAGATTCCCTGCTGAGCCGGGAGCAGAACTTGGGACTTGAACCCAAGACCCTGAGATAATGACCTGAGCCAAAGGCAGATGCTTAACCAACTGAGCCAGTCAGGTGCCCCATAAGATTAAACTGTTGGGACACCTGGGTGGGTCAGTTGGTTAAGTGGCTATATTCAGCTCAGGTCATGAGCTCAGGGTCCTGGGATTGAGTCCCCCATCAGGCTCCCTGCTCAGGGGGGAGTCTGCTTCTTTCTCTCCCTCTGCCACTCCCCCTGTTTGTATTCTCTCTCTCTCTCTGACAAATAAATAAAATCTTAATTAAAAAAAAAAAAATTACACTGTTAATCAGTGTGGGGTCCTAAAGTTTTACTGTCTTCTAATTCTAAGTTTAGAGTGCTAACTCCTTCATGACAACCGTCTTTTTTGATTGGGGTACCTTTAATAATTTCTTAATAACTCTTAGTTCTTTGATAAATTCTCTAGATCAGGAGCACCTGGGTGACTCAGTGGGTTAAAGCCTCTGCCTCTGGCTCAGGTCCTGGGATCAAGGTCCTGGGATCAAGCCCCGCATCACATCAGGACCTCTGCTCAGCAGGGAGCCTGCTTTCCCCTCCCTTTCTGCCTGCCTCTCTGCCTACTTGTGATCTCTCTCCTCTCTGTCAAATAAATAAATAAAATCTTTAAAAAAATTCTATAGGTCATTTAATAATTTGGTAAAATAAATTTAGAATAATTTATTTAATAATTCTCACTGGAACTAAGGACCCTTGGAGCCCAGTGTCCTCGCAAGCTTGTACCATCCTCTGACTAGTCAGCAAGCCTACCTGGTCCCTGATGGAACCCTCTATGAAATATACTATCTCATGGTCTCCAGATTACAAAGGTCATGCTCCACTGTCAGGGTCAACTATCCCAATCCAATTTCATGGCAAGAAATTAAGCACTAATCTGTTGTCTCTGGATTCAAGCAAGGGAAAAACCAGCTCTTCAACTAGTTCAGCAATATTTTTAAACACTTGGAAAATAGCAAAAGGCAAAAAATTTCACCATAACCTATTTGCGAGTCAAAGCCATCCTCTATTGGCCATCTCCAAAAATACATGCTCCTAAAGACGTATGAAAACCCAAAGAAAAATACACTGTTGGGAAAGTAATTTTGACCCTTAACTCTATGTGAGTGACACAATTTCTTATGGGAAAGAGAGGTCTCGTCTGACCCGAACTTGTCTAATGGAAAACAATTCACTCCTGGCTTTTTTTTTTTTTTTTTTCCTTCTCCTTGTCCCCTGGCTGGTTCCAGGGAGGCATCTTCCAACTTCAATTTCTCATGCTTCTGTTACTATTATCAAAGGCTATTTTCTATGTTGAAGGAGCCAACAAGTCATTTTGTTTGTCTTCTTGAATCCATCAAATCCTCAGTAGATCCAGACTTCATGAAAATAGTGTTACAAAAATCTTTCTGAGTGATATGTCTGCCTTGTGAGGAACACGGAAAGGCTGATCAATTATTAGATTGTGATTGATTGCTTAGCAAAATAAGCTCACACAAGACCTTGGGATAGAACACACTGAGTGGCTACAGAAGCTGAGCCCAGGATCAACACTTACAAAGCAGGCATAATGCCACTTGTCGGACATCTCAGATTAGGGCATTTCCAAGATAATTTAAGTTCCAGCTATACTTGCTAATGCAAGAGTGCTATAGCTTTTGTGAAAGTCAGCTTATAAAAATAGATTTGAAAAAAAATGTTTTTACACTGAATTCTTATAAATTATATTTGGGTTAAGTGTGGGGTTAACTTAACCCCACGGTTGAGTTAACTATGTGGTTAAGCGAGGGGTGGTAGTGCGCCATTCTATTATTTAACAGAAAACACACTGGTGCCTTGCATAAAGCAGTATGTAAACATAATTCCACCAAAGTCATGTTTAGACAGCTAAGTATTTCTACAGGGGGACCCACCTCCATATAAGACCCAACCCTATGGAGATTCTCTTTCTGTAATCTGTCATCTCCCAGATGTAGGCTCTCACCAAGGCTCTCTCCAGCCCCACTGGTGACTCAGCGTAAAATGATTCTACATCTTCACCACTTCTCTCCCAGCATTAGCGATTATTTTACTGCATTCATGGTGTCTAGAAATTCCACAACTCTCCAATAAAACAAAACACAACAAAATAAAACCCCATGCTGCTTAAAATGCAAAATTCTGATATACATTCATTTACCAAAAATCTATTAAATTCTTCCTTCTACTGAGAGCGGGAGTCCCTAAAAAAGTATTCTAGTTCCATGAGATGCTCCTTAAAGAAAGAATTCTGTGCTGAAACAAGTATTAGGGAACGCAGGTATATCCAAGGCTCTGAGAAGTTTTGCTAGGGGGGAAACAAACAAACACAAAGAAAACAAAAGCTGAACTTATCCTTTAAACTTGTATTACCAAACACTACCCACATTTACATGACCACACAATCACATTTTTTTTTTCTTCCTATAATAAGACTATTGATACCTGTAGAACTAATGTTTCTAGAAAACACACTTTGGTAAGAACACACCTCCTGATCCTGCAGAAAACACAGAGCCTGGAGCCAAGGATCATGCTCCAAAGCACCCTCCATGATGTGAGTACTTGCTGTGTTCCCAGACACCTTCTAATGCCCAGTATTTCACATTAAATTCATCATATGATTGTACAACTCAGCTCCTTTTCTGCACGACAATCTCACATCTGGGAACCGCCTAGAACAGTTTGACTATCACCTCATCTAGCACATGTTCTCCAAATGGCCCTTCATTTTCCCAGAACAGTTAATTCTATCATCTACATAATAGCTACACTCCACACAGATTTCTACTATAGCACTTAGTCCACCGTGACAAAAGTACTTGTGTTATGTATGCATTTGCTGTGTGGTGTGTATATTTAATTTTCTCCAATAGATTGTTCTTTGATAGTAAGAACCCTATCTCATATCTCTTATCTTTTGCATAAGGCTTGGGACCTCCTGAATACCCCATGAATATTTGTTGATTTAAGGAATTAATGAGGGAGGATGCACTTGGAATCTGCTGATTAAGATTAAAAGTGAAAATGAAAATACAAATCCTTAAAAACCTTTTATCATTTGTTGGGTGTGCATGTGCTCTTGTGTAAATGTGAGTGTGCACCCAAGCCACTCTGCCACTGTGATCATCAATACAGTGACCACATGATTTAATGTGCAAACTGAGATATTTCCGAGTGAAACAGTGTGCACAAAATAATGAAACTGTATATCTTACAGTAATTATTCGTTAACTAATTGATTTTTCATATTAGTAGACATAAAATATTTCTATGTAAAAAATATGTGCAAGAATAAAAGCCTTTTTAAAATGTAAAACCAAAATATTTCCTCTTGTTATGTAGTAACATTTAAAAAATAAATAAAAAGGAAGGTTTTTTATTACTTGGATATTGAAAAATAATATCAAAACATTTGCTCTTAGTACGTATTCATATAAGTTAATCAATTTTTGCTCATATCTTCCCCCAGATTGTGTCACTGATGTACTGAAGAACGTATCTTTGAAAAGATGTCATCCCTTTTAAATTACCTATAAGCATGTTCAGATTTCATTTTATGATAATTTGATTTTGAATTGTTGATACTTTCAATTGATTCTTCTCTATAGACTACTCTTTAATTGAGAAAATATGTTCACTGAAGGTGCTGTAGTAAGCTCAGGATGATTCTTTTACATGCTTCACCTTACAGTATCTTTCTCTGTTAATTATTCTCATGAGACACAATTCAATAACTAAGTTGTATCTTTTTATCATTCTTTGAAACACTGCACTAAATTAAGTCACTGAGAAATTTTAGGCCTCAATTTTGCGCCATTGCAATATACAATATTACTTCATCCAGTAAAAACTGAATTCCATCAAAATTTCTTTACCCTAAGTCAAGATATTCTAAAACACACAGAATTCTAAAAATTAATCCTATCTAACCTTTTATTATTATTTAATTTGTTCAGTTTTCCCCTTGCCATTGCAGGCTTCTACTTCAGTGTCATCTTTTTAGTGAGAACTCTACTTTCAAGATGACTTTTTGTGGAAAGCATAATCTCACTCAAGTTTTTCAACTTTTTTTTTAAGAAAACACTCAGAAGACATGTTTACTACGAAAAGTTCTGTATGATTGCAGGATACGTAGGTTGATTTACAAGGTATTTCCTTAAAAGCTCAACATTTCTAAATGACTAATGATGTGTAGGAAGAAATCAGGGCCATCAGACTAAAATACATATTTGGTAGTAAGTGTTCACTTTGTCTCCTAAAGTTACTATTATTAAACATATTTGTAAATTTTAACAACTGTATCTTTTCTTTCCATTAGCAGGTTATTGAATACTATTTGGATCCAGTTATGAATTACATGGGCACAACAGCCTATTTCTGCTTCATAATTTCCATAATTTAATAAGAACATTGTTTTTTTTTCATGACCCAAACCACCTTCAAAATTTCTATGTGTGTTATCACCATAAAAAAGTTTCTCTTCACTGTTCAATGTTTAACTTGTATAAACTGCATTTCTTGTAGCTGTCAAATTACTGGGAGATGATTTGCCTCCTTTGTAAGGAACTTCATTCCATGATTTGGATGAAATCCCATTATTGGCATTAACTGCCTTTCTCTTAAAAGCACCTGATAACCCTGATATAAAACTGGTAGCATTCCACTGTTTGCAAATTGTCTCTGCTAATAAAGCCCAGACATTTACAACTACTATGGCTTCCCTAATACTTGGAATAGAAAATGAGTGAAATTAATTTACAAGAACAATCATTTGCCGTAAATAGTCACGCTTCAGAGCTAACCGTGTGAATTTGTCATTCTCAGGCACATTCGCTTAAAATAACTAGTGGCTTTTGAGATGGGTGCTGATATTTCTTTAGCATATCTGAGTCTTCTGGCTCTTGTGTTGTCAGTGATATTACGATGGCTTCCATGGGGGATGGCGTCATTTTGTACAATTTAAAGGTTTATCATCTACTCTCTTAGCAACTGGAAGTTTCCTGTATATGAACTTTAGGGCAGTTGCTACTGCAGAGACTTATTTTAAGAAGCATTGCCAGGCAATAAAACACATAGTTGTAGATTTAAACCATAAAATACAAGACGATATCACTGTACTAATAACATTCATACTATTTTCTACACATTTTGCAGCTAGAATGCTCAGTGACTATTACCCTCCCCTATATCACAAATTCCTAACCAATAATTTTCCAGGTTTTACTCAGACTCCTCTCTCACTGGAGGCCTAGCATATTCCTGCTCCATGTGGACTTAGCACACTTTCCAGAACTAGCTAATTCACTAATACACCATGTGGCCAGTGAGAGGAACCTCACCCAATACTTCCCTCACAGGCACCTGAAGCCAGAGCAGTTAGTTATCCTTGGTTACTCATGTCTCAGAAGACTTCGCTAAATCAGCAAGCACCTTGCATGCTGTCCTTCCAAGAAGGAGCTAGCTGTGTTGCATTTGGAAAGAATCAGGAAAGCAGAGATGGATATTATTTGGCCATCATTCATCTTTAAGCATGTGTTAAAATGAGAATTCAGCTCACTGAATGAATGTGCATGTCACTCCGAGGAGAAGACTATGTTAAAAGCTGAAAGTCAAAGTGAAAATCCACCCAGCCATTCCAGATTATTTAAATGCAGGATTATTGATCACGCTTCATTAAAAGTTTAAAAAAAAACTTAATACTAAATCAAATGAGATGCCAGGCAAAAGGCAACCAGGTCTTTCTTGGGTCATGTGGGATGTGTCATTCCCCCAAAACAAAGAGGGGATATTTAGTCAAATATGTGCTGATGTAAGTGATAGTCTCTACACATTTTGTTGGAATTGGCAATACTTTCTTTTATACCTCCTAGAAAAAAGCCAATCTTCTTTTCTAAACTAAGTAGCAATTGCATGGTTCAGAAATGTTGGGATAATGAAAATGTATTTTTACTCAGCACTTGGTTTGAAGGCCAAAAGCAATCAGAAAACCAGTGAAAAATCCATAATAGCACACTTGTCTCCAAGATGGCAGAGAAAGATGCTGGCCTTTAACTAGTAACTGCCCCCGATAAGTCCATGAGCCTTAAATTTGAAGGTCATCTTCCTGACGGTAGAGGAGGCTTTGGAAGGCAGATCCAGATTACGGATAACCTCTTCAGTATTTCTGAGCACTCAAGGCAGTTTCTGCTGGATACTAACCATAATGTGAGATCCCTACCTCTATTTATAAATCACTCAAATAATTAGAATTGTAAACAATTTCCTGTTGTGATCAAAACTTCCACCCAATGTTCACCATCTGGAACTAGCAGAATACATAAACTTCCCCTTATTATGGGCTACCTCCTTATATTTAGAAACCTCCCTCCAGTCTTCTCTTCTGGAACTTAAACTGGCATCTAACTTGTTGCCTGAAAGTGCACTCATTTATTAAGTACACAGTTGCTGAGGACTTGTTTTGCCCATGGCATGGAGTCAACTGTTCCTAACATAGCGCAATCCTGCCCACCCGGCTAACTTCCCCCTGACATTTAGCAATACCTGGAGACATTTTTGTGTCAGAACTCAGAGCTGGGTGTGTGTGCTATAGTCATCTAGTAGGTAAAGATCAGACATGCTACTAAACATCTTACAGTGTGTAACACAGCTCACTAACCCTTCTCTCTAACACACGACAAAGAATTATCCAGTCCAAAATGTGCATAGTACATGGGATGAGAAAATCTGCTATAAAGATACATAAGATTGCTTTCAAAAGAATCATAAGTGCTGCCATTTACCCCAACTAGAGGGAGGGAGAGAAAAAGGAAGGGAGGAAAAGGTAAATGTAGCTCACCAAGATTAAGTAGAATGAGATTTTAAATTTCCTTGATCTGAATACTGTACAAAGTAAGGGATAACACCACAGTTGGCCTGCAAGAATTACAGAAGGGGAATCTTGACTCTTGCAAGCCCTTAAGGCAGTCAGGCAAAAATTGTGGTTCCCTTTCAGGAGAAAGTGACTTCTTTTAATGTATGGGCTCTAAATGGCGAGAGACCTAGTCAATGCGGACATTAGTAATACGTCGGAAATAGAGTTCAAAATGACACTTATCAAGATGCTAGCAGGGCTTGAAAAAAGCATAGAAGATATTAGAGAATCTCTTTCGGGAGAAATAAAAGCCCTTTCTGGAGAAATAAAAGAAATAAAACCTAACCAAGTTGAAGTTAAAAAAGCTATTAACGAAGTACAATTAAAAATAGAGGCTCTCACTGCTAGAATAAATGAGACTGAAGAAAGAATCAGCAATATAGAAGACCAAATGACGGAGAATAAAAAAGCTGAGAAAAAGAGAGACAAATAACTACTGGACCACGAGAGGAGGATTCGAGAGATAAGTGATACCATAAAATGCAATAATATTAGAATAATTGGGATCCCAGAAGAAGAAGAAAGAGAGACAGGGGCGGAAGGTATATTGGAG
>CM053617.1:32162481-32204163 GCA_028646535.1 Procyon lotor | reverse complement strand
CATGATATATATACAATGGAATAATATGCAGCCATCAAGAGAAATGAAATCTGACCATTTGCAACGACGTGGATGGAACTGGAGGGTATTAGGCTAAGCGAAATAAGTCAGTTAGAGAAAGACAATTATCACATGATCTCTCTGATATAAAGAATCTGAGAGGCAAGGAGGGAGTTTGGGGGTGGGGTGGGGGAGAGAAATGAAACAGGAAGGGATGGGGAGACAAACCATAAGAGACTTCTAGACTCACGAAACGAACTGAGGGTGGCTGGGAGGCGGGGGGTTGGGGTAGGGATGGGGTGGCTGGGTTGTGGACATTGGGGAGGGTATGTGCTGTTAAGTGCTGTGAAATGTGAAATGTGTAAGCCTGACGATTCACAGACATGTACCCTGGGGCAAATAATACATTATATGTTAATAAAAATTAATTAAAAAAAGATTAAAAAAATAAATAAATTGCTTTTTTTTAAACTCTCGTATTTTTCAAAGATTATTTACAAAGAGAAGAGTGTTATATAAAATGTTTCAGCAAGCATCAGGACAATAAATTATCCAGTTTAAGAAATAGAACATGTCTAATAATACCTCCTAAGCTCCCCTCTATCATGTCTCATTCTTTTCCCGAACACAACCACCCTGCTTACTCTTGTGATAAATATCTTCCTTCTTTACATTATAGTCTCACCATTTATGTATGAATTTCTAAACAATTAAGTTTACTAGTGCCTATTTTTGAACTTCACATAACTTCACATAAATGGAATTACACTAGAAGCACTATTTTGCATGTTTTCATTCAAGATTTTTTAAAAAGATTTTATTTATTTATTTGACAGAGAAAGAGAAAGAGATCACAAGTAGGCAGAGAGTCAGGCAGAGAAAAAGGGGGAAGCAGGCTCCCCGCTGAGCAGAGAGCCCAATGTAGGGCTCCATCCCAGGACCCTGACATCATGACCTGAACTGAAGGCAGAGGCTTTAACCCACTAAGCCACCCAAGCACCCCTCATTCAAGATTTAATGGCATGATTAATCCATGTTGATACTTGTATATGTTGTCTCTTCATTTTATTTGATGAATAGAATTCCTTTGTATGAATACACTACAATTTATTCATTCTTCTGTTGGTAGACATTTTGTGTATTTATAGTTTGGAGCGTTTAAGATAGTCTCACTATAAAATGTTCCTGAATATGTGATCTGATAGACAATTTAATGATTTACCCTAGAGTATTTAGCAAGATGAGAAAGTCGTGGTTCAAAGATATGTACATCTTCAGATATACTCAATGTTGTCAAATGTCACCCAAACATTGGTACCATGCCTGGCACATCCTAATGCATCATTAATTTTCTGATCATTTCAGATGTGCTTATAAGTAATTTGTATTTTTCAGTTGTTAGGTGTGCTGCTTTATTGCTCAGATATTTTACATCTTACCTGACCTCTTTTGTCTGCTTGTTTTCTCAATTTTCGAGGGAGTTGTGTTAAAATCTCCTATTACAAATGCATCCGTCTCTTTCTTCTTATCAGTTTTTGCTTTAGATATTTCAAGACTCCTGCCAGGTACATATACATTTATTGGTGGACATCCAGTTTCAGGTTTTAAAGTGTTTCTTTTTATCCCTACTAGTGTTTTTTGTCTAAAAATTGGTTTTTTAATGATTTTGATAGCTACGCACCATTTTTTATTACTATTAGTATAGGTTGCTTATTTTCATCTCATTTTCACACGTTTTAGAAATCTTTCTGCTCTAGGCATGCCACTTAAAGACAGCATGTACATCTCATAAACAGAATCTATGGGTCCAGTCTGACAATCTTTGTCTTTTTTGTTATAGCATTTAATCAATTTATATCTAATTTAATTTTTTCTACTACCTCGTTTTGTACTTTCAAATCTGCACTTTCAGTGCAGTTTCAATTTGTCTTACTCTATTTCTCTCTTTTCTTTTCTCTGCTTTCCTTTTTTTGATTAATTGATTTTTCTTCTCATCTGAACTTTGCCACTTATGAATTCTGAAGTTAATTTCACTATTCACATTCCTTTAATAATTATAACAAATTATAACAAACCATGAAACAAAGCAACACTTGTACTACCTCCCAGAAAGTTCCCTTGAAATCAAAACACTTCCACTTCATCCATAATCTCTCTGACTTACTAGATTACATCCTTCTAATCATCTAAATATATTGTCTATATATTAATTTTTTCCTCTGTGATCTTCCATCTAGTTAATTTTTCTGATCCTTTTTCCAGGTTTTCTCTCCAAACACCTCTAATCTGCTGTTCTTCAGTTACTTGTATTCTTAATTTCTACAAGTTTTATTTTGTAAGTTTTTAAAACTTCTCTGCCAGTTCTTTGAGTTTCCTGTTTCTAGAACACATTTTCTACTTTTTATTTCTTTAAAAAGAGTAATTATGGTAGTTTTATGATCTATACCTGATAACTCCCCTGTATGAAGCTCTATAATTCCATGTCCTATCTACTCTGTGGTTTTTGCCAGTTCTCACACACGGTACTTCATTCTCTGTTTCATTATATTTGACATGCTTGACTATCTTTGCGTGGTGTTCATAATCCTAGCAAGGAATCTTCAGCAATAACTTGAGGCTTAAGATAAACCTGCATTACTTTATAGAGATTTTCTCTTTGCTTTTAGGTACCTAGGAGTCCTGCCAGTTCCACTGAAACTTTTAAAATAAATTTATGCTTTTGAGTTTCTGATCGATGTCAGTGTAAGTTTGAAATCAGTGTGAGAGCTGGTTTCTCTTCATTCATTCTCAAGGATTAGCCACTTGAGATACTGGTTTTTTGTTAGGAGGCTTTCCTGTTAAATTCTCCAGATGTGAACATATCCAGGACTTGAACTTCTTGCCCTTTAGGTGATTAGAAAAAATGTCAAATTTGGCTAGATGAGTAATTCTTCATCTCTGTTGGAATAACTTCTCTAGGTACCCTCTCTCATTAGTTTTGAAACGATAATTTCTTGGGGTGCCTGGGTGGCTCAGTGGGTTAAGCCTCTGCCTTCAGATTCAGCTCAGGTCATAATCTCAGGATCCTGGGATCAAGTCCCGCATCAGGCTCTCTGCTCAGCAGGGAGCCTGCTTTCTCCTCTCTGCCTGCCTCTCTGCCTACTTGTGATCTCTTTCTCTCTGTCAAATAAATAAATAAAATATTTTAAAAAAAGAAATGATAATTTCTTAATAATTTTTTTAGATTTATCATGCATTTTAGAAGTTTTCAATCCAGCCTGTTAAATTATTATCAGGAATTATTAAATAACAATTACTACATTATTATTTGATCAAAAAATACCCAACTTTAAACTAAGTGACATTCCAATATAGTTTTCTGTTTGTCATTATGGAATAGGTTAGAAAACATTAGCATGGATCATGCATTGGTTCCTTCTAAAAGTATTAGTAAACATCTTTTATGTGAAAGATCTATCACTGAATAAAGAAGAAGGAGAGAAGATCGATGGAGAAATGCAAATCCCACTAAAAATTCTAGGAAACCAGTAAATGTAAAAACTTGCATCAAGTGCTAAATGCAGTAGAAAGGACTCAAACAAATTGTACTGGATATCTGTTTATCAAGAAGCAAAATATTTCCAGTCAGGATGATCAGAGAAGGTAACATTCAAATGGTGAAATACATTCAAATGGCTCTTGAGATTTGGGTGGTGGGGTGGAGAAACTGAGGAAAGGATGAACTTTCGTATCTGAGTTAATGCAATGAAGACAGAACAAACATTAAAAACTTAGAAAGGCAACTCAAATCTAGAGCAAGCCAAAGTTTGAAACCAAAAGTGACCCTGATACTATAAATCCTCCTAAGAACTCTCAGAACCCTTGGGAGTATCTTGTATAATTAAGGAGCTTGGGACCAGGAACACAAGGCTATTTCATCAGATTTCAAGAGGCAGAGGAATCTGATGTATGAACTATGCTCATTACACTCATAAACAGTTTTACAGTGCCTCCAGTTAGTACAGAAATGTTCAGTAAGATTCCCATGAAAGTCACTGAGATCACATTGTAGCTGCACATGCCAAGAGCGAACATCTGGGGAAAAGCAATAGGATTACACTGATTCATAGGGGAGCACACATAATATCATTTCCCCTTGACCTCTATTGAGCTGGCTTCATTATCAAATCTCTTGGTGTTATGGGAGGCATTAATTTCTGAACTGTTCAGGCTGGTATGTGGATTTTTAGTATCAGGTGTCATCTATTATACCTCACAATGGGATTTTTTGAACGTGAGCTTGCTGATAAAATCAAGAATCAATCCAACAAATGGGAAATTGCCCATTCAGACCAACCTTCCATCTACCTCTCTCTGTAGACCTTAATGACCTGTCACCAGTTGCCCTTGAAGCCTCTACCAGTATTAATTTGAGCTGTGGATATTTCATTATATATCATTATAAAAATACAAGCCTAATCAGGAGTACTTTACTTCTATGTGCAAATCTAAACAAAATACTTTTTTAGAAGGACAAAGTAACTTTTACTTTATTTTATTTTGAATTGAAATTTATGTTTTTATTAAATTTTTAATTTTAATTCCAGTATGGTTAATATACAGTGCTATATTAGTTTCAGGTGTACAATATAGTGATTCCACAATTCTATACATCATTTTTTAAAAATTTTTATTAACATATAATGTATTATTTGCCCCAGGGTACATGTCTGTGAATCGTCAGGCTTAAACATTTCACAGCACTTAACATCACATACCCTCCCCAATGTCCATACCCCAGCCACCCTATCCCTACACCCCACCCCCCAAGCCACCCTTAGTTCATTTCTTGAGTCTAGGAGTCTCTTATGGTTTGTCTCCCTCCCCATCCCTTCCTGTTAATTCTATACATCATTACTCAATGTTCCTTATGATAAGTATCATCTCAATCCCCTTCACCTATTTCACCCATCTCCTCAACTACCTCTCCCTTATATCCTTTATTTTAAACAGGTACCCTCAGTCAGAGTTATTACTTTTAAAACAAAAACTTTTTTTTAACTTGAAGCATACTTTAGAGTACATGATTCTAAAAGATAGATTAAAAAATTCCATCCAAGAAAAACTGACTGCATATTTTCTTCAAGTACATGTAGAAGAATCCCCTGGTTAAATCACATAAATATACACAAAACAAATATTACAAATTTAAGAAAACTGAAATCATACCAAGTGTATTTTCCAACCACAATAGTATCAAACTGAGGATCAAAAATAAAACAAAGTTTGAAAATATGCAATGTAAATATTAAATATTTAGTATGTAAATATTAAACAATATACTACTGCACAAGCAATGGGCTAAATAAGAAACCAAATGGCAAATCAAAATATGTCTCAAAACAAAAGAAAAAGAACACACAATATTCTAAAACCTATGTGATGAAGCAAAAGCAGAGTGAAATTTATGCTACAAATGCTTTTATTTAAAAAAGTACATATAAACAACTTAACATTACACAACTTAATACAAGGAATTAGAAAGAAGAAATTTAGCAGAAATTTAGTAGAGGAAGGAAGTAACAAGGAAAAATCAGAAATAAATAAAATAGGAACCAGAATAAACAATAACATAACATTGAGAGTAATGACCAGTTTTCTCCTAAATAAATAAATTAATTAAATTTACAATGCTTTCACTACATTAACTAAGGAAACAAACAAACAAAAACAAAACAGAAGACTCAAAAACCAAAATGAGAAATGGAAGGAAGTGTCATGATATAGCAAAGCACTGAATGGGAAAAATCTGCACCCAAGAATATTCTACCCAGCAAGGTTATCATTCAGAATAGAAGGAGATAAAGAGTTTCCCAGACAAACAAAACCTAAAGGAGTTCATGACCACTAAACAGCCCTGGAAGAAAGATTAAAGGAGAATCTTTGAGTGTAAAGGAGGGAACCTAAAATGATGAAGAAAAGAAAGGAACAAAGAAAGTCTCTAGAAACAATGAGAAAACAAGTAATAAAATGGCAATAAATACATATCTATCAATAATTACTTTCAATGTAAATGTACTAAATGCTTCAATCAAAAGACATAGGGTGTGATTGGATTCAAAACAAAATAAAACAAAACAAACAAACAAAACAACAAAAAAAACAGGACCCAACTGTATGCTGCGTACAGAGATTCATTTTAGACCTAAAGCACAGATTACAGATTAGAAGTGAGGGTTGGAGAAACATTCATCATGCAAATAGATGTCAAAAGAAAATCAGAATAGCAATATTTGTATCTAACAAACTAGACTTTTTTGTTCTTGTATTATCTTTATCCTGCTTTTTGTATCAGGGTACTACTGACCTTATGGAATGACTCTGAATGTGTTCCCTCTTTCCATTGTTTGTAAGATTTTGATAAAGATTGTCATTAATTATTTTTTTTAATGTGTAGTAGAATTCACCAATGAAACAATGTGGTCTTGAACTTTTCTATGCGGGAGATTTTTGATTCCTAATTCAACTTTGATTCTTGTTATTGGTCTGAGAAGATTTCCTATTTCTTGAATTCAAGATTCATGATCAGTCGTGGTAACTTGTGCATTTGTAGGAATTACTGGGTTTATTTTTCTAAGTTATCTGATTTGTTAGTATATAATTGTTTATAGTAATCTATTATCACACTATGTATGTCTGTGGTTGTCTGCTGTGTGGTTTCCTCTTCCATGACAAAGTAACTTTTAATGTTTCTCCTCCCAAACATTCAGAAATGACTAACGTGTGTGCGGGGTTGGGGGGAGGTGGAGGATGGACACTTATTTCAAATGAAAATGCTATTTTGCCAGGTTGTGATTTACTTGTTCATCACTAAATTGAAAGTTCCATAATGGCAGACATTTTATCTGGTCTTTTCACTGACACAGTCCTAATACCACCAGCTCCTGACATGTGATAGAAAAAAAGCATTTGTCAAATGAATGCTTAAGCACAGATGTTACTGTCTAAATCACTCTCTGGGTCATTTCTTTTCTCACACATATATGATTTAGATTTGAAAGAACAGACCTACAAAATCAAAAGATAGGATTAAATCCAATATTGGCTAATGTTTATTGTTTCCTATGTGCCACGAATATTTTGTAGTACATTATCTCACTACTACTCCATTCACTGTATAGGCTAATGGAATTTAAGAAATGTGTCCCAGGTCACAGATAAACTGAACAGTTGGAACAGAAATCTAGGTCTTTCTTATCCCAGAACCACACCCCAAACCTCTGCCCAAAGTGTTTGCCCATATTTACACAGTTCTATCCTATGGTACAGATTCTCCAGGAAGCAAGGAAGAAGTTGTTAAGACATAGGGTCTGCTTTATGTTACTTTTTTTCATTTCATTGCCCAGTACGGATCTTATATAAAATTTTGCATATAAAGAGATGATTCATTATGAGCCAAATTTATACATTTGGTCAATAAGGAGCTATCTACGTGGGTCCTAGAACAATGGCTATGAATTTGTTTTTCTAGCCACTTTGTCTCCCTTTAAGACTGGATTCAGTCTTTTTTTTTTTTAAATATTTTATTTATTTATTTGACAGTGAGAAAGAGATCACAAGTAGACAGAGAGGCAGGCAGAGGAAGAGGGGGAAGCAGGCTCCCTGCTGAGCAGAGAGCCCAATGCGGGGCTCGATCCCAGGACCCCGAGATCATGACCTGAGCTGAAGGCAGAGGCTTAACCCACTGAGCCACCAAAGTGCCCCAAGACTAGATTTAGTCTTATCCCCTCCATACTTCTCCACTCACATGGGTTGATGAGGAATTATGATCAGTTATATTTGAGAACTCACAATCAAATCTTGCTTAATAAGATTTCTTATTAATCTTATGGATACATAAACACCTGTGCTACCACAAGTTTATATAATCCTAGATTAAATTCAGCAGTGACTACGGCAGCAATTTCAGTTGAGGGATCACTGGATACTTAAGGAAGGCAACATCCTTTGGACAACGTTCAAACTGAACACTTACATTCAGTAAATCAAATGAATAATCATGATTACTTTCTTTAAATGACAGAGTAAATGTGCCAAGCTTATTTAACACACACAATTTCCCCCCCTTATTTTTACATTTCACTTCCAACAATGACTCCAATGAAAAAATTCAAATGCAAAGAAAGACAGAGTGTGTGTAGAAGCTGTTAGAATCTCATTAGGCCAGATGGTATCTATAAAAGGAAGAAATTTCCACGGAGACCTAAGAAGAATAACCGGACAAAATCACTCCAATGTTCTGTCGGAAGAATCTGTCAGATAGAAAGAGTGTGATGATTCTGAGATAAAACCAAAGGCTTTTCAAAAAAAAAAAAAAAAAAAAACCAAAGGCTTTTCTCCCAGATTAATTAGTATGAAATTCATTTGCCTAGGGAGCATTGTAGATATCGTAAGATTTTCAAAAAATTTTAAAATTCACAAAAAAAATAAAATGACTAAGAGTGTTGCTTCATAAATGCTTTATTGACAGCCTTTACTCTCATTTACAGCTTTGTCTGTAAGACTGGGTTCCATTGACAAAGAATTTTGGATTTTTACTATTAGGTGGATGGTGTTTGTCCACCTAAGACATTTTTTGAGATAACATTGGCCTCTTGCTAACCTTTCAAGAAGCATCTGAAAATAAATTTTACTCAATTTTTGAGGATAACATTGGCCTCCTGCTAACCTTTCAAGAAGCATCTGAAAATAAATTTTACTCAAAACTGCTTGAAAATTTTTAAAAAAAATGAAAAATGAAATTTTGACATGGCCTTCTAATATCTGTGCCAAAAAGTAAAAAAATAAAGAATCATCTTGGGTGTACAAGTAAAGAAATTTGACTCATAAAGAAAAGGCGTATTGGTTAGAGAAAATCTTTCACTGAAGACCATGAATGATACCAGAGGCATTGTTGATGTAGTTTATTTTGTTACGGGTTTTGTGTGTGTGTGTCTTATTTGTTTATTTGTTTTTCTTGTAACTCTATTGCAGTTTTACATTTTCATTCATTCTAATCTACAAATAAGGTCATTGTGTTCCTTGGATGTGTAGATAATAGATTTATTTTTGAAATGCCTCCAATTCCATTCATTATACTTAGCACAGTGGTAGGCTTGTTTTTTTCCCCATTCTTCCAACTTTGAAAACCTGGTCCTAAGGCTGGAATTGAGAAAAAGTGAGGAGAAAAAGCCAGAGACCTGCTTATTCTAGCCTTAGGAAACTGTGGTGAGTTCTGAATAGATGGTAAGGGAAGTAAAGATAAACAAACAAACAAACAAATAAACAAAGTTGAACTGCTCTGAATTTTATGGATATACAAGAAACTAGGGTGAGCAAGATGGTGGTGAACAAAGCTCACTGCCTTCCTTCTTTTCCTTATTCTACCTCCAACAACACACACAGACACACACACACACACACACACACACACACACACACACACACACACACAAACACACACCCCCCCCATAATATTCAAAACATTTAACAACTGGCATCAGAACTGTTCAAAATAGACATAAGCCCACAGTGTTAGAAAACGGTGCTCGAGGCCGCCTGTCATGATGACCGCACAGCTTTTCAGACTAGTGGCTGTTAACCCACCAGAACGGGGGTTCCCCAAATCCGAACACCTGACAGGATATGAAGGTGTAGAGTGTTAATGATCAGCCTCGCACCTGAGGCTTTCAGGAGCCCAAACCATGAAGTGAGAGAGAATATAAGAAACAAACAGAGTAGAAAAACTCAAGAGTTCTGGGCCAGCAGCACACTTGTCCCTTAACAAGAAGCTCTAGAAGAAAGAGAGCTTTTAGAAGGAAGAAGCCTTGCCTCAAGCCAGTTTCCATACGGCACGGTGGTAATGACACAGATATGGAGGCTACTAGATCGGTGTAAGGAGTTTTCAGATTTTTGCTGTTGCTGTTGTGTGCAACTCAAGAACTTTGTATGAGGAGAATCATGAAAAAGACCAGATCATTTATATACCAAGTAAAGCCTTTGCAGGTCACTGAACATCTGGTGAGTAATGCGAGCAGATTTGTAACCTTCTTGCACTTGGAAAATCTCCTTAATTCTCAGCCTCTCTCCCAAGTCTATAGCAACTAAAGGACAATAGCAGCAGGATAGGAGAGTGCTCCCTATCTCCTCCAAAATCATCCCTTTTATACTGTTGGGTCAGTGTTTCTAAGCTTTCTGTGTTTATAATGTGCTAATGTCCTTAAACATGATGATAGAGCACAGATTAAAATGAAAACAGGGAATTATTTGCTGCCTCAAAAATGATCATTTAGATAATGTTCTTTGAGCATTCATGTTTTGTGTATTGTTGTCATTTGGTTGTTATTTTATTTTTATTTTAGTTACATTGTCTATTTTTACCTTTGAAATTAGATATAACTGGAAACTTAACCTTTACCACCTCATACGGTTTGCAGGGAAATACAAAGTAAAACCACATCAAGATACAACCAAATCTCTACGGGATGAGCAGAAATCAAAAACACTGACAATACCATTTGTTGTCACATGTTGGCAAGTGTAAAACTATGGGGGGGGACCTCATATCTTGTTAGCTAGAGTGTAAATCTGTACAAGTACTTCAGAAAACAATTTAACATTACCTAAGAAAGGCAGATGAGCATTCCCTGTGACCCAGTGAGTCTATTCTAGTATTCTAATTTGCCATAGAAAAAAGGGGAAAAAATAATAAAAATGGAAACAAAACAAATATACCCTCGTATATATCAATAAATTATGGCTACAATAATTCATACACTGGAACACTAAAAAATAGTGATAATGAAGAAGTCTAACTGTTGGCATCAATATGAGTGAATTTCAAAGTAAATAATATTGAATTCAAAAGACAAGGTGTCAAAGGAATACACTCCAATTCCACTAATAAAAAAGTCAGTAAGTCAAAATTACATACTTATTTCTTCTACACACATATATGATAAAACTAAACAGATAAGTAACAAAAAAAAATTCTATCAAAAATTCAGGCTGGAGTCAGTAAAAGCGGGATGCTACGAAGGAGGGATGAACAAGAACTGCAATTGATTGGAAGGGTCCTTTTATTGTGTTTCTATTTATTTGATAGAGAAAGAGCACAAACAGAGGGAGCAGCAAGCACAGGGAGAGGGAGAAGCAGGCTTTCTGCCAAGCAGGGAGCCTAATGTGGGCTCGATCCCAGCACCCTGGGATCATGACCTGAGCCAAAGACAGACACTTAACCAATTGAGCCACCCAGCTGCCCAAGAAGGGTCCTTTTAAAATACACCTTGGATATTTGCCACCTTTGTTATTCTCCTTGAAACTATACATATGTGGCATATATTCACTTGAATGTTTCACAGATCTCATTATTAGCTCAAATATAAAAAAGAAAGTAAAAAACAATAGTTAATTTCAGTCTGGCATGCATATACCAGTACCTACACCTTGCTCTTTTAACTTTTATTTCTTAGAAATGATATGGGCAAATTATCTGAAATAATTCACTGGAGAATGTAGGCACATTCTAAGAGATGGGCTTTTTCTGATCTTAAAAATGAAAGAATTGAGGAGATATTAAAAGACACAAACCTGCAACTAGAAGATGAGTAAGTTCTGGAAATCTAATGCACTGCATTGTAATTATAGTCAACAGTACTGAATTACGTGCTTCAGAGTTGCTAAGTGATTAGATCTTAAATATTCTCCCCATAAAAAGAAATGGACAAGTATCTGATGCGACAGAGGTGTTAACTAAAGCTGTGGTGATAATCACACTGCAGTATACAAACGTATCAACTCAATGCATTGCGTATACCCATACAAAGTTATGGATCAGTTATAGCTCAATTAAAAACTAGAAAATACACATAACACTGTATGTTAACTGAGAATTAAAATAGAAACTTAAAAAAAAAAAACAAGAAAATAACCAGAATACAGTCCCTAACATCACTTGCTTCTGAATGTGGCCGCTAGATCTCCTAGTACTAGCTCAAGTGTGAAAAGTTAAAGGCAATCTTCTTTTTTTCCCCTTTAACTGGGGGTTGAGTTAGACATGAGAAAATTTTAGGGGATAGAACCCTGATGGGGTTTATTCACCACAGTCCTCTCCCCCTTTGTTTATTTACTACTATTACTTATTAACTCTGGAAGAGAAATAAAATGGCCAGGTTCCATGCTATTTGGGCTCTACTCCTCCTCATCACATCTCTGCTGGACTAGTCCACCAGCCGCATGCTTTCTTCAACTGGATCCTCATTTCCCAGAGAGTGCCCAGCGGGGAGGGGGCATGTCAAGTAGAGAGGTTGCTTTTGATAGCATTCCTATAAGAAGTTACACCTTTCATACAAAGAATATGTAGGCAAGAGTAAGAAAAGAGGTCATTGATTTTAGGTAATCAACTAGGATACACATGAGCCACCACAGAAAACTGTGCACAAGTTAGAGATACAAAGCATTAGGTTTACTCTCCAGGATTTGTTGCTATTCTTGTTGATTCTGCTTATTTTGTTTCTTTATCACAGAATGTAGGTTTGACCACTATATGTTTCCAAATGATTGGATTTCAAGAAAATGCTTTATTTTGTATTCAGAATTTAGGTCAATCTTCCTCTGGCCACAAGAGAGCCAAATATCCAATGTTACATTTTGGCAGCAGGGTTTGGGTTTTGTAACAGCCTAATGGGCAGAGAATGTTAGAATAAAGAAGTCTTTGGATATCACTCATAGAATAAATATTTCTTTTCCGTGTGTCCCAGCCCAGTTCTAGGAGTTAGGCGAACTAGCCCCCTTCCTTCAAGGAGCCTCCAATCTTTGCTCTAGCGGCTGAACACACCCTCCACATAGAGCAGGGCTGCGATGACTAGGGAGCCGACACCGTCTCAGAGAGTGGGAGAAAACCTTGGCCTTTGTAGTTGAATATCCTGGATAAACTGGGGACTCAGCTTCTGTGCTACTTTCCCCCCACTTTCTCTTTATATCTTTTCTTTGTTCTTCTCTGCTCTTTTCTGTGCCCAGGAAGCTTCTTCGGCTCCATTCCTGGGTTTCCTTCCCTCAGGCTTTTGGGTGAATCTAGTAAAAGGCAGGCATCACAGAAAGACAGGAAGATGAGAAAATAGGAAGATAAGAGAGAACAGGACAGCCTGGGTCAGTTTCTCTTCTGACTCCCACTCTCAAGGAGACCCTGGAGGATATCACCTTTTCTGTATCTTGCCCCTTCCACTATAGTGATTATAGCTCTTGTTTTTTTGTGGGTTTTTTTTTTTTTTTTTTTTTTTTAAGAAAGAGAGAGTGAGCACAAGGGTAGGGGCAGAGGGAGAGGGAGAGTAAGAATCCCAAGAGGAACCCCAAATGAGTGTGGAGCCTGACATAGGCTCTATCCCACCACCCTGAGATCATGACTTAAGCCAAAATCAAGAGTCAGACACTTTACCAACCGAGCCACTCAAGCACCCTTCTTATTGCCTTTTAAAACTATACCCATGCATGCATAAATAATCCCCTTTAGAAAGCCTTCCCAAAAGCCCTATTTGAGAATATCATCTGTTACCAGCCAAAGCCCAGACTGAAACCACTATTGGGAGAAGGAGAGATGAGAATAGTCTTCTGGCTGCATGTGTGAGCAGAGATCGTCCGCAGTGCACCAAAACGGCCCCTCCCTCAGGGACTCTCAGCATCACCCTTGCGGGAATCTCGAATTTATAGAACAAATATCAGCTAACTAGATACACAGTGAAGACAATGAGGAAGCTAGTCTGCTCTGGGTGCTAAGTCCGGTGATGGAGGGAAACACATATATAACTGGAATTCCATTTGAGTGCTCTGAGAGGTATGCCCAGAGACTGATAGAAGTCAGGGATTGACCCTGCTGAAATGGAAAGGGGGTTGGAGTAATGGAAGATCTAACTGAAAATGATGTATATGCACTGAGGCTTGAACACTGAGCTGGAATTCACTTCACAAATGAGGGGCGGCTGGAGCGGAGTGCTTGGTGAGTAGGGTAGGGAGGCTACTGCAGGGAGAATAAACCAGGTCTGCAAGAAAACAAGGGCCAGGAGGCCTGGAGAAATGGG
This sequence comes from Procyon lotor, assembly GCA_028646535.1. NCBI lineage: Eukaryota > Metazoa > Chordata > Mammalia > Carnivora > Procyonidae > Procyon > Procyon lotor. The sequence continues at coordinate 32,190,073 of CM053617.1, read as the reverse complement.
GCCTATAGGAGGAAAAGCAAAAACACAACAGAGAACTGGCCAGGACAGAGATTAGGGAGTGTGCAAGGTTATGCCCCGGGGGAGCAGGCAGGGCCTCTAGCTCTCTGAGGACAAGCTGAGGACATTTGTTCTGTTGGCCCCATGAATACCTGCAATAATTACTCAGTAAGGAATTAAGTAATCCAATGTGAATTTTAAGATGTAACTCGGTGGCAGAGGTTGAAGGCCCCATTAGCCTGGTCACCAGGGTAGCATCTCAGCATCTTTCTTCTCCCCTAGTACCTCTGCGGGCCCTTGGGCCTTACCAACGGCAAGGATGCTAATTAGCTGGTAGGGCTCCTGGATTGTTCATGACCAGCCTCTACTATAATTTGTTGTGGCATTCATTCTGATTGGCTTGGGCCCATGCCTCAGCCTGGTAAAAAGTCTTTGTAGGGCTCCTCTTCTAGGTTGAAATTATGGTCATCAGGGATTGCTGAAGGGGGATCCTCTAGTAATGTAACTTACAACAGGGAAAAAAAACCCAAAAAACCAGACCTAGACTTTTTCCATCATAATTATTTCAAAATATTCCAAGAAGCCATCACTCTTCACAGTGGAAAAGGTCTGATTTTCTTGCCATTTATTGTATAGTGGAGGTGTGATAAGGAAAGGAAAACTAGGTAGAAGGTTACACCGAGCAGGAGAGCAATAGAGGGAAACCTGTTAGAAGGGAAACAAAGGAGCTGGAGGAGTCTGGGGAATAAGAATAATGAGTTTGGGGGGCACCTGGGTGGCTCAGTGGGTTAAAGCCTCTGCCTTCTGCTCAGGTCATGATCTCAGGGTCCTGGGATCGAGCCCCGCATCGGGCTCTCTGCTCAGTGGGGAGCCTGCCACCCCCCTCCCCCCCTGCCTGCCTCTCTGCCTACTTGTGATCTCTCTCTCTGTCAAATAAATAAATAAAATCTTAAAAAAAAAAAAAAAAAGAATAATGAGTTTGGGGCTAGGAATGTTGAGCTAGAGCTACTTATGGGAAATACTGTGAGGGGAACTAGAAAACCTGTGGGCCTGGAGCTTAAGAGGAGGAGAAAATAGACATGTCTTTAAATAGAAATGTGTCTTTAGATGTCATCAGAACCAAGGTGGAGATTTAACTTGTTGAGTCAATGAGATCACCAGGAAAACTGGGTCACTTGAGAAAACAAAGAATAATGGAACACATGAAAAACTCCTCATTTGAAAGCTGGCCCAAGGGGAGACTCACAGGGAAGAAGACTGAGGAGGAACAGTCATGAAGAGAGCACCCTGGGATGGGTCATCCTTAGGGCGACCGTCAACCTGGATTGCTTGGAATAGCTCTGGCTTCTGCTTACAGTCGAGCACCCTGACTGGTTCAGCACTTGACCTAGATGAAAGTGTCCAATCTGAAAAATCCAATCTATGCTTCAAATTTCAATGAGTAGAAAATTGGAGGAGGGAGTGGTCAGAGCACTACATGCAGGTCTTTGCGAAGCTTCCTGCCTACCCTCCTTTGAAGAGCCCCCACTTCTCACCTCTCTGAGAAGTATTCTTTGCCATGAGCCTCAAACACTTTCCTTGGAACTCGTTTCCAGGAGTTTTTAATTATCTTGCATACTGACTGGCTCTTTGTGGTCATCAAGTCTATCTGGATAGTGAATGTTTCACCAGTGATGCATGCTTTCAGAGTTTTAATTTTATGACAGCTGTTCTGGGGTGCTGCTGTTTTAGCACCCATCATTATATTCCCTTATTACCCTTCACTTTGAAGATCCCTGGTAGCTTTGGTGTCAACAAGTTAAAATTAAGTTGATCAGGGGAGAGTTATAAATCTGTCATATCTGATCTACTTTAAGTCCCCGTAACTAATAGCCAATCTGAGATTTTGATCTTCATGCTATGTAAGAAAATAATGCATCCCATCCTGGTTTGGTAGTTTGTACCATGTTAACATTTTAATTGACTCTGTTTGAGTGAACAGTACATTCCCACAGGTTTCAGGGAAATATTGATTTCTTGTGGGAAAATCCTCAAACTACTAAATGCACATGAAACCCCAGAGGAACCCAATTTAAACCTTAAAACATTTAATTACAAAGTCTTCTGTTTAATTGGTTTGCAAAATAACCCTGTTGAGGAACTATTATTCCATTAGAGATTTGCTATTGGATAGGCAAAGTACTACAATTTGACAATGTTTTCTCTCATGAACTCCTTTATCACTATCTGAGTCGCCCTTATCAGACTTTCCATTTTATTTTTTTTCCATCAGCAGATGGGCAGAGATACTCTCAGAAAAACCACCACTGTTATATATGTCTTATCTCCCTTCATCAGAGGGTTAGTTTCTGCATAGACAAGAACACATAAGGAACATGCCAGAAGCCTAATCCCAAGAATTGTGCCTGAGGCCACTACATGTGCTGGCCTGGCCCAGTGGTATCTGGAGGCACAGAACAGCCCAGGGAAAGATCCTAGCTAGAAAAGCCAATGCCTCCCCATGCCCATTCTCTGGGCTAGCAACGAATCTGATAGTTTAGTATTGTAAGAGGCACCATCCACAGACCCATACCGACTAGGGCTTTGTAACCTGGGCTTCACCATAGCATTCTTCTAGCCAACAAGGCATGGGCATCCCACACATGTTCCCTCTAGAACTGCAAGCTGCACTTGCAACCATCTTGTTTGACTCGAGAACTGACACTCCTTTCCTCCTTCTCAGAATGCGGCTTTCATTTCCAAAACCTGCTGCTTGAGGTCAAGTCTGGCCATACCCTCCTTTCCCCGCACCCCTTTCTTCCCTTTACTGTAATGTTCTAAATCAACCCATGCCCAGATTGTACCAACTCCCTCAGACCTGGCACTTTGTCCTATTAACCCCATCACAGGAGAAGCAATCTCCTTATTACCAAATTAGCTGTACAAGTCTAGGAAGGGTGGGACCAACTTAATCCCCCAACTTGATCCCCCATCAGCTGTCAGGGACCAGCATGGCTTGAAATCATTATACAAGGTTTCATGACAGCACATTGTTCCCTTTTATTCTCTTTTCTCCTTAATAGGCTTGGGACAGCATTGTTCTGAACACAATTTCCACCTCACGATTACATTTTGACACGAACAGCAGTCCTAACAGCATATCTTACCTGTACTGCTGTGTGTAACTTTACTGATAATCTTACAAAGGCAGTAAAATTGGTCAAGAGACAGCACCCCCTGAGATGCTGGGTGAAAGCCCTGGGACAGGATTGCAGCTTGAATCAAGAAAATCACTTCACTGGGACCAGATATTATTCAGTCAGGTAAATTATCACATAGAATGTGAGCTTTACCTAAGAGTTTATTTATGTGAATAACTTATTATTCTGGGTACATTTCCTCATTTACAGAGTAACATGATACAAAGTCATTACAGATCACTTCCTCAAATTTGTCCCAGAAACATGCGAATTCCATGAAACTCTGGGGGAGGGGGCAGGAAGTACTCCACAGTTGATGTGTTTAGAAGACACAGAATTGATTGATATCGTGGTTCAAAACAGAAGGACAAGACCCAAGAGAAGGAAAGGAGGGATGCAGAGAGGCAGTGAGGGTGGGAGAGAGGCAAAGAAAGAATAAATTCTAATCAGAGAGAGAAAAGACCCATGTAGCAGCATTTGTATTTCTCTGAAAACCAAGACGTCACTTCTTTGCAAAAACAACAATCAATTATAGTGTCAGTTAAGGTTCTGTGATTGCAGGCAATGAAACCTGCAAAAATGGAACTTAGTGAAAGGAATGAAAGAAAAAATTGGACTCTCTTGTCTCTGAAAAGAGAAATCGAGGCAGCACTGGGATGTTGGTTGTACAATTTCTCACAAGGTCTCTCAATGATACTCCAGTTGGATATGTGAACTTCAGCCACTAAATATCCTTGTGGTATTCTTTTTTTTTTTTAAATATTTTATTTATTTATTTGACAAAGAGAGATCACAAATAGATAGAGAGGCAGGCAGAGAGAGAGGAAAAAGCAGGCTCTCTACTAAGCAGAGAGCCTAACGTGGGGCTCGATCCCAGAACCCTGAGATCATGACCTGAGCCGAAGGCAGAGGCTTTAACCCACTGAGCCACCCAGGCGCCCCTCCTTGTGGTATTCTTAAGAATAAAATTGAATAAAATTGAAAGGAGTGTGGGTTTGTCCCAGCTTGGGTTTCCTACCCACACCTTAGTCACAGAATGTAAAGCATTCAGTGCCCCCAGTGGTGCCCCTGAGTGAGAGGGGGGAAATAATCCTAGAGATAGCAAAATCAGGCAGTGCCCCTCCCAGCCGCCATGTTGTGTGTGAGCACTGCACCATGCTTCATGGTGGACAGCATGGGATTACAATGGGATTACATTACATTGGGATCCTACCCTCCCACCAGCCTTACCAGTTAGGAAGTAGTATCCTAATACCATGGCTAAGGAAATAGAGAACCAGGGAGATCAATGGGCTTCCACAAAGTCAACATCTAGTCAGTGGCAGAGCCCATGCCAAGCCTTGACATGGCTTCTGTTGAGCCATCTAATAGGATCGCTTGCCTCGAACTTCTGTTTTCAATTTGATAGGGAAATAAAGCTCAATGAGTTTTCTATTCAGGGCTAATGTTCAGGTGATATACACATTACAGTAATACTAGTTGTTGAAGAATTGAAATACTTCCCAACCAGTTGGTAGAGAGCCACAGACTCTCTAAATGCCAGAAGACCATCACGCTGGCCATCCAGCCCTCTCCTTGAGTCCTCAAACCACCCCATTATCCAAAAGCTAAAGATTTAATGCTTGGCATTCCAGGGGACTGCTAGGATTCTGCCACTGAGTTATGGCTGGCATCCTGTCTGATTAGTTGCATTCAGTTTCATACCAAAATATTTTGAATTTCACCACTGTTTCTACTTAAGTCTCTGGAAAAAAAGATAGCAAGTCTTTAAATAATGGGGTCCACTTTAGATTCCAAAATTATCTGTGAAATAGTTAAAATAAAAATAGCTAGGTCATTGTTTTCAAGATGGTCTTCAATAAAATAAAAACAAAACAAAACAAAAAACCTAATAAAAGCAATTTACCTGTTGGCCCACAAAGTCTGTGCCTCACTGAATTTTCCATTTTGGTACCCTGTTTTACTTAGCATTTTCCCTAATTTATTAGAAACATCAATCTAGTGGGAATGTGTGCCTTTGCTACAGTTACAAAGGAAAAAAAAAAAAAGAAGAAATGTGATGTATGGTGGGGTAGAATTATCCTTTACTCATTAGCCAGACTCCAGAAGAGTCTCTAAGAGCCACTCACCAAGAAGACCATAAATCACAGGCAAGAGTTTTCCCAGAGGACTCTGAGATACTGTACTTTGTTATCTCCCCAAACATGATGGTGCTTACTTTGTATTCCAGCTCCACTTTTCCATGTTATAATACATTCATTTAAATGCAGATTTTGTTATTCTGCTTAACATCATCAGTCTATCAGACAAACACCTGTGGGGAAATAGAAATTAACCTATCTCTGTACATTAGTGGGAAGCACTAAGCTTGCCACAATTACCAATTTGCCCTCAGGGTCACCTTTTTTATCTTTCATGCATTAAGAATGCTGTTCAGAATTGCACTATCATGCCTTGCCATCCAAAGTGATGTCCCTCTCATTAAGGGGACAACTTTGGCTCCACCACAGCATGGGGAACTCATCCATAAACCCAGGAAAAAGTGTCACGCTGGGGGGAAGTGCCACTGACAGATGTGCTGTTATCAGCGTGGAACATCACAATGCATCCATTGCTCTATCTGGAAGGCTGCGGGATGGCTCTTCACAAGAACATTCAGGCTGAGAACCCAAAGCAGAACAGTGAGAGCCTCATTAGAAGTCCTCTGACTGGTCATTCATGGAGGGCGCAGGGGGTAGAAATTAGCCTTCCAGGAAAGTGAACCCAGGAAAGCCACCGTAAGAGTTTATAACAGTGTCAGAGAAAAGGGCTCAGGACATCAGAACTAACAGTAATAAGTGGCAGCCCTGTGTACTAGGAACAATACACATCAGGAAGTAGGGGTGACATTTTCACCATTTAACAGAGGAAGTCCGGAGATTACATTATACACGGCTATGGCCATGCTGTCCAGCTACTCTAAACTATGTCCCACCACATTTGTTCAAAAGCAAGAAGTGTCTGACAATACACCAGAGCCTGGCCACATGCAAATGAGCGGTCCTGCTGTATGTGAACTGAGTACGAGTGAGGTTGCATAAGCCCCGGAAATTGAGATCCCAAGTTTGTAATACTAGGTTTGCTACAGTATCTTTCCTGAGCCCTCAAACCAGGATTAAGCATCCTTTGTGGCCCCTAGAGTATCTTTGGTCTTCTGCCATACACTCAACACTATTAAAATTATCTGCTCGGAAACTGCCTTTCTGAGTGGACTGAGGTCCTCACTGCAGCAAAACATTGCTGTAATGTTTTGCTTACCAAAGTCTCCTCACTGATTCCAGTGCATGATACTCAACAAGTATATATTGAATGAGTAGTCAATCCCCAAATATGTCCATGGCTAAGGGAAACGGACATCCTGATATGAATATCTTGATCAAATAAATATATATCTCTGACAGGTGCAGGCGTCAGATGTCATAGTTCCCTAGAACTGGCTTCTCCTCCTTATTCGTTTGGCTCTGAGTCCAAGTTGCACAAAGAAGCACTCGAATATTTTTAGATGTCCAACCTAGGTTTTCTGCAGAGGCAAAGTGTGTAGATCAGCTTCCATAAATGCATTCTCTTCTTGGCAGTTTCATTTCTCAGCCAAAGATCAGCACGGGCATCTTAGTCATTCGTTTGCCTTTTAGCATACAAAGATTGTGAGCTAGTTCCCTAGAATTTGAGTGCACTCACATGATGACATACGCTGGGCCTCCAAGACAAAGACCCAGGCCTAGAAATGTAGTGATCTACTATGGTATCATACGTTGACGGATCAGCAGTGTTCTTATAATGGCTTTGCTGTCACATGATGTATAAGCACACTTTGGTTCATTTTAAGAAGAAATGGAATATATTAAGAAAGTAAGAGGCAAATCTTACTAGAAACTTTATAGAACTTTCAAAGAAGAGGAGTACTTGATGGTTTTATGAGAAAATACACAGATGATCATGGTGGTTGAGAGCCTGGTAGCATCTGTAGGTTTCTTAATTAAAATATTCATAGGTCTTCTTAAGATCAGTGGATTTATCAACCCTCCTTCAAAAACACACTCCCTTACACTACAACTCCCTTCTCTTCAAACAGTCTACTGACTAGACTTTCTTAAGAGCTCCAAGCTAAAGACCGAGCTCGTGTGGGTCTACAGGACTTACTCTTTCATTATCCATAATGGTCATGCCCCTGAAGTGCATCCCTCCTCATCCTCTGTTAAGGTTCATAACTCTATAGGAGGAACCATTTATACAGTTCACACATTTAAATCATTCTTTCTCTTCTGCCTCACTCAAATATAACTAGTAATACCATTTTCAAAATCAATCAGGGGGTACAGAATACTGATGTACCCTGATTCATTCCTAGGCTTTCTTCTAGTAGAAATGGATAAGTTTCAAAAATGAAATGGTTATCTCCACTGAGATAAGTAGCACCTTTTAATAACTCCAGATATACCCTTGTAATCATTTAGTCACGTATTCTTCACAACATATCAGGCAAATCAAATTGGAAGACAAAAGAATGCAAATCCCAGAACGGAATTACATTTTAGATAGTTTGGATATTTAAGATATGTCTATTTCACAGACGAAGACAAGAATTGTCAGATTTAGAGAATCCAAAAAGAAATCCCAGAGGAAAGCAGTGTCTTTGCAGACAGTTATATAATAAATGCAATTCATGAAGTTTTACATATTACAAAGTCATTTCAAAACTATCTCATTAAATGTCACACTATTTGCTTGAAATAAGGTAGGACTGATATTACCATCACACTGAATACTTGAGGAAACTGAGGCTCAAAGAATGGTGTCCACATTCTCACAGAGTAGATGACTGGAGATTCAAACTCAGGTTTCCAACTTTGATTCTAGCGTTCTTGACAAAACACAGAAATTTAATTACCTTTTATTAGGAAGTTTTCATTGAAATATCACAAAGAACACATTTATTATAAAAATTTACTGTGAAAATTAATGCATGTTAGTCAACCTGTCTTTATTAATGCACTGGAGGGTATGAGAAAAAGGAAAGTACTTTGTGCCTGCCATAAAGTCTTTTACAATTTAGCTGAGGGACAACACAAACACCAAGAGAACCTGGAAAGCTGTGCCACTCAACTGATTTGTTCCTACGTCTGGAATTGTCAGAGCAAGTGAAGGACAATGCTGACCTGAACAGGATCATGCAAGCCTGACTTAACTTCAACACTTAATACATGAGAACTAGAATTCCCGAACACAGTAAGCTCACAACCAAGACTTTGGGTGATGGATAAAATAGGAAAAATAAAATTGAGAAAAGCAATCAAATCTATGTCAATCCTGCCAAGGTATTTTTTGATGTATACTGTCTCCCCATATCATTCAAATGGAAAATCTTTCCTCTGCCTATCGTTTCAGATAGTGGATCTCTTCAGATTTCATTCATCCATATCTTCATCCAGTCCTTTGGCAATCATTTCTTGATTGCCTCTCATGTATAGCGTGGTCTTTGGGATGTAATGAATATAGCAGTTAAGGAAAGAGATACAATCCCTGACCTCATCAAGCTTACAGTTTGATGGGGAAACGTAGAAAATACACAAATAAAAAAATTAGATAAGCAAGAGAAAGGGAATGATAGCTACAGGGCAAAATAAAGCAGGAAATAGAACCAGGGAGTCCCATTTTGGTGGCTGGGAAATAGATATCTCTTAAAATGTGGTCAAGAAAGTTTTGGTAACAAGTCAACATTTGAGCAAAGATCTGAAAGAGGAAACAGAGCAAGAGGTGCTGTTTTCTAGGAAAATAATGCTCCAAGTAGACGAAACAGCCTCTGCAAAGACTCTAGGGCAAAAGTGTCCCTGGTTATGTTGAAGAGATAGCAAGGCAGACAAAGGTCTGGGATGGAGTGAAGGAGGGTGATTGTAAGAAGAGAGAAGAGAAAGCACTAGAGGGTGGAGATGAGGAGACACTGCAGGTCACAAAGGGCCTTCTTGTGCCTTGAAAGGACATTAGCTTTTAACTTCAATAAAATGTAGAGTCCCCAGAGGTATCTGAGCAGGGGAGTCAGGTGATCTAGTAAGTTTTACAAGGTTTACTCTTGTTGCTATGCTGAGAATATGTTAAATAAAACAAAGGGAGAAGCGGCAAGGCCACAGCTGGAGATGTATTAGTAGTCCAGACAAGACATGATCCCTTGATCCCTGCTCTGCTTCTTTCTCCCCATTGCTTGAATGGTCCCACCCATTCAACTTGTTCCTTTGTACATAATCAATGTCTTGATCACTTCCAGGTCTGTCTCTAACTTGGACCCCTCTCGTTAGGTCCACATATTTTACAATAGCTGAGAACTAAGCCCGTCTTTCGGGATGCCCTATAGCTACCCCCAAGTCACAGTATGTTGATATTAAACTCATTCATTTCTCACCTTAAATAATGTGGGACACATTATTTCTCATCTTAGCTAATAACATTACAGACTCAGTGTCTACCTATAAGTCTACCTATAAGTTCAGCATATCCTCCTATTTTCCCAGAGGTACATACATAAGGTCACCAACAACTATTCATAGGTAGGATGGATCCACTTAAATACACAGATACAAAAGTTTAGCCTAGGTCCAGCAAAGACCCAATTATTCCTACCCAAGGTAGCAGAGTCATCATTTGTGACAAAAGCATGCTTGCTCTATGGTTCCCTCCTTATCACTAAGAGATATATATTCTAAAGAGCCACTGAAAGGGTTTTAGCAGATTAGATGCAAATTAGAGTGTTATCTTCTGTTCATATGAATAATGCACTATACTGGATCAAGGGCAACAATTAAAAATGCTGAAATAATTCAAGCTAAAAAAAAGTGAGCATTAAATACAAGCAGGGAAAGGGAACATGGAGAGAAATGCAGAGATTTAACAAGAATTAAAAGAATAGGCTCAGGTAGACTGGCCAAGTACACCTTGGGGTAGGCTGGTAAAGAAAGATGTCAAAGAAGAATGAGATGTAAAGGTGATTTTCTGGTTTTTAGGTTTATATGCTTAGTATGGCTCACTTATGTCCCAGATTATTGCAACTCTTAATGGGGCCAGTGACCATGAAATGTGCCCTAAGAGGACAGTGGGAGATTATCTGCAAGACTTCAGAGTGGTGGTCATTCTAAAGCATTTAGTAGAGACTTCAGGTCTTGAGCTGGGGCATAACAGATAACATACTACATCCCTCCCTATTCTCTTCCAGGTTCCAGTTTGTTCCTCTCCTTCTCTAACGTGCCCCACTGATCTGCAAGTTGCCTTCTCTTAGAGAATACCAGCACTTAGGTCTTATACTGACATTTTGGTAACTTACGTGTAGTTTCCAGGGTAATTTGTTTAAGCCTTATAAAATAGTGTACACTTCTTGAGATCAGAGAGCTTCCTCCAAGATCTTTTCTATCCTTCATCCTATTTAATCTTCACCAAGCACCCTGGGAATCACAAATTCCCAGCTAGGAAAGCTGCAACTCTGCCTGTATGTCATGGAGGGAGACTACTCGCAAGTTCGTGAGACAGCCAAAACCCACATTTCTGCCTCATATGTAATCTTAGAGGTAAAAAAAAAAATTAAACTCTCATGGATGGATTTATTATTCGTAAGTGTCCAATAAATATTTCAAATGCATGTCATTTGATTCACAAACTCATATAACTTCCTGGAATCTAAGGAAACAGAAGGAACAGGGATCTTCTGGGTTCTCCTATTTTGTGTTTAGAGAACACTGAAGAAACCATTTATATTAAAGAAAATGATTGGTACTACAAAGAAATCAAATCGTATTCTTTCTAAAAATCATCTGTAAAATGATAAGCCTTAAATAGCAAGGCAAGGTCAAGAACATGTGAAGAAATGAAGGAACAGATTGCTAATTATCATTTTTATTATCTTCTAGGAAAGAAAGGAAGGTTTGTCTGTAATTGCTTTAGTAGGCAGTCATAGCAAATGAACCCGAAAAATGCAATATTCCTTCTCCAGAATTGTTCGTTGTCTCAATTTCCCCTTTGAAAGTATCAGCCAAGCCACTTTTTAACTGTTTGTAAAAACAAAATCAAACTGAGTTATGGCTCAGCATGGGAAGGAGTTCATAATGCTGGCTCTCTGCCTCAAGCAGAATGGGATTTGCTCCAGAACAGCATCATACTCCAGTTGAATTCAACACTCTTGTTGCATAACTACTGTGTGAGGAACATACTCATGTGTTATTTCACTTAAATCATCATTAGGTTAGGCTCTTCTCCTTCTTGGGACATCTTTGTTCCTGCCCCTGCTCCACGGGAGAATCACCAGTATCTTCTGCCTCTTCCATTTCAAGTTGGTTTTTGTTTTGTTGCAGAACCTAGACTAGATCCTGGCGGAAAAACCAAGAGGCACTTGGAGACTAAGAAGGATTGGAGATTTATCAAACACTGGTGGGCCCAAAGGAGACCCTTCTCCAAAGGTCTGAGCCCTGAGCACAAGCAGGGAGGGTAATTTATACCCTCCTACCTGTGCATACTTGGTATTTCGGCATGCGCGGGAAATGGGGTAGGAAAGAAGAACCACAAGGGCTTTGAGACAGGGACTGGAGTTCCCTTGCCAGTTTGGTCGGTCAGCTTAATGTACAGTTTTTTCCTTATCAGTTTTTGCCAATTGCCATATTCCCATCTCTGCTGGGCAAGAGGATGCTTTCATCATACATTCTTGTGAGTGTCCTAGAGCCTCTTCTGGAGTCCTCACATCCAACCTGAGCTGTGGCCCATGAAATGGACTACCTCCATGTTATGGTATAATATTCTATGAACCTCTTGTACCTAAATGTCCTAAAGGGTTTTACTGAACATTGTTCTTAAGTTATTGTTCATGTCTTTTTTTCTGAAGAACCCACACAGTGCCTTGTGGATACTTGGGCTGAAACAAGCTGAGTGACAGGCCACAAGCAATTCTCTAAATGATTCCTCTTCATTGAGAATAAAAGCTTGATCCCGAGCCAAACCTACGTGAGTGACTCTGCTCCCCGAGTAACTCCCACAGCCTTTTTGTCTCAGCTATTTGTCAGTCCAGATGAATCTGTCTTGCAGCTATGAGAGAATCACTGTATTGCAAAGGAGAAGGGCATCCTTAAAGTCAGCGAAGTCATGCACCCAACAGTGGCAAATCCCCACTACAATATCCCTCCCAAGTGTCCATTTGGCTTCTGATGAAGACACACAATGATGGGTACAAGATGGTGCTTCTTTATTTTGAGCTAGAACACGCATCTTTAACTTTCATATACTGCTCCTTCCCATGAGTTCATACCAAAGGTAAAGTGAAAGACATTTTCTGTCTTTTTTTCTCAAGTCTCATTAGTGCTGCACAATGAGGATGATGTCACCAGAAGACAAATCACACAAAGTGAGAAAAATATTCACTCTTATTCATTTTACCTTAATAAGGGGATGTTAAAAATATGTTCTGTTCTAGTGTGTACACCACATCAAAATGGTAATCATAGTAAAATACTGAGCTCCAATAAAATATTATTATTTGACTTTGTTTTTGTTTATCTATATCTTTTGCCCTTTAAGAATGAGGAAGAAAAATAAGGTAACCTCAAAATGATATGCAAAATCTGAGAGTAGGAGGGGAACATCCAGCTGCATTTTATGTTAACTGCCCCAGGCAATATTCACTAGATGTGAGAGTCCTTCAACAGAACTAGAAAAAAAACCTACTGGTCTTGGGGGAAATGACTGGTAGTCATTCCCAATCTGCTAGCAAGTCCTGTAACAGAGATCCGGCAATCTTTAGCTAGAGTCTGAGAAAAAAATTACAAAGTTAATTTAGCAGCATTTTTCATAAGTTCAGATTTTAAATGTGAAAATCAATGCATCCCATTTGGTATGCTACTTGGCACCATGTACTAAAAACCCTTAAAAGCAAAAGCAACAACAAAAAAGATTCAAACTGTAGGAGTCCTTAATTCTGCTTTTGGGAATTTATCCTAAGAACGTAATCTGAAATAGAGAAACAGCTTATGCAGAAAATACTCATTGTAGTGTATGTTTCATGGGAAAAATTTGGAATTAATCTAAATATCCAATAATTGGAGGGAAGGCTAAGTAAACTTTGTTATTTGGTGTTTTGCAGAATGTAAACATCTGCAAAAAAGGTTATTTACAATGAGGTGATGGTAGCATGGGGATATGTAAAAAGAATAGGATAAAAATATATGGACAGCACACTCTCAAATATATTAAATAGTTATAAAGATACAGACTGGGGGAAATAAGCAATCATGCCAATGGAGAGTGCTGCAAAATGGGCGATTGTTTTGTAATTCTTTTTTCTTTTTTTTCAAAATGAATACAAATAACTTTTAAATAGGAAGGGAAAGATACCTTACATTAAAAAAAAAAAAAAGCTGACTCTTTCAGAAATAAGAGTATCATCTCACATCCAAAGCAGCTGTGCAGATTACAGTGGTGTTATTACCAGGTTTATGAAATATGAATGCTGACCTTGTCTCTTTGCCTGCACTGACATTGAGTGGTGTTTACTGGAGGCCAATTACTTTTTCTCTCACCTTTAATTCTTCTCCAAGTTTTATCATTTACTACTACTCTGTAAACCTAAAATTATTTGACCAACCCCGTCTCCTTCTTAAAGTAACATTTTCTCCTTTTGTCTCAGAACAGTTCTGAATATATTACAAGAATTGTTCACATAATGCTAATGCCAACGTTTTGCCCACAAGGGCATCTTATCAGAAAGACCACATCTGAGTCTGTATTCTAAGCAGCTCTCAACTCCTTTATGAAATTAAATAAATGCCAGTTCTAATGAACAAGGAAACTAAAATCTCATCAATTATCTTCTGAAGCCTTCAAAATAGCCTTGCTTTCTCTAGGCAAGAACTCACTGGGAATGTTTTTATCCTCATATCTCTCCAAGGAGAAATGGCAGAACCCCAGCATTTTGCATCTTCTCCTTTGGGCTGACACACCAAAACAAACAAGAGGACACATAGCTGCCCAGACGGAGTGGCCACAGGGAGATTCACCAGGAAGTTGATGAAACGTAAGTATGGTCCCCCCTACTTGCTTGGGGTTCCACCGAAGACCCATTTTTATGTTTCGAATTTGTAATTTTGTAGAGACCCCTTAAGTTGCATAAGTTACCTATCTCACATAATTTAGATTAACCATTGGACATGGCCTGCTTTCCCAGATTACTCTTAACAGCACTTGGAAGGTGTGACACCAATCCCCGATTCTTTTGACATTGACTTCTGAGACATGAGACCTAGTTGGGCAAAACTGGAAGTGGAGAATAGAGGGGAGAGAAGAGCAGAAGTGAAATAGAGGTAAAGGGATGTGAGACAGAGATCAAGTACGACCCTAAAGAATTGAGATTAAAATCAGGTCTTGGTCTTTTCCCAACAGAAAAAATCTCACCCTTGTGATTTATTATAACACCAAGAGGGTAAATTCAGAGACCACAGGAGGAATGGTTTTGGGACTATAAACATTCAAAGCTCAGATTAAGAAAGAAAAGGATATTAGCCCTTCTCTGTGTCTGCTATGTTTACAATAGCCAATTCTTAGTGGCCAAGATCTCCGATGAGTATGTTATTTTGGACTGCACAAAACACAACTCATAAAATTTCCATTTCAGAAAATGGTGGAGAGGACTTACAATTTCATTTTAATAGCAATCACCGCAGAAACACTGATTATTAACAAAGGGCCTTACCAAGCTAGTTCACTTTCTTCATTTACAGATGGAAAATGGAGGTTAGGAAGAAGTGGCATGCTTGGGGTGATGGATTTAGTGGCAAAGCAGGGGTATCAGTGCTTTTCCCACATATGCATTTCCAGACATGCACATCTTTCCATATTGGATGATACATTTTTGTGAAGAAAAATCAATTTTCTGATATGGTGAGGAAAAAAAATAAGAGTATGTTAATGTTATCTGAATTACACACGAGTGCACATACACACGCATCACAGTAGAAGAAAACTGTAAGAATATTTTATTACATGTCCTAGTACTTCAAAAATCCATAAGCAAAGTTTTGAAAAGAAAGCCTACATATGGATTTCTTTGTTTTCATTTGATTACCTGCGAATTGTGCAGAGGAGGTAGAATTTGGCAGAAGACATACAACTAATTCTCTTCTCTATTTAGAAATACAAAATTCAGATGCTTTCTCTGATCCCCACACACCACCTGGAAATACACTTAACATTTTATTCTGAGGACTGCGCTTGAGTTCAGAGAATGCTGAAATCACAATAAACTGATGCCCTGGGTGACACCTAGTTAATCCACAATTTTTATTTTGGTGGGGACAGAGTTACTATTATCTGGAACCGAGTACAAAACTCAATATAGTTTTAACCTGGTCCTGGGATCAATCATACAAAATCAATTATATATGTGAAATAGCAAGGTGGAACTTGACACTTAACTTTTAAGAGATTACTGACTTTTCTAAACTTCAATGGATGCTGTCCTCAAACAGCATGTCCTTCTGCAAACGCTCACTAATACTTGCATATACTTTCAGAGCTTTACTGGACTAAATCAAAAGACCAAGGTTCACAGTTCATCTGTCCAATGTGACAGAATGTGAACTGATATATTCATCTTCTCTAAGCCTCACTTCCTCTGTTTATAAACTCTGTCATGATGAGGCTCAACAATGTTTAAGACAGTTTCTAGCTCCAAGATGTTCTCAGTTTCTACGAGCTTACTATCCACTCTGTACTGCAGAAATAAATTTATATAAGCACCCTGAGCCCAGTGGGAAATTCGAATTTAAGTTTTCTCAGAGGTTCACAATGACATTAGTAATTACGTTGATGATTTTTTTTTAATCACCACCTAATGTTACTTCATTTTCACTTAAATGGAAGAAAGAATTATCCTGACAGGACAGAGAATATTCCTAAAATAGTTACTTAGTTCACTTTGGTTCTGCATGAGACTGAAACCATCCAGCAGAAAATTAAATTAACGTTTGCCAAGAAATTAAGATAAAATGTGAGGATCACCATGTAAAGCTATTTGTCATCCTGGAAAGAATGGATGATCCATGTCAACCTTCAAACTCAGCTCCATGAGCAATTGAAAATTATCAAGAGTTTTAGAAGTGATGGACAAATGGAGTTTGATACGGGTAAATGCCAGTCGATTCAGAGAGTAAAAGGACAACTGACTGTGACAGATAGACTCACTGTCCATGAAGATCAAATTATTGAAATATGGTGTTCCAAGAATCCTAGAAGGGCTAGGTTTTGCTGTCATAAGAAGATTAATCTCAGGGCAATTAGACTTAACTTGAAGAAAATACTTAAGAATGACTCTGATTCTTCCTGATAGCTCATGATTTTAAATTCCCTTTATTTTCTCAACCAAAGCAGAGAGAGCATAGATAGTCATCTGATGACATTTAAGAGAAAGAAGAAGGCTCCTGAGCTTGCAGAAGAAAAGCCAAAAGATATTCTCCATTTATTTACAAGCCAGAGGGCACACAAGCAAAAGCTGATTCAGGGCCTTGCCTGGAGTTGATCCCTGACCAGCCCCATGAAATGGTAACAAAGATCGAACCCCTGGTGATTTATATGCAGGCCGAAATATATTTGCATAAACTTATGACTAAAAAGAAGGAAATGAGACTCCAGTTAGATAGCTAAGATTATGTGTTATCTATAAACAATAGGGGAAAATGATTACACACTTAGATACTTCAGAGAACAACACTAAGTTTCTGCAAAGGTAAGACAGTTTAAAAAGTTCTACTACACATTTTCCTTTCATTCACTCATTCAACAAGTATTTTCTGAGGACCTACTATGTCTCAGACAACATTCTAGGTGGTTGCAATATGCACATGGGAAAGGACCAAACATCTGTCCTTGTGGAACTTACGTGCTAGAGAATAAATCAGACAATAAAAGACTCTGCTAAATGCTAAATAAATAAGTTATCTAGCAGGTTAGAAGATAATATATCCTATGACCTTTTTTTTTTTAAGATTTGAAATAGGACAGCAGGATCGGGAGCAATGAGTGAGGTCACAGGTAGCTTGTAGTGTTAAATATACAGCTCAGGGTAGGGATCACTGGGAGTGTAAAATAGGAACAAAGACTTAAAAGGGATGAGGTAGTTAGCAAAGCTGCAATCTGGGGAAAGAACAATGGGTCAGGGGAATATCTAGAGCCTACCGTTGGAATATGGTAGTATGACTACAGTAGGAAAAGCACAGGAAGAGAAAGAGAGAGGGGATTAGAGGTAAACCACTGTAAATGGTTCAACTTTTTCTTTGAGTGAAATGATGAGCTGGATTTCCTGCATGGTAATGCCAGGATCTGACTTATGTTTTGATGACTTTGGCTGCCATATTGAAAATAGACTCTAGGTGAGCAAAGTCTAGAGTATGGAAACTTGTTTAAATCTTCATTTTATTATTTATTATGCATAATCCAGGCAGGAAATACTACTGATTTAGATCGGTGTAATGGTAACAGCAATAATGAGAAGTAGGCAGATTTTGAGACAGGAACGGTAGCTGGCAAATTAGGTTTTGTGGAGAACAGGAATTAAGTATTAGAAATGTTGAGTCTGATATATCTGTTTGACATCCAAATAGATATTTAAAATAGACATTTGGAAATACAAGTCTTGAGTTTGGAAAGGAAATCTGGGCTGAAGCTGTAATTTTGGAAGCTGTCAAAATTTAAGTGGTACTTAAAGCCATGAACCTGCATTAGATTCACCAAGTCACTAGAAGAGAGAGAGAGAGACAGACAGAGAAGAGCATCAAGGATTGAGATGTTCCCACATTAAAAGCTTAGAGAGAAGTGAGAATGAGTATAAAGTGAGGTAGGAGAAAAATCAAGAGAAAGTGTATGATGGTGAAGCTAAATGAAGGAAATTCATTCAATAGGAGGACATGACAGCCTTAATTTTATGACCTCCTCAGACAAGTTACTCAACTTCTCTGTGTCTCAGAGATAAGAGGTTGCAATTGCCTTCAAGTAGCAATTTCTAGAGAGACAGCACTGGATTATGGGAAGATTCAGAGAGGATTTATATTTTACGATTTATATGTTAGGTCTCTTAGAAGCTGTTTGACCTCGGGCAAGAAGACACTTCTTCTTGGATCCTTAGCATCTTCATCTTGAAATGAGATAATAATGTTTGTCCCACTGGAATTTGGTAAGAATTGAATGAAACTGCACGAATGAATGGACCAGAAAAGTATCTGGCACATATCAGGTACAATAAATGTGATTTGCTTTTGTTGTTTACTCCATCAGGTCTCGGACCAAGATTCAAATTCTTTTAATGGACATCATCTGCATGATCAACTTCAACTTTATTCTTTGTTTCATGAAGCAAGGCTGCTGTCCATTTGTAACAGTACCTTAGCTTGAGGCTCTCCTGGGACTATTTGGCTTAGATTACTGCTTCACTCCTAACAATAATTTCCATGCCTCAACCACAGCCCACCTACCGTTGGCCCATGCTCTGACTCTCCTGAGCTCCAGTGTTCTCAACAGAGCATAGATTATGTTCTGTTCTGTTGAGTCTGTTCTGTTGAGTTCTGCCACCAAAGCAAGCCAGGTATAGGGAAGATTATTTCAGAAAACTACCAACAGAAATATCAAGTAGACCTAAATCAAGGACACCCTAAATGATTTCTGGGATAAATTTTCATATCATTTCCTTAAATAGATGTTCAAATCTCTAAGAACATAAAAATACATCATGTGGAAAAGTATAATGACTAAACAGAGTTGTTAAAACACCAGTTTCTGAGTCAACTTGATCTGACTTCAAATTCAACTGGAATCATACTGGTTGGATAAATGTGGGCAAGCTAATGAGCTTTTCTAAATCTCAGTTATTCCATCTGTAAGTGGGGTTTATAAGATTTAACCCCATGTTATCTCTGTGAGTGTAAAATGAGATGATTTAAGCAAAAGTTCTTAGCAAAGCACCTGATATGAGTAAATAATAGCAATGCTTATTATCGGTTAACCCTACCTATGTATTAGATACCTGGATACAGAAAAGTGCCACACTAAAATCTTGTTTAAAAATTAATAATTTAAGATAAGAGTAAAGGCACAAGAGGCAATAACCCAAAAATGTTACCAAAAAAAAAAAAAAAAAAAAACCTAAAAAGTGTTTCTAAATGTTTGAGGCCTTGCAGTATAAAGCTCTTCGTGAGAAAAACAATAAATGAATATGGCAAAAAGTCATCAATTCTTGAGGTTTTATGTAATTCTTCACCCAAGACATAGCTGGTCATGCTGTCCCTGGGGATAGTTTCACAGCCCCTGGAGTTAGAGTGAAAATCTCACTGGAGGAGCTAGGCCTCCCTTTGAAGGTCAACTCTGCTTACAACCATGCAATTCAGCCCTGCTTTCACGAGACACTGTTCCTTCAGAAATCCCTGAACAGATACTGTATCTATTCAAACTAAAGTTAGAACTACCCTTTTATACATATGATACTTTAAGGAAAAAGAACAAAAATGATTAATTTTATGGGAGCTCTATGATGAAAAGATAAGGGTCTTCCCAATGTTTTCATATTTAATCAAAGTAATTTAGGCTATGCTTATTTAATTTTTATTGGGAGTTTGGGAAGCTTCATTCTAAGATCAGTCCTATCACTATTTGTGTAACCTTTAGCAAGTTCCATGTCTTCTACAGGTCTCAGTTCCCAACTTTGGAAATAATAACATTTCTGTTGGAGGATGGTTGTAAGGATGAAGTGAAATTATATATATAACACAGGCCTAGGTGTTCAAGAATTGGAAGTTCTTCTCCAGGACCATTTATGCTTCCCTCATACTTTGGTAACCTCTAAATAGCCCTCACGTACTTTGGGTTCAAAATTATCAAATGGCTAGTCTCATCCTGTAAAAAAAGACAAGAACAGGCTCATAATTATGTCCCTGATTCTCCTCACATAAATTTAAATAAATTCACACCATTTAATTAAATTTCATTATTTTCACTAGACTCAAAATAGATCTGATGCACACGCAATAGTTAGGGCTTATTATCATGCACAAAAGTCTTGAGAATTAATCTGCTAAACAAATACTGTATCTATGGGATAGTCCTCAATTATTGTGAGCACAAGGAGGCTGCAATCAATATATTGATCACAACTCATCATATATTGAAATGTCATTTTGGGCTCCACAAATTAAACTCTGAGATTCAGTGTACAAAATTTTCACGAGACACCCAGAGGAATGTGAAAGGAAATGTCATCACTTTGCTCTACATTTTATCTGTTTCTCTGTAAGTAGATAAATCATTAAGATAAAGGTGAAAGCCTTTTCTTTTTGTGATAAACTATGTATAATAATTGCAGCCTTGGCCATTCTCAAATAAACATATCTGGATATTCTAAATATGGATTTACATGAATAATCAAATTAGCAATGGTCCCTTGACATGTTTAACCTGGACTCTGGAATCTGGAATGTATTCAGCATATAACTATTTTTTTAACCTGTACGAATCTTTCTCCTAAGCGTTGCAAGGCTGATCCAGCTGGCATACATAGAACTAAGTGCTATATGTAACATGGACTTTATATAAGAGGCCTGTCTTTACCCGTCAGCTCCACTCACTCTGTGACTTTGGGGAAATTACTTAATTCTCTGATCCTCCATTTGTTTACCCATAAGAAGGGAATAATGACAGCATCACCCATGTTAACTATGAAAATTAAAATAAACAAACAAATGATGAATGACACTCCATCCAATATGGTCATAAATTAGTCACTGAAAACTTTGAATTAGCAATTCCATGTTCTGAGGAAAAACGATGTTCACCTTAAATGCATTTGCATATTTACAGGAAGATGAAACTCTTGGCTTTATTATTGACTTTAAAAAAATTATTAAGAATAAAAGACTATATGATTAAGTGGGAGGAAACTACAAAACAAAACAAAGTAGATTCGTACTTATTCCTTCCAGAATTATTCCCAATAATTCACTTTATGTTCATTTACATTTTACTTGGGGTATCTTGCTCTTTATCAGTTGCAGAATATTCCTTATGAGACTTTAGGATAATTGCTCCATTTTAAAGTAATGCTAGATGGATGCCCCTGTTTCTGATTAGATTTCCCTTCAAGAATCCTACTACTCTGTATATGTGCTTACCATAGTAACTACCCTAATATCCTAAATTAGTCAAATTAATATTCAAAAGCAGAAGCTCTCTTGGTACCTGATGCTAAAAGCTATTGACATCCTGTTTCTTGAATTATTCAAACATACATCGTTATCAATTTGTATAAGGGTGTTTTATAAATTATAAGCAGGCAATTCATTTAAAGATACATTCTTTTTCAGGTTTATCTAAAAAACAGCCCTTCTTGCTATTCATTTAAAGTATTGGAAGCTCACAAGGCAATTTGGACGGAGCAGGTTACAGTAGGGACACAACTGTGGACTGAGTTCTTCCAGGGCCTATACTGGGGTCAGGAGGCACTGGCACAATAGCATTCAAGAGACAATCTAACTCCCCTTGTTAGATGCAAGATGAATTGTGAAAGGTGCTACATCCACATGAGCTGGTTTGTATTGGACTACAACTTTTCGGAGGGATCATTCCCATCTTATAAATATGTAAACTGAGATTATTTCTACTTTTTAGATGATGATTAAAGCAAGAAGAAATTGAGGTCACAAGTAGAAAGTATTCTGGGAAAAGCTGGCAGTGTCCCATATATCCCACCTGGATACACGATCCAGGAAAGACATTGCCACTCTCTCTGGAGAGCTTACAGACTTTGGGAATCCCAAATCTGGAAGTACCTGGCAAATTCTCTAACTCAATCCTACCCCTGGCCAGCACATGGTTCTACTAGGAATGCAACGCTATTGACAAGATCTTCATACTAAACTCTGGCTTAGCCTAAGGAAATTTCACAAGAAAACCACTGGTATATAAGGTCCTGGCTATTACAGAGCAGGTGCTGCTGTGATTGGAAGAGAGGAAAATCAGGTCAAGTAAAAGCTGGGAAGCAGGATAATGGTAGTAACTCCAAAGGTGATTTATTTAAGGAATAAAAATGCATGCATTTAAAAACAATAATAACAATAACAATATCTACATTAAAAATAATTATAATAAAGATAGTTATTATGTGTTGATATGTGCCAGACACTGGGCTAAATTCTTAATACACATTACCTCCTTTAAGCTTCAACACAACCCTAGGATAGAGCTATTATAATTCTCATTTCTACACAGCAAAACTAAGGCTCAGTGACGTTAAGCAACTTGTCCAAGGGCATAAAGCCAAAGGGTGGTGCCTGGACTCAGAAACATCTGAGATTGACTCTGAAATTCTACTTCTTACCCACTATGCTACACGGCTTGCTCTTAAAGCTCAGGAAGGGAAGGCATGCATGCAAGCCATTCACTAAATGCCTGAACTGTACTAAAGATCAGAGGAGTCAATCCAGGTAAAAATGGGAAAGCATATGACTTTGTTTCAAATCTCTACATTATTTTCTCCAAACCATAAAGTCATTATAAAAACTGACATGCATGCTCACAGATTCAAATACAGTAAAAATTAGTAGATGTTAGAATTAAAAGTTTAAGGGTATCATTACATTTCCAGATGGTCTTTACATATGAACAGCAAATTAAAGTCTAACCCATTCTTAGCAGTGCTCATGGCAATCAAAAAGCAGGATTTGGGGGTGCCTGGGTGGCTAGTCATTGAGCGTCTGCCTTCGGCCCAGGTCATGATCCCAGGGTCCTGGGATCGAGCCCCACATTGGGCTCTGTGCTCAGTGGGGAGCCTGCTTCTCCCGCTACCATTCCCTCTGCTTGTGTTCCCTCTCCCGCTGTGTTTCTCTCTGTCAAATAAATAAAATCTTTAAAAAAAAAAAAAAAAAAAGCAGGATTTGCTCCTGTCTCTAAATTCCAAAATACTGTTTGTGCCTAAATCCTAATAGGCACATCAAGTGCAGTGCACACATAATCAAATCCACTATGCTGTCCAGGTGCTGGGGGTGGCCAGAGATTATCTGCCATAAGCGGACTTTGAAAGATTAGTTCTAGCCAGACTTTTCAACCCAAGATATTACTGTAAAAAAATCTCCATTAGTAAGAGGGGAGAAAACCTCTTCAAAAACGAGAATGGGGTCTGATTTTTTTGTTCAATGCTGCAGCTTCATCGTAATTTTCTGGGAAGCCACCTACAGGCAAAGACAGGGATATCGCAAGTTCAGTTCCAGATGATTGCAATAAAACAAATATTGCAATAAAGCAAGTCAAATGAATTTTATGGATTCCCAGTTATGTTTACACTCTACTGTAGTCTATCTAGTGCGCAATAGCACTATGTCTAAAAACACATCCATACCTTAATTAAAAAATAGCTTATTGCTAAAAAATGTTAACCATCATCTGAGCTTTCAGCGTGCCATAACCTTTTTGCTGGTGCAGGGTCTTGCCTCCATGTTGATGGGTGCTGACTCACCAGGGCGGTGGCTGCTGAACACTGGGGTGCCTGTGGCAATTTATTAAAATTAGACAAGAATGAAGTTTGCCACATCAACTAACTCTTCCTTTCATGAACAACTCGCTTCTCTGCATCATGGATGCTGTTTGATAGCATTTTACTCACAGTAGAACTTCTTTCAAAATTAGAGTCAACATCTTCAAAACGCTCCACTACTTTGTCAGCTAGGTTTACACAATATTCTAAATCTTGTGTTGTCATTTCAACATTCTTTCCAGCATCTTCACCAGGAGTAGCTTCCATCTCAAGAAACCACTTGCTTGGCTCATCCATGAGAAGCAGGTCCGCATATGTTCAAGTTTGATCAATGAGGTTACTGCGATTGAGGCTCATCTTCAGGCTCCAATTCTAATTCCAGTTTTCCTGCTATTTCCAAAACTTCTGCAGTTACTTCCTCCACAGAAGTCCTGAACCCCTCAAAGTCATCCAAAAGGGTTAGAATTAATTTCTTCCACACTCTTATTAATGTTGGTATTTTGATCTCTTTCTATGAATCACAAATATTCCTAATGGCATCTAGAATGGGGAATCCATTCCAGGAGGTTTTCAATTGATTTTTCCCATAACCATCAGAATTTCCCATAACCATCAGAAGAATCATGGCTTATAGCAGCTGCGGCCTTATAAAATATATTTCTTAAATAATAAGACTTGAAAGTCAAAATGACTCCTTGATACATGGGCTACAGAATGGATGTTGTGGTAGTGACATAAAAACAACATTAATCTTGTATAACTCCATCAGAGCTCTTGGGTGACGAGGTGCATTGTCGATGAGTGGTAATATTTTGAAAGGAATTTTTTTTTCTAAGCAGTAGGTCTCAACAGTGGGCTTAAGATATTCAGAAAGCTATGTTGTAAATAGATGTGCTGTCATCCAGGCTTTGTTGCTCAATTTATATAGCACAGGCAGAGTAGATTTAGCATAATTCTTAAGGGCCCTAGGACCTTCTGAAAAATCAATGAGCACTGGCTTTAACTTAAAGTCACCAGCTGCATTAATACATACCAAGAGAGTCAGTCTGTCCTCTAAAGCTTCGAGGCCAGGCACTGACTTCTCCTCTCTAGCTATGAAAGTCCTTAGATGGTGTCTCCTTCCAATATCAGGACATTTCACCTACATTGAAAAATTGTTGTTCAATATGGCCACCTTTATTTATTATTGTCTTAGCTAGATCCTCTGGATAGACTTGTTGTAGCTTCTGCACCAGCACTTTTAATTATGAAGATGACTTATTCTCTTAAACATTATGAATCAACCTCTGGTAGCTGCACACATTTCTTCTTCAGCCTCCTCAGCTCTTCCAGTCCTCACAGAAGTGAAAAGAGTTAGCCCCTTGCTCTGGATTAGGCTTTGGATTAAAGGAATATTGTGCCTGGTCTGATCTTCTATCGAGACCACCCAAACTTTCTCCACATCAACAATAGGCTGTTTCATTTTTTTATCATTTGTGTGTTCTCTGGAGCAGCACTTTTTATTTCCTTCAAAAACTTCTCCTTTGCCTTTACAACTTGCTTAACTGTTTGGTGCAAGGGGCCTAGCTTTCAGCCTGTCTCAGCTGTGGAAAAGCTTTCCTCACTAAAATGAATCACTTCTACCTTTCGATTTAAAGCGAGACATGTGCAACTCTTCCTTTCAGTCGAACACTGGGAAGCCATTGTAGGGTTATTAATTGGCCTAATTTCAATATTGTTGTGTCTCAGGGAACAGAGAGCCCCGAAGACAGGGAGAAAAATGGAGGAATCACCAGTGGGTGGAGCTATCAGAACATACACAATATTCATCAATTAAATTTGCTCTCTGGTGTGGGTGAGGTTGGTAGTGCCTCAAAGCAATTACAATAGTACCACCAAAGATCACTGATCACAGATCCCCATAACCAGTATAATAATAGTGAAAATATTTGAAATGTTATAATCACCAAAATGGGACACACAGACGCGAATGAGCAAATGCTGTTGGAAAAACAGTACAATGGTTTTACTCGACATAAGGTTGCCACGAGATTTCAATCTGTAAAAAACACAGTATTTTCAAAGCAGAATAAAGCAAAGCATAATAAAATGAAGTACGATTGTACATTAAAAAGCAGAGAATCACCCCCTCCCAGTGATGCCGGCTTTACATCACCAGCACCATAATGCCATCCTTGCTCTGATCTTTATGAATACTTACAAAGGGTCTCATTTGGGGGATTTCAGAGATTATTTGCTCCTTTTCAGAAAGGCTCATGGAGTTTAAGATAACCAACCCATAAACCTTGAGAGCTTCAAGTCAGAATCTGCTGAATCTTTTAAAGAGCAGAACAAGCTGCCGCCCTTCGTCTGGGAGACGCAGTCATCACTGCACTGCCTGCTATCTATCACCCAACTCGGTAAGCTCGTCCTGTGTGTTTCACAGGAAGCACATTTTCCTGTTAGCTTCTTCCAACTTGGAAACCCAGGCCCCTAATAAAGGACATGCTGGCCTCTGACTTAGGTCCTGCACATGCAGGCAGAAGTGCATATGTTCCTAGAAATCCCCTCTATAACTTGCTTTCTTTTCAAAGGTCAGAGCCCTTCTTCTCTGCCCTTCCTGGACAGAAACTTTGAATTTTGTAATTTATCTGAACTAAGGTTACCTGTTAATTCACTCAAGAAAAAAAAAAAAATAGTCCTTTCACATTTGGAGCTGTTAGGACTTGGGCTAGCAGGTGAAGCCTGCTCCCCTTTACAGTGAGGTCAGCTCCCCCCACAGCTTATTCTGGCTAACTGAGACCTAGGATTTTTGACTCCCTCATAGTTGCCCCCACATCCTAACACTCTGGGTGCCTCATTAGGTACTAGCATCTCCCACTCACTATCCACACCTCCCCACCCACCCGCGACTGCATCTCCAGGAAAATAAACAAACCTCGTTGCCTACAGACATGTGACCAGCCTTGTGCTCCCCAAACTTTAGTGAGCACATCAATTACCAAGAGGGTTAATTAAAACACAGACGGCTGGACCCCACCCTCAGAGATTCCGATGCAGAGCTGGGAAGGGCGGAATGTGAATTTCCACCACTTCCCCGGAATCACTGATGATGCCTGTCTGAGAACCACACTGCATAACTGACTGAGCTTCTCAGTTCTTCCATGTCCCATGAGAATGCAGCACCAGGACTAGAAACTCAGGCCTCCCAATTCTTGCCACTGGAAGACAAAACCTTCCCGGTTTCAGCTAAATGAAAAGAGAGGGGAAAAGAGGGGGCAGAAACTTCTTTCCAAATGGAACACAGCTGAACCTGTCACTAGACACAGGAGATGCAGAGCTGCTGTAGGATGGGTCCTAGCATCAGACTATTCGGGAATCATAACCTTGGCTCAGGATGGTAAGTTAAGACATAGTGTAGCTGCCTTCCATTAAGCACACTTAATGCTTGGAAAAGCCTCAGTGACAATTAAAAATTGTAATTCAAGAAATACACGTTTTATGGGGCGCCTAGGTGCCTTAGTTGGTTAAGCATCCAACTCTTGATTTCAGCTCAGGTTGTGATCTCGGGGTCCTGAGATTGAGCCCCGCATCAGGCTCTGTGCTGAGTGAGGAGTCTGCTTGAAATTCTTCGTCCCTCTCCAACACCTGAACTCCCCTACACCTGTATTCGGAAGGAAGGAAGGAGGGATGGATGGATGGATGGAAAGAAGGAAGGAAGGAAGGAAGGAAGGAAGGAAGGAAGGAAGGAAGGAAGGGAAGGAGGAAGGGAGGGAGGAAGGGAGGGAGGGAGGAAGGAGAGGTAGGTAGGTAGGTTCGAAGGAAGGAAGGAAGGAAGGAAGGAAGGAAGGAAGGAAGGAAGGAAGGAAGGAAG